>VONZ01000034.1:1897500-2556308 GCA_012976165.1 Labeo catla | reverse complement strand
GGATCCGAACACCTCTGAGTCTCTGTTACAGAAGACTTCGCCGCAAAGCGATCCAGCAGCCATGGCTCAACTCTCTTCCGAGGTCTCCGCCCAAGCCTCACAGCTGGCCTTGCATCATCATCAGCTAACGCGTTTGACAACGCTGACGGAGGAGCTCGTGAAGACATTACAGAGCCTCCAACTCTCAACGCCTGCCCCCACGCCGACACCCACGCCCAGCGCCGCGCCGGCCATGGCCGCCATTTCCCCTGCTGCAAGCATTTCCCCTGCTGCAAGCCCGCTGACTCCCATCAGCCCTCGCCTCGCCTTCCCTGAAAAGTTCGATGGGAACCCAGCCAAATGTAAGGGCTTTTTGCTACAATGTTCATTATTTGTTAACCAGCAGCCAGCGTTATACCCCACGGATTCCAGCCGCATAGCATTTGTTTGCTCATTGCTAACGGGAAGAGCTTTGGATTGGGCGACTGCTATGTGGCGTGATGATGGCTCTACTTTCCCCACCTTCGGACAGTTTCTACATCACTTTCGTGAAGTTTTCGAACACCCCACAGGAGGGAAAGGAGCCGGAGAGCAACTGCTGGAATTATCCCAAGGGAGGAGAACGGCCGCAGATTATGCCTTATCGTTCCGCACGCTGGCCGCTCAAACTACGTGGGTGGAAGACACCCTCAAGGTGCTTTTTCGTCGGGGATTATGCCAAGACCTGCAATCGGAGCTAGCCTGCCGTGATGAGGGTCGGTCACTCAATGAATTCATCGAGCTCTCCATCCAGGTGGATAATTTAATTCGTTCCCGTCGCACTCAAGGTTCAACCACTCAAATTCCACCCGTAACTACCTCAGTTCCCGAGCCCATGCAGATCGGAGCAACTCACCTTACCTCAGAGGAAAGAGAAAGACGCATGCAGAACTCTCTGTGTCTTTACTGCGGTCAAGCCGGACACATTAAATCCACCTGCCCGGTTCGTCCTGCCAAGCCTTTACCTGCGGTGAGTGTGAACCGTTTAATCACGACTTCCCTTTCTAGTATGCAAATTCCTATAGTCATTCGCCATGCCTCCCGTACCATACATACCAGGGCTCTGATTGACTCCGGAGCCGCTGGAAATTTCATTTCTATTGAATTTGCTCACCAACAAAACATTATTCTCAACTCGTGTAAATCTTCCTTGTCAGTGGAGGCGCTAGACGGCAGACCCCTGGGAGAGGGACGAGTCCACAGCCTCACCGAGGAAATGCGGATGGAAATTGGAGCTCTGCACCGTGAACTCATGCAGTTTTATACCATCCATACTCCTCATCACACAGTCATACTGGGACTCCCCTGGCTTCGCAAACATGACCCACACATTTCATGGAGAGAGGGAGAGCTATTACAATGGAGCTCCAACTGCCAGAAAGACTGCTTACCTGCCGTTCAACCCACACTTACTCCCAGGCCATCCCTTCCTGAGTCCACCTTCAACGCAGGCAACCTGCCTACAGAATACCATGACCTAAAAATGGCCTTCAGCAAGGACAAGGCCTCCCAACTACCACCTCATCGCGCCGTAGATTGCGCCATTGAACTATTGCCTGGTCACTCGCCCCCTAAAGGACGTGTTTTCCCCCTGTCACAACCAGAATCTGAGGCCATGAACAACTACATCAATGAAGAGCTAGCCAAAGGTTTTATCCGTCCTTCCACCTCACCTGCGTCAGCTGGCTTTTTCTTCGTGAAGAAGAAAGATGGGGGTCTTCGGCCATGTATCGACTACCGTGGTCTCAACGAGGTAACCGTAAAATTTCGATACCCCCTGCCACTCGTTCCAGCTGCCTTGGAACAACTTCGCCAGGCCCAGTATTACACCAAATTGGACTTGCGCAACGCCTATAACCTCATCCGCATCCGAAAAGGGGACGAATGGAAAACCGCCTTCTCGACCACTAGTGGGCACTACGAGTACCGGGTTATGCCCTTCGGGTTGTCCAACAGTCCGTCAATCTTTCAATCCTTCATGAATGACGTCTTCCGCGACATGCTGGACAAAGGGGTAATTGTCTACATTGACGATATCTTGATTTACTCAAATTCCATGTCAGAACACATTCAGCACGTTCGCAAGGTCCTCCAACGACTCATCCAGTACCAGCTCTACGCCAAATTAGAGAAATGTGAGTTTCACCGAACCTCCACATCCTTCCTCGGCTATATAATCAGTCCTGAGGGGGTCGCTATGGACGAGAAGAAGGTGGAAGCGGTACTCAAATGGCCACAACCCCGTACTCTCAAGGAGTTACAGCGCTTCCTAGGATTCGCAAACTTTTACAGACGATTCATCCGTAACTTCAGTTCCGTGGCCGCACCTCTGACATCCATGACTAAGCGCCAGACCACGCGGCTAACCTGATCCCAGGAGGCTCTCCAGGCTTTCGATGAGTTGAGGGTACGGTTCACGTCAGCACCCATCCTCCGTCACCCGGACCCCAATAAACCCTTCATTGTGGAGGTGGACGCTTCCAGCACCGGCGTGGGGGCCATCCTCTCTCAACGGCATGGAGACCCTGCTAAAACCTTTCCCTGCGCCTACTTCTCCAGGAAACTATCCCCCGCAGAACGCAACTATGACGTGGGCAACCGCGAACTGTTGGCCATGAAACTGGCTTTAGAGGAGTGGAGACATTGGCTAGAGGGCGCTAAACACCCATTCACCATCCTCACCGACCACAAAAACCTTGAATACCTGCAATCAGCTAAGAGACTAAACCCCCGGCAGGCCAGATGGGCTCTTTTCTTTACCCGCTTCGAATTCATTGTTACCTATAGGCCAGGCTCGAAGAACACCAAGGCAGATGCTCTCTCCCGCCAAACTGACACGATCTCATGTCCCGATCAAACCGAAACCATAATCCCCACAAGCCTGCTGCTGGCTCCCGTCCACTGGGACATCGTCACCGAGATCGAACATGCCAATCAGGAGCACGTGCCCCCCACAGAATGTCCTCAAGGAAAACTATTCGTTCCCGAACCTCTCAGAAACCGCCTTCTCACCCAAGTGCATGAAACTCCCAGTTCCGGTCATCCGGGAATCGACGCCACCATCCATCTTCTAAGGAATCGATTCTGGTGGCCCACCCTAGTCAAGGAAACCATCCGGTTCATCAATAACTGTCCCACCTGCCAAACTTCCAAACCGTCCAAACACCTACCAGCCGGACTATTGCAACCCTTACCACTACCCCAACGACCTTGGTCCCATATAACCATTGACTTCATCACTGATTTACCCAACTCACAGGGCAATACCGTTATCCTCACCATCTCCGATAGATTCTCCAAAGCCTGCCGCCTCATTCCTCTAACGAAACTCCCTTCAGCATTGGAGACCGCGGAAGTTCTCTGCAACCAGGTATTCCGCCTCTATGGCCTTCCCGACGATATAGTCTCTGATCGTGGACCCCAATTCACCTCCAGACTGTGAAGTTCTTTCTTCAGACTTCTCAATGTGAACATCAGCCTGACTTCAGGATATCACCCGCAATCCAATGGGCAGTCGGAACGCCTCAACCAGGAGATCATACGATTCTTGAGATCCTACTGTCACAAGAACCAAGCCGACTGGAGCCGCTACCTGATGTGGGCTGAATACGCCCAAAACTCACTAGTCAAACCCGCTACAGGTATCACCCCTTTCCAATGTATCCTTGGCTACCAACCACCCATGTTTCCCTGGTCAGGCGAACCATCTGACCTACCTTCCGTCACCGACTGGCTCAATCGCAGTGAGGAAACCTGGAACCAGGCCCACACCCATTTATCACATGCCATCAGAAAGCAGACCAGAACCGCCAACCTCCACCGACGCCCTGGGCCCCATTATACCCCCGGGCAGTGGGTCTGGCTATCCACCAGAGACTTACGACTCAGACTTCCCTGCAGGAAACTCAGTCCCAGGTATGTTGGTCCATTCCAAATTCTCAGACAAATTACCCCAGTATCTTTCCATCTTGATCTACCCGCTAACTATCGCATTTCTCCCACTTTTCATATGTCCCTACTGAAACCCGCTGGTGGTCCGAGGAGGGAGCCGGAGGAGGAAGCCGAACCACAGACCCCCCCCATTCTGGTCGACGGCGAGGAGGCCTATCGGGTGCACGAACTCCTTGACTCAAGGCGCCGGGGTAACACCCTCCAGTACCTGGTCGATTGGGAGGGGTACGGCCAGGAGGAACGCTCCTGGGTTAATGCTGGAGACATCCTCGACCCTACCCTCACGGAGGAGTTTCATCGGAGGTTCCCGGAGAAGCCGGCCCCTCGACCCCGAGGTAGACCCCGGCGCCGTGCGCCTCCTCGCGTCAGGAGCCGCTCGCAGGGGGAGGGCTCTGTTACAGAGGCGGCTTCCTTACCGCCGCCTCCTCGCCACCAGAGGGAACCCTCTCCTGAGTTTTAATTCGGTCTCATTCGGACTCCATTTCCCATGCTCCTTCATTCCTGGGACTGACACACCCACACACACCTGCCTCTCATCACCCACTCCATTTAAGCCTCACTCTCACGCAGTCCTACGCGAAGTCTTGATTTGCTACTGCTGTCATTTCTAAGCGTTGTTTATTTCTTCAGTCTACCCGTTGCCGAACCCAGTTTGTCCCTCGTCTGTGTATTCTCTCTGCCTGCCTACTACTTGGATTGTTTATTGGATTACGTTGTCTCGCCGCCAGCCCCGACCTCTGCCTGCCTTACGTTTACGAACTGTTTACCTCTGTTGCCCGTGTTTGCCGGCGATCGACCTGTATCCTTCTGACTTCCCAATAAAGCTGCTTATGGATCCGAACACCTCTGAGTCTCTGTTACATACAGTAAGAGTTTGTCTAGATAACTTCCTAAGTGTTAATGAGCTCAGTTCATCATCAAGTCATTTGAACTCCATTTGAACTTTTACTGGCTTTTCCCTAAATGGGGCATGTTGAACCATTATCTTCATTATTATATCCATATCCTTCATTAATATATAAATCCTTATTAAATCTTTTATGTGACCTATGTAATATAATCTCATTTTCTTTTTTAAGCAATTTTGTGTTTTTAGTTAAAGTGGTCAAATTACGGTCACTGCAGCTGTGACTAATGCATTGAATGAACACATTTCCTGGATATTACAAAATAAATGTTAAAGTGTCGGAAAATGAACCAACAACTCTCATTCAGACAGAGAGAGCTGATGGAGTACTGAAAACATCAAAGACTTAAAATAAAAGGCATTGCCAAATTTGATTTTCATTATAATGGGTGTTTGAATAAGTTTATTAACAAGTTGTTTGCTTGTTTTTTCATAGTTGTTGTTATAAAAAATAATTAATAAATGATTTGCCCAGAAATGTACTTAAACTAAAATAAATACTTATTTATTAGTATTTGTATCAGAAATATTGACTTTCATTTATAGCTCTTAGTTAAACAATGCTGCTACGCAAATGAGGTTTATACAATAATTTGGGCATTAAAATATTAATCATTTTAATGTTAGTTGACATTTTCTCAGAAAAGTGTGATTAATTTTTTTTTTTTTATCTTTCCTTAAAGGGGTCATCGGATGCTAAGTTCACTTTTTCATGTTGTTTGAACATTAATGTGTGTTGTCAGTGTATGTACAAATCTACCCTATTATGATAAAAATCCATGCAGTGGTTTTTAATTAATCTGTAAAAATAATATCCCCTTTTTCAAATCGAGCCGTTCTCAGATGCCTGTCGTTGTGGCGTCACATGACAGAGGCCACTCCCACAATAGTTGATTGACATGAACGTTTTACCTCAGATCAGCTGTAACAGTCCGACCTCCATTGTTTTGATGCCGGAGCAGGGATGTAAGTTAGACAAGAATATCTCCGATTGAGCGATTGAGGTGTTGTGTTGCTGGATGTAATAATGAACATAGTGGTCGTCATTTACTCCCGACATCTGAGCAGCTGAAGATGCAGTAGATTACGTTTGTTTGTGAAGGGAATGCGCCTCCCGATCTACATATATCCATCTATGTTCACGCAAATCATTCGTGATCCAGCTTCACTTACAGCAGAAGTGAGTATAAGGGTTTTTTATGAATCTTTGCGATCGCCTTTCCTAATAATGTGCTAGTTAGCAAGTTTAGCGGCTAAACACGGCTAAAGTAAACAGGCCCGTCTCTCCACAGAGAGAAGAGAGGGGCGGGGCGATCAGAGCTCATTTGCATTTAAAGGAACAATTCCTCAGAATGGGATGATTTTTGCAGAGCTCATTTTGACAAGGTAAAAAGGGTGTTGTTTTACACAACCATTGAGAATTTTTAATCAAAGTATATTATAGACTTTTCATTAAGACCCTAAAGAAGCATATCAACTTGTGGAAAATGGGCATCTGATGACCCCTTTAAAACGCCATATTTCCTTAATATAAACAGCTAGTCCACCACATTTGTCATGATTTCTCAAATACTTAATATGAATTAACAATACGTTTTAAATTGAATCTAGATTCTTCTGACAATGCTAAAACTGTTATATTAATAGTATTATATATATATATTATACACATATATCATTTTTTTTTTTTTTTTTTGGCTACACATATTCCAAAAAATTGTATCACTGTTACTTCTTGTGTTCAGATGAGCCAAACTGAATCTTTTCCCAAGCAATCTTAAGAAATCTCATGATGTCTCAGCTGTACAGATACTAGTTACTGTCAGTACATGCACAAACAAGCTTCTGCACTTACATGTAAATTTAACAAAACAAGCCAATATATGCATGCTGCTGAGAGAAAGAAACAAGTTCTTCATCCTCACACATGAGATGACAGAAAATGGGACAAAACAGGACAATACAGCTCTAAAACTAGCAGATCTACTGCCAAGTCATGCATGTGCTGTGAGAAACTGTGTGTGTCTGGGTCTGCTTTACAGAATGGTTTAACACTACAGGACCAGTGCTGTGTAACATCCAGCGACTGGACTTCTGTGTATCTGGACTGGTGACCCCCAGGTTTTTTTTTTTTTTTTTTTTGTTTTGTTTTTTTTAATTAGTGGTTTATATGTGATATGTGTCATACAACTAATGACCTAAACCAGTGTGGTACAAGTACTACTAGTGGTACTCAGAGGAATCACTAAATTAAATGTAAATAAATGTTAAAACGCAATACATTTTAATTAAATCTTTATTTGAATAAAGTTGAGATGGGTATCAGACAAAAGCTGAAAAAATGTCAAGCGCTGTTCTTAAAATGACCAGCTGGTGGCGCTTTGGTGGCACAGCATTTTTTTCCAGCTGAGACGCTTTAGTTGCTATGATTTGGAATATCCACAGCGGGAACGTATTATTAGTATCTCATTTTTAAGAATTTTACTAAATATAAAAAAGCAGTAACCAGTAATATTGAATTCTCCATTGTTGTAGGCAGTAGTTGTACAAGTAGGATGGCTGGGTTGGTCGGTATTTGTCCCGCCCGTCCTCTATTTACGACTGGTTAATAATGACAATGACGAGCGCTGTGTTTTACAGTTATCAACTCATCTGCAAAAAAAGGGCTCAAGGGCAAATGGACTTGTAATTATTAAGGCAGTGGATCAAAATTCTGTCATAAGTTTGCCAAGAACACAGAATGTTTTACTCACCATTTACACGTGGTAGGGAGCAGGTGTACGTTTCTTTCATACCAACTAACATTTTGAAAACACAAACATTTTCATGAATTCAAAAGTTTATGTCAAAACGGCTTTACAAATGATTTACATAAAAATTTGTTCTGTTCGTGTTTCATGAGTGAGGCCCAATGTACGACATCAAAGCACCGCGAAAGCATTGGAGCGTCTGCTCTGCTCTCTATAGCTGTCGCGGTACTTTGATGTCGTACAACGATTGATCGGTGCAGCGCAAACGACCAACACCTGGTTATTTTAGGCAATTTAGAAATCCTGTGCTGAACATGTCCCCGGAAGGTGGCACGTCTGGTCACCCTAGTATACAGACTCCTGAAGCATTATATTTTAACATGCTGATTTTCTCATAACTGCAATTTTCTGCATGAACAACAAAATTGTTTCTAATTGTGAATCACTGACCATTCTTTGTACTTAGGTTCGAATGCAGCTGATGTTTCTTTGGCACTCATTTCCATGTGTATTACAGTATGTTTCACTTCGCAGTGGCACATTACACAGCAAATGCTGCATTAGTAGATGGAACAAAATGACGCTGCTCGTCTGTTAACAGGGTCAAATTAGACCCATACTGGCCTCTCTTCATTAGCTTCCTGTTCGTTTTAGAATTGATTTTAAGTTTAGTTTATAAGTCATTAAATGGACTGGCAGCAGAAAGTTACCTTTCTGATGATCCATCGAGAGCACCTCGGTCTGCTGACCGTTTTCTCTTGGTTGTACCTCGATCAAGGCTGAAAAGCAGGGGTGAGCGGGCTTTTGCTGTCGCAGCCCCAAAACTTTGGAATAACTTGCCTCCACATGTTAGGCAGGCCCAAACACTTGCTGTTTTTAAATTCAGTCTTAAAACTTATTTTTATACTGTGGCATTTGACTCAGTATGAGAGCTGTTTCATGTATTTGTTTTAGTGTTAATGTCTGCTATTTATTATTGATTATGCTTGTACAGCACTTTGGTAAACAACTGTTGTTTTAAAAAAGTGCTCTATAAATAAACTTTGATTTGATTTGATAGTTCATGACCAGAAAGAACCAAGACAGTACTTGACTCATTTGTGCTTCTAAACATTAAACTTTTAAGAAGATCATTATTAAAAGACACACACACACAGCAACACTTTCCACTTTCTTGTAAGAAATAAGAATAGAAATCTTACCTTGCCGACATACAGAGGATCAGTCCCTGTGTATTCCTCAAGAACAAAGAACTGATTCCAAACCCAGTTTCGTTTCTGTCTTTGCAGGGCGTCCCATGAACGTTTGGGGTCACTGTGGGGTCTTTCAGGGGACCCGTCAGCAGATCTCAGTCCCCAGCAGCTCACGTTCTCTCGTGGGAGATGAACGGTGAGGAGCCAGACGGCACCACATATAAGAAAACTCATCTGGACCACGTGACAAATCACCACAACAGATGGATTTGAGGAACAAGATAAACAAGCAAGAGTTTTGAAATATCACAAAGAAAACGCAGAGAAAGAAACATCAAAACCTTGCAGTTTGTGGTTTCTGCTGCTCAGAACAAAGAAATCCTCGGACTGTGATTATAATGTGTCGTTCTGAAGGACGATTTGCTCACGATTCTTCTTCATGAGGAGTTACTAATACCTGTCAGAGAAACACAGAGATAAAATAAGGGTAAGCGGATGTGCCATCAACTGCTGTTCGCTTTTGGAAGAAAAGTCTGAAGGGATATTGAAGGGAATGTATTACATGTTAGCTTGCTTATTTTGTTCAAGTGCTTTATCTCCTAAAGTCCACGACTAAGCACAGGCTGGGAGCTGTAGAAGGTTTGTGATGCTGTTTGTGAATGTTCAATGGGACTACGGATTCGAGAAACACTGAATCGTTGAACTACATCGGTAATGACAGAACTTGCAGCCATAATTGTCTAACGATGCGTTTTGAAATGTACCCCTGCACAGTAATTTTTGCTAGTTACCTTATCACATACATGTGTGCAAATGTGATATATTATTTAACTGCAAAAGATATAGGGTTAATATGATTTTTATCATTTTAATGGTTTTACTTAATTAAGTTAAGTTTCAGCAACTTAAGTATCATAATGTATTTAAATAGAGCTTAATTAATTTGTAACATTATGATTTCAATGAACGTAAAATATGTTTACAATGTATTTGGTGCTAAATACTGGAATAAGACTACTAAACAACAGTAGAGAAAGTCATGTGTCCTCGCTGTCATTCAGCTTAATATGCATTACATTCACAATAAACACAACACATACAGGTTGCTGTCAGATCTGAGAGGAACATGATGAGACACAGACACACACACACACACACACACACACACAGACTGTGAGTGGAAAGGCCAATGGACCTGCAGTTGGGAATATCAATTAGGAACAGCTCCACATCTTTCTGCTGATACTCAAGGAGTCTCATGTGGAAGATAACAGTCATCACTGCAGTGAAACTCATATCTGCTGGAAATTCAGTAAACCAGTATGAATTCTAATGCTGGTCTAGCTGGGGAAGCAGCACGGTCAGGTGAACAGGAGGAATCAGCAGCATGGTCTTTCTGGTGAAGCTGGTTGACTAGCATTACTAGGTATAGTGTGAGTAGGCCAGTTATTTGTATGCAAGCAGTGTTGTGGACAGCATTGGTGGTAACGCATTACAAGCAGCACGAGTTACGTAATCAGATTACTTTTTTCAAGTAACTAGTAAAGTAACTCATTACTTTTTAATTGACAAGAAAATATCTGAATTACTTCTTCAAATAAGTAACGGCAGTTACTTTGTTTTGCCGTTTATTGACTGATTAATCTCCTGTCCCCATGTTGAGAGAAATCAGAAGTACAGAGGCGTTGTGTGCGCTCTGATAATACTGTAGCTCTAAACTAAATGTGAACATGCATTTATTCATCTCACTTGCAAAAAACAGATTCAGTCTCCATCAAAATGAATTAAAACAAACGCAAACCTGCAATAATTAAATGTTAAATAACACAAATATCCTTTATGTATATAATTCCATTTTATTAACCACTTTATTAAGAAAGTGTTTCTTTCTTCTCTTGCATTCTACTGTACAGACATGAATTAACTTTTCCTTCATCCTGAGACTTATTTCACTTGGTGTGAAAGGGCTTTTACATTTGCTAAAAACAGAACTTTTTATATTAAAAACAAACAAACATGCAAGGCCTGTCCAGATTTTAGAAGTAACGCAAAAGTCTATAAAAAGTAACTAAGTAACGTGATTTGTTACTTTTTTAGGAAGTAACACAATATTGTAATGCATTACTATTAAAGGTAGCTTTCCCCAACACTGGTTGTGGAATTGTTTTGGTTAGGGTTAGAACTGGTAAAACATGAATCACAGTTCATTAATGAGACAAAATAATAAACATAATAGTGTGTTACTACAATTCTGTCTTGTGTTGCAGTACTGTCACGAACCCACTCCTGAACGTCAGTCTGTCTGCCACCAGAGGTCGCTTCGACATTCTCACCACACTGACTGTTACACCACACCCCGGACTACATTCCCCATCAGCCATTGTGGCCATCACCTGTACCCTATCAGAGACCCTATTTAAACCCCAGACTTCCTGTCAGTCACTGCCGAGTATTGGTTTGCGTTTAGCACTTACTGTACGGAGCCCTAAGTCAGTCAGTTAGTTTCGTAGTCTGTCTAGCCGTGTCTTGTTCCTAGTCATCCGAGCCTTGAACCTTCGCATTGTTATATCTTCTTGTTTGTCTCTCTGCCTGCCCTTTCAAACACTCACCTGTCTGGAATACTCTTTTGCCTCGCCCTTCGGATAACGTTGGATCCGTGGATCGACTCTCGCCTGTGTTACGGAATACTCTTTGTCTTTCTGTCTATACACCTGTTTGCCACTGTCTGACCCTGCCTGACTTGACCATGTCTTTGTCTCGTCCCGCTTCACACTTCATTCCTCACTCCGTGACAAGTACATACAATACAAAACAATCCAGTACATCTGTTTTACATGCACAAAGACCACAGTTTCACACAAAATGTTTTAATGGATTTTTTTTTTTAAGACTATTTTTAGGTCATTGAGTTAAAAGGTAAACTGTCTTGTAAACTATCTTGTAGAAGAATATCGTTTTGATTGTGCTAGAAATTAATAAAAATAAACTTTGTATTGATATATAAAACTTTTATATAAATTTGGATCTTCATTGATTTGACTGTAGGCTCCCTTCCCATCTAACACTTTAACACAGTGGCTCTCAGTTCTACCACTGCTGTGAACATTTTGTATGCCTCTCTTATCTGATGCCCTCGGTTCAGTTCCTGAATCTCCCTCCGAGCTGATGATCTGAATCAGGTGTGTTAAATAAGGTAGACATACAAAATGTGCAGCGCAGTGGTACCACTGCTTTAGCAAACAGGGTCTAAGGCTGTATCTCTGCAACGCTTTTTACTGCATGTGCCATATATGTAACCTACTGTAACGGGACACATCAGAAGCGTGATAGATCCAAGTGCGAGCTTTATTGAACACAACATAGTCAGACAGGCAGGGTCGATCTCCAAACAAACAGTGACAAGACAAAAGTGTAATCCAATAAAACATGCAAAAAGGTCAAAATCCAAGAGAGCAGTCAAAGTAATGAATAAACAAGGCATTGAAACAAGGCAAAACTATGGAAATGAAGAAGGGCAAAAACTATGACTATGAAATGAAACAAGAACCATGGAAATAACAAAACAAGGCAATGAAAACAGGAAAAACGCTTGGTAGAGTCCGCACAGGCAAAACAATACTTCGCCAGGCCTGTTTGGCATGGCCCTCCTTAAATGGCCACCAAACAGGAAGCAACCAAAGGAGCAGCAGAGGGAGTGGTAACAGTCAGTCCGTAGGTAAGGGCTCCCTCTGCTGGCATGGCATTACAGAATCCCCCCCCTTTAGGAGCGACTCCTGGCGCTCAAGTAACAACCGTCCAGGAGGGTGGGGAAACAGAGGCAAAACTGGGGGTGGGACGGAGGGCCAGGTCCATGCAGAGGAGGTGGGCCTGGATCGTGGAGCAGTGACAGAGAGTGTAGCACTGGAGGGCCTGGGCCGTGGCGCAGTGGCAGAAAGTGGAACCCTGGAGGACCTGGGCCGTGGAACAGTGGTAGACAGTGGAACACTGGAGCAGAAGTCCACCATGGTACATTCTGAGGAGCCTGGAGCCATGGTGGAGCAGGCAGCCATGGCAGGGCAGGGAGAGCAGAGAGCCATGGTGAGCCAGGCAGGGCAGACAGCAGCAAAGATACCCACAGTGGAACAAATGACATCCATAGCAGAGCAGAGAGTTCATAGACGATTTCCTTGGCCTCCTTGGCCGTGACATGATGGGCAGAGAGTTCATAGGAGGACGACGCCCCCTTAGGAGGTTCTCCTGGGGAGCAGACGAGGCCTCAGGATCGGAGTGTGTAGCCCACATGCTCAAAATGGCGATCGCCATGACAGGTAGTACAGTAGACAGTGGGATGTCTGCCGGGCTTGAGGGTGTGGAGGCTGTGGGCATGTGGCTTGGGAGATGAGACGAGACCTGGCGAGGCTTTGGAAGGATGGCTAAGACCTGACGAGGCTCTGGGATGTCAGCTGAGATGTGACGAGGCTCTAGACAATCAGCTGAGATGTGACAAGCTTCTAGGAGCTCAGCTGAGATGTGACGAGGCTCTAGAGGATCAGTTGAGACGTGACATGGCTTTGGAAGGTCAGACGGAACCTGGCGAGGTTCTGGCATGATGGCCGTGGCTTGGCGAAGCTCTATACTAGCAGCCATGTCGTGAAGAGGCTCTGTTAGGAGTGCAGCTGTGTTTTGACTTGATTCAGGAAGGTCTGTCGTGACTTGACTTGATTCAGAAAAATCAGCAAAGACTTGACTTGACTCGTGAAGACCAGCTGTGACTTGACTTGGCTCAGGAAGATCAGCTGTTGCTTGACTTGACTCAGGAACAACAGCAGTAACTTGACTTGGCTCATGAAGATCTGCTGTAACACTTGGGGTATGGCAGACATGATGGGATGAGATTCGGATGAGATGATTTTGGCATGATGAGGCTCAGGCATGGCATCCATCTTGGCCGGGAACTCAGATGAGGCAGCTATCTTGTGGACTGGCTTGGGGATGGCGGCCATCATGTGAACTGCATTGGGGATGGCGGCCATCTTGTGGACTGGCTCTGGGATGGCGGCCATGACAGGTGCAGGCCCTGGAGCGGCTGGCTTGGCGTGAGCAGGCCCTGGAGCAGGGTGAGGGTGATGACCTGGCATCCTACTTGAAATGTCCTTGCACAGACCAAAGTAAAAAATGTCCTTGAGGAAACTTTCTTTAAAGTCCACCAAGTGACTTAGTTCACAAAAGTCAATGACGTATTCCTCAATAGACCGGTTACCTTGACGGAATCGAATGAGGCATGATGCTGGGTCCATGGTTGATCTGTTTTCTGAAAGCTGCTGGATCTGTGGTAGGCGAAGTATGCTGTAAAGGGACTCATATGAAGCGTGATAGATCCAAGTGCGAGCTTTATTGAACACAACGTAGTCAGACAGGCAGGGTCGATCTCCAAACAAACAATGACATCCAAGGCAAGACAAAAGCGTAATCCAATAAAACATGCAAAATGTCAAAATCCAAGAGAGCAGTCCAAAAGTAACAAATAAACAAGGCAATGAAACAAGGCAAAACACTATGGCAATCAAACAGGGCAAAAGAACCATGGAAATAACAAAACAAGGCAATGAAAACAGGGAAAACACTTGGTAGAGTCCGCACAGGCAAAACAATACTTCACCAGGCCTGTTTGGCATGGCCCTCCTTAAATGGCCACCAAACAGGAAGTAACCAAAGAAGCAGAAGAGGGAGCGGTAACAGTCCATGGGTAGGGGCTCCCTCTGCTGGCGTGGCATTACACCTACTGTCAAATCATCAGTCATCTACTGATCAAATGTCAAATGCAAGTTGTATTACTTTGCAAGCAATTCTGCTTTTATTTGAAAAAAAAATGCTACATTCAATCAAACACTGTGCCATTGCTGCATTTGGCCCTGTAATTTTAAAATGCCTTCTGATGTGAGCATTCAGCAACTCTGACTGTGGCGCTTACAAACATTGCTTTGTTGGTTTACTCAGTAAAGCGCTCTGCTGTCTGTCACCTGTTTGCATCTCATCATCTCCTGACTCCTCACATCATTCCGTCACACACACAGACCCTGCTGCTATCTGTGGTGTGTTACGCTCCTCTAACAGCTTCGCAAACGGAATAAAGTCTCATTCACTCCATGTCTCAGCAAGTCAAGCAATCCCTCCAACTGCCAAAACAAGCAGAAGATCAGACTGCAGGTCATTTTCAGTTTGCCACATCAAAGTCAGTTTGAACGCCTCAAAAATCCCTGCATGGAAAGTCTGGAAAGCTTTTGCCCTGGTCTGTTTCTGCCATGTCTCGGCTCTTCTCTGTGGGCAGGTGCCCGCGATAGAGATAATTACTCCAGCATGCTGAGCGTCTGCTCTTCCCACTCACAGCGTCTCTCGCTCTCCTCGCCTGAGGCTAAACAAGCATCGCTCGCCCATCGCTTGCTGTGAAACGCTGCTGTCTCTGTGATGATGAATAAGGTTATCATCACGTGAACCTCAGTTTACAGTGTTATGGTGTTTATGGATTTATTGTTTATGTTATGTTTATGATTTGATATGTCTATGGAGTCAGTGTCTAGTGTTCAAATTGTGTTTTTCCATATGTTTATGGTTTAATAGGAGGAGTTTCCTGTGGGGTCCTGTGTTTGGGAGGAGAGCATTTTGATGGCGTGAAAATCCTGAATTTCTTTAATTAATGGTTATACCATTAATGGGTACTGAGATTAATTTGAATGCTTAGAAATGGTAATTGTCTTATTTGAAATATACATTGGTTATGTCTGATTAATTGTAATATTCTATATTTTGATTATCAGTTGAATGTGTATGTTTTAATACTTATGTTGAACTATTTGCTGTCATGGGTTAATCGTTAATGTTAATGTTTCCTGTTAATGGTTTGCTCTGCTAGTGTTTGGCGGGAGGGTTGGATATACAGGGGATGGTGTCTGGGTGTAGAGGCTAGTCGGGCCACAGGAGGCCCAAGGCCTCGTACGTAAAGCCAAATGCTGGAATGTCTAATATGAGACGGGAGTGTCAGCTTGTATCTCGAGGCTAGTGCCCAGGCCTTGTTTTGCTGCTCTCGGCATGTTTTATTTTCATGTTTTGTACAGTTTATTTTGGATATTTTGTTGATTTATTTTTGTTTATTTTGAAATTTGGTTGGAGCCCGCGTGACGAGACCGCTGTCATTAATAAAATCACTTAGACTTTAATGATTCTCATCCAGCTCTTTCATTCTCATCCCAGACCCTACGGCAAAAGTACACGATACAATTCAGTCCAGCGGTACAAAAACCAGCCAACTGACCTCTGGTGGCAGCAGATTAAAGACTCATGGTGGCAGTGGTTGTAGCAGCATTCTGACAGTCCCGTTCAGTGTTGTGCTTTTCACCTTCCTTAACTGAGTGATTATTGGGGGGTGATAATTAACACACATAATCAAATCATGCGAAACACAGATTAATTTTCTCATTGCTGAGCCCTTCCAATCACCTTTATTTCTACAGCACAATACAGTCTGTTGCAAAGTAGCTTCACAATAGTAAAAAAAAAATCCTAATTCAGTTGCAAAGCGGCTCCAACAATTCAATAGTGTGATTATTCAGCTCACATCAGTTAGGAGTTAATTCAGTTTAATAACTGGAAAGTTTATCAATTATGAAACAAATGTGATTCAGCTCTAAAGCAGCTCTACAGAAGACAACAGTGTCATCATCCAGCTCAGTTCAAGTTTTATTCACGCCTGGTAGTGTCACTGCAGCCGATAATCGATAATCATTGAATGTTAAGTGTCTTTTAGAGCCCAACTACCCAAGCCAAATGTGACGGTAGCAGGTAATTTCTATGGTTCTGAGAACTGAGACGCGACACCTGATCATGATCATGTGACCAAACAATCAGACAGAATAAAGCAGAGCACAGGATCCTTATTATTTAACCATTTACATACTTGACAGTGCAGCAAAAGCAAGATGCTGAGAGCTGAACCACAGTCGAGCCGGCCATGATAAAAATGGTGCTGCGCACTTATTTAAACAATTATGCAGGAAGAGCAGAGAGGCGTCTTGCTGCTGCTGCTGGTGCTTTCAGGAGTTCAAAACCTTCACATAACGACAAAACACGGTGCCCTAAAGTTTGAGTTCACCCAATTCTTATAAATAAATAAATAAGCAAACAAACTTCTGTTTACTGCTTCTGTACTACTCCAGCTATTCTTTTAATCTGGCAATGAAATGCAGAGAATATTGTTGATCCTGGTGTGCTTGTGATGTTCTATTTGTAATTCTCTTTAACTCGCAGTGTCTGTTAAATGACTAAATGACAGCTGGATTGAACAGAGGTTTGAGATGTTTTTAAAAGTAGAGTTATTTTTAACTTGACACGTCATCTTACTGGCAAAAATACCAGCAACGATGACACAAAATGCTCATAAAATCTGTGAGGTGCTGCAGGACGTCCTGTTGACATATACAGCACTGACCAACAAATTAATATAGTTCAAACTGAATTCAGTTTTCATGATCCTGTCACTTCCTGTCTAACAGGACACTTCTGGCCAGAATAAGCTACAAAGAAGACTTTATGCTGATAGTCTGGCTTTGTGAGACCAAATAAACTGTGCGTGTGCTTTTTTTGTCTATCGTTCTGCATCACTGCATAATAAATTCATGCTAAAGGAATGTGCTGTGGATCAATGTCTTCAGCTCTTCTTGTGTTTGTGGCTCAGAATGTCTAAATAAATTCTATAGCTTTCTGGATCTAAATTTATGGAAAAAAGCAATGCACAGGGTTGAACTGTGTGCTGGTCTTGTAGTGCTGGTGGGTTAGGATGATGAAGGGTCCGCCATCATCTGCTCCTGACACACATTCAGCTGCATTATTTCAGAACTTTTCATATTGAGAGCAAATACCTCAAAATCACTTCTTTCCCCGACCGCTGACAGCAACCCAAGGCTAAACACACAGAGACCAACAGTTTGACGAGATGCAGCAAAAATCCACTTCAAAGAATCCACTTCTGCTGTGATTTGGCGAAGTATTCTATAACACACATATCCACAGGAAGCACACACACAGTGCGTTTAGTGGGTTTACATCAGGGGTGCCCGACCCTGTTCCTGAGCTACCTTCCTGCAGAGTTTAGTGCCAACCCTGATCAAACACACCTATCTGTAATTATCAAGTGCTAATTCAGATCCTAATTAGTTGGTTCAGTTGTGTTTGATCAGGGTTGGAGCTGAACTCTGCAGTAAGGCAGGTCTCCAGGAACAGGGCTGAGCACCCCTGATTTAAAGCAATGACACATATTCCTGTGTATATGTGTCACAGTAAAATGGACAATGTGATATTAGTGTGATGCACAGTGTGGCAGTCAGTGTGATCCGACAGTGAGATGGTGTTAAGATGGACAGTGTGATGTCAGTGTGATGACAGTGTGGTGGTCATTGCGATGTCGGTGTGATGGACGGTGTGATGGTCAATGTTATGGATAGTGTGACAGTGAGGCCGTCAGTGTGATGGTCAGTGTGATGTTGGTGTGATCTTCAGTGAGATCATCAATGTGATGGTGAGTGAGATGGGCAGTGTGATGGACAATGTGATGATCAGTGAAATATAGAGGGAGATGCACACTGTGATGGACAGCAGCAAATTTCTAGCAGGCTTGTTTAGATGTTTTATGAGCGATCAATCTTATCAGCCTTCTTGATTTGCAGCAAAGTCTAATTATATCACATGTTCTGTAATCTGTTTTTCCAAAAAAAAAAAAAAAACATTTGTTATTTCTTGACTTTTGGTTTACTCTTTTCTATTGCTTCTGTTCCATTAATAGGATCCACTGCTCACACGTACAACAAGAAAAAAAGGAAGAATCAACACCTGAGCCTTTGCTGTTACAGCCACTGAATTTCATGAAACAATATCAGAGACGCTGACTGACAAACAACAAATGCATCTAAAATGAGTGCAAAGAACAACACTTCTACAGAGATAAAAATAATGAAATAATTGATTTTATTTATAATTTATATCTTTCTGACATGATATTAAGACCACTTATCGTACTTAGAATGAAGTTTTGTTTGTTTGTTTGTTTGCTTTGTTTATTTAGCACCTTCTCTGTTTGTTATTGTTAGTGAAGGTCAAATGCATAAAGGATCCTGGGAAATTAAAATTTATAATGAACCCTATTGAAAAGTAATCACAATCATCCTGTGAAATTGTCCCAAACATCCTACGAGTTGTGTATTTGAATAACACTTTAAAAATCTCACAGCTGTTTTGCTGGGATTTTCTCTGGAACCAATCCTGTTTTATTCTTTTTATTGCTAATATTTCCTAATCTTTTTATTTATTTTGTTGCTCAGACGTAAGAGTAAAGACATTTGTAATTGTTACAAAAGATTTCTATTTCAAATAAATGCTGTTGTTCTATTCAAGATTTTATTCTAGACTTGAGATATATTATTTATCGTTAGTCCAACTTGATCTGGTACAATGATGTGTGAGCTTGATTTTTTTTTTATATCAAAGTATGAAGCAAAATAATCTAAAAATCATTCAAATGGTTTACTATGCAGCAATCAACATTCACGCAAACACAAAAAAGTCAATCAGAGAAATTTCCGCTAAGCTACAAAAGAAAGTACAATTACATTACTAAATGTGGTTATCCATGTTCAGTATTAAATGATATTCAGTATTAAATGTACACACATATTACCTAATGTTATGAATCACATAAGATATTACTGAATAAAACTTAGGACAATTCCTTTCAGGAGCCTTTTTTTATTTATTTTTTTTTTAAGAGGGCACTACTGGGAGAAAAGATGTTGAACAAACCATGTAAGGATTTTATTTTTTATTTTTTTTTAAATGAGCAACTGTTATATTCTTATAATATTTTATTTGCATATTCCATGGGGAAAATATCATAACAGTTTGAAGCAACAGGAGATCCTTTTTGTTTTGGTTGTTTTGTTTTTTGTGTTCTTAGTGAGTAAAATTTTTTTAGACAATTATCTAATGAAAATAAATTTACATAAACAGACTGAAGATATGTGAATGGGTGATTTCTGACAAAACACAGCAATTAGTTACTAATATGTAGTAACAAAAATCTTAATTATTATTAATAATAATAATAATAATAACAATTATTATTATTATTATTATTATTATTATATTGTTGTTATTATGGCTTTATGTGTCTGGTTCATTTATAATGTCTACAAAAGATAAAATTATGATAAAATTATGAGGAAAATTTATTCAGAAATAAAATAGCTCCTGATTAATATTCCTTAGTTTAATTTTAATCCCTTAAAGTAAAGATATACAGATATTGTGCTAGACTACAAAACATAACAGATACAAGTATGCATTTAAATAGTTACAGTTTACACATTTTACTAATCATGTTAAATGTTCATGACCTACTGATCAGTAGGAGGTATGCTAAACGATTTTGTAAAAGGTACTATGTAATACCTAGAATAAAAATTGTCTTAACATACTGTGATATTAAAAGTAAAAGTTGTTCTAAAGAAACAATAGCACTCACACCCTTCAAGCAATCAGTAGGAAACAGAAATGAAACCAGCCTATAAACATGAAATAAAGTATATTTTAGTCTGTCATAGTGTCCTGAACTATTGAACAACAAGTCAGTTGTCCTGTCTTGTATGAGATCAAGAGTGCCTGTTTGGATGGATGTGAAAGATGACGATCATGCCAGCCTATTAACATTCATGTAAAATCAAGTTTTGAAGACATATTTTAAAGGCACAGCTTCTCTTTTTGTTTCTTTCTGAATGTGAATGTCCGGCAGCAGACAGAATAATCTTCATCTTCATCATGAAGACAGAATAATCTTCATAATCAACACTCACCGAATGTGGAGAAACAGCCGCAGGTGTCATCAGAAGTGCTCGCTTTCATCTAATCAGTGTCAAAGCCCAAGTCGAGACGTGAGAGAGAGAGAAAGGAGAAAGCTCAAGTGAAATCGTCTCGTGGACTTGATGCTGCGGCACGCGTCAAGACTGAGACTGAACGAGAGGATGCGGAGCCTCTGTTTGTGTGTCTCTCTCTCTCTCTCTCTCTCTCTCTCTGTCTCTCAAATGCTGGCTGTGTGGTGAGATATTCTTTTCTACAACTTTCTCTGTTTTACCCAATAAACACAAAAGTTTCCCACCTCTTTGTATCTGATTAGGTTTTACAAAATGTTCACTGACATAATTCATACATTTTTAGTACTTTTAAGGATTTCACTCGGCTGCGAACATCCTGCTTTAAAAAACACGGTAACGCTTTAGATTACAACCCGCAAAGAACTACGTAAGTAAACTGAATTTACGATGTACGTTTCTATGATTATAGTGTACCTATAAAGAACGTACATGTAGATATAAGGGAACAATATGTTATATTTGGGTAATAAGGGGATAACAAACCAGATATTCAACCTGCAAAGAACTACATAAGTATACTGAATTTATGGTGTATGTTTCTGTAATTATAGTGTACCTATTAGTACGTATGTGTAGGTATAAGAGAACAATAGGCTATGTTACGTTTTGGTAATTCGGGGGTAACAACCAGATATGCAACCTGCAAAGAACTGCGCAAGTAAACTGAAGTTACAGTGTATGTTTAGTATTTATATTGTACCTACGTGTAAGTATAAGGGAACAATATGTTACGTTTGGGTAATAACGGGGTAGCAAACAGATATACAAATAATTTATAATGGAATTACTTAAAAATTTAACAGGTACCTGTTCTATTAAATCGTAAGTTTGGTGTATCTATACGTAAGCTTTTTAAAATTACTGGGAAAATATACTCTTGTTCCATGTAGTTACAGGGTAAGTGTGCCCTCTGCGGGCTGTAAATTAAAGTGGCGATTGTTCCCCTCTTGTTCAACGAAGTTACAGGGTAGGTACAATACATAAACACACAATCTGAAAATATATCTAAAAATATTTTTTTATAGTCGCTAATCCCACTTCTACCTCTAAACCTAACGTTAACTATGACTGAACAGTAATAAAAATATAAAAAAAACAGGAAAGTGCAATCACAATCATTTATTTATTGCAAAAATGTCAACAGCCATACAAAAAAGTAATCCAAATAACGATGCGTTTGCAGCCGCAGTCCTCTCTGGCGGAATACAGCAGGTTTGAGGTGGAGTAGGATGAGAGCAGAATTTAAATTGTTAATCGCTGAAAATATTATCCAGATTATTGTCTTGATCCACTCCTCGAAGGCGCCCGCGCGTCGTTCCAACACATCTCACCAGAAACACGGCATGTCGTAATCTGTGACGAATGCAGGCGAGAGCCAATGAACGTCCGATTTTCCTGTCGCAAAATGCACTTTAGCACGGGTTTATGGCTGTTGCTGCTGGACTCGCTGTTAGAGATGGAGATGAAGATCGCCGGACAAAGCCTTGAATTTGGTTCTAGTCCTCGCAAATCGTATGGATTCTGAAGATCTGGGTTACAGCACACAAATAAAATTGTTTAATTTGTAATTATGATGCGTGTTCGGTGTATTTTATGGTTCTATTGTTAGTCACAGCATGTTAGAGAAAACGCCTTTGTGTTCCACCACGGCAAACGAAGTTAATATTACATGAATGATTAAACGATTGCAGAAATATTATTTATTTTAAGGGTTTAACGTGTAGTCATGATAACATTATGTAGACCTATTCTTGGAAAGAGCTGGCAACAGAAATCACACAGAACAGAATGAAATGTTATAATTTCATATGAAGTAAACGTTAAATGTTTAGATGATGTAAATATGTCAGTATTGTACATTTGGTGTCTGTAAAAATGTAAATAAATGTACATTTTGTAGAACCACATTTTACGTCGCGTTGTTATATGTACCTACCCTGTAACTTCGTTGAACAAGAGGGGAACAATCGCCACTTTAATTTACAGCCCGCAGAGGGCACACTTACCCTGTAACTACATGGAACAAGAGTATATTTTCCCAGTAATTTTAAAAAGCTTACGTATAGATACACCAAACGTACGATTTAATAGAACAGGTACCTGTTAAGTTTTTTAAATTAATCCATTATAAATTATTTGTATATCTGTTTGCTACCACCTTATTACCCAAACGTAACCTATTGTTCCCTTATACTTACACGTAGGTACAATATAAATACGAAACATTCACCGTAACTTTAGTTTACTTACGCAGTTCTTTGCAGGTTGTATATCTGGTTGTTACTCTCTATTACCAAAACGTAACATATTGTTCCCGTATACCTACATGTACGTTCTTTATAGGTACACTATAATTACAGAAACATACACCGTAAATTCAGTTTACTTACGTAGTTCTTTGCGGGTTGTAATCTAAAGCGTTACCATCTTTTAAAAGGTTAGTTTTATTTATTTATTTATTTATTTACTTTTTTTTGCTTTACACATCTGTCATGACAAAAAATAATATAAAATAAAATGAAATAAAACATTTATTTCTATAATAAGACCAAATCAACCAACCAAATCAACCAAACATCACATTCTTCCTATAAATGATTCAACAGCTATTCATAATGACATAAACAATGAGCGATTATCATAGTCAAACATATAGGTTTGTGAAATTATGCAATGGCACAATATCTGTTTAAGTCTTAGCATTTGGAGGGGTCAGGGCTGCGTTTCCCCATAACATTGTCTCTTAATGTGCTACGAAAACTCTAAAGCTATATCTTAACTACAGGTGTACCTTTTCTAGGTGTGTTCCCCAAACGATACCTTAGGAGGTTCCTTAAGATATCCGCCTTATTTTCCCGTAAGAGCAGATGCGGATATTTGAAATTTTAATGTGTCTGGATTCCGGTCTCATCCACCTCCAGCTATTTTTATCTGTACAAAACAACTCGTTTTGCTGCTTGATACTGCAAACTGGTGTGTCTTACCATATTATTTTAATGTAAGTATGAACACAATGGTTTGTAGTGCAAACAGTTTTACAGTTTACTGCACTTCAATATTCTTCTCATTATTTCCCTACAGCAGCTTATGAACTGGAAGTCTAACACATAACCAAAAAACAGCTTATTTCCGCACTGAAAAATAAGGTGGATTTAAGTGTTTCCAGGTGCTGTCCCTGGCGGTGGTGCTGAATTGATTGATATCAGTAAAATGGATTATTTACTCTATGCAGGGTCTGCTTCAGTGCGTTGTGCGAGAAAGTAGTGTTTTTTATAACATAAATGAGTTTAAATAAAGACACGGCACTCCTGTTAGAAGGCAGCGAACTTGCATGAAACTTTACCTTTCGATTTGCAACATACATCACATCAGGGAAGAAAACCAAGAAAGAAATATATACACTCTGAGCACCAGTGGACACCACATACAATACAAGGGGAAACAAACGAGGCACTGCTTAATAATTGCCTAATTTACTGCCTAATGGTTTGCCAGGTGATGTGCCTTTGGATAATATACAGGAAGTAGCCTAATAAAAAAGCTAACAACCATCAGTGTAATGACAGTTTTATTTTTTCTTTGCTTTAGCCTAATTCAACACTGGGTGTATTAGAACTTAAGAATTATATTCATTTATTCCATGGTCTGTCAGAATACTGGATTGGCTGGCAGGTATGCAATAAAACCGTTGCACAGGTAGTTCCAAGTCAGTTTAATTGTTACGGATCTGGTCGGTGAGCTGCGGACCGCTCACCACCAGATGTCGCTCTCACTCGGTTTACACACTCAGACTGTTGCACTACACCCCAGACTCCATTTCCCATCTGCCACTGCTCTTACCATTTTCACCAATCACGGACTGTATAAAAGCCCCGGTCTCCCAGTCACTCACCGCCGAGTATTGATTCATTAGCAGTCATACAAAGCGTTTCCCTCTGTGTTCTTGTTGTCTTAGTTTGTTTTGTTATCTCGTTTTGATCTCTCGCCTGTCTGACCATTCTCCTGCCTAGCCCTCGTTTGGATTACGTACGCCGCTGATTGACCCTCGCTCGTTTAAGGATTACTCTTTGTTTGCTGTCCATACACCTGCTTGCCGTTGTTCGACCCTGCCTGCCTGACCATGTCTATGTCTCTTCCAATCAATAAAAGTTTGCGCTTGGATCCGCTCGTCTCCCGTCTCTCTGTTACATTAATCACTGTTCTATATTATGCCCTGCTTTAATTGATGCACAAACACACACACAAATAGAGAGAGAGGAGATTGCATTGCGCTGCACAAATACATAAACTTCTCTTCAACACTTCCCCGTGATTTTTATTAATAAAATACCCTGGATACTAGATCGCTACATTATATTCCTCAGTAACAAGGCAGTGAAATTGCTGTAATTATTTGTTTGTAGAGAGAGATGCGCAGACACATCATGCAGGTATGCACACACACAACTGTCATCTCTCGATAGATATGAGATAGTCATTTTTACCCATTCGGTCAAATACTGTGCTGCAAAGAACAATACTAGTTTTAACTTGTCTATAACTTGACAAATGACCATGTAATAATGCACAGCTTGCTGATTTTAAATGCACTTCACGTCTGGTCAAATCCTTTAATGCACGGCAGAACGTTGATTATCTCTTACATAGACTGAGATGTAAAGAACTGTCAAAAGTGATAAGGTATAGCTAAGAGTGGTCTAGACCAACCCTACGAAAGTATGACTTACAGAGGGTGTACTTAACTAAAAACGTTTTCAGGAAACACGTTGTTACGGAGTGACAAAGGCGTGAGGCGAGCGGATCCAAACGCGAAGCTTTATTCAGAGACATGGTCAGACACAGGCAGGGCACAAGAGTAGTCCGGGGAACAGGTGTGGGTCAAACGACGGCGGGCGTAAACCAGGGTGCAAGGAAAACGGGTAATCCACAAGACAGGCCAGAGTCCAGACAAGGAGCGAAACAGAGTCCTAAAGGGCAAGACTAAGGGATAATCCAAGACAGACAGACAAGACGAGATAAACAGGCAAGGTTGAAACGGACTAAAAGCAAGACTTAACTAGACTCAGGAAACTAGGAAAACTTGGAGTGGCTCCAAAATGTTGCTATCGCTAACACAGGGATAAATGCAAACAATACTCAGCCCTGAACAGTGGTTCGGGCTTCGTACTTAAAGCGTGTGTGACTGGCTGCAGGTGAGTCCGTAATTAGTGAAATAGAACATGGGAAATGTAGTCCGTGGTGACGTGTAAGAGTCTGTGTAGTGTCAGAGTCGATATGATACAAAGGCGACCTCTGGTGACGAGTGGACGAAAGACCACGGACAGGATTCCTAACACACGTATTACAGATAAGGTACATCTTAAGGTATAACCTAAGAACGATGTAGCATTAAGAAGGTTTCAGAAAACGGAGCCCTGATGTGTTTTGATGTGTAAAGGTCGTCTCTGTGCCACTCAGAGAGTAGATTGAAGAGGATTTCACTCCTGTGTTCAAGAGCAATACAAAACAGGTGTGCTCTAATTAGTAAGAATGAATAACCTTGACAACTGATAAGCAGGAACTAGAAGTCCTTGAAAATGAAACAATTACAGAATATGAGAATAGAATAAAACTTTTTTTATGTGTTTTGTTTTTTTTGTTTGTTTGTTTGTTTGTTTGTTTTGGTAGTGAACCTATGGTTAATTTTCTTAAGGGTCTCAAAAGGGAGTCTGTTTTAGCTCTCTGTCACCCTCTTTTGTCTTAACTTATAATTAAAAAAAAAAAAAACAATTAAATTGAAATTTGCCTTTTTTAAAGATTTGAGCCTCTCATGCATTTCTGCTTTTTGCTCTGTTTCTGCACAGTTTCGATTTAGTCATCGCTGCCTGATTTGCTGTAGGTTCCTACAAATGTAAAAGGGTTATTCAGTGTAAGCTTACGGTGAATGTTAGGGATGATACTGAATAGACTGAAGCGGTTTCACATGGGGAAGATTATACTTTACATATTAATTTGTCCGATGATCATTAAATTGAATAAAAGCTCTTAAAATGCTGCCAAATGCTTTTAGTCATCGTTTAGTTTAAATGTCAAAAAGGTGTGAGCCACGCTAGAAATGAGATGTTTGCATGAAATAAGATAAATGACAAAAGATGATGAACAAGTAATAGTCTCTCTGATTTTAAATGTTTTCTGAGTGGTGGTGATTGTGAAAGAGTCAGTTTTGACAGAAGACTGGAAGAGTCTTTCTGATAATGGTCAGACACTAAAGACACATCACTTTAGCCAAACATTCACAAAACTCTTCTCGTGAACTTGTACTATATCCATCTTGGAGAAACTACTGATACCTGCAGTTCCAGTTTGGATCCAGCCTTGGCGAAGATTTCAGACAAACCAACACTTTTGAGGTTTTTCAGATGACACCAACTTTGGATTGAAACAGTCAGATATTATCCTATCTTGTCATCATTATGATCACAAGCTGTAATTATCATCATTGTGTCTACTTAACTGAATACATGATGTTAACTAACCACAAAACATCTGTGATGTTGTAGCTGTATATTACTGTCATGAAGACATTACTTTGACGCGCTCATCTCTGGCAAATAACAGAAAACTTCCTTATTGTAACACTGAAAACCACTATAAATGTGAAGCTGAATTGAACTGAACTGAATTGAATATGCATTAGCTTGTGTCTCATGGGAAAACGTGCTGCCGTTCTTCAGTGCTCAGGCTGAAAAAGCCACACGTGTTCATTGACTGTCACACGCAAACATGAACATACCGTGTGTCGCTCATGCTGTTGTTCTGGCAAAGGCTGCATGGCTTTTTCAGCCACGCTGGAAATGAGATGTTTGCATAGTGTGCTAATGACAGAGAAAAAGTCTAAATGTTCAACACCCAGCAAGTGCAAAATCTTTTAACAGTCCAATCAGTATTCTGACACTCAATGTGTGAATATTGGACCTTGATCAGCATTCATTACTACCACTGATTACAGAGCTTTTACAGAGGACTGGAAATCAATTTGTTTCAGAAATAATTCAGTGAAATGCATTTATTCCCTTGAAATTAGAGTATGCATTGACTTCCAAGAAGAATGACGCTTTCTGTTGCCCTAGAAAACCATTGTACATACATGATAAACCAAACTGCATCATTATAAGCTGCAGAACACTAGCTAGGGAAGACCGGAGAACTAAATATGGCTTTGAAACCATGCAGCGATTATGGAATGACTCTGACACTGAAAAGTGCCGAGATGTCATAGAGAACAATACCATTATTTCACATTTCAACATAATAACAACGAAATATTCCTTTTTTGAATTGCCTAAAAAACCACCTCATGTGAGCGTAATTTATTTTTATTTTTTTTGCAATATATGGGAATTAAGTAATTAACAGTAATTAAGACATTGCGAGAAGGCAGTATGTGTACCAGAGAGCCTATTTGCTTAATTACCTTTGGACGCAGTAATGCCATTGGCCAATAGACTGTAAGGAAAGGAACTTTTCTATAAGAAGGACATCTGTATGCCATCATACAAACTATACACCTTTTTCCTGAGTAACCGATAAACGCCGCCATGATGGATTCTAACTTCCGTTTGGGTCCTCTCGTGTTCTGGTCTCCATAGAGACAGGGTTAAAATGGGGTAAAAAGATAAACTAAATCAATAAACTGAACCTTTTACAATATAGCTAAATATTAAAATGTGTGCAGGGTCCTGTTTGTGTCTGGTTCTGTATGCCTTGCATAAACGATGACAAATGTAAACGAGCATGGCTGTAAATATGTTTCCATCACCCTGTTTTTATGCGCATTTTCAAGTATCGCATCATAAACGAATGATGGAAAAACCAAAGTTCAGAAAAAAAAAAAGTTTTTACGCTCGCTTGAGATGGTTTTTGAATTTTATTTATGTTACAATGCACAATAAATCATATTTTAATCATGATCATGATTTCTGTTTCTCTCAGTTTAAGCTTAATCATTTCCCACTGGTTACTTATACTGAAAACATTTCATTTTAATTTGACATTTAGGAAAAATATTGGCTCTATATGGAAACATTAATTTCTGTAACTAATGTGAACTAATCATTGCACATAATGTAAAGAATATATATATATATATATATATATATGGCACACCCATATTAATATTCTTTAGTTTGGTTTAAATCCTACCTATCGGATCGTACTCAATTTGTTCAGTTAAGCCAGTTTAACTCAAATCCATCTAATATCATCAACTGGTGTCCTGAAGGAATCAGTCCTGGGCCCTTTATTATTCATCATTTACTCCCGCTTGGAATCATTTTCGTAAAATCTGGCGTTCACTTTCACTGTTACGACAGGCAGCTCTACCAGTCGTCTACACCCACTTCTGTCTTCTCTTCCTCTGTCTGTTTGAGGTTAAAACTTGGTTTTAAAGCAGTTTTCTCAAACTTAGTAGCAGTAAAGCAGAAATTCTTTCTAATGCAGGTAGAAAAAATTATTTGGCAAAGTCCAGCGGTTTCTCTGGATGATTCTTCAGACTCTCTTGCTACACAGGTTAAGAGCTTGAGTGTCATCTCCAACATTACTCTGTCATTCAAATCACACATTAACACAATTACTCGGACAGTTTACTATCACACGTGAGGAGCACTGCCATTATGATTTAGTCTCATCGCGTATTGATTATTATAATGCTCTTTTTTGTGGTCTTCCTCACAAGCGTATACACAAACTACAGTCCAGAAATCTGGAACATATTACTCCTGTCCTTCAACGGCTGCACTGGCTTCCAATGTATTGAATTCAACATTTAGCTTCTTGTTAACAAGACACTAAATAACCTCACTCCTTCTTTGTTTGACCTTCTTTCCATATATATTCCCTCTCAAACTCTTAAGTCATCATCATTATCCTCTTTAGTTTTTCCTCACATGCGTGGATCTATGGGGTCTCGAGTTTCCACCTACGCTGCTTCCACAATAGTGACACGCTTCCCGATTTAAAATCTCATCTCTTTAGGCAGGTTTTCTGGTGACTGTGCGTTTGTATCTTTATTGCTTGTCATGTTGTTGTGGGCTCTGTGTTTTTAGGCCAAATTTTTGACTTTTGTCATTTTGTTTTATGTATTTTACTTTTTTCGTAAGGCACCTAAAAAAATGCATTCTAACTCTTATTCCTTAATACCAGATAAGCTACCAGTTTGTGAAAGCCTGTCCTGTGTAGCACCTGCAGCTCTGCATATTCCTCTAAAGAATGGCAGTATTAGAAACAAGCAGCTGAATTTGATTTTCAACAACATAAAGAGTAACTCTACTCTGATCTTAACAGCTTGAGCGGTGCATTTCAGCACTGTTTTTTTTTTTTTTAAGAATCCGTCACAATGTCTTTCACAAAGTTTGTAACTGAACGATGAGGCTGTATGAAGTCTTGCATATGAAACACATTTTTGTGCCCTCGGGAGTTTAAGAGAATCTAGCGAGGCATGATGCTTCCTGACTCATTTGATAGATGACTGCTAACACAACATTAAACTGAGATCGGAAAAATCAGCAGTGTTGGATTTCAGAGAAACGAACAACACTCGTTTCTTCCCGCTCCAGGACGAGCGTCGCTCATAATTCAGCAGTTTGGCTCAGAACATGACTGTTAACAATCCATCTATCTGCCATCAGGAGCTCCTCAACAAACACCCTTCCATCTAAACGTACATTTGGGTTACAAAAGAACATTGAGGCCAAACGTGATGAACGAGGCTGTCGGAAGTCACAGCCTGCAGCTCGTGAAATCTGCAGGAGAAGCTGATCAATAAATCAACAAACTTCACATTCTGTCTGACTTAACAGGTTCTAAATGACAAAAACAGCAAACAGCGCCAGAAGCCCCGTGTGACTGAAAGCGCTCGCTCGGCCAGAGGAGCTTTGACAAGCGAGACCCCAAAGGATCCGGACTGTCATTGGTAGCAACATCAAGGCCACGCTGAGCAGAGTCACGGAGGCTGATCCGGCCCCTCGTGGTTTGTGTCAGCTTTCGTGTGAGAAAGGCCCCGGGAGAAGATCTCTGGGGACGTGTTGTTCCTTCAGCGAGAATCTGAATCCTTCTAGTCACTGCGTCTCAATGATTCAGAGAAAAAACACCTTCAGCATTTTAGCTCGGCTACCTGATAAACATGCTTGAGTTTAGAAAAACAGAAAAGAAAGAGAAATATACATACAGAAGACGCTCTCTCAATTTGTCAAATGACATTTATAATAAAGTACGTTTTCAAAACAGTGAAGTAATAACAGTGCATTTGAATTAAATATTAGATTAATCGGATGCAATTTTTTAAAATTGTTTTAAAAACTGCAAAATAAATAACATCATGATTACTAGCCACTTGTACTGGTGATAAATTACTGAAGGACCAAAATGACACATTAGGTCAGCATAAGTATAGAAATTACAGACGGAATGGAAATGAATGTGGGCTATCACTTTCCTGCCATTAAAATGCGACACATTTCAGAGTGGCTGGTTTTAATTAGACCATCAACAGCACAGAAAAGCAGCTAATGGTTCACGAGAGAGACAGCAGCTCTCCACCTATACACAAAAGTTGAGTGTAAGGACAGTATAGAGTCTAGAGTGTATTCAAGTGCCCACTGAACAGCTTTGTCTTCAGACATCAAATTCTTTATAATTCTTCATCATAAGAAGATACCATATTTCACTGGCAAACATATGAAACATATCGCCTTAAACAATATATTGAATATCCCTCAAAGATTGGATGCCAAACCTTGTTAAAACCTTCCTCTGAATCCTGTGCACCTGTTAACAAAACCTCACATCCAGACGGAGTAATAAAAGTACGCAACCTCTGACTGGAAGCAATTACAATTAGTCAAAGGATATTCATGTTTCCTCTTAATCACATCTGCTGGAAGAAAATGAACGTCCTATACAGTACATCAGGAGTTCTCAACTCTGGCCCACAACTCCAGTCCACTTTCCTGCAGAGTTCAGCTCCAACCCTGATCAAACACACCTGAACAAGCTCTTAAAGGTCTTCAGGATTACTAAAGTTACAGGCAGCTGAGTTTGATCAAGGTTGGAGCAAAGTGGATCTCCAGAGTCAAGAACTTCTGCAGTGCATGTTTGCTGGTTCTCTGTGATGCGGCAATTAATACATGAAGTCAAGCGATTCAAATCCTAAATTATAATACTCCAGTTCACCTCAGTTCCATTGATTATCTTGAGTTCATTTACTTTCATGCATCTGGCAGATGTTTTATCCAAAGCAATATTGCATTCAAGATTGGATTCCTGCTTCTCCATCACTTTATGTACTGCTGGAGATACAGGAAAGTTGCCACTGAATGCCTCGTTTTAGCATACTGCCTGAAAATAAAACAGGACAAGAGAAAAGGAACAAAACAATTCATCATCTAATCTGAAATAGAGTAATGTCAGCCAACCTTACTGGCAGTTTTTACATCACAACAAACTGTTTTTTTTTTTTTTGTAATTGGCAATCATGAATTAAGTAAAGAGGGAGGACATGCTCTCCGCCACGTCTGTCTCATTCGAGACTTTAATTGGCTCGACTTGATGGGTCTTTCTGATAAAGCGCAAACAATGCATTCAAATGATTGGCAACTCATTTGTTGCCATGTAATTAGCGAGAGAGCAGCATCGTCAGAGGCGCAAATGTGTCTGCTTAAGGCTGCGCCGCCTCAGCTTTAATCACTTCTGCTTTTTTCATTACATAGAAACACAATTCGTAGCAACCGTTGAGCACAGGCTCACGATAGACACGATACCGGCACCTGGATGACTGATGGAGAGGGAAGACACTGTAAACTACGACTAACCACACTGGATCACGCATGGCGCTGCCGTACGATTTCAGCTATAGAGATGTTTTAATTCTAAGCAGATATGAATTGAATCATTATATGGATAATAGGGAGCAACTGAAATCAGTCAGTTTTACATATAATGACATTCTTGTTTCACTGTAACTGTTAGCAAAGCTGCCACTGTTCGTATGGTCTTTTTCTGGATGTGTATTAAAAACAAAGATCACATATAAACATTTTAGCCTGTCAGAACTTTTTATTTGAGAAATGAAGGAATTCAGTAAATATGTTTTGATAGCTGTACTCAGTTAATTCTTGATATTTTTTCCCCTCCTTTTTTGGGGACAATCTTCTAGCGTATTGATACTGTCTGTGTCGTTCTGAACATGTTTATCTGAACAATGAGGCTCCATAGAGCACATCTGGCTTTTCCAGCAGTTTTGGTTCTCATTAATTTTATACAGTGTTTTCATATATTTTTCAAAGAACTCATAGGTTGTATGGTGAATCACAACATTACAGTCTGAATTTGATTTGAAGCAAGAAGCATGTAGCATTTATTAATACGGTGTTGTTACTGTAAGATCTTCTAGTTGGTTTGTAGGCATTGCTCGAGTTTTATTGAGGGTTTCTGGCTCCTCGTTTGCCGTCGTTAGGACTTTCTCGATTACTAGGCTGCTCTGTAGGGTTGTTACGGTTAGGGTACTGTAAAATCTGACTACATCTGACCACTTCTGTCCAGTCCCAGTCCACTAGAGAGTCTTTCAAAGAGCTTTGACCTCCTGAAATTCTGTTTTTCAAAAAAATGATACTTTTCTGAAATGTTGTGATGTTCCTGATGAACTTATATAATCTTAGAATTAAGATAGTTTATTTATTTATCTTTTTGACCTTGTATAGCTTTTTATTAGAAATAACTATTCCATTCATCTTTTTAGGCATGAATTTCAATTCAGATTGGTTATGTGTAGGAGTAAATCTCTGGGGTTTAATTTTGTAGGTTTGTAACTACTAGGGTTTTGTCGCTTAGGGATATTTGGGTAAGCATTAGGGGTAGGGGTCAAAGGTCAACCACTGTTTGGGGCTGTATGGTTAAGGTTAGGTGTTGGTTGGGTTTAGGGTCTGGTAGGGTTAGAGGTTGGTTAGGTTTGTTCTCTTGGTAAAGGTTAGGGTTTGTGTTGTAGTCATAAATTAAAAAGTACAAAATGGTAAAAGTAGAGTCAGACACAAAAAGAGTATGACAGGGACTGGCTTTATCCCTAACCCTAACCTAAACAGTTACGTCTCGTGCAGACCTCTGGGGTAACGGGTATCAAGGCGCTTGATCCATCTCCTCTCCACTCTAAATTGGTCTTGAAGAGGCCAGAGAGGATTTGCCTGACGTCCCGTTATCCTGAGAGCATCTAATTAAGGAAGTGTTAAGGAATATGGCTAACTAAGGAACGTGTAGCTGATTTTTGGTCTGGCCCACATATTGTCTGAGACATTTCTTACAAAAAAAAAATCAACATTAGCACACAATGTGACAACTTTTTTGCTTTTGAACCTGCTCTTCATATTCTGTATCCCTCAAACATGACAATATTTAAAGAGCAGGGCTTCAGCACCCATCCATCCCAACATAACACACCTGTCTGTCATTTTCTGATAGTTCTCGGTTAGTTTGTTGGGGTGTGATTGGTTAGAGTTGGTGCTAACTTCAGCAGGACTAGAGCTGAAGCGTCCAACGCTTTCCACGATGGCGGTCTGTGAGGAACATTTCTGGAGAGAGGTGTGTGTGAATGAATATGTGCAAACCTAATTAATATCCTAAAATAAATTAGATTATCATGCATGAAATAAAAATGTGACTTAAATAGATGTAAACATTATATGCATTATATTGTTAAGTGACGAATGAATTAATTGTAGCACATACAGTGAAGAGATTCTGAACCGAATCTTTCCATGTGTCTTTTTCTTCATGACAGCGTCTTCTCTTAACCCCGCGTGGCCATTAGCGGGTGATTAGCGGGCGTCGTGCGGGCGGAGCTCTGCCCTGCTCAGAAATGAGCGACTCTTTTGATGTTGTTGTTGTGCGGCGCTGCTCCTCCTCATCATCTGAATATCACAGCCTGACGACCGGCCACTCGCTGCGCCTTTGTTTCTTTGATTAAAGCAGGTGTCGAGGAGGCTTGTGTTTGTTATTGACAGCCTGCATTTAAATAGCTGTCAGTCTCCTGTCAGAAGGTGGGAAGCGTTCGTTTCCGAGCCCCTGAAGATGCATCTGTTTTACATCAGCTTAACCCAGCTTTGCAAATGAGTTGCTGAAGTTTGTTTGCTGTGCTCAACCTCTGGATACCGCTTTTAGTTTTAGTTTTTTAAGAGTAACAGAGACTTGTTAAACAAGCAGTTAATGACCAATTATGTTAGAAAAGTTTTTGATATGGAAACTTATAATTCTCTGTCGAGGAGGTTCTAGTTAAGATGGTGACCTGGAGACTTGAGCTCTGCACTTCATATACTTGATTCACACTATAAATGTTCATACTGTACATTGTGGTTATTGTACTGCTTTGGATTTATGCTGTTTTAAACCAGTAAATCACAGTCATTTTTACTGCAATAGGCTTAATACTGTATAACAGAAATGAGAATCTAATGAGAATCGTCTTTAAAAGTAATGCAAATTAAATTCAGTGTTATTAATTGTAATGAAAATGTCACAGAAAAAAAATCTTAATGGTTTTAAGGATGCAATGAGCCGTATTTTCTTGCAAGATTACTATTTATTTCTTTGAATTTTTGTAGAGTATGACATGGTTTTGTGGTTTGCTTTGTAACTGAGGGTTTCTCAAACGTTTCTGAATCGGAGCCACAGCCGTCAGATCTGGCTAACTTCCTTTAACCTTGTGCGGTTTTTAAAGGCTTTCAAACATACAGCACCTTCACATGGACTCAATCTCAGAGCTGGCTGGTTTGGATCAAAGATTAGAACACATTGTTGTTCAAAGTCTTGAACATTTTGTTTTCTAAATGCATATGGAGAAAATCATTCTCATGCTTACGACTTTCTGGATGGTCAGGGGTTCTGTGGTCACCATTAACCATCACTTGTTTTTGTGAGGTGCCACTTCTCAAACCTGTCCTGAACTCTCCAGAACCGCATCTTCCCGAACTCGAGCCTCAATGACAGATGAGACCGAACTTGCCGTGCTCAGGGTCTGCAGGATAATAAGCAACACGTCTCCATCCTGGATTCCAGTACAGCACACTTGCCATTACTGAGAAACTCAAGTGAAAAATTAATAAGGCAAAATTGCCTTCAGTGGTTAATTAGCTCTGATCGTGCTGTTCGGCTCTTGGTGGCATTTCTTCTTAATTAGAGCATATATTTTAAATCCCAAAGCATGTGAAAGCAGCAAAGGTTTATTACCCTTGGCATTTAGCAGGAAGGTGAGCTTTTGTTTCGGTGGGAAAATGGGCCACTGTCCCGCTCTGAAAAACAACTCATCAAACCAGATCAACATCAGCTCCACATCAAAGTCACCGACACATAATTCATTACCTGATTTCTGCAGAAAGCTCATAATCATTTCCCTTGTCTGATTAGCATCTGAATTGTTCACATCGAATAAAATCTGATGTGAAATGCTTTTCTTGTAAGTTATTGTTTTATTTTCTGGATGTTTTCAGGTGTCCTTCACTGATTCTGTCCTGGTCTGGCCCAGCGCAGCACACGCTTCTGACGACAGCAGACCGTCTGTACTGTTCCATACAAACACGGACACGGATTTGAGCTCTGTAGGGCAATGCTTTCAGACCTCAGGAGTCACGTCTCAGATCGCGTATCAACAACAGTAAGATCGGTCTGTTTTTAACCCTCATGTTTCATATGCAGATTGGGTTAAGCTTAGAAGCATGGCAGTCTGCGGCCTGTGCTACATTATGTCGCAGATTCAACCGGGAGAGCGCTTTGTCAGACACGAAAATCATGCAAGCGTCTCTGGCTCTGCTGAAACTCCGTGGCATCCATATATTGAACTACTGTGACGTCTGGCTGAATCCAGAACAGTCTGAGGAGACGTCGAGTCAATAGCCGTTCATGACTCATAAGAGGCTGGGTGATACAACGAGACAATGACCCAAAGCACACGTAAATCAACTAAAAGAACGGCTGAAAAGATGAAAGTAGAGGAGGGCTGCACTATCACGACAAGCCAGAAATTTAGATAAACTGAAACAGATTTGTGGGAAGAGAAAAATCTATAAGGAGCTACAGGAAATGTTACTCATTTCAAGCATTCACTTACTTTTCCCATGCTACACTGTCAATGACAATGTATTCAATAAAAATTGTGTAATTCATTATTCAGATTGTGTTCGTCTATGATTGAGAGTTATTGAGTCATCAGTGTCAATATCCAGATATTTTCAATAGTTTACAAGATTCACAAACATATTTTTGCCACTGTAAAATCAAAAAATCTGGGTTGGGTGTCCAAAAAGGGAAAAGGTCCAAATTTTCCCACTATAAGGGTGTGTGTAGATGGGGAAAGCTAAAAGATCATACATGCAGTTCTGCAGTGAAAGAAATAATGCATTAAAATGTATTCTCATGCATGTCACTTTCACATTTGTAAAAGCAGAAAGACTGATAAAAGTCTCACTTTGCCATAATTAGTAACTCATTTACTTCACCTAATGTTGGTGAAGAGGGTTTAGTTCTCAGAGAATGACATTGATTCATCTTATAAATTCTGAGAAAAAAAGTGCACTCAACAAAAATCAATTATTCAAGAGTCTATTGTGAAAGAAAGAGAATATGTGAGCAACCTCCGTTCGAACTTTGAGGGACACATTCAGACGAGCCACATATCAGATTCTTATAATGAGGCAGATGCTGCTTTCACTGTTAAAAGTCTTGGTAAAGTCATGATGGTTTACAATCACTCTCTCTTTTATCTCTTCTCATAGCCACAGAATAGATTCAACAGAACAATGGACAAAAATGAATTACCAAAAGAAAGAAAGAATGAAAGAAAGAATGAAAAAAGAAAAACAAGCAGCAATAAAGAGGAAAGAAAAAAGCAATGGACTGCTCTTACATTGTCAGTGTACTGAACACATGCAGTGAGGCGCTGAATGATGGCAAAGGTGTCACAGATGCTCGTCTGTCAGCAGTGCAGTTTGAATAACACTGCTGCCCTCTAGTGCACGTCACTATTAACACAAACTATCACAGGTCACCGTTCACACTCCTTGGAAATGACACAGATAGATGTGTTACAGAAAATAGCTGTTATACACCATGTATTTCCTTTCAAAATTAGACAAATTACCCTGAAACATGACAAGTTCTGGGTTAAACATTTAAGTCATTACTCTTTAAATGCCAAACGTTAAAGGCCTATAAAGTTTCAGATTTTCTGTGACTCGAAAAATAAAGAAGAAAGATTGTTGCAATGGCATTGCTATTCTGGTTGGCAAAAAAACTATTTTTTATATTTGATCTGTTTTCAGACATTTGTCACATTCAACGCTATACAAAAACACCCGTGCACAAATTATATGAATGTGACTTGATCCTCCACAAAACAAAATCTGCAACATCTGAGGCGTGTTAACAGTAATGGAGCAGGAATTAAAGTATATGGGGCACAAAATTCCAAAGAAATTAAAATATAAATGTAAACGTTTTACTTTAGTTGAAACAAATAAATTGATTTTGAAAAAAAAAAATAATAATAAAGCTTCTAACTTGATGCATAAAGTCTGAATTGTCCTGTGATGATAAAGAGAAGACTGTTCTTGGTCAAAGCACTTTAGTAACAGAAGACCTGTTAACTGAGTTCAAGCAGCATGTGAATCAGTCATCTTTTTCTTTTTTCTACTATAAATAAACAGAAATAAATATCAGAAGAAATGTTGAAAAAAATCACGATCAATAAATGTCCGAAAATCGTCTAAATAAAACAACTTGTAAATAACAGTCGTAACACCCTCGGAAACGCCAACAATATAACTTTGCCAGCATTGTTTTATTATTTTCATCAGTCAGATAACTAACTTTTTTTTTAACAGAACTTTAATCTTAAATGATTTAATGCAAACACATTCTTGGCACAGTGGCCCAATACTCAAAAAGACAGAAAGAAAGTGAAAAAAAAACTACTTACTACTCACATTTTTATTGTAATTAATTTGAATTCTTTCAGCCGATTTCATCCACAATGTCCTCAGTGTTTATTTTAAGGCTTCGTGTATTCTCAGTGGAAAGAATGGCTAGAGAATTAAAATGAAAGAATGAGAATTAAAAGCAGGTGCAGGTGCCGCTGAAGCTAGATGTGATACAGCTGTGATAGATTCAACTAGCTAGCTACCAACCAACCTCACATTTTTTTTTTTTTAATTTATTAAATATTAATAATATTTTTACATATAAATTAATATTTTATTTGGCCGTGACAATGCAGTGTTTGCACGTAGTTTTAAAAAATGACACAGTTCTACGGCAGCAATATATAACAACTGCACACAAGAAATTACCAAGCCCTGCACATGACATGCAGACAATTTTTTTTTTTTACTTATGCCACAAATTGGAAATATTTTTCCTCGTTTTAATTAAAAGATGAGCCCCATGTCAGCCCGGGCCCATATGCACATGCATTCCCTGGACTTCACAGGCCGACAGTGCACAGGTAAACTGACCTAAAGAGCTTGAACTCTCCCTCAGAACTGGTTCTGCATAAACAAGTGTGTACCCACCGAAGCAGAGAGGACTCTGGCCTGTAAGACTGGAACGTCCAGGTTATAAAACCTAGCAAATTTGGACAGCGAGGCCCAGCCGAGCCTGGTTCTTCCAGAGGGGGCCACCAAGAGAACCCTGTGCCCTTGCTCCCTGATTCGCCTCATTATTTGTGGGATCAGTACGATTGGGGGAAAAGCATAAAGAAGGAGGTTGGGTCAATCATGGGACAATGCATCTCTGTCCTTCGAATAATAAATTGGGCAATAAGAGTTGTCCTCTGAGGCGAAGAGGTCTACCCCAGCCTTGCCAAAGATCACCCAAATCCTCTGAATTGTCTGCAGATGGAGCATCCAGTCCTCTGAAGGGACCTTGCTCCGCGATAACATGTCCGCTCCTCAGTTCAATCTGCCCAGAACATGTGCTGCTCTCAGCGAGCGCAAGTGGAGCTGGGCCTATTCCAGAAGGTGCTCTACCAGAAGAAAGAGGCGCTTCAAAGAGAGACCTCCCTGGCGATTGATGTAGGACACCACTGACATGTTGTCCGAGCGGATCAATACATGGAGTCCCCTTAGGTCTGGTAGGAAGAACTGACAGGCCCGACAAACTGCTAGCATTTCCAGGCAGTTGATGTGAAGCCTTTCCTCCGCTTTCGACCAATGGCCGAAAGCAGGTCTGCCCTCGCACAGAGCTCCCCAAACCGTTATGGAGGCATCTGTTGAGACAACCTTTCTCCTTCAAACCATCCCCAGGGGCACAACCCTTTCCATCCACAGGGTCCACCCTGATCCACAGGTGTCCATGATCGAGTCGAGAACTGTTCCTGGGAACGATACTCGTTGGCTGGGGGACAGCGTGCTCTTGCCAAAACTGACCCTGAGTCCCAGGCTCTCTAATTGGCTGAAGAGGAGGGTCCTTTCGGATATTAATTCTGCCTCCGATTGGGCCAGAATGAGCCAGTCATCGAGGTAGTTGAGTATGCGGATTCCCATCCACAGCATCGAGCCCAGAATCTGCAACATACACACTTTCCTCTGCACCTGGAACCAAACGGCTAACTTGGATCACGTGTCCCTTAATAACCAATCACAATACAGCTTTGACCTCATTGAATTTCAGTCAGAGTTGTGCGACACTCAATCGCCGTTTACGGATACCGTAGGAATGAATGGGAAGTGCCGTAAGCAGAATCCCACCTGTCGCAAAAAGTAATTGCCTACTCTCTAAACTCTAAAAATAGCTCAATCCAAAAGTGTTGTTTAGTGCAAAACATGCTGAAGATAGGCTGTCGATTTATTAAATGATGAGCTGTTTCCTCTAAAAAGCTGTTTATTCAGCGTAGTGTAGCCTCTCTTCTATTGACATCCATTCAAAGAAAACAGCCTCTGGTCTCCTTTCCCACGTACTGCCAGACCGGAAGTGTTAGCTTTAGCTGGTGTGCTTTTCTGGCTAGTGGTTGCAGGTTTGCCATCTAGTGGCTTTGGCTAAACACCCTCTGGCTCCGCCTGCTAAAGTAGCCACACCCCAAACTCTCGCTATTGGCTGCAGGGAGATATGCAAATACAGTCTGACCTAGGCCTAGGCAAGACATTCTATCATCGCATTTGAACCAATTAAGTAGTTTGTCCTAAAAACCTGCTTACTCTTCTGCTACACATTTAAAGGTATGTTTTTGTTTGTTTGTTTGTTTGTTTGTTTTTCTCACATACTTTTAGGGCATAGTACTCAATGTATCTACAGGCCACTTTGCATGTGTACATGTTTTTTACAAAAATGTGAAAACTGTGAAATCAAAAACATTATACAAAAATGAGTGAGACAGAAATTTGCTAAATTTCTACAGTAATACTATATTAAGAGATATGCTGAATCAACAAAATGAAACACTGTCACAACAGTTAGACTATATTTGGGCAAACAACTGTACAATGGTTTTAGTCTTTCAATTACATACATCTATTCAAAAGGAGACACATTAGGATTTTTTTACTATAATATAAACATGGACTGTGTAACATTGCAGTGAATTCTAAACAATAAGGAACTTCCATTATAAATTTGAGTCTCTGTGGCTCCCTCCGACCGCCGTCAGCGGGAACCATCACCGGACTTCTAACGCACTACATTACCCATCACCCCGTACCTGGGATCCTCACTTCTGGTTCCGGGTCCCCGGGTCGCTTTCCCCCTGGCGGCCAGGTTGGCGGGCTCCCTCGCGAAGTTTTGGTTAGCCTGTCTATCAATCCTGAGCGTTTTCCCTGTGTTTATTGCTTTATCGTTACCGACTGGACTGTTTATTCCTCGTTTATGATTCATTGCCGCCTGCCCCGACCTATTGCCTGGACTATCGTTTATTCTGTGGATTATCTACGTCAGTCCTGTTTGTTGTTGATTGAACTCTGCCTGTCTGACTCCACTGTGATAATAAAGCTGTCACAAATGGATCCCACGCCTCTGGATCAGTCTCTGACCGCATCACAGAAAACTTCGCCACCATCGGATCCAGCGACCGCCCAGGCAACACCGTCAACAAGTCCCGCGACGGTTCTCCAGATTACTTCGGAGCTGACCGCTCAAGCCTCAACGCTGTTACTGCACCAGCAACAATTGATCGCCTTACCGATCTCACTGGACAGCTTGTGAGGGCTCTACAGGGCTTGCAGCTCACTCCACCTCCCGCACCAACTCCCGTGCCCACGCCACCATCGGGAGCTCAATCTGCCGCCACTGCCAGCCCGCTACTCGCCTTTCCGGAGAAATTCGACGAGGGCCTCTCATTGGAGGAATACATCGACCTCTCCATCAGAGTGGACAAAGTCATGTGGGCCCGTAAGGCGAGTCGGTCCTTCACTCCCGTGCCGCTGACCACACCCCCCCGCGGCCGCGGCGCCGGAACCAATGCAAATTGGCGCCACCAAGCTGACATCGGAGGAGAGGGAGAGACAGCTCCGGGAGAGTTTATGCCTATACTGCGGTCAGCCGGGCCACATCAGGTCTACTTGCCCCACTCGACCACCGCGCCCGCCCACTTCGGTGAGTAGTTTCAAAATCTCTCCTAATCGTTGTGAGATACCAGTAACTCTGTCTTGGGGAAATGTTACTGTTGAAACTACTGCTCTAATTGATTCGGGCGCGGCGGGAAACTTCATCGACGCAGACTTTGTCACTGCTAATCATCTGCCTGTTCTCTCTTGTGCTCCACATGTCACAGTGGCCGCCCTCGATGGGCGACCGCTAGGATCTGGCAAAGTTCTCCATACAACCGACGACATCACCCTTCAAGTCAAACCCAGCCATCAGGAATCCATCCGTCTCTTTGTTATCTCGTCTCCTCAGTCACCCATCATCCTGGGATACCCCTGGCTAAACCTTCACGGACCTACCATCACCTGGGCCAACCGTACCATCAATCGTTGGTCTCGTCGCTGCCAGGGACGCTGCCACCAACCAAGAATCAGAGCTTAAACACCTTTTAAGGACCACGTCATCAAGAACGTCATCCCCACCGTGTATCAAGATCTGCTCGAAGCCTTCAGCCGCCAGAAAGCCACCCAATTACCTCCGCATCGCCCGGGGGACTGTGCCATCGAACTCCTCCCCGGGGCAACCCCTCCCAGGGGTCGCATCTTCCCCCTGTCTCAAGCCGAGTCGGCGGCCATGGAGATCTACATTCAGGAGGAACTGGCTAAGGGCTTCATTAGACCCTCCACCTCTCCAGCGTCTGCGGGCTTCTTCTTCGTGAAGAAAAAGGACGGTGGACTTCGACCTTGCATTGACTATCGTGGTCTCAACGAGATAACAGTCAAGTACCGCTACCCGCTCCCACTCGTCCTGTCAGCCCTAGAACAATTACGCACAGCCAGGATTTTCACTAAGTTGGATTTACGCTCCGCCTACAATCTCATCAGGATCCGCGCCGGGGATGAGTGGAAGACCGCCTTCTCCACCACCTCCGGTCACTACGAGTACCGGGTTATGCCCTTCGGCCTGGCCAACAGTCCATCCATCTTCCAAGCCTTTATCAACGAGGTCTTCCGTGACATGCTGCACCGCTGGGTAATCGTCTATATCGACGACATCTTAATTTACTCCACTTCCCATGAGGAACACGTCAGACACGTCAGGGCCGTACTACAGCGCCTCATCACTCACCAGCTCTATGCTAAGGAGGAGAAGTGCGAGTTCCATCTGGACAAGATTTCTTTCCTCGGTTATGTCATCAGTCCTGAGGGGGTTGCTATGGACGAGAAGAAAGTCATTCAGCCCGATCGTCCCATCAGCACGCCGGAATCCATTCTTCCCGCCTCTATGATCGTGGCGCCGGTGTCTTGGGACATCATGACAGAAATCTCGGAGGCTCAGACTCAGGATCCCACTCCAGTCGACTGTCCCAGCCATCTTGTCTACGTTCCGCTCACCCTCAGAACCCGGGTTCTTGCCGAGGTGCACGCCACTCCCAGCTTGGGTCACCCAGGAATCGAGGCCACCCTCCATCTGCTCGGAAACCGGTTCTGGTGGCCTACCCAACGTACAGACACCATCGAGTTCATCAGAAAGTGCTCCGTCTGCAACATCACTAAGGTTCCCCGCCGTCTGCCTGCTGGCCTCCTCCAGCCCTTGCCAGTTCCACAACGCCCTTGGTCCCACATCGCTGTCGACTTCATCACGGATCTGCCACCCTCCAATGGCTTCACTACCATCCTTTCCGTTATTGACCGCTTCTCCAAAGGTTGCCGTCTAATACCTCTGTCTAAGCTCCCCTCAGCCATGAAGACGGCAGAGCTGCTGTGTAACTGGGTATTCAGGATCTTCGGCCTACCCGAAGATATCGTTTCTGATCGCGGACCCCAGTTCTCGTCAAGGCTTTGGTCCAGTTTCTTTTGCCTCCTAGGGGTTAATGTAAGCCTAACATCGGGATATCACCCCCAGGCCAATGGCCAGGTGGAGAGGCTGAATCAAGAACTGACTCGCTTCCTGCGCTCCTACTGCCACGATCAACAGGAGAACTGGAGCCGCTACCTCTTCTGGGCCGAATACGCCCAGAACTCTCTACGCAAACCCGCCACACAACTCACCCCGTTCCAGTGTATCTTAGGCTTCCAACCACCCTTGTTCCCCTGGTCCGGAGAACCCTCAGAGTTACCTGCGGTCAACGCCTGGTTTCAGCAAAGCGAGGAAACTTGGAACCAGGCCCACGTCCACCTCCAGAGGGCCATTCGTCGCACACAGACTCAGGCCGATCGCAGGCGCCGACCCAATCCCCCGTATGCCCCCGGTCAGTGGGTGTGGCTTTCGACCCGGGACCTCCGGCTACACCTTCCCTGCAAAAAACTCAGTCCCAGGTACGTGGGTCCCTTTCAGATAATTAAGCAGATCACTCCAGTGTCTTTTCGTTTGCAACTGCCTGCCAATTACCGTATCTCACCCACTTTTCATGTCTCCCTGTTAAAGCCCGCTGGCGACCCGGAAGGAGTGGAGAACCTAGACGAGACCGCTCCCCAGGGACCTCCCCCCACCATCATCGACGGCGAGGAGGTGTATCGGGTAAACACCATTCTGGACTCCCGGCGCCGGAGAGGTCACCTCCAATACCTGGTCGACTGGGAGGGTTTCGGCCCGGAGGAAAGATCTTGGGTCGCCGCCGGAGACATCCTCGACCCTTCACTCACCACTGACTTTCATTCTACTCACCCAGATCGACCAGCCCCCCGTGGGAGGGGTAGACCCCGGCGTCGGCTGCCTCCTCGCGCCAGGAGTTGCTCGCAGGGGGGGGGCTCTGTCACCAACGCGGTCTCTGTGGCTCCCTCCGACCGCCGTCAGCAGGAACCATCACCGGACTTCTAACGCACTACATTACCCATCACCCCATACCTGGGATCCTCACTTCCGGTTCCGGGTCCCCGGGTCACTTTCCCCCTGGCGGCCATTTATAGACCGCCAGGTTGGGGGGCTCCCTCGCGAAGTTTTGGTTAGCCTGTCTATCAATCCTGAGCGTTTTCCCTGTGTTTATTGCTTTATCGTTACCGACTGGACGGTTTATTCCTCGTTTATGATTCATTGCCGCCTGCCCCGACCTATTGCCTGGACTATCGTTTATTCTGTGGATTATCTACGTCAGCCCTGTTTGTTGTTGATTGAACTCTGCCTGTCTGACTCCACTGTGATAATAAAGCTGTCGCAAATGGATCCCACGCCTCCGGATCAGTCTCTGACCGCATCACACCTATTATGCTCTTTTTTAAAGTCTTGATTTTGTTTTGGGGGTGTACTGGAACATGCTCTCATGCTTTTTCACATAATTTACATTATAAAAATACCTATCTCCCAACCTGGCACAAATAGCTCAGTTAGTTCTGGGTTTAATGAAGGCCCGCCTTCCGAAAAAAAGCAAATGTGTTGTGATTGGTTAGCTGGTTTTTGCGTCTCTGACGGAAAAAATAGCCTGCAAAAGTATTGGCTTTGTAGCTTTAACAATGATCAATACATAATTTATAGAGTGGAGACAGATGCACCGATTGACCGAACATATTTCAACCGATCTCTTGTTCTGGGCTTGCACACGAACTACATGCAATGTCTCGTGTGTAGAAATATGACGAACTCTTTAGACATCTGTTAACAGAGGCCAGAGACACTAAAGACGAAAGCAAAGAGAAAAAAAATACTGTAGCAGGCAGACCAAGATCACGGTGTACAATGTGCAAAATATTATCCTAAATATTGAAACTGGTTTATGAGAATGTGTCTGTGAGGGGAACTGACTGTTTACATGGCGTTTTCTTTTCATTTGATCATGTATGATGTATTTAAAGTAGCGTTCATAAGCACAGAGCTGCTTTGTTTACAGCAGTAACCATAGAAACGTAATATCACTGTTAATTCATAAGCGCCACCTGCTGACAAACACTGAATTTGCGCTCTTTCGGTCTGTCTGCTGTTTTTCCCTAAGGCATCTTTTCATTTTTAATAAAATATTAATAATAATTAAAAAAAAAAAAATTAACAAACAAATAATGTTTGGACGTTAGTTAGGCTAATAGGTTTAGGAGTGGTATTGAAATTGGAATCGAGAGTTGTACAGTTTTATTTGGTATGTAAAATTTTGGTGTCATATAAACTTATTTATTAAAATAAAATATAACATGAGTCAAAAACAATGATAACAGCACCTATTTAATTTTTTTGTAATAGGGCCAGTGGCACTTTTTATTATGGATTGTCATAACTATGCAAACATTTGATTTCAAAACTAGTATCATTAAAGCTATTAAACTATTTCTTGTTATGATGTTATTCATGTTATGATCTTATGACATATAGCGCAACTGCGCTCATGGTAACCCGAGTTCAATTTGAACCTTTAGTCGAATTTTGAGCCGATCCCGCTCCCCTCTCTCCAATAAAAGACATAACCCCCCCCCCCAAAAAAAGGTCTGAATTTGTGGTGGCTGTGATTTAATTTTAATTATTACACAGCTCAGGCTCATTCAGGGCAACTTAAGTTATAATTTTTCCTGGTGGAAGCTTTGCGTTTGGTTAGCTAATAAAATACTAGTACTACTACTTAATTATTTATGTGGTGAAATGTTGTGTAAGAAAACTGGTATGACTGCACTGTGTCCCTAAAAGGTCTAGTTTGAACTTGCTGTTTGCTAGCAACTGATTTCTTCGTGGAAGCTTTGTGTTGAAATATTTTAACTCAGATCAGTGTTTCGTGTCTAATTATTTTGACACAAAACATCTAAATAATCTATCAAGCAGCTGTGTAATAAGTGAGATAATGTACATTTAGCCAGTTGTTATCGCAAAATAGTAATCAGTGATAAGTGCTACTGTAAGGTTCACTCTGCCTGGTTTAAATGTTTCAAAATAATCAACAGTTGAAAATATTAGAAATTTAGAAAAGTAATCAAAAAGTAATTAAAAGTAATAAGTTACATTACTTTAATAAAATAATTGAAAAGTTACACTACTTATTACATTTTAAATCAAGTAACTTGTAATCTGTAACCTATTACATTTCCAAAGTAACCTTCCCAACACTGGTCCCTACTCACCCCCCAACAATTCGAATTTCTGTGGGCGGGATTTTATGGAGTTAGAATTGTTGCATAATTCCAAATAAATACATTATGATCCACAAATAAATGTAAAGCGATTGACAAAAACAAAGCATATTCACAAAATAAATAGAATGAGATCCACAAATAAATCTTAGAGTTCCACAAACATGAATTATTTTCAACTAAAAAAATTAGAATTGCAAATAATATTGTAATCTGGAGGCCACGACATCGTTACCTCGACAAAACGTTCTCGTGGCCACGATGTAATATCACGTTCCCACGAATTAATATCTCGTGGTTGTGTTATATTATCACGTTCTCACGAGTTTATATGTCGTGGCCACGACAAAACTAAGTGAACCGAAGACCTCCCCTCCCGGTCACCGTAGAATACCAGTTTGCTAAACACACTCACAGTCAAAACACGCATCGACTCAGTGATACATGAAACACTGATTACATTACACATAACATTACTTGTTTTATTTTAGATATTATTACAATAATGCTGTGATGAGCACCACTGTCCTGGTCGTCCATTTTGAAGAGACTGGTTAATTGTCCTGAATTACGGCTGGTCCCAAGTAGTGCTCACTGCAGAGCCAAATGGCCTCCAGCTCCCCCTCTCTGGAGGTCCAGCTCCACCTCTGTGTGAATTAATGGGTGGAGTTAGGGTTAGGATAGGGTAAGGGGTAGGGTTAGGGTGTGGTTAGGTGCCTATCTCCACCCATTACCTCCAGCGAGGGGGAGCTGGAGCTCCAGCTCCTCCCATTTGGCTCTGCAGCGAGCACCCTCTCGCTGGTCCCGCACTGATTGTAGGGCAAAACGTGATTGGTTGGAGCGAGAACATGCAACGATTGGTCAGCCCCACATGGCCGGTATCTGATTGGCTTAAGTAGAAGGTGGGTGGAGTCCATCCATTTATGGATCAGTGTGCGTCTTGACGCTTGAAATGTTTCAAAATCCACAAATATGCGCTGCGATCCACAAATGCACAGTACGCGATTCACATATAAATGCCGGGCAAAGTTGTGTTTGTAAAATAAAAAAAATATTTGTGAGTATGTTTTTTATTTGCAATTCTAATTTTTTTTCTTGTGAATATAATTCATGTTTGTGGAACTCTAAGATTTATTTTGTGGATCTCATTCTATTTATTTTGTGAATATGCTTTGTTTTTGTCAATCGCTTTACATTTATTTGTGGATCATAATGTATTTATTTGGAATTATGCAACAATTCTAACTCCATAGGATTTCATTTAATGATATTCTAATGGACTGTGTTGTGACATCACTGCATGTGGAAAACAAACGCTGTAGTCCACAGGAGCCGTTCGTTGTAGTTCTTGGAAAGAGATTTTTTTAAAAAATAAATATGTCCTTTTGGAGAGGACTCTGAGATTTGTGACTATGTAGATCTTTTTTTTTTTTCCCCAAAGATACACACCACACACTGACTAAAGTTCAAAAAGTGAAAAAGCATAATAGCACCCTTTTAATTAGAAGCACCACAAATTAAGTTGAGTTATGTGTTATAGGGACTAATGAACAGACACTTGACAGGCGTTGATTTTAAAAATATTGAAAATAAAAATAAAACTCTGGGGGGAAAAAAACACTTGTGGTCTTCATCCTCATTTGAACACTTGAACAAATACAGTAAATACGTCATATAAGTAGTCAACTGGTCAAGTACAAAGACCGCAAGTGTGAGTATTTGGACAAGGCAAGAGAACCGGAGTGACCAAATCAGACGCAGCGTGACGCAGCTTCAGCTTTTTGACTGAAAGCGCATCAGCGCCACTGCGCATGCGCCTCCGCCGCTGCTGCTGTTCGCATTTCCTGTTGATGCTCTTCTCATTCGGAGCCATGGCGCTGCTGAGAGCGGGTACAGACTCTTTATTTAACACAATGATGATCAAATCTGAGATATCATTCATCATAAATCAGATGGGCGTCTGACGGTGTGATTGTGTGTGTTTGCAGTTTTCTCTTCTCTTCTCTTGAGTCCCGCGGTGTTTGCTCTGGTGCAGGAACTCGATGACACGTGAGATATTCCTTCTCCTTTAATATATTTTCGAATTTTCATAATGTGAACAGAATTTTGAGAAATGTCGGGAGTTGCGGCTCGCTGTGAACAGTCTTGAGTTGATTGCAGTGTGAATGTGAATGTGAGTAAATGAAGATCTGATGCTTTGATTCAGTTCCTATCATTCATGTATGACAGCTGCATGCACTGGCCTGTGTGTGTTTATCATTTACCGATGACTATATATTGCTTTTAGAATTCAGTCATGAAGCCCATGATTACATGACTTAAGTAGTTTTGATTAAACCTCATGAAATTGCTTGACAAGTAGTTTCTTTTCTGTGCTGATGAGTTTTTTTTGTTTTGTTTTTTTTTTAGTAAATGAGTTTAAAAGATGTCAGTCAAAAGCTCTTCTGTTTTAAAGTCAAAGAATAAGATGCTTCAGTTGATTAAATGTGATGATTGTCTTTATTGATGGAAAAATTCATCCAATTAAAAAAAATGGATCAGTTTAAAAAATAGCTTCTCCATGCTAATTTTCAACATGTTTGCACAATATATTAATCTTGTAGTGAGTTCACTGTGTCTGTGTGTCTGCTGTACGCCAAACATCGTGCCCTTTATCACTCTACTTTTTCTTTTCTTCATTTGTTTTTTTATATCATTGACATCTGTGTGCAAGATTAAATGCTGCAGCTGCTGACAGTGATGAAGGGTTCAGTGATGTGCAATGCTAATCTCAGAAAGGGTTCAAAAATAAGGGCTCAAACTCCTTATTTAGTCTATGAATATTGAATTGGATTGTTAGGATTTTTTTGTGTATGTGATCAATAAGATTGTTTTCAGTTGTATTTAACACAGTCAACTCATTTGCTATCCAAACGTATTTAATTCTATCCAAACATGTTGTTGTACGTGTAAATGTTACATACAGATGTCAACATATACTCCCTGACACTCGTTAATCAGCACCGTTTATCAATACTGACCAGTCAGGAAGTGGTACCAATCTAATCCACAATTCAGCATTGTTAATAACTTTTCTAGTTCTTTAGTACGTTTCTGCATTTATTTCCTCCAGTAAATGCAAATCCTGTTTGTTTGTCTTCCTTGTTTTGTTCAGGTTTAAAGACAGCCGGATGGATGACGTTTGGCTGGTGGATGTGAGTCAAACACACACGTCTAATGTAAAGCCGTGCGTGTGTGTGAATGCGTTTGATTTGTCTCTGTGTTGTGCTGTAGTTTTACGCGCCGTGGTGCGGATACTGTAAGAAACTGGAGCCGATATGGCAGGATGTGGGAGCGGAGCTGACGCGCTCGGGGTCGCCGGTCCGAGTCGGCAAAATGGACGCCACCGCGTATTCGGGTGAGACTGAGCGATGAAGTGGTCGACTTTATTTATGAGATTTGAATCTCCTTTACACAAGATCTCTGTGCAGTCACTTCTGTTTCTTTATAAAGAAATCAAACATACGGTGTTTGAAAGCCAAAGTAATGCTATTGTAATTTGTAAAAGATTGCAAACAAAACTGTTATAATGACAAAAGTTAAGTAACTGATCAGCAGACACTTTGGTAAGCGAGTAAAGTGTTGTTTTTCTTTGACACATTTAATCACACACGCAGACGTACTCAGTGTTTGTGGGTCTCAATCAAAAGCAGCTTTAAACACAGATTTAAAACACAGGCTGAATTCTCTCATCATTAACCACAAAGTGCAGATGTACATATGATGTATGTAAAAGATTCATTTCACGGCGTACACAGTTTCACTGATTATAACTGGAGTCAGTTCTTTGGTAATGTAAATGTTCTTTGATCGTTCTTCGTCTATCATTTATTTGCTGTTTTAATAACTGTGGAGATCAAAGTGTTGCAATTAGTAACTTTCAATGTGTTTATTGAATTGCGATCACATTAAATACATGATGATAATGAGTGTCAGTGATCTCACAGACTGATGATGTGACTATAGAGTGAATCGCTCAACACTAGACTGGCCTTTTGTCAGTTACAGAAACACAAGTAGTTCTGATCCAAGCACAGTTTTCACGGATGACATCTGCTGTTTTCATGTTACTGATGGTTCTGTGAAGGATTGTATGTCATGTGATTCTAATGTGTTGTGATGCAGGTATGGCGTCAGAGTTTGGCGTGCGAGGATATCCCACCATTAAACTGTAAGTCTTTCACCAGCGTTTCACCCACACTACCACACATCTAGACTTAATATCTTCTCAAAATCTAGTAGTTGTGGGTTGCCTAAATAATTTAGTGACTAACTGATCATGAGGAAGCGTGTAGAATAATTCTGTTTAGTCCTGATTGGACACGTTTCTTACACCCGAGGTGACGCGACTGAAAACAACAGAGCCCATTCAGGGCTCGACAATAAGGAGTGTCCGATGGCCCGGGGCCAGCACGAAAGATGCTCGGGACAGTTCACGAATATGTCACTGGCCTGTCGTCACGAAAGTTTATAATTTGCATGTGTTTTTAACCTTGATAATTAAAAATTTTAAGCAGTCACAGAGACGGACAAATAGCCTACAAAAGTATTGGCTTTGTAGCTTTACAAAGATCAATATATAATTTATAGAGTGGAGACAGATGCACCGATCGACCGGACATATTTCAACCAATCTCTTGTTCTGGGCTTGCACGCAAACTACATGCAATGTCTCGTGTGTAGAAATATGACAAACTCTTCAGACATCTGTTAACAGAGGCCAGAGATGCTAAAGACGAATGCAAAGAGTAAAAAATACTGTAGCTGGCAGACCAAGATCACGGTGCACAATGTGCGAAATATTATCCTAAATATTGAAACTGGTTTATGAGAATGTGTCTGTGAGGGGAACTGACTGTTTACATGGCGTTTTCTTTTCATTTGATCATGTATGATGTATTTAAAGTAGCGTTCATAAGCACAGAGCTGCTTTGTTTACAGTGGTAACCATAGAAACGTAATATCACTGTTAATTCATAAGCGCCACCTGCTGACAAACACTGAATTTGCGCTCTTTCGGTCTGTCTGCTGTTTTTCCCTAAAGCATCTTTTCATTTTTAATAAAATATTAATAATTAATAATGTTTGGACGTTAGTTAGGCTAATAGGTTTAGGTGTGGTATCGAAATTGGAATCGAAAATTGTAAAATTTTATTTGGTATGTAAAATTTTGGTGTCATATGAGCTTATTTATTAAAATAAAAGATAACATGAGTAAATAAAACAATGATAACAACAACTTTTTTTTTTTTTTGTGGTGGGGCCCGACCGGGCCAGTAGAAAAAAATCCTTAGTGTTAAGCCCTGCCGTTATAATCAGTGATTCTGTGTGATGTGACGCGACAAACCCCTGACAGTGAACTGATGGTGTATTTGTGACGCATTACAAACGTTTGCTGTACTTCTGATGTGAAGGACAGATGGATATGCAACGGTCTTTACTGTAGAAAGCAAAAGAAATTTTAATTTACAAAAGTCATTAACCAAATGATCGTTGATAACCACTTTTAACCAGTCAAATATTCTTGATCTTGAAAAATTAATTTAACATTACTATGGTCAATTTTGTTTCTAAAAAAAAAAATCTGTTGCTTCACAAAAATGTAATGTAGATGCAATCAAGTCATTGGACAACATTACTTGCATAAAGAATCAACATGTGTTCATAAATGAATAAACGGGAACGTTTACTGTAATTGCAGTATAATATAATGTGTTTCAGGAGTTTGTGTTGATTCAGTCTCCATGCTGGATCAGACTAATGTCAGCGTTTCTGCTCGTTTTGCTGTTACTCTGAAACTATTATTATTATTATTATAATAATCATTACTGAGCCGTTGTGTGGGTGGGAGAGCGGGTGTCGGGATGAATCCCATCAGACGTGGGCCGTGAGTCAGGGGACAGAGGTGTTGATGAAATTACCCATGAGGCTAATGCTCCACCTAATGAAGGACAGAGTCCGTCTCACAAGAAAATGCGGAAACATGAAAGTGTATATAGTTAATCGTATTTATGTGATTTGTTAAATTATTGTTTTAATTGGCACGCTGGGCTTGAACTGAGATGTGTCATTCGTAAACTCCATCCAGCAGCTGGAGACTGAAGGAAAGCTCAGATCAGTCGTGGTGTTGACGGCGTGAAGCTCTTACAGCAGCGCTGGATGGAGTCGCTTGACTTCATGCTCTCTGGAGGAGACTGGAATAGTCTTGTGTACTTCTGTTACCGTGGTAAATGCTCCTGTTTGGCTGTTTCACAACACCAGTTGCTGGGCGATAACTTAGGATCGATTGCATCATTTACACGACAGTAGAGAGTTAATGTGTGAGATATTTATAGATTATACAGTTGCATATACTCTATGTATTCATAACTTGGTCAAAATAATGTGAACACACAGGAAATGTTTCTTTATTGAGGAGTTTTACCATCATTTGCCTCTTAATACAGCATCCAACCTTTAGCAGCTGAGTGGAGTTTATTGAATGACATCGACTGAGATCAATTCAACCCCAGTGTGTCAATAAAAACAATAATATAACAAACTAAATAAATACAGTTTGCAGTTGTACTTTCACAATTTTGAATAGTTAAGTGTTGTCCAATATCTGGCAATTATTAAAATAAAAACAAATCACTTAAATGACGAGAGGAAGATAATAATTACTTTTACAGTAAGAGATTGAATGCGGTCGGTTCATTCCACACAGAGTAACGCGTTACTGTAAAAGCGCATTAAGGATCAGTGTTACAGAAGGTGTTTCTGTTGTTTCAAGTCAAGTCAAGTCAAGTCAAGCTTTATTGTCATTCTGCTACATGTGTGGACATACAGTGGAATGAAATGTCGTGTCTCGCAGGACCACAGTGCTTCATAAATAAACATAAATATGAACATAAATACACTAGACGTAGAAACAATTTTTAATCCTATACATGTAACTATACATATACTATAAATAACTGACTTTACATACACATAACCTAAGACAGACTATACAAGTAGTTTACATAATATAAAGGTTAAGAAGAAAGTTTGTTACATGAGTTTCATTATTACATTGCAGATGTAAAAATATCTGACATGACTTTGCTTTCAGTTTTTACATCTCAAAAACCTGCATTTGTAGACTTTTATACTCACTGTAGGTGTGAATTACATGATTTAGATGCATTGGTCCTACTTTATATTAAGTGTCCCTAACTACTATGTACTTGCATCAAAAAATAAGTACAGTGTACTTATTGTGTTCATATTGTATTGCAAAACACCTTTGCTGCTTTTGAGGTGGGATACGGGTCAGATTAGGGACAGGTTTGGTGGTGTGGGTAGGTTTAAGGGTGGGGTAAGGTTTAAGGGATGGGTCAGCAGTGTAATTATAAATCGAATTACTGGTCTAATTACATGCAAGTATTCTTAAAAACATCAGTACTTTGTAAAAACATGTAAGTGCGTTGTATCAAATGATTATTTTAAGTGTAAGTATATAGTAGTTTTGGCCACCTCATATAATATGAGACCGATGCATTTCGTGTGTGGTGGTTCTTTGACTCATGTGGTGTGATGTGAGGATTATTCCTGATATATGCTGCTGAAAATGATCTGGATCAGTGATTCAGTGGAACTGCTCTGTAGTTTTTATTGTTGATTAAATAAAGGTGTGTTTCTGTCTTTCTCAGGCTGAAGGGGGAGATGGCATATAACTACAAGGGACCAAGAACCAAAGACGACATAATCGAGTTTGCCAACAGAGTGGCTGGGTGAGAGTTGAATACAGATACTGTCGAACCTGTAGTTACATTTCTGAATTTAAGGTTGTTTTTTTTTTAAATTATTTTTATTTTAGTTTTTTTCCCTCCAAACCTTGATAAGGGCTCAATAAAGCTAATGGATGTAATTTTATCTACAGTTATAAACCACGTGTGCATTGTTTCCTATGAAATGATTTGCAGCAGGGTCTCCAGAACTGGTCTTGAGGTCATATTAAACCAAAGGATTGTAGCAAATGCTACTTTTTTTTTAAGTTAACATTTTGTTATGTAAAACTCTTGTGAATATGGCCTTAGTAAAGTGAAAGTGCGTAGGGAGTAGTAATAAATAGCAGTGCAGTAAACGACACGTTTATATCAGTTTTCTCAGTATGTTGTCATCAGATTGAGCTGCGATCTTAAACTTGCTTCTGTGAGCAGATCCCTAAATAAACACCTGAATCAGTCGATCAAGGCCATCAGGATTACTAGAAAAGTCCCAGTGTCCCAGTTCACACGCTCTCCACCCTAAACCGTGTCTGGGATTGGAATGAGCGTGTTCCACGTCACAACACGTTAAGATGAGTAACACACAGATACCTGCAGGCTTTCGCGGCAGTGTTATGATGTAATAGTTTGTCCCAAAACTTCCCTGCTCTTCCTCTACACACTCAGAACTACGTGCTTTATCTTCACAAAGACGGCATACTCTAGTGTCAGTGGGTGAATTGGGACACAGCCTGTTGGATCTGAACTCTGCAGGTTCAGGGTTACAAACGTGCAGGACTGGATGAACCTGATCAATCCAAAGTCATTTTCTAATGATCGTGTGTGTGTGTGTGTGTGTGTGTTTCAGGCCAGCCGTGCGGTCGCTGCCCAGCAGACAGATGTTTGAGCATGTCTTGAAGAGGCACAATGTGCTGTTTCTGTATGTCGGAGGCGAATCTCCTCTAAAAGTGAGCTGGTCAATCCATCTTCATATCTACACATAACTAAAGTTGACACTTGAATGTGTGTAAAGTCTCTCCTTTAATATTCTTCAAATGATGTTCCTTCACCCTAAATTTATTTTGGAGCACATGTTTTTATAGTTTTTCAGTGTTTTTGTTACACCGTTACAAATTAAAACCCAAACCATATAGATTTCATAATCCTCAATTATTTTTTTTATGTCCAGTAACTGATGTGCAGTAACACTGTTGCAGTTACACACCCAGCAGATGGCGCCATTTATTCTGTGTGTCTGATTTACAAAAAACATATTCGTATAAGAAAAAATGCTTAAATATTGGAAAAAACATTTTTTTTAAGTAATTATCGTTCATTGACAACCATTATACAGTTCATTCAGTGTCCGGAGCCCTTCATTTACTTCACACTCTACTATAGACTTAAATATTTGACTTTATAGTTTACACTCCATACTTCATAATGGCAAAGCAAATGTGATTTGTGCTGACTTTGCACATTTATTAACACAAGTATGCACAGTATTGAGAGTGTACTGACTTAAACTCTTGCAGAGATGGAGCTGATGCGGAGCAGCATGTAAATGAACACAATGACGCACTTCACTCTCACACGCCACTCATCAGACTCAAGTTTCTATTTACATTTTTATGATTAATTAATTATTATCTTTTCATCAACTCATTAAAACCCTGCAGTTCCTCATGAACCCTAATGGAGATACGGCCTTATACAACACACAGCAAACAGCTGATGCAGCAGTTTATCAAGTCAAGTCAACATTTATTTCTATAGCACAAGTAACCGAGTTGCATCAAAATGCTGTACAGAAAATGCATTAAGCATTTAAAAAACATACAAACACTTTAAATGGAATACATTCAGAGAAACTTCAATATAAAAACCATTAAGCCAATCTTAAGTAAAAGCCTGAGAAAACAAGATTCAAGAACTAATTTAAAACTAGCTAGTCCCAGCGACAGCGCCGGACAGTTCAGAGAAGCTGAATACATGTGGTTGAACAGTAGCTGCAAGAAACGAGCAGCTCTGATGCAGCAGATGTTGTGCTAAACAACCTCACAACATCTACACAAGTGTGGCTAAATGCCGTTTGTTAAAGGGTCATGAAACCCCTGTTTCAGCACAGGTTTGTTCTCACCACAGTTTTAAAAAATGCTGTAAAAGTGGGCGTGGTGCACCGCAGAGGGGGAAGAGGGGAGAGAGTCAACTTCGGGTCCAGACAGTTTCATTTCGCTCCTATTGAGTTAACAACACAAATAAATGCACAGCCATTTGCTCTTTGTATTGAAAATATATATGTGATGCAATCTGGGAAAACCCGTCAGATGTCATGCTGCGATGTTTTCAGGAAATTCGAAAAATAGGTCAAACGTCTTTTTTTTTTTTTTTTGTCAAAATTAGGTTTTCATTAAATTATTATTCTATAACGTCTTGTCTATCATCTCTGAAAATATCTCGGTGAAATTCACTCGTTTAGCGCAGAAAAACAAGCAGAAATGACTGTATCTTTCTCTTATGTTAAGAAGGCGCTGCTGAGGTGTTTTCCCTTTACACCACAAAAACAGTTAACCTATCAAAATAAACCACGTAACATACACCGTGTGCAGAATTATTAGGCATGTTGATATTCTGGTCATATTTTTTTTCCAAGCACATTTTACCAATTCCAAACCACATCAGTCTTAATAACTACTGTTAATTTTGTATTTAATCATTTGTAAGTGATATATAACTGTCCGTGAAGGCTAGAAGTGAAAAACTCCTTATATTCAGGTGTGCATAATTATTAGGCATGTTTTCTTTTACAGATAAAATGAGCCAAAAAGGATATTTAACCCAGACTGAAAAGTCCAAATTATTAAATGCCCATGAGAAGAATGCAATACTAATGCATTACAAGAATTTGCAAAGTTAAGGCTTGACCATTGGACAGCGAAATGCTTGTTGAGTCTGCATGGTCAGAAAAAACAGGTGGAGAAGAAAAGATGCATGTTAACTGCAAAAGAATTAGGAATTAAGAATTAAGAATAAATCCTGAAAAGTCTGACTTGCAGAGATGGACTAAAATGAACTCCCAAAACTTACTGCCAGATTTTGGAAGATAAATTCTTGAATCAGAGGTACAAGAGAATGTGATGCTTGTCCTTCAAGAGTCACTCTCAACTTATCTGTCTATAAAGCCTATATAAAAAAAAAAAACTGTCTTCATGTATTTCACAACACGTCAGCTTGTTATTCTTATTAAGTCAGGGGCATTTTTTAGGATTTTTTACCAAGCAAAGTCTCTGAGAACCTGACACATTGCACTTCTGAAGACTCCAGGTAGGTTGCAGTTCTGGAAAATGGTGGCGCTGGAGACTAAACGGTTCCTGATGGTGTCACACCTAATTCTTCACCTTAATTCCTAATTCTTTTGCAGTTAACATGCATCTTTTCTTCTCCACCTGTTTTTTCTGACCATGCAGACTCAACAAGCATTTCTCTGTCCAATGGTCAAGCCTTAACTTTGCAAATTCTTGTAATGCATTAGTATTGCATTCTTCTCATGGGCATTTAATAATTTGGACTTTTCAGTCTGGGTTAAATCTCTTTTTTGGCTCATTTTATCTGTAAAAGAAAACATGCCTAATAATTATGCACACCTGAATATAAGGAGTTTTTCACTTCCAGCCTTCACGGACAGTTATATATCACTTACAAATGATTAAATACAAAATTAATAGTAGTTATTAAGACTGATGTGGTTTGGAATTGGTAAAATGTGCTTGGAAAAAAAATATGACCAGATTATCAACATGCCTAATAAATATGCACACAGTGTATTTACGTATCAGTGCGTATCAATTCACATTCTCCACCAGTTCAGTGTAAACTAAGGGACACAAAGTTTATTAAGTTAAGTTTATTTTTTTAATATCGTGCTACGGCAGAACGCAACAACGCCGTCTAAAGTACTGCAGCTGCTCACTTAACCGATCTCACTCGTCTCAATATGCTCAATCTTAGTGATGTCAGTGCCCTAATCGATGTTATAACAGACTATTTCACATCCAGAGATGAAGGATTGGATTCGGATGATGAAGTTACTAAAGAGGAAGAGTCCGATAACAGTCTGTTTTATGCACAGTGTGTGAACAGTTGCGCTGCGCTCGCTTTTACTACGTGGTAAGCTGCATTATTCGTGCTCTCTAAACATAAAATGGGTGATCAAAAGTTCGGAGACTCTGCCCATGATAAACATTGTTAGTCTGTTTGTCTTATGATGCAGTAGCGCTCCTGACTTGACAGACAGCTCTCGTTAAACCCGTAAAGTGAAAGTGAAAGCCGTCTCACTTTAAACCTGTTTTTCTCAAAATTCCATTCCTGAAAATCATCGCTGTCAACCTAATTAGAATAGCCATAACTTTGGTTACGTTCAAGCTATGAATAAAATAAAAAACGTTTTGGAAAGGGCTTGAACCCAGCTTTCATATAGTATCAAAACCTAAAAAAGGTCAAATTTCACCATGTGTTGGGTTTTCCTAGATCTCATCACATACATAAACACACTGTTGCACCTTTATTAACTTTTAAGGCTTATTTTGCGCCGTTTATAACCCTTTTGATGGGTTGTGTCAAGGATTTGTAAAAAACACTATTCACTCACCAATAAACAAAACACTCTCCTTCAATCCATGAACGTTTCTCTCAGTTAATTTATGCAAACTCACAGTTTGAAGCGTCTGTCACAGCAAATCAACACATGCTGTCCTGAATAATTAGGCAAAGCATCTTCTCAAAAGATAAGAACACACAGCCTCATGAATAATTATGAGACGCCGACGCGTCATCGATGTACTACAGTCCATCGCCACGTCACAAACTGTGACGTCAACACAATGTAGATTTTAAACCCGGAAGGTGAAAATAGCACAAATAAGTTCAAAATGAACCAGTTTTCTCCAACAATTAAAATTAACGAATGCCTACATTGTCATCTATGACGTGCGACACAAACACCTCTGCTAAAATCTCAGAAATACTAGTCATGAACCTTTAAAGAGTAGTCAGTTCTGGTGATGGGACGTGATGAGCAACTGTGAAACGCAAACACCCAATCTGCCATCGCTCTTATCTTGAAGCTTTAACTTTTTTTTGTCCATAAGTTTCAGTGAGTGTTTTTGATGTTGCGCTCATTTTCATCACCTCTTTTTCATCTCTCCACCCACACACACACACACACACACACACACACTGTCATCCGTTTACCTCTTTGATCACTGGAGTTCATTTTGCTGCTACTGTGTGATTTTCAGGAGAAGTACATAGAGGTGGCGTCTGAGCTCATCGTGTACACGTATTTCTTCTTTGCATCTGAAGACGTCTTACCGGAGGTGAAATGAATCATTTCCAGACAATACTACATCAAATATTTGTGTTTTCTTATATTTGTGTGTTTTATATGTCATATATCCGTGTGTTTTAAACAGTCGCATGAAATCTGACTCAAATGTGTTGTTCTGCTGCAGTCTGTGACGTTGCACGAATTGCCGTCAGTCGTCGTCTTCAAAGATGGAAGCTATTTCACATATGATGGTAAGTGAAGTGAAATCTGAGTCTGGCGGCCGCCACAGGTTCACAATGAGCCCAAAATACTTTTGGACTTAGACGTTGTTTTGCACTGTTACTTTGGTTAAGCATCTGTCAAACAAACTGAAGTGAAAGGCACGATATTGTATTTTTATTCAGTCACGAACAGCGCATCAGTTCCAGGGTGAATGCAGTCAAACTCTGAGTTTAATGTGCGTTTGTGAACATTAAAGTTACACATTACTTTCAAACTTGCGTCATTTATTTCAGCGGTTCTGAATTCACGAGGACTGGAATTGAAAGACACTCATTTATAGCATATCTGTGTACAGGTGATTAGAGTATTTCACCTGATTTGTAATATGATGCATCTGTGAACCTGTTTTCACAGAAACTGCAGGTTTCTGCCAAAATAAAAGTTTGTAGGCTAAACTTTTGCAAGACAATAAAATTGTAATTGTTCTGTATTAGTGTAAAGAAAAATATAAAATATTTATCATTCGTTTTGTCATGTATCATTTTTATTACTACTATATATATATATATTCTGATTGTGTGGCTTTCTTAGAACAGCAGTGTGAATGTGATGTAGACAGACATTATCACAACTAAAAGAGCTTTGAATCCACTTTTATGTCCACAAGCCAATGTAAAGCCTTTTTACTCTGTTTAATTTGAAAAATTAATAGAAAATTTAGAATAGAAAACAGAAAAAAACATTAGAAATTGAGCTCCTGAAGTGACACTCTACCCAAACATGAAATTCTCTCATCATTTTCTTTCCCTCATGCCGTCACAGATGTATATGACTTCCTGTGTTTCTCTGTAGTAAGATGGCTCGTGTTCTGTTTCAGAGTATGAGGACGGCAGTTTGTCATCCTGGGTGAATCGAGAGCGATTCCAGAGCTACCTGCCGATTGATGGATTCACGCTCTATGAACTGGGAGAGACAGGTATTACACCGTACGATCTTAAACAAAATATTGTGAGTGGTTTCAAATATAGCGTATGCTGGATGGAAAGCTCAGTCCTAGAACAGCCTTATTTGTTTACATGCTTTGGAAATAATTGTTATTTTTTTCATTTATGAATTGGTTTCTGTTAGTCCCTTCAGCACAGATATACAGAGCTTTCCATATGACATGATCATACGATACGACATACGATCATATATCGAACATACATTGACCGGAACACGGACTCCCAGCTTAAACTGGATGTCTTTGATGAACGTGGATAAGTGGAACATGATCAGCAAGAGCCTATTTTCTGTCTGTGCTAAAGGCTAAAAAAACTATGGTTGTTGTTTTCCTTTCTTTATTCTCAGGTAAATTGGTGGCGATCGCAGTTACTGATGAGAAGGATTCAACAGAGCAAAGCAGCAGGTACGGAGGAGCAGCGAGCGGATTTTGTGGTCATGTGACGCTGTGATGTCAGTCAGTATTTCCTTCTGTGCTTAAACAGTTGACTATAGAATCGATCTGTGTTCATTCAGGTTGAAAGGTCTGATCCAGAGAGTTGCTACTGAACACAGGGATCTGTTCAGCAGGTGAGAGTCGATTCCCAGCATCAGTTCAGATCCACACGTCTGTGCTCCGTACTGTAGCTCAGGACGTGATGGCTGCTGTTTTTCAGTCTCTACTGTAAACAAACAGCATCTTTAAGCAGTCTACTGTTTCCTTGGATTACATATTTTTGAGTTTTCCCTAAGGAAATAATGCACTCACAGAAAAAAGCAATTTATAGCACATGCTGTAATGTGTTTTAACATGACGTGATTAAATACATTGCTGTCCATATAAAATGAAGAGATTATTTTATTTGTCTGTTTTAAGAAAACATAGTATAATATTTCTGTGAAGAAACACTTGTTTAGTGAACTGTAAGCATGTTAAGTAATCATACAGACCGCTTCATACTCATTTGAAATTGTTGTATGATTCATCTACATTTAGGTTTCTACATATACGGAAAAAAAAACACATTATTTTTGGGCAGATATATTTCAGTTAATGGTCCACATGAGTCGTTAGTGTTGTGACCTCTCTGTGTTCTTGACTTTGTCTAAATAACTGAAAGCTTGTCGTGTTTTTCTGGCCCAACTAGACGATCACTAGTTAACAGTCTCTAAGTCTGTAAGTTGCTCTGTTTTTGTTGTTATTTCTAGAATAGCGTAGAGCAGACACAGCGTTTCCCCGAGGTTCACCATGAACTTGAACTTCAAGGGGGGCGGGGGTTTGCCGTTGGGGGGGTGGGCCGCCCCCTAATATAATGGTAGGGGAAACACTGAGACGTTAGAGCAGGGCTGAGAGAGTGAACACAGTCTCGACCACGTCAGCAACCCCATCCGGACACGCTGTTTCAGACGTCTCGAATCAGGACAGCTCATGATCGCAGTACACCACACGTGCGTCTCTCATGCTGTCCTCCTCTCTGTCCTCAGGGATTTCCAGTTCGGTCACATGGACGGTAATGACTATATCAACAGCCTTATAATGGGGTGAGTATCTCTGGATCTTCAGGTCACACAGAGGTCGGGGAAGGTGGTTATGTAATAGGTGACATACTTTGCAAAAATAACTAGGTCGTCATTACTCTGACTTAAATCACCGTTGTTTGCTCTTCCTCCCGCAGTGAGGTGTCAGTGCCCAGCATCATCATCCTCAACACCTCGAACGAGCAGTACTTCCTGCCGGCGGAGCCTGTGGAGGATCTTCAGCAGCTGCTCCTGTTCTTCAGCAGCGTTCTGGACGGCAGCGCTCCGGTACTGTCCTCAGATCCGCAGATTCACACACGCACCACTCCATGTCTTTCAGTTACTGCTCAAACACTAATGGATCACATCTCTTTATAAATAAAATATGCACACAATCTTGTTTTCACGACTGAATGAGATGAAGCGCCTTCTATAAATGTTTCTGTTTGGATGGTAAGTGCCCACACACAGGAACTTGCCTTGTAAAAGTCAGTGGTTTTTGATGTGACGGCAGAATCGTGCTGTGAATGAGCAGCGTCTGCATGCTGCTGTCCTTACAGAGATTCAGGTGGACTTCAGGTGTCTTGATTCGGCTCAATATTTGTTTAGCGCTTTTTACTAACAGCAGGGCCTCTGTGTTTCCTGACAGGCATATGGAGGAGACGGGATATTCCAGAGGATCAAGCGTGTGGCGTACGATGCCAGATCCACCATAATGGTGAGCCGAGTTCAAAAAAACAAATCTGATTGAATGTCATGTTTAGTCTTTACTCAGCTGAAGGTGTTGATGTTTGTGTACTGACTGAAATCATGTTCCTCCTTTAAACAATCATTGCTGTTTAACTAGAAGTCAAAGTTCATACTGATGCTGACTTGAGTCTGAGTTGGGTTTTACTGGAGTAGCTAGTGCATGTGATTATTCAAGAGAAGACTGTAGATCAGGGATGGGCAACGTCGGTCTTGGAGTGCCGCTGTCCTGCATAGTTTAGCTCCAGCCCTAATCAAACACACATGAACAAGCTAATTGTTGTCTTCAGGATGATTAACCCTACAGGCAGGTGAGGTGAGGTTTTTTGGAGCTAAACTCAACAGGACATCGGACACTCCAGGACTGACCTTACTTATCCCTGCTCTAGATTTTGTGTTATTTCATTATTTCCCACCAAAACTTGACAGAATAGCATGTGAAGAACATGAGCTGATAAACAGCCATAATAACTAATGCATTTAGCATATTATACTCTAGTGTGACTCTTATGTGCTCTTGAATTTGTAATTTGCTTTTACGTCGAATATAAGCACTGACTGATGGCAGTGAATCAGATGAACTTGGATCCACAGCAAAAGACTGATGTGCCAGTTCATGCATCCTAAACAAACACCTGTGATTTCCATCTGATTAACACTTAAACACACACCTCGTGTGTCCCAGGACAATAACCCATCTTTATGTTAGACCTCCTTATTCTTAGCATTGCTCAATCTGTTCATTACCAACAATATGACAAGAAAAAATACAAAATTGTAAACAAGTGTCTGTTTTCGTTTAATCTGATGAAAAGCTGTCAGTAAACAAAATATTCATTGTGGAAGATGGTAATGGAAACGTTTTGAGATTAACATATTGAAAGGTTCAGATCCCCAGTACGAGATCAACGCTGAATGCTGGTGGTTCAAAACGCCTGTCCAGTTCCAGACGATCGCTTTGAGATGTGTTATTACTTTGTTAGAAATTTTTCAGGACAGTTGTATACTATTAGAACGGTTCAGAGACCCATCTGTGTTAGATATACATTCCGGGTCATGTGGTCGAACGGGTCGTCGCGTGTGATCTGTGTCTGATGATGAGCTGAACTGATGAGCAGATATAAATCACTGTCACGTGTGTTTGACTCTTCTGGAATCATCAGGTCAGCGAGACGCTTCATGTTCAGTGCGTCTGCGGTGATTTAATGCTCTAGATGAGTCTGATTGATTAAGCTCGTTAGGGTGTGTCGTTAGTGCCGCCCACTGAATATCTCTCTCTCATTCTCTCTCGTTCTCGTCTGCAGTCGGTGTTTCGCAGCTCTCCGGTGCTCGGCTGCTTCCTGTTCGGCCTGCCGTTAGGCGTCATCAGCCTCATGTGTTACGGCATCTGCACGGCCGAATCCGACGACGCGGCGGACGACGCGGAGCTGATGAAGAGAGACGGATTCACGGACGAGGAGGAAGAAGAGGGCGAGGAGGAAGAGCAGCGCCGACTGACGCCTAGAATAGAAGACACGGGAGAGGAGGATGAGGATGGAGAGAAGAGTCCGAGTGACAAAAAGGTTGATTAACGAGAATCGAACGCCTCAGAAGAGGAAACCGTGGCCTAGAATCTCCTCGCATCTTTTCATTGGATTATTTGTTTTCCAGTTCATTATTTTCAGAATTTCCCTAAATGTACGTCAAATTTAAAGTCTTCAGGACCAGCCGTGGAGCTCCAGTTACAAAAAGCACATCGGCGACAAACGCGGACTGTTTTAAAGTGAGGCGACAGCAGGTCTTTGTGCTTATTAATAATCATTGCTGTAATAACGAGCCATTCTCTCACTTTTATTGGTGTGGACTGCAGTTGTCTCTCAGTTGAAACATGCTAAACGATTGATCTCTCCATGGACACACTTCCCACTTTGTTTTGAATGAGAAAGTGCAGTTATTGTTGCATTAGAGACTTGATCTACAGAGGATTGTCTTATATATGAATAATAACCATTTTCAGACGTAATGACCGCACAAAAAAGCTTTTCTTCTGCTTGTTACGGGGACGTGATCTGACCGAATGTAGAAGCGCTGTGAAGTGATTCCAGTAGCGATGGATTTGGTGAGAGTGTGTTTATTTCTCTGAAATGAGCGAAGGCTTGGTTTTTATCACATGCACTGAATTGACGTCATGCACTGAACACACACAGCAACTTCAGCTTCAATTCTTTTTTTTTTTTAACGAAATAGTCTTGATCCTGGAGAACATGGGCGTTCCTTCTGTAGGGTGCTATATTTAACATTTTATAGCAAGTAGTGTCCGTGTATGTGTTTTATAGATATAAAGGCTTTATATGTCAGCTGTTTTCAGCATCGTAACCAAATTTTACTCAGAAACTGTTATCGCATTCATGAAAAATGAAAGTGAAGACTCAGAACTTTTATTTAGATTCTCAAAAATGCAGCAGACCACTGTAAACAGGTTACAGGTGACGTCGGTTTGAAGATCTTCATCTGATCTCAGACACACTTTTACTAGACGGCATTTCCAGTTTGAGCCAAAGCTGTTGTTACGCAAGAACATTGACGAGTATTTGGAAGCTCATGCTGCTTTATAGTCAAACTCGATCCGAAGGGTCACACTGGATTGTAATGAAGTAACGTTGCTCACTTCACCTTCGCCTTCCCTTCCTGATGCCTGTTGTTACTGTAGGATACTTTGACATATCACTTGTCTTATTGTTTCTGCTGTTCATTAAATGTTTCTTTGTCTCTCTCGTTCTGCGTTCTTCCCTTCACATCAATATGATAAAGTAGACTCTGACTAGATTACGTTCAGTTTTTGTATGTGATTACATTTGTCTGAAAGGGATTTATAACAAACTGCTTTTGATGAAAGATTCAGTCGTTTTATTTTTCTTTCAGCTCAGACGTTTATGTATGGATATAGTTTAGGTGTTAATGGGGTAAGATGTGTCAGCGTCACATGTCCACGTTTATAAAGGGCCTATCGTGAACAGCAGCGTTCTGCCAAAAACAATGCTGAAACAATTACAATCAATAAAGAAGTCCATGTTTGACACATTTTTGTGGAGCTGTAATTCATTAAAAAAAATCACATCATGAGTTCAGATCTAGGAAGGCATTTCTTTTTCAATGTATAGTCCATGTAGAAAAATTTCTTACAGGAATCTTAGCATTAGGACAGGTGCTAATATGAACCTTTACAACAAGAAAGCTTGTGTGAATGGTGGTCATTTCAGCATGCTTGTGCAGTCCTAGGACTAATGTTTGTGGTTACTGAAATCATGAAAGTAAGAGTGTAAGGCAGGTTTTTTTTAAGCCCAGACTGTTTTAGACTAGTTTAAACCACAAGAGAGAAATGTTGTGCCACAGGACGGTATGTCTGCGCTTGTGTTTTTGCTGGACGGTGTTTCACTGTGATTTGAATGAAGTCGAGTTTCATTTGACATCAGAAAAATGATTTTCCTCCTTTTTTGGAATGGTTTCTTCTAGACAACATTACATTAACACTGGCATACATAGATTGAATTAAGATGTTTGCTTATATCAACTGAAATACAGCCTGCTAACGTTGCTCTAGAGTTTGAGATCTGAACAGCATCACGATCCGTGCTTAGATTGCAGACGTCTCATTACATGCTCAGGTCTCAGATATTCTGTCCACTTTAAAATATCATGTACGGCTCTATGCTTTTACAGTGTGAACTGAACCAAATGACATTTGTGTCTGTCAACTCAAAGTTGATCATTAAATAAAACAGTTTCATTAAAGGGACAGTTCACCCAGAAAAAATGTGTTTTACAGGAGGAGGAAAGTCATACATATTTGAAACAGCATGAGTTTGGGGTGAAAGAGCAAAATCTGAGCAATAAAACATTTACTCTTTAAACGATCATCAGGCTCTGGATCGTTTGATTAATGCACAAAACCAGAAGCCAGAATGAAAACCATGTAGAAATCAGCAACAGCTTTCCCCTCTTAACCGTTTGTCACAATGCAGACATGCTGAGACGAGCCCAAGGAGTCAAATTGTCTTCCAACACATCAAACACACACACACATAGCAGTCGAATGTGTTTGTATGGTAGATGGACATTGTGTTGGCCCAACAGCAGCCCGACAGAACTGATATCAGCAGAAAACATTGTGCTGTGACTCAAAGATTTTACTTCACTCTCCTGCTGTCACATCTGTCTCTGCTTCAGCTTCAGCAGAGATCTCTACTTCACAAACTGAACGAATGTTCAGGATCATCATGACAGTGGATGAAGAAACACAGAAAACATCATACAGATCAGCATGAAAACACCTCGGAAGTTGTTCACAGAAGTCTTTATGTGAGGAGGAGAGTGAGTTTTCTGTTTTTATCTTGACAGCCCTTCACTTTCACTGTAAACAGAGTTGGGAGATTCTGCTATAAAAACTGCCTTTGTGTTCGATGAAAGAACATCATTCAGTCTTGGAAAGACGATGACAGAATGGAGATTTCTGAGTGAACTAGTCCTTTCAGAAACACACTTTACTACAGCAGTGTGTGTTAGACGAGAATAGTTTGATCAAATATTCTATAGACAGTCATTCTTCACATCCTTAAACACATTTATTACAAATTTCTCTTTACATTCGTGTAATGTTGGAAAGTGATTTCCTACATTTGAGCTGATTTCATGTCTTACACACTGACCTGCTTCTACACAACAGCTTTTATTGAAGAAGAACGACAGTGTTAAATGTGTGATAATGAGCAGATAATGTCCCTTAAACAGTGAGTGTATTCAGTTCCTCATATTTATCTGTGCTTGTGAATTCCTGTTGGCCAAAATCATCTGGACTCGCATTTTTATAAAATGACGTTTATTGATTGTGTGATATGATGATGAGCAGGTCATGTTTTTTTTTTGTTTTTTTTTTTAGGTGTTGTTTTGTTTTGTATCATATATAATATTAAAGGACAGACTGATCACTGTGGGTGTGTGTGTGTGTGTGTGTGTGCACCTGGTATTTATCACGTTATGGGGACCAAATGTCCCCACAAGGATAGTAATACCAGTAAATTTTGACCTTGTGGGGACATTTGTGAGGTCCCCATGAGGAAACAGGCTTATAAATCATGCAGAATGAGTTTTTTTGAGAAAGTAAAAGTGTGCACAGTCTCCTGTGAGGGCTAGGTTTAGGTGTAGGGTAGGTGTAGGTCGATAGAAAATAGGGTTTGTACAGTATAAAAACCATTACGCCTATGGAATGTCCCCATAAAACATGTAAACACAACATGTGTGTGTGTGTGTGAGAGAGAGAGAGAGAGAGAGAGAGACAGCGCCCTCTACAGTCAGCGGTCGCTATGGTAACGTCAGTGTCATCGACGGAGCCGCAGACAAATGGCAGAACGCGTTGAACATCAGACGCGTTTTACGCAACAAAATCACGCGTTAGCGGATGGATGCGGACAAACACACATCATAAATGTCATCTCTGAGGATTATTAGACGGACAGTCAAATAACCGTTATTTAGAATGTCGTGGATTGTGCCTTTTCTTCATTTCTACTGGAAGTTTCCATTAACTTGCGTTCTGTTTCTACATCTGTCTGCAGTGCGCGGCGAATGAGCGCGCGTCCGCGATGGAGAACAGACGATCAACACGCGCGGGAGCACAGATCCTTTCCTGAAGATGCCAGATAGCGCTGCGTGATGATGATCGTGATGATGATGATGCGTGTGTTTGTGTGTTATGATCGGAGGGGTTCGAGATTGATGAAGGATCGACTGTGATGATGATGATGATGATGATGATAATGATGGAGCGGAGCAGATGCGCGCGCGCACGCTCACAATCCAAACCACATCACCTGACAGCTCCATTTAATGGATTACAGAGAACTAGGTCGGATTTCTCATACAAATGAATGGATTAGTGACTTACACCTTATTCTACACATCATTCCTCCTCATCTCATTGTTTTTAACATCAGGGTTTGATTGGACACATGAGCTCGTTACACATGTAAGTTCACTGCTGACAGACAGAGCTGATGTTAAAGGGGTTATCACTGTTTAACATTATTTTCATCAAGGTGTATTTTGTTGACTGAAATGTAGAGTGTATTGTCTGATGGTCTGAATGAAATGCTCAGATTTGAGCTGCGTTCAGTGTGTGATCAGATCATCACATCTGAAGTGTTTTGACACTGCCTCATCCTGTAGGAAAGGTGAAATGAAAGAAAACATTAACAGTGTAATGGCTAAAAAAATACAGCCCCCTGTTATTTATATCAACAATGGAAATAAACAGAGTTTAAACAGAGCAGTTCTAGAATCTGACAATAGTGTAATGCAATAGTATGTTAACTTCAAATCAAAACTAGTTTGGACCACTAATCTATAATAACTATTTATACACACATTCTATTGAATATTGAAATGATCTGATTTTAATGTGAAAACATCATCTAATGAGCAACCATTTTATATCTGGAGTCTCCTTCTTATAACAAACATCTTAAGCATGTAAAAGCTTGTTTGTATAGTTGGAGAAGAGTTATATTCATATTCATTACAGTAGTTATCATCAGATCGGTGGACAGATGAGATCCTCAAAATATGTACTTTTACAGTTATTAACTGTGGTTATGTAATCATGCTCCCTAAATAATGCCATTTTTCAACAATGGTTTTGTTAATGATTTAAAAATTGGTTAAATTAAAAATGAATTCAACAGTATATAGATAACACTTCATTCCAATACAAACTGCAAATGCCATAGATTTTGCGTTGTTCTGTAACTTTTTGTTCTGTCATTATTCCCAAGAGACAGAACGAGATGTTGGTCATAATATAAAATCTTTTAAAAATAAAATACAACGTATTCTTAATTAATAACTTATTTTTGATAAGATATATAATTATCCCAGATACATGTTCATTTTTAATATTATCTGCATAATTACATACATAAAGAAATATATTTTGTGTTTGGTTCATTACCACTTTTGGCGAGATGAAGCAGACTTTAACTTTAAACATTACAGATCTGACAGTTAATTTATATGCACGTATCCTACAAAAAAACTCCTGTGCGACGTATGCGCCGTAGATCAGGTGATTTTAATGTTGCCTTCTGTCAGTAGAGAATAACAGTATGGGTTCACCTGTGAGCGGTTCAGTCATTTATATATAGATCAGCTGTTTGGACATAATTTAAGAGAAAGAGTTTATTAGAAGTACAGGTTTAAGAGTACACTTGAAGTTGTACTAAAGTGGATGCAGGAAGTAGTTAATAATACATGTACAATTAATTGTAGCCAACAGGTATGTGGAGTATCACCTGAGAGATGAATGAAAGGCAGAGAAAGTGAGGAATAAAGCCAGGAGCTGAGACCAAAAAAAGAGAATTGAGCATAATCTTTATATCATGTCCTTGACAATGAGACTAAAACCAGATCTGAGACAATCAAACTGACCGATCATCAGTCTACAGCGGCCCTCGATATCAGCACACCTGCCGTATATAAACATCTCACAGTCGGCACCTGTGTGCCATCAAAATAGACTATTTGGTAAGGAAGAGGCCTTTGTGACAGGAAAACAAATGTCTTTTTAACCCTGCAATGGCGAATAATGACAACTATAGTGAAATACAGATACATAAAAGCACAAACACAGCAACCTGTTAAAGCGTTACACATCCAGAACATTTATGAAAAACAATAAAAGTCAGCACACTCTGGATACTCGTAAATATTACACCAGCAGATGAAGCATTAGAATGAAATTAGTTGCGAGGGGTTTGCTGTCACTGTCCCATCATTCACTAATGCTTTATTTGCCAGGCCTGCATCATGGTTCATAAACAATCTGTACTGAAATATGCTGATCAAACACAATCCTGCACTGAAGCGATCAAGTACTTCGTTAAAATAAGCCTCAGCCTTTCCTAATATCGATCCTTCGGAAGTGGAGACGTGGGTTTCTGTAGCCAAGAGCAGCACAAAGTTTGCTGAGTCTCAACATCCGCTCAGATAAATGACAGCTGGAACAGGAAGCTGTGCACACAGCAGTCATGCAGGAACTGTGTTGTATAGTACAACAACCTCTTAAACTACTTAACCCTAACACTAACCAAAGGGGACTGCATTTTACAACAGTAATGTTACCTTTCTACAAACTGTATGAATGGACTATAAAAATTAATCTGTTTGATAATGTTGTACTGGTTGGTCATTTGCATACCGCCCACGCCTAGTTCATGACATACAGGAGTTTGTTGTAAAATAACACACAGTTCCTGCACGACTGCTGTGTGACAGGACATGTTTGATTTAAAAAAAATTGTTTAAAGTGCATTAAGCCAATAAAGAGAACTCAAGTATTGCACATTGTTTGACAGACAGTTATCTGTGTGTGTGCTTACCAGAGAAACCAGTGAACCAGAGGAACACATACAGAATTTGGATCCATGCATTAGGTCGTGACGTCCACGCACAAGTGTGCTGCTGTCGACTGTCATTAATGTTTGATTAAAGTGAATGAATAACTTTTTTAGCTTTAATAAGAATAAACTTGATGCAATTTTAATTCATTTCATTTCTTATAGTATTTCTTACCTGAATACAAATGTTAGACCCACATGGAATACTTAAAAACAATTTATTTACTATCTGTCGCCTACTGAACAATTCATTTTGCAGTTAGATTATTATATTGAAATAAAATGACAGTGTATGATTTTATTCATATCACCCATTCCTGTCATAACCCCTTTAATGTTAAACAGATTTTTTTAATATTGTTCAGTTAAAGGAATATAACCCATATTTTGTTTCTGTTTTACAGCAGTGTATCAGACTGTGGAGGCCAAAGAAAACGCTTACCAGAGCCCAAGTCAATAACAACTGAAACAAGCACCCATTATCATTGTATGTCATGAAAAACATTGCCTTTGAACCAGAAGATAACGTGGGGAGAGGGAAACCAGATTAAATCGGGGGAGAGGAGCACCAAAGCCACCAAACAAAGGGAAAATGTTGTGGACAGCCGTTTGGAGGTCCATAGGGTGGCCTACATTTGCAGCGTCTCTGTTTCTAGCAGTGGGAGCTTCATTCTCTGAAGTCTTTAATGCCACAGGGAAAGATATTTTTAGTGACTTCGGACAATTCCAGATTACTGAGAATGGGCCACCAGAGCTACGGAAACTCCAAGCCGCTAATCTTCACCCTAACTTATACTTTAACCAGGACGATATAACACAGTTGAGACAAAGGTCAACTACGACTCACAGCCACATCTTTAAAGTGATCCGGACAGCTGTGCTGACGATGCTCTCCACCGGTCCGCTCTACATGCCACCCACAAAGCACGAGGAGTTCACCAGCAAATGGAATGAGATTTATGGAAACAACCTCCCGCCTCTGGCCCTCTACTGCCTACTGTATCCCGAGGACACCGCTGCCGTGCAGTTCCTGATTAAGTTTATGGACCGTATGTCGGAATATCCTGACTGGAAAGTAAGCAGCGCACCAAACGACGAAGTTCCGATGGCTCATTCGCTCACTGGATTTGCTACCGCTTTTGACTTCGTCTGCTCGTTGCTGGATCAGAAGCGCAGAGACCTGTACTTAAAGAAAATTTCTGCTGAAACCCAAGCGCTCTACGAGACGTCTAAGTACAGGGGCTGGGGGAAGCAGTTTATTCAGAACCATCAAACCACTAATATAGTTGCTATTCTGACTGGAGCTATAGTTGTGGGTGCACACGATGACACTCAGTCGATGGTTTGGAAACAGGTATCTGTAAATTACATGGAGAAGACAATGTTTCTGTTAAGTCACGTAGTAGACGGCTCTCTGGACGAGGGAGTTGCATACGGGAGTTACACAGCAAAGTCAATCACGCAGTACGTTTTCCTGGCGAAGCGCCACTTCAGCATAGACAACACGCAGAACAACTGGCTGCGTACTCATTTCTGGTTTTATTACGCCACTTTGCTTCCGGGCTTTCAGAGAACGGTTGGTATAGGGGACTCAAACTATAACTGGTTCTATGGACCAGAGAGCCAACTAGTGTTTTTAGATTCCTTTGTGATCAAAAACGGGTCCGGGAATTGGCTGGCACAGCAGATTAGGAAGCACAGACCTAAAGATGGTCCCATGGGTCAGTCCTTCGCCCAGCGCTGGACGACGCTTCACACAGAGTTTCTCTGGTATAACGCCGACCTTACACCACAGCCCCCTTATGGCCACAATAAGGCTAAGATGCACATCTTCTCAAACTGGGGAGTGGTGACTTACGGGGCAGGTTTATCTGTTGCCCAGGGCAACACCTTTGTCTCATTTAAATCTGGTAAGCTGGGCGGTCGGGCGGTGTTTGACATTGTCCACGCCAAGCCTTATTCATGGGTCGACGGCTGGAACAGCTTTAACCCCGGTCATGAGCACCCAGACCAAAACTCGTTTACTTTCGCCCCTAACGGACAAGTATTCGTTTCTGAGGCATTATATGGCCCCAAATACAGCTTCTTAAACAACGTGTTAGTGTTCAGCCCTTCTCCAACGAGCCAGTGTAATGTCCCTTGGGAAGGACAGCTCGGGGAATGTGCCAAGTGGCTCCGCTGGACCGACACAGGGGTCGGAGACTCGGCGGGAGAGCTGATCGCTGCTTCTGCCCATGGAGACACTATGTTTGTGAGCGGAGAAGCGGCTGCGGCGTATTCCTCAGCCATGAGACTGAAGAGCGTGTACCGAGCCCTGGTTCTCCTCAACTCGCAGACTCTTGTGGTAGTTGATCACATCGAGAAAAGAGACGACTCACCCGTGAACGTCGTCAGCGCGTTCTTTCACAATCTTGATATCGACTTTAAATACGTGCCCCATAGTTTCTCAGACAGGTACAATGGGGCACTGATGGACGTCTGGGATGCTCATTACAAAATGTTCTGGTTCGATAGTCAGGGACGCAGCCCCGATACACAAATACAGGAGGCTGAGCAGGAAGCCGAGTTTAAGAAGAGGTGGACGCAGTTTATCAACGTCACCTTTCCTTTCACAGACTCAGTGGGTAGGATGGTGTATGTGATGCACGGGCCTTACGTTAAAGTTTCCAACTGCAGGTTCATTGAAAGCAGTAAGAATGGGCTCAAACTTTCTCTTGTCATCAACAATACTGAGAAAATACTATCTATAGTAACCAATCACAGAGACATTGGGGCACGTTCCAGCTATCTGGGCTTTGGGGGTTACGCGAAGGTGGAAGACAGACATCAGATTATCCGTTTTGGCTTGGGGACCCAGCTTGTCCCCAAACAGACAAAACTGCACAATCATCTCTTTGACTTTGGAGTTACAGTGAATGTCGTAGCCGGAGTAATACTGTGTGTTGCCATTGTTTTCTTGACCCTACAGCGAAAGTTTTACGTTTGCTTTAGCAGACTGATGCGTTACGCTTTGCTTTCGGTGTTAATGCTGTGGATAACCGAGCTCCTGTTTGTCTCGAACAGCTGCGATCAGCTCCTCTGTAAGGTGAAGTGGCGCGGAGCCACCACAGACCCTGAGCTTAGTAAACAAATGACGCTTTATGACCAGCAACAGCTCCCTCTGCCCACGGTAGTGATAACCACGCTACCTGGCTCTGGATCTGACATCCTTAAGCACCTTTTCTACAACAACACAGACTTTGTCTACCTGCGCATCCCCACGGAACACTTGGATATCCCCGAAACAGAGTTCGAATTTGACTCTTTAGTGGATGCTTGCGAATGGACGCGGTCGGAAGCCCAGTGCGGGCGTTTTAAAATGATTCAGGGCTGGCTACATTCACTGGTTCACAACACCCACTTATTCCTGCAAAACATCCCACTCCATGACACCAGCCACCTGAAACTGGCCCAAAGAGTTAGTCTCTCCCAGGACAAGAGGAAGAGACTGAGGAGGAGAGAGTCAAAGGCTGAAATGAAAGGCCGGTTGCGAGTCGACAGGGACGTCGAGTACGTCAGAGAGCTGAGGAGACACACGGTGGACTATCCTAACGCCCGTGTGGTTCTCAATCTCTGCAGCGGCAGCTGGGCTCTTAAGCTGCCCTTTCTCCAAGAAGTTATCGGCCCTTCTCTGAGAGCCATCTATGTTGTCAGGGACCCTCGTGCATGGATTTATCTGATGCTGTATAATAGCAAACCTAGCCTTTACTCACTCAAGAACATTCCACAGCATCTAGCTCTTATTTTCAAGCAGGATATGGTGAGCGACAGGTGTCCGACCGCATTTGCCACCGAGTTTAGGAAGCTGTGGCAGCTCATATCCCGTTCAGAGACCAATCCTGTGCTGTTGCTCGCCCACCTGTGGCTCGCTCACACCGCTGCTGTTCTCAGAGTCGCATCTACCTTATCTGAAGAGTCCTATCTTCAAGTCAGGTTTGAGGATGTCGTGAACTATCCCCAAGAGACAGCCGAGAAGATACACTCCTTCCTTGGAATCCCCGTATCACCGTCGGCCCTGAATCAGCTCACGTTCACCACCTCCACAAACTTGTATAACCTGATGTATGAAGGGGACATATCACCAGCCAACATCGACAAATGGAGGAGAAACATGCCAAGGAGAGATATCAGACTCATAGAGTACACGTGTGGATTACTGATGAGGCAACTCGGGTATCACAGGTTCACTGATTAATTAGCTGCAGGCCAGCTGTTGTCATTCATCTCTTGTATCTGATTGTTTGATATTTGTGTTGTACTTTTGCACAAATTTGAGTTGCAATCAAAGTAAAGTGAAAATGAAAGAACTAGGCACAAGAAACGAACTTCAGTCTGTGATACTGCACCATGTCCAATCATCATGTCTAATCTAATATGCAGTATGTGTGTGTGTGTACTTGTTTTTGCTACATTGTGGGGACCAAATGTCCCCACAAGGATAGTAAAACCTGAAATTTTTGACATTGTGGGGACCGGCCGGCCTGCGTTGTGTGTGTGTGTGCGTGTGCGTGTGTTGAAGAGAGTGAATTCAGCAAAGCAAGGACACATTCAATTGATTAAAAGTAACAGCAAAGACTTACATTGTTCCAAAAAAAATTCTATTTCAAATAAATGCTGTTCATTTTCCACAATTTATTAAAATGTGAGTACAGTTTTCAGTCTATTCAAGAACAGATCTCAAATTGGCATAGTATAATGACTGGTAACACTTTACAGTAAGGTTCATTAGTTAACAGTACTTATCTACTTTAGTTAAGATGAACTAAGAATGAACAGTACTTCTAGTATTGTTCTACTTTCAGCATTTATTACTCTTAGTTCATGTTAATGTCAGCATTTACTAATGCATTATTAAAATCAGTTGTGCTAGTTAACATTAGTTAGTGCACTGTGAATTAACATAAGTTAACAATGAACGACTGTATATTCATTAACATAAACAAAGATTAATACATACTGTAATGTATTGATCATTGTTTGCTCATGTTAGTTAATATATTAATTAACATTAACTAATGGGACCTTATTGTAAAGTGTCACCAAATGATTTTTGAAGGATGAAGACAAATGACTGCTAAAAATTCACAGGAATAAAATATATTTTAAATACATTAATATAAAAAAACATGTTTTTTCAATATTAATATTAGTGTTTTACTGTATTTTTGATCAAATAATTGCAGCCTTGTTGAGCAGAAGAGACTTCTTGGAAAAACATTGTACCAATCCACACTTTTATGTAAAGAAATTTACATTAGTCTCCTTTATATTAGACACTGTGTTTGCAGTGATTTAGTCACAGTTATCTACATACGGTGTTGTGCCGCCTTTAATTATCAGGGAGGGAAAAGTTAACGTTTGGCTTCCATATAGTTACATGTAAGTCCAATGGTTGAAGAACTTCACCGTTACATTAAAAATCCACTGTCCGGATTAGCCCTTTTTTGGCATAATCAGATATTCAATGATCGATGAGATTACTGTCCTAAAATGACAGAATGAATTAAGATGAATGTTTTTTTTTTTTTTTCCAATTAGCTTTTGTAGGCAGAAATAATGTTTGACACTGTAGACAGAATGTCATTTTACATATTTCCACAAGTAATTTGACAGAGAGCAAGCAGTTCTTCATTTCACTTAGCAAGTAACAAAGTGTAGAATGTTTTTGTTTTATTTTTTGCTTGCAAAAAATACAAAGACACTGTAACAATTCCCTTTAGCCATGTACACACACTCACACAAACCACTGGTTGTATTTTTGCTGTCATTTTGTGTTCTGTGTCTGCCGTCCTGCTCTTTTTCGCATCCAGGGGTGTGTTTCCCCAAAGCATTACCAATATAGTTCAGTAATTCAGTTATTCCTGAAATCGTAGTTACAACGAACAGTTGCAAACAGCACAGCAAACCTATGTGGTTGGAACTACAGCTCTCCACCTGACAATCTATATCTTTTATTTGATACATATACAAAATTTCAATCTACATCTTTTAGTTTGTTTACAGAATTAAAGTGCAATTTCAGAGTGTGCGTGTGCATATGTGTTATACAGTAATACCGAAGGGGAACCCTGGAGTGACAAGGAAACCCTCAAAATAAAGCAAAATAATAGATATAACGAAACAGTCTCCATATACTATGTTCATTATTTACAGCAATAATCTGACATTGATTTGGAACTGATTCCACCTGCTTGACATCATTAACAACAATTCTAATCAAAGTGGTTTAAGCAACAGGTGTCTGACGAAGTTCCTCCGTGTTTGGAGAACACTTGAGTCTTGACTAGTTCTTTCTGGTACTGTGGTAGTTAAGCAGTGGGTTACGCCGCTGTTGGGGAAACACACTCCTGATGGTCTGATTCTTCAGTCTGACTGGTTTTATGTTTTCATGTCTCAGTGGCCTTGATCTCTGACTCTTTAAGCTTTATTAAGGTTTGATTTCTCAACATTAAATAAAGATGATGTATGATTTTGAACCTGTGATCAGATGCAGCAAATGCAGTCTACTACATGTGTTATAAAACACCACTTGACATCACACTCTATGGCAAGACTTTTTTTTATTAAAACATACAAAAATTACTAGTACTTGTTTCAATAGTGGCTAGTCTCTATTCAGTAGTCACTAGTACTTAACCATTCTATATATTTTAATAAGTAAATTAGGCATGTGATGGTATCAAATTTTCTTGTTGCAATAATTGCTGAAGCTTTTGTCACAGTATACGGTATTATCACAATACTGAAATTTAGTTGCAAAAACTTGTCAGAAAACAGTATAACAGGTTTAATAACTTTTTTCTTATAACAAAAAGAACTGAACATTTAAATGCAATAAAGCAATCTACAAAAATGTATAAAGTAAACAAATATGTTTCAAACAGATTAAAGTGCAAAAGAATTATATGTTAAGATTAATTAATGTTTAGAAGGTTTTCTCATTGGCAGTTTATGTTAACCAATGAATTGACCAATGTTAACCAATGGAGCCTTAATGTAAAGTGTGACGAACAATAAAGAATCAAAACATTTTCAAACAATATCTACACTCTAAAAACTGATGGGTAAAAACCAACCTAGTGCTGGGTAAAATATGGACAGGGTTGTTTTGACCCAGCGGTTGGGTTAAATGTTAAGCATAACCTTCTGAATAGTAACCCAACAGCTGGCTCAAAACAACCCAATCGCTGGGTATGTTCATATTTTACCTAGTGCTGGGTTGTATTTAACCCAGCAGCTTTTAGAGTGTAGACATATTGTAGTCCAGATTAAAATGTAATAAAGTTTGAAAATAAATATTTTCTAAAAAGTCTATGATGAACACTCTAGTGAATACAAAAATCTGAATGTTTAAATCATTTAAATCCTGTTCAGAAACAGAAAGCAGCGCAGCTGTTTTGTCTACACGGCTGCATTTCTGCTGTTCCATCAGCGCCATCTGCTGTCAGAGAGTGAATGTGCACTTTCATTCAATGCGTCTCCTTCACTCGTTTCGCCATGCGCTTCTCATCCACATTGGGCTTGTTTACATCAGAGTGGCCGTTTGTCTTTCAGCAGCGTACAGCGGTGTTGTGCATTTTAACCAGCTGATAAGGAAAGTATTCTTACAATGCATACAAAAATCTCTAATGAAGAATTATTTGCTGTATTGTTTAAGTGCCTATGGTAACAATATTGTGCATGCCAAAAAGCATATTTTTGGTTTGATTTCCATGTCTATTGCACTGAAGTGATGCGTTTTAAAGCCATATTAGTTGAATCTTATGACATACGGTTTTCTGACAGAAACCAGCTGTCACATGTCATATGAGTACTAAACCTTTCTCTTTTATTGTGCCTAAACTGTCAGATACACACAAGTTTATGTTGAAAACACACAGGAGTTACTAAAACAGCTGTGTCTGTGAAGTTAAACAGCTGGAAAAGAAATCGCATGTAGATCTGTGTATTAAGTGACAGCAGCGAACATACCTATACTGTGGTCTCCGCTGATAATGTGACCCAAACAATAAAATAAATCAGAAAATCAGTCACTGCTCGGCTCACTCAGGGCGGTGTCTCTGCTAACACCACAGCGTCCGTCAACATGAGTCGTGAGTGCGGCTGTAAAATGTCACATTTTGTTGGTTTGTTCTGAGACACTGCTTATGATTTATGGGGATTTTAAAAAAAAGGAGTGGGTGGTTTTTTATCATTATAGGGTGGTTGTGATTAAACAACATGTCAAAGTGAATTTTGCATAATAGGTGCCCTTTAAAGACTTGATAAAGGTGTGTAGTGTTCTCAGTCTGAAACCTCAGCCTGATCTCTGAAGTGTTTGCAAGTCTTTTTCTGATCTTATAAAGATAGTAACACTTCACTCAAAACATTTGACTGTTGCAATGTCAAAATCAGACACATAAGACCCAATGAGATTTGACATCAATGACGTATTAAATGAACAGACTTAGAACAGTTTCTGATGACTGCTAATATAACACACAAATCAACTGGATTTTGTTTAGAATCAGTTTATGCTTTGTTTATGTTTTTTTTCCAACATACATAGATGTAATAGCATTTAGCATTAAGGTATGGAAATGTAAGTACATCGTTCCAAGTTACAACCACACTTTACATAAGAATATGATGATGTGACAAACCCACATTTTTCATGCCAATAACATGCGGCAGACACTGGAATGAGAAAATCTCACATTCAGGGTCTGGATTTCTTTTAAAACTGGAAACTAGAAACCTGGATGGAAGAAAAAAATTAATAACAAATACTCCATTAACAAAATATTGTCGTTTGATGCTAGGAGAGCTAACAGAAGAATCCTGACAGATTTACACATCACGGATTCAGCAGATCTGATGTCTGTCGCTGCTGGATCTCTGTGTTTGTTTCCTCATGTGTGTTTCTCATGTCACGTGATCAGAGCGATCAACGTCTCCTAGGAAATGCTTGTTTGTGTAATTCCCTTGCGATTACTCGAGTCGCTCCTCATTAGTTGAGTATCTGCTCTCCCCTGTGTGTCTCATATAGTCGCCGGGTTGCTCTCGTTTGTTCTTCATTGCGGTGCTGCTCTTCTTCTGTCTCTCAGCTCTACAGGAGTTTATCAGTCTCTGAACTGCCTTCTACGTCCTCAAGACTCCTTCCATCATTTATTGCTCTGTGGATTTATTCTCTGGGTAGTTTTCTCTCTCTCTCTTTGAGTTTCAATAAAGACTCGTCATCATTTCTTTCCTCTGTATTTGTGTCATTCCTCTGTCGCTGTCTGATAGAACAATCGGGCTGTAATCCTGCAGCCAACAGGAAAAACACTTTAACTCTTCAATGCTGACTCAGATAAAATCAACTCAATCAACCAGTCGAGTCAGTGAGGAGACGGCCAGACTGAGTTTTCATATGTTTATTTGTAAAGCACTTTTCACAATACACATCATGTCAAAGCAGCTTCACAAAAAGTGCATGTTTTAAATGTTACAGACATAACAGAGGAGCCTGTGAAAAGAGAAAAGCTGGTAATGATTTATTAGAGAAAAACAATGAGAGTCTCCAAACTCATAAGGGAAACTCAGCCTCTGGCAATCAATGCATAATGCATTATGGCAATAATATACAGCTCTAAGATCATACAAATCAGTTAGCGTCATGTATTCAGTAAACAAACAAAACATGATTTTTTAAATATGCTAAAAATCGTTAAGATATCAAGTAAAGATCATGTTATATGATGATATTTTGTAAATTTCTTACCACAAATTTATCAAAACTTAATTTTTGATTAGTAATATGCATTGTTAAGAACTTCATTTGGACAACTTTAAAGGTGATTTTTCTCAATATTTTTATTTATTTTATTATTATTATTATTAATTTATTTTTATTTATTTATTTATTTATTTATTTTTGCACCCTCAGATTCCAATATCTCAGCCAAATATTGTCCAATCCTAATAAACAATACATCAATAGAAAGATGTTTTTATTCAAGTTTTTATTCAATTCCAAAATGTGCCCAGGCAGAGTTACAACTGAAAAGCTTCCTTCCAGCAGATGGCACTAATGACCAATTTACTGTCATTCCTGCTGTGGACACAATGTTATGTGCAAGATGTTGGAATCTTTTGTATTAGACACAATCTGAGCATGAATTTGCCATGTTTGAACTCGTTCATAGCACTTTAAAATACAAATGCTTCCATCTCTGCCTTTCTTTCTGAAGATGTTTCGTCTTTTTCTCAGCGTCTGCATTTAGTTGTGCCTGACATTGCCTTTGTCTCTCAGCTGCAGTAAATGGAGTCATGTAACTGCAACCTGGAACAATTACAGTCAGCATTACTCAAAGTTAATAGAAATGACAATTATATCTATATACGTATTGAAATTTAATTAATATACAAAGTGCAACCTCAAAAGCAGTGCTACACAGGCCACAGGTAAAAGAGGGACAAAAATAAATTTACAATTGGTGGATTAACAGAAAAAGCTTTGGATTTACAGTTTAATGTCAATTATTAATTTAAATACAGTTTAAATACTTTTTGATCTCAAATGCTCGTCTTGAGCATTTGAGATTAAAAAGTATTTAAATTGTATTATTTTAATGAAAATAACCGATAGTTTCGCAAGATAAGACCCTTCTTCCTCGACTGGGATCGTTTACAACTGCATTTGTAATCGTTTGAAGCTGCATTTAAACTACATTTTGGAAGTTCAAAATCGGGGCACCATATCAGTCCATTATATGGAGAAAAATCCTGAAATGCTTTCCTCAAAAAACATAATTTCTTTACACCTGAAGAAAGAAAGACATGAACATCTTGGATGACAAGGGGGTGAGTACATTATATGTAAATATGTTCTGGAAGTGACTTCTCCTTTATTATTGCTTGTCTCCAAGTATTTATGTCTTTACCAGATAGAATTGCCAGACTACCATACTATTATTATGAAAAATAATGCTTGGAGAAACATTTCATTCGTGGTGCGTCTGCCATTACTTAAACGGATATTCCATATAACAACCACAACATCTCAACGGGAAAAGATGCTGCGCTCACAGCTGAGTGTTTTCAGCTGGCAAAAAAACGCTTTGGTGGACATGCAGCCTATAGAAACCTGAAACACTCTAGCGCCCCTAGTGGTAAGGAAGAAAACTGCTCACAAAATTCTTACTGACAGGCTCATGTCTGTTACAGTGTTAATTTTGTCAATGAAGACAACAACGAAAAATATTCATTAACGAACATTGATTATTTGAGGACTGCCGGACATTCAAAATACGTCCAATAGCCTAAGTTAACGATCTTGTCTTTCAAAATGTGCGTCCCTGTCATTGGATCATAAGGGGCGTTTGCATGTCTAGTCTCAGTATGACACCTGCAGTGGACGGGTCGGCTACCAAAACGCAAACTAGCGATCTGAAACAATGGCCTAAGTACCTTCAGGGTTAGCGATAGGGTCACCAGACGTCACAATTCATTGTTGATTAACTTAAAGTTAGTGAAGGCGGGATAGGCAGAATCACGCTGATAGACATTCACCACACTCCACTTCTTCAGTTCTTAGTGCTCAAATACACACACATTAGTCCAAATGTCTATTGGTTTGAGTATCTCACGTAAATACAGTCAGTTATGGCTTGAATGAATGTAAACACGTGGGTGAAAACTGTCAAACGTGTGTCACTGTCAGTATTACATATGCTTTCCGTCTTAAAGGGGCAGCATTCCTAATTACATACCTATTTGTGTCATTAATGTTAACCAACAAACAATGTTAAATAAATGTATACATGTTAAGTAAACCTACTATATCTGAAAAATGACTTTAATTTGTATCTCTACCCAAAAATTTAAATTGTCATCATTTATTCCAGTTTTTCCAAATTCAATCAAATTTCTCATAGGCTTAACTGATTTGGTCTAATTAGAGAAGATTTAATAACTATTTTTGTTTGAAATTATAAATGTGTAATGTGTAAATACAGAAACAAAACAAAACAAGAAAAAAGGAGAAGATAACAGTGGATTTCCTGTCTGGAATATAATTCCTTGGTTTATTTTCTCTCATTTGGGTGGGTTAGAATTTCTTTTAATGTGTAATTATAAAATAGAAAACCTTCCAGTTAAACTTTCTAAATTTTACCAACAAGTACTTGCTACCTGGAGTTTTATTTATAAACACAATTTTTCCCCTCAAAGTTTTCTCATCTGGAATAATGCTAATATTTTATATAGAAATAAATCTTTGTTTTATCACAATTGGTTTAGTAACGGTTTGTTATTAGTAAGTAAGTTATTTAATAATGAAGGGACTTTACTTACATTTGAAGACTTTATCTCAAGATACAATATACCTGTTACAAGGAGTGAATGACGAGAGGCGAGCGGATCCATGTGCGAGCTTTTATTAATTGGACGTGACAAAGACATGGTCGTACAGGCAGAGTCCAACAGGAGCAAACGGGAATAATACAGGCAAAACGTAGAGAATAATCCAATCAACAAGAGCAATAATCCACAAGGCAGGCGGCTAGACAGACGAAAACGAGAAAACCAGGCGGGAGATCAAAACTAGGAACTAGGAAACCAGAGAAACGCTAAACAAAGGGTAAACACTAACAATACAACAATTCAACAATCCGTGAAGTGCACTGGGAAGGACCGGGGCTTTTATACTGTCTCTGATTGGACGCGGGTGAAGAGCAATGGCTGATGGGGAATGTAGTCTGGGGTGTAGTGCAACAGTCAGAGTGTGTAGGTGAGGTGAGAGTGACATCTGGTGGTGAGCGGACAACGGGACACCGACCAGATTCGTGACAATACCTGTTACATTAAAAGAATTCAAGGTGCTTACTAGGGCCATACCTGCAGGTGTACATATGCTTTTTAAAAGCAGTGTATGGACAACAGCACTTTATGTCGATCCTCCTAGACCTGAACATACCTCAGTTGGCTCTATCTGTTTCTCTGGGTTTAAACCTAATAACTATAAGATTAGATCCCTGTTTTTAAATAAGAGTATTTCTTCACCTTCTGTAATTTTCTACTGGAACAGTATCTTTAATAATGTAAATTGGTCTCAAGTTTGGTCATTACCTCAAAAATTTCTCCTTTCAAATAAGGCTAAGGAAATCTCATATAAATTAGTCCATAGAGTTTATCCTACAAAAGAATTTCTACAAAAATTTAAAATTGATACTGATTTAAAATGTTCTTTTTGTGAATGTTCCAGTGAAACAATCTCTCATCTGTTTTGGTCCTGTCAGTATACCCAGCATTTTTGGAATAATGTGAAAGTTTTTATTGATGGTAATATTTTAAAAACATTTTCCTTATCTTATATAGGCATGTGATTTTGGGTTATTTTATTAAAGATCGCTCTTTAAAGGATGTTTGTTTTATTATAAATTTAATTTTATTTTTATGTAAATTTCACATTCATAAATGCAAGTTTACAAAGTGCAAACCTCTTTTTTTAGTCCTTGAAAAAGAGATTAAAATGTATATAGATGTGATGTCAAAATCTAAAAATAGTAAAGCGGTTAAAACAATTAATATATGCTCATCCCTTAACATTTTCACATAAAATGAGGTTATTTAATGGTGCTAATCTGCAAAGTATATTTCTGTATTAACATTTCATTGTAATATCATATGGAATGTAAATATTTGTGTAAGATATATTTGTCGGTAAACTGCTTATGTACCCTCTCTTGTTTTTTTTTTTTTGTTTTTTTTGTTCCTTGTTCCTTTATTTTGAGGCATGTGAAATGTGTTTTGTTATACAGTGAGTTATGGCATTGTACATGCTATTTGTTGTTAATAAAGCATTGAAAAAAAAAAAAACCCAGTGGATTTCCTGTTTTGTTTACAATTACGTAAACTGAATATGTGAGTAAACAAAGGTAAACATTTGTGAATGTAATGTGATTGTTTACAGTTATACAGTATCTAGAATACCTGATGTAATGTATTGTTCACATACACATGCCATTGGATTACACAAATACATGGACTTTCAAATACATGAAGTTTACATTGAGTTTATTTTAATTTGAGTTTCTTTTTCTTGAAAGTGAATGTACAATTCATGTTACTGTTTGATGATGAAACAAATGAGAAAGAAGACAGAGTTCATTAAACATCGCCAGAGCTCGCAGCATATTCATGTTAGGGCTTGGCGATATGGCAAAAATAATTTAACGATAATCACCTTTAAAAATATTGATATTCAATAATATCGTCTACCCCGCACTGTCCCGCCCTGCCATGCCTACGTTTAGGCTTAACATCCCTCATCACTCTCTCGTAACGGTATATATCCAATCGTAAACATTTTGACATTTTATTCCAACACCCATATCAATAAATCTTTAATATAAAAGTCTGATGTAAACATTTCCACAAAAATTTACAACCACACTGTCAATGGCTACAGATTAGAATGACAGAATACAAATTGTAAATCATCTTAAAAGAAAAGCTAAATAGAAAAAAAAAGTGAAGTTATTCATATTATTTATTTTTTTATTTGTAGGATTGTCCCACGCGCTGGGGCTCAAAGCTGAAAATGACTGAAAGGATTCTGGAGCAGCTCCAGCAATACACCGGGTGTTTGCGGATGACAAAAGTCGACGTCCACTACCAAACGTAACCTGGCAAGATATTTCAGTCCTGGGGGCTGTAAGCAGCGGATTAAAGCCTGCAGCAGACTTGACTGATGTTTTGTCAGGAGAGTCTTACGTTACTGTTTCGTCTGTCACCCCAGTGCTAGAACACACACGCCGCACTTTAACAGAAACTGATGATGACACACACCTAAGGCATTTTAGAGGAGTTAGACACCAAATATGCCAATGCCGCAACCCAAAAACTTCTCAAAATCAGCACTATGCTTGATCCCACCAACCACCGAGAACCAGCAAGCACGAGCGCTCAAGAAACGCCTTTGAAAAAGAAAAAAATCACATTGAGTGGTCTACTTGGAAAGACCCCGAAAAAAACCACAAGCGAGGCGGATTGGGCAGCGGCTGAGGTTACGACCTATCTTTTATCTGGTTTTCCTGTCTAAAAATCTGTGTTCGATTAACTTCACACTTCACAAATGTTTGATAAATTTTAGGTTATCCTTATATATATTTTTTAAGCATTATATTGGGTCTAAAATCGAAATTATATTAGTTTTCATTTTGACAGTGATTTCCATACACAGTTGATCTTTATTTATTTATTTATTTATTTGGACACAACATAATTTGTTTTCAAAAGAAATTTGCTGAATTACCTACATGAGTTACTGTTCAAGGCAGTTTGTCAATAAACTGAATATCTAAAATGTGATTCACTGTGTCCTAAATAAACTTTTTTTTTTTTTTGGTGCCATGTGGTCCACACCTCGCAGTCAAGTTATTTTCTTTTTGGCGTTAAACATTAGATTTCTTTGTTTCATTCGCTTAGTATGTCTATTATTTCTGTTCTGTTATATATAAATGTGTATATTCTGCCCTCACTTTGGTGTCTCTCTTCCCGAAGTTAGACAGATAGATAAACTCTTTCCAACACGTAGACTTGTGGGAGAATGCCACTTTATTCCACACCACGTTAGGTATGTTGAAACAGAGTGAAACTACAGAAAGGAGAAGTATAGTGAAGCTATAGTTATCTCTAAGAATACAACAATATCTCCTTTTAGTGCCATTTATGGTATATAGTTCTTTTACAGCTTTATAAACAATAAATTCAGCAAATTTAATATAAATTAACCATAAAAAACTTACAGACAATGCTTTCTACAGATGATCACAAGTTGAATTGCTGCTGCAAGCTTGTTGAGTGAAGTTCTACTTAAAAAAGGCAGCTAACTGAATTTAACTGTCTTAGAATGTTACTATGGTAACTATATTTTAAAGGTAGCTGCATGACTATGTATAAGAATTATAATCATTACAAACATTAAACCTTTTTTTAAAAAAATGGATCATCCAGAACACTCCCCGTCTGATGTTCTGTAAGATGTCATAACTGCACTGACATGGAATCCACATTTATTCCATTTCTGAAGGCAAGAGAAGGACTGTATCTGAGACAGGATGTAGGTAGACTCTTGGTATTCCATCCTTTATTGTCTTCACCTCAACCTTCCTGACTCTTCCATCGTTTCCTTGAAATCCCTTTAGCACGATGCCCGTAGGCCATTCACTTCTTTTAACTTGACTGTCCTTGAGCAGAATTATGTCACCATGTTGAAGATTACGTTCTTCTTGTTGCCACTTTCTTCGATTTTGTAAAGTGTTTAGATACTCCCTTCTCCATCGATGCCAGAAGGTGTTGGCTAAACTTTGAACTTGTTTCCACTGGCGGATCTTTTCGTTAAAGTTTCCATCTGGGGGTAGAGCCGTGCCAGTCTTTTGTGTGAGAAGTGTTGCTGGGGTTAGGATGAGAGGATTGTTTGGATCCGTTGATACTGGTATTAATGGACGAGCATTTACAATAGCTGAAACCTCTGCCATGAAGGTGATGAGGACTTCATGGGTGAGTTTTGCTTGACTGATTTTCAACAACATAGAATCAAGGATGCGCCTGGTGATGCCTATCATACGTTCCCAGCTGCCTCCCATGTGCGATGAGTGTGGTGGGTTGAAACTCCAGGTGCAACCATTATGACTCAAAATATCTTGCATTTGCTTGTCACTAGTGTCTGAACTGATTTTCAGTTTTTTGCATGCCCCAACAAAGTTTGTACCACAGTCAGATCTTATCCGCTTAGCTGGTCCTCGAATGGAGAAGAATCTTCATAGAGCATTTATGAAGCTTGACGTGTCCAGTGATTCAATCACTTCAATATGTATAGCTCTTATGCTCATGCATGTAAACAGTACTGCCCAGCGCTTGCTGTTAGCTTCACCTCCTCTAGTTCGGCGTGCCGTGATCTTCCATGGTCCAAAAACATCCAGTCCGACGTAAGAGAAAGGGGGATCAGTACTTAGGCGATCCACAGGTAAATCAGCCATTTTTTGTGTTTCTATCTTCCCTCTCAATTTGTGGCAGGTGATGCACTGATGGATAATACTACTAATTCTTCGTTTGCCACCAATAATCCACAGACCAGCAGCTCTCAAAGCACCTTCTGTGAAATGCCGTCCTTGATGTTGAACCTGGGAATGATGGTGTCGAATGAGTAGGGTTGTGATGTGACTACGACCAGGTAAGATTAAAGGGTTCACTTCATCTTTCTCGAAGGCTGACTGGGATAAGCGGCCACCAATCCTGAGTAGACCTGACTCATCTATGTATGGGCTCAGATTGAAGAGAGGACTGTTCTTAGATGTTTTTCTCTCAAGGCACTTTAGTTCATCCTGAAAGGTCTCCTGTTGCAGGCTACGTATTATGACCTCCTTTGCATTTTGTAGAGCTTCTACTGAATGTGGTTTATGACACGTGCCATCCTCTGCATTCCTTTGATTTGTTGTTTTTGCTGAAAGACTGAGCAATGTGTTTTAGTCTTGAAATAGTGTGTATAAGGCGTTGCCAGTCTGAAAACTTCTCAGAGTATTTAGTGTTAAGTTTATGGTAGACAACTTTAGTGGCACAAACGCTGACCTCGGGACGAATCTCAGCATTAGATTCAGGATCAACTAAATCCATTGGAGTTGAAGTTGTTGTTTCATGTTCAAGTGACTTGTACAGGAATGCTGGCCCTGTTAGCCATGTGCTGTTCAGTAGATTTTCAGCTAAGATAGATCTTGAAGCATGATCAGCAGGGTTATGGTTAGTAGGAACATACTTCCATTGCTCTGGGCATGTGGATCTTCTTATACGCTGTACACGGTTGTTCACATACACGTAAAATCTTCTAGACTCATTGTGGATGTATCCAAGAACAACTTTACTATCTGAGTAGAAAGTGACAGCATCAAATTTGACATCAATTTCATCTGTGACTGTATCAGCTATCTCAACAGCGAGTACCACTGCACATAGCTCAAGTCTTGGAATTGTAATTTCAGGACGTGGAGTGAGCTTGGCTTTTCCACAAATGAAGCCAATGTTTACTTTGCCATCTGTATCAGTGGTCCTTAAATAGGCAACAGCAGCAATGGCAGTGGTAGAGGCATCACAAATTCCAAAAAATGCGACATACACATCACACAATGTTCAAAATGATTTAATTGAACTGATGAGTACAATCGTGACAGAGCACATTGTGAAAGATGTTGGGGAGTCATGGTTTACAGTTAAAGTGGACGGAACAAAGGACCCAACGGGCAGTGAGAATGTCTCAATTGTTCTTCGATATGTAGACCAGAACTGGTCCGTGAAAGAGAGACTGTTGTCAATGTTGACCACAGACAAGTGTGATGCCCTGTCACTCAGTAACATGGTGCTTGAAGAGCTGGCAGATGTTGGTCTCGATACGGGTAAAATACTAAGTCAGTGTTATGACGGGGCCAGTGTAATGTCTGGAAGAGAAGGAGGCATGCAGAAACTTATTCAAAACAAGTTAAACAGAGAAGTGCCCTACATCCATTGTTTTAATCATCAGTTACATTTGGTCATAGTACATGCTGTTTCATCCGAGAGCGCGGTAGAAGATTTTTTTTGACGTTTGCAATGCGCTTTACAAATTTCTGAGAAAGCCCACTGTAGCTGCACAGTATAAGGGACAGAAGCTTAAAACGGCTGCTGGATCAACGATGGACAGGACACCTTGATACGGTGTCTGTGGTGCTGAAATCGCACGACACACTTGTCGAGTTTCTGAATGAAATAGCGACCACAAGAAAAGGTGCTGATATAAAACTTGAAGCTGTTGGACTTCACAAAGCCATCACAGAACCAGCTTTCAAATTTCTTTCCTGTGTGATGTACAAAGTTTTGGGCCTGATGGATCCACCGAATAGAATGCTGCAAGCTGAACAAACCGATCTAATGACGGCAGTTCAGCTCATTCGCAGCGCTTCTTCATGCATTGAAAGTCTACGATCGGATGCAGAGTTTGCGAAACTGTGGGCTGAAAGCATAAAAAGTTCAGATGATGCGGTTACTACTGCTCCGAAACGGCAGCGACAGGCCAGCAAGTCTCTGCAGGACTATATTGTAAATGAAAGTGTTGGCCAGCGTGAATCGAACATTGAACAGGAGTGCAAGCGGCTGTTTTTTAACATTATTGACTCTATTCTCTGAGAAATGTCCGTGCGTTTCAGCGAACGTAATAGCCAGTACATGTCAGCTTTGGATGCACTTGACCCTGGAAGTAAGAACTTTTTGGATGCGGGGAAAGTGAAACCACTACTGGATTTAACGAACACCGAAATGGTAGAGTCTCAGTTCACCGTTGCACGCCAGTTTTGGCAAACATTGTGCACAGACCAGGACGAGAAAATGACTTTGGTCAAACTTCTTTCAAATTACTCCAGCGTTTTCCAGGCCATGCCAGTGGTGCTGACTGCCCTAAAACACGCACTAACATTTGGGGCCTCGACTGCTATGTGCGAGAACTCTTTCTCAACGTTGAAGAATGTATTTTCTGATCACCGACGCAGCATGTTGCATAGACGAAAAGCGCATCTGATCAAGTTGGCATTCGAAAATGACCTTAGTAGAAAGTTCAGAGAAGAATGGAAAGAGTTACTGCTGAGGAGGTTTCACTCATCGAAGAGAAGATTGCAGCTCTACTGAGGCTAAAGGTATGATTAAATATTTTGCTCGTGTTTTAAAGAGTTTGATGATTAGTCACAGTTGTCAGTGCTGTCAGGTTGTTTTAATACTCTGTTAAACAAACATGTAGGGTAGCAGGCATAAATTGCGTTTGATGGTGTTGTTGCATGTCTGCATTCGTGGTAAAACTTCAGTTTTGTGTGTATATATATACACACATATAAAGACCGTTCGTTCAGAGCTCTGGACGTTGCTCACTAGCTGCAGTTTTTGTGCTTGTAACAGATATGTTGGTTTATGGCGTGTTAAAACTTAAGCAATGTACCATAGCTATCTGTTTTTTCTTACTTGGGAGTGTTATATTTGCATTAATATGATCGCCCCCTCTTTGAATTTCAGACGCCCCCTCTTCAGCGCTCGGCTGGCGCCGGCTCTGGTTCCAGCCTTTTCCAGATCCTGCTGAGTCCTACAGCAGGGTGATTGACATGAACTGACCTAATTCGTTGAGCATGCTCAGCTGATTCTGGACCAAGCCACTTAGTTAGCAAGTCAAGGTCTTCAATGGCATTTGAGAAAGTTGATTTCCATGCCCAGTAATTCTTTGGCTTATCATCAAACTTTATGAGACCTGCAGTGAGTAGGTCTCTACGTGCTAGGAACTTGGCTAAATTTAATATCTCTGAGTTTTCAGGCTTTGTAACATGACTCATTTCTCATATTAGGTGAGTAATACCCATTTGAGGTACAGCATTTAGATGGCTGAGAATAATGAGGTATTGTGTCTTGACTCTTTGTTTCTTTTTCAGGTGCTCTGACACACTCAAAGCTGTTATGTGGGTCCTGTGACTGAAAGAGTGGCTCACCAAATGAATTGACATGTTGTGGTGTTTCTTGAAAATACTGAATAGGCTCTCTATGAGATGCAAGAGCATTTTGTTCTCTGTCGTCTGACTGAAACAGTGGTGTGTCCGTCTTTGTTGATGTATATTGATCACTGCCTTTGTATGTATTTTGATCCTGAACATATTTCTCAGTTCGTTTAAGTGAATAGAGATTTGAGCTCATTTGTTTACATTCTTGTTCAGATGATTCTTCTATATCAGCTGCATCAACTATGGTCTCAAAGGCTGTAGCTTCGGCTAAGGCTGCTTCTGCCTCTTTCTCTTGTTGGAGTGCTTCTAATGTAGCCTCTAAACGTGTCTCTTCTTCCTGAAGCTGTGCTTTCTTTACTTTTATTTCAATCTCTCTTTGTGCGTATGCTGCTCTGGTACGGGCGGCTTCAGCTTTAGCTCGTGCCTCTATTGCAACAAGACTGGCTCATGATCTTCTTGAATGTGTTGATCTGGATGATTTGGATAAGTGTGAACATGAACACACTGACCTGTTTGCATGGCTTGCATTTTCCTTGAAAACATTTTACTGTAGATTCACTCAGCAGATGAGAAGTTCATTCACAGTTGCTGTAATCACTGTTGACTCTGTCTTTTCACTATCCTGCCCTCACTTTGGTGTTTCTCTTCCCAAAGTTAGACAGATAGATAAACTCTTTCCAACACGTAGACTTGTGGGAGAATGCCACTTTATTCCACACCACGTTAGGTATGTTGAAACAGAGTGAAACTACAGAAAGGAGAAGTATAGTGAAGCTATAGTTATCTCTAAGAATACAACAATATCTCCTTTTAGTGCCATTTATGGTATATAGTTCTTTTACAGCTTTATAAACAATAAATTCAGCAAATTTAATATAAATTAACCATAAAAAACTTACAGACAATGCTTTCTACAGATGATCACAAGTTGAATTGCTGCTGCAAGCTTGTTGAGTGAAGTTCTACTTAAAAAAGGCAGCTAACTGAATTTAACTGTCTTAGAATGTTACTATGGTAACTATATTTTAAAGGTAGCTGCATGACTATGTATAAGAATTATAATCATTACAAACATTAAACCTTTTTTTAAAAAAATGGACAATCCAGAACAGTGTAATATTTCTAAAGATATTTTGAACTTTAAGGCGCTTCTCACAATTGAAATAGATACAGCGCGCGTCTTATCCGTAATACCTTTAATGATGTGTTTTAAGGTGTATGCATGCATTAAAAACACAAAAAAGGTAACTGAATTATGTGTTTCTGTGGCAACACTATCAACACCAAATCCCTCACGTGCTCCTGAACTCTGCGTTGTCATCTTGGAATCACAGTAATTATAACATGGCGTGAAGGCAGCATAAACTCTGCTGGAAAATGGATCTCGTGAGCCACAGTTGAGAATCCCTGGCCTATATAAAACAACAGGTTCTGAAAAGCTGTCTTTTGGTTTGAGCCATTCCAGTTCAATTGAGTGGCTAAAGAATGGCCAGTCAATATTGCTTGTAATATTTTAGTTGCATTACAGGGCTGCCTACACAAAACCTGCTTGGGCCCGAAGGATACAAAGGTTGTTCTGGGCCTGAACGGGCTGGCCAACACTGGGCCATTGTTTAAATTAATGTGGACAGTCTGCTATAGTGTGGTCTGTTCACAGAGAGCCTGCGGTGAGACCAAAGCTGTTGGCATCGCCTGGGCAAGCCCGCACCGGACCTGTTTAGGTTTGATGTGGACTGGCCCTAGACCACTGTGCCCGCAAACAGCCAGCATGGGCCCCGCAAGGACATGTTTGCAGGGTTACTCCATTTTACAACGGATGCGTTTACAATTACCATAGCATCAGCTACACAACGCTCCTTCCCTTATCTCAAGGAACCGAAGTTACGTCAGAGTGTTCTGCTGAGGGGGTTTAAGAACAGGACAGAAAATAGCTTATTACTTTAAATTGTGATGTTTTTGATGTAAAATCATTATAACATTATAAGTGGACCTCACAGAACACAAGACTAGGATTGTGACACAAAATGACTTTTGTTTTCATGAGTCTCTCTTCAAATCTAAGTTAAGTCTCTAGTCAGATGTTCAGAACTCCAAGTCAAGTTCCAAACTGTGTCTTTTTGCTGCAGTTAGGTCACACAGTTTCACTGATGATCCAATAAAAACATAAAACCCAGGATAGAGCGGCTGAGTGAATGTGGTCTGGACTGTGTGGATGAGTCTCATTGTGTCAGAGACGCTGTAGAAGGACAGAGTTCCTGCACTGTGATCCACAAACACTCCTATTCTACTGCTGATGGACGTCACAGGGAGAACAGTCTCTATGTTATTGTGTCTGAATGAGTATCTGGAGGGAGTGCAGAACAAACTCCAGGACTGATCATTGAATCCAAACACACAGTCATCACCCCGTCCCTTCCTGCTGATGCTCTTATATGACACTGATATAAACACACCATTATCTCCACTCCACTGCAGCTCCCAGTAACAGCGTCCACACACACTCTCTCTACACAACACCTGATACACATCAAATCTGTCTGGATGATCAGGATACGACTGATCTGTGTCAGTGTTAGTAGCTGCTCTGTTTCCCTCAGACAGACAGAGGCGTTTATACACTGTGTTTGGATCCAGAGTCAGAAACCTGCAATCTGATGAAGATAAAATAAATAAGATTTATTTCATGTAGTTTATACAAACATGCTTTTTTTTAAATTGTGAAAATCATTCCAGGACCCTTTGTTAATTATAGACCTTAATTATAGATCTTTAGTATGGATATACAGTGTTTTAAACAACACTCTGAACTCAGGTGTGACAGTTTTTTTTTTAAATGAAAATCATGAAGTCATGTTAGTGTATGTTTCATAGTGTCTTACATTGCAGAAACTCTGGCCTGGTCTTCGGTTCTTTGAGGGGAATAATTTCGCTGTATATTACTGTGAACATAATGACACATAATTAATGTGATTCTCATGTGAAACATAAATCTCTTCCATTTTGTTTTTAATAGTTTCTTCTATGTGATATGACACATTACCTCTGCCAGATATCTGTTCAATCTCTTCTTTGCAGAAATCCTCCAGTTTTTCTTTCAGTTTAGAAACTGATTTTCCCATATCATTGAAAGAGAAGTGAGAACTGATGATGATGGGTTTGTCTGTAGATTCAGGAGGGACAGAGAAAGACTGGAAACTCTGCAGGAGACAACAAACTTGTTTTTTATGCTAGTTTTATTTATTTATTTTTTTGTTTTGTTTCAAATCTTGTGTGTGTTTTCTTTTCTATCATGCACTCTAATGTGCTTGGACCAAATCTAATAACAATATTAAATACTCAGGTAATAGACCCTTCTCACAACTTCCAATTGCTGTGGAAACCTATTTCCTCCCCGGTATGCCGGTAACCAAGTAAACAGGTGTAACGCCACGCCAGCAGAGGGAGCCCTCACCCACTGACTGACTGTTGCTGCTCCCTCTGCTGCTTCATTGGTAACTTCCTGTTTGGTGGCAATAAAAGGAGGCCATTTTCAAACAGGAAGCTGTGAAGTATTGTTTTGCTATAGCGGACTCTACCAAGTGTTTCTCTGGTTTTATTGCCCTGTTTTTTTTTTTTTTTGATTATCACGGTTTGGTTTCTTTTCATAGTTTTGTCTTTGTTTTTGCCACAGTTTTGCCTCGTTCATTGACATAGTTCTGTCTGGTTTCATTTCCTTGTTTATTTGTTACTTTTTTTTCAGACTGCTCTCTCTCTGGTTTTGGACTCTGCCTGTTTATTGGATTTACGCTCTCGCCTTGTCCTGGATATTACTGTTTGTTTGGTTATCAACCCTGCCTGTCTTGACTATGATCTGTTAATAAAAGCTCGCAATTGGATCTTACACGCTTCCTACGAGTCTTGCTCATTACAACAGGTAAACAGGTAAACAACAAAGATGGCGCAAGCATTGAGCAGGAGTTGTTGTAGCGTACCGTAAACACAGACATTGCCAGAGAAAAAAAAAAGTTAACTGATGATGACAGCATTCGGCTAACGTTAACATTAGGCTATCGTCGCTAGCTGCTACACACAAGACGTTCACTTGGACCAAAGGCAGACAGTGAATGTCATATTGTTTGTAACATCACGACCACGACTGTTATATCGCTTTAATAAAGTTGTACATGTCCTCTATACTATCCATACAGTACGTTACGTACTTTGAAAGTTATGGATAAACTCTTCGTGGAAAAATGTATATCCTTTATCCAGTTTGTTCCTCTTTGTGACGGAGTTTTCCTCCACGACTCTTGCCACGTCGGTAAAGGTGATCTTTGGAAAACCTGTGAGGAAAGTTGTGTAGACTCTCTCCATTTTTAAATTACCCGGCTTTCTGCTGTGTTGACATTAGACAGGAAGTCTGCATTCCCTGCGATTGCGTATTTCCGGTTTCTGTGAGAAAGGTCTATTACCAGTATCATACACAGTTGATTAAAGCGATCGACTCCACCTATGTTTAAATTACTGATCTGAATCTGATCCAGGTGTAGTCTTTAAAGTGCTCCTATTATGCCTTTCAAATATGATCTTTCATGTAGTGTGTCATGTAGCTGTATGTGAACATAAACTGTAAAGTTGTGAAGCCGACAGTGCATGATAAATAAAGTTATTATCTATCAAAAAAAAGAGTCGGCTCACAATCACCTGAACGAGTCGTCAGGAATTCGAATCTTATTCTGTTACGGCCACACGTCACAAAGTAACACATTTGCATAATGTCCACCCACACACTACGTCGCAAACAACTTGTCCGCCCACAAACACAGTACAATTTCCATGTGGTTTACGTCATATGGAAATTTACACGTACATTATACAGAAGACGCTGTATCATACGCTGTGAGTAAAACTGTTTTATATTCACTTCCAAAAGATGATGAATCTACAAAGATTGTATTTTCTAGCGATCGTTCAAAATACGTAGTTGTGTATGTTATGTTGTGTAACCCTGCACATGTCATGCTAACCGGCTAAATCACGCTTCTGTAGTTCTGTAGTTGTCCACAGTTCAAATGAGCTGTTCAAATGAACTTTTGCTGCTGTGCTCTGAAGGGCTGAACTGAACCCAGCGTCCAGCGCAGCGCTTTCCGCATTCGGTGTGAAAGCCGCCTTAATGCATTATACAGTGTTGACGTTTACAACATAGAGGTGTGCCCGGTTCGCTTACATAAGCAAATTGCGAGCACTTTCCACGGTAGACCGTGTTAACTTGTCGATCAGCCACTTCAGCCGTTTCATCATCAGACTCTGGCTCAAATTGGTATGGTAAAATCGATGCCATGTTTTCTATGTTATATGTAAGTCTCCAGGGCTGTCAATCAGTTATGGTGATGGGCGTTTCATTTTAAGACATGCACTGTACATGGTAAACCAATCATAAAGGACTGCGCCATCTGACCAATCACAGCAGTGAAGGCTCACGGAAAGGAGGGGTTTAGAGAGACTGATTCTTCGAACTGATTCGCACGAGTCGTTTATGAATCATTTAGAAATGGGGTAAAATTAAATCTATTTTTGGAGAAAACTGAAGTGTTTTTTTTGACCTTGCATACATGTAAACCTGTTTTAGGAGTCTCATGAAACAATATTAGCAACCTTTAAAATGGCATAATAGGAGCACTTTAACAATGCAATTTACTCCACTTTTGTTCAAAATGTGTTGATTAAAAAAGATTGCATGAAATTAGAACAAAAACATGTTCTTTCTTTTGACATATTGCATGTTCAGATATTAAATATATATATATATTCAGGGGCAATTAAAGTTTTGTGAGAATGATCAAACACACACATGTTGGTATAGGTGGTTTACTGGGAATCTCCATAGTACAAACTGTATTTGCTGTCGCTCTACACCTAAACTTATCCCTCACAGAAAACTTTGTGCATTTTTAGATTTTAAAAAAAAAACTCCATTTAGTGTGTTTTTAAACCTTTTGAATTACAGGGACATAAGCAGTGTCACATTGTCAAACCCATGTCATTATACAAATTTGTGTCCCCATAAACCACCCAAACCAGTGCACATACAAATAAATCAAGGTTTTCCAGACACATGTAAACATGTGAGAAGCTCTTTTTCTAAAGATCTGTGTTACCTGCAGGAAGTGGATGTGATCCTGTGTGTGTGAAAGCTGCTCCAGCTCAGCGTCTCTCCTCCTCAGATCACTGATCTCCTGCTCCAGTCGCTCCAGTCGTCCTTCAGCTCGACTCAGCGCTCGCTTTTCCTGATCTCTGATCAGCCGTATCAGCTCAGAGCGGCTTCTCTCAATGGAGCGGATGAGCTCAGTAAAGATCCTCACACTGTCCTCCACTGCTGTCTGTGCAGAGCGCTGTTAGACACACAGCACAATCAGCTCTTACTGAGTGAACATCAGTCTATCAGCTGCTGTTCTTCTGCACAAACTCACCTTATAAGAGTCCACAGTCTTTCTCAGCTCCTCAAACTCTTTCTCTCCTTCCTGGATTCTCTGGCGATATTTCATTTGTGTCTCTTTCAGAATCCTCTGTCAAAATTCAGATAAACACATCAGCAATATTACACAAACCAGTAATAGTCCTTGTTATTGAGTCCAACATTCAGTCAGTGGCAATTAAATATAATGAAGCACTATTATATTAGTCAGAGTGAATGATTTAATCACGTTGTAGAGTCAAAAGTCACAGTGCTGTTATCAGGAATCTGAATAATCAGTCAGATTGTGTTGAATAATGTCACTGAGCTCATACCTGTTTCTCTGTCCTCTCTGCTTCAGCCGTCACAGTTTCATGGTTCTTCCATCATACACGGATAACAAATCCACCGCTGGTCGGTTCGACAGTAGAGTTTTAGTTGTTCATCGTGTTTTGTGCAGATCATCTCCTGCAGTCGTCCAGTGGCGTCAGTCAGTTTGTGTCTCTTACTTCTGAAAAAACTCTCGTGTTGCTCAAGGTGATTCTGACAGTAAGAGTTCAGACACACCAGACAGGACTTGACAGCTTTGTGTTTGGTCCCAGTACAGACGTCACACCGCACATCTTCAGACCCAGTGGTTCGGAGTCTCGTGATCTTCAGTTTCTCCAGCATTTCAGCCAGCAGTACATTGGTAGCTAAAGCAGGTCTGGGACTGAAGGTCTGTCTGCACTGAGGGCAGCTGTAGACTCCCTTCTGATCCTCCTCATTCCAGCAGTCTGTAATGCAGCTCTTACAGTAACTGTGTCCACAGGCAGTCGCCACTGGATCCTTCAGCAGATCTAGACACACTGGACACGTGAACTGATCCTGAGCCACTGGAATACTGGCTTCTGCCATCATGTCCAAACAGAGACTGAGTGTCCGTCTACAGCACTTCACTTTCACTTTCACTTACCAGAAAAGGTGAGGCAGTTTCCTGGTTTGTGTTTGAGAGACGTGTGCAAAACTATGGGGCAATACTGTACTGTAAAATCTTGAGGGGTGAGAACCAGAAGGGTGTAAGTGATATTCACCAACTTTACAGGAGGCCAAAACAAAAAATGACCATAGTTTAATCTGACTTTGTGAACTGTTTTCAGTTGTTTATAATAAAAAAATTTACACACATGGATGACAGTATACTTATTGAACACGATTTTAACATTTTGTTTATTTTATTATTATTTTTTTAAAAATAAAAAAAAAGGTCACACATTTTGGCGCCAATGTTTTATTCAGTTTTGTGTATAAACATGAGCACATCTGATGACAATATGAACAAAGCATTTATAGCATGAGTGAAATTTTTTTTTCCCTAATTTTTTCATACTGATACTACAAATACATTTACATGTTACTAAACTGGTATACTTAAAGTCTGCTAAATTTGAATAACTAATTTTGTACTTAACACACTTTAACTATGTGTAATTAGTGCTGAAGTCCAACTAAAGATTTACTGAAGTATATTTGATTGTGCTAAAAGTGGAACTATTGCAAGTACACTTAAGGTGCACTTCTGTAAGGAGGACTCGTAGGAAGCGTGTAAGATCCAAGTGCGAGCTTTATTTACAGATCGTAGTCAGACAGGCAGGGTTGATAACCAAACAAACAGTAATATCCTGGGCAAGGCGAGAGCGTAAATCCAATAAACAGGCAGAGTCCAAAACCAGAGAGAGAGCAGTCCAAAGTGTCAAATAAACAAGGCTATGAAACAGGGCAAAAACAATGGCTAGGAACGGGGCAAAACTATGGCAGAAAATAAAGACAATGGAACAAAACAAAACTGTGGCAAAATCACAAAAAACAAGGTAATGAAAACAGGGAAACGCTTGGTAGAGTCCGCTAGAGCAAAACAATACTTCGCAGTTTCTGTTTGGATATGGCCTCCTTTTATGGCCACCAAACAGGAAGTTACCAACGAGGCAGCAGAGGGAGCAGCAACAGTCAGTTCATGGGTCAGGGCTCCCTCTGCTGGCTTGGCATTACACTTCAAATATCTCACATTTAAAGACCAATATTAATCAAAGATCAAACAATCCTCATCAATAATGACATTTTAAGCATAATACTGAGAAATGTGGATTGTGCACAAGTAGTAATCAAAATAAAGCAAATGTTTTATCTGTAAGTATAGAGTGATATGTCAGTAAATAGACAATAAATAAAGCAAATAAACTGTTAATAGATATACTAGTATGAAATAAATGTATTTTAAATACAGCATATTGCTATTTTACTAGAGTTTGTAATAAAAAAAATGGATAGTAAATACCTTCTCTGCATTCTCTGCATATATATACATTAGTTAGATGGTATTTTTGACAAAATTTCTAATTATAATCAGCCACTGCTCTTCCTTCATAGTGTTTTATACAGTTAAAGGGGTCATCGGATGCCCATTTTCCAGAAGTTGATATGATTCTTTAGGGTCTTAATGAAAAGTCTATAATATACTTTGGTTAAAAATTCTCAATGGTTGTGTAAAACAACACCCTTTTTAACTTGTCAAAATCAGATCTGCAAAAATCATCTCATTCTGGGCGAGGCTGCTTTAAATGCAAATGAGCTCTGCTCGCCCCGCCCCTCTCTTCTCTCTATGGAGTGACGAGCCTGTTTACTTTAGCCACATTTAGCCGCTAAACTTGCTAACTAGCACATTATTAGGAAAGGCGATCGCAAAGATTCATAAAAAAAACCCTTATACTCACTTCTGCTGTAAGTGAAGCTGGATCATGAATGATTCGCGTGAACATAGACGGATATACAGTGCCCTCCACTAATATTGGCACCCTTGGTAAATATGAGCAAAGACGGCTATGAAAATAAATCTGCTTTGTTTATCTTTATGATCTTACATTCAAAAAATTCACAAAATGCTAACCTTTCATTGAAGTAAAACAATTAAAAATGGGGGGAAACTTACGTTATGAAATAAATGTTTTTCTCATATGCATGTTGGGCACAATTATTGGCACCCTTAGAAATTATAATGAGTAAAATATCTCTGAAGTATATTCCCATTCATATTTACATTTATTTAGCACACTAGAATGACTAGGAGTATGATATTGTCCAGCAATAACTTCCCGTTTCACAGGATTATAAATATGAGTTGCACAAAGGCCAAATTTTCTTAATCATCCATCACAAGGAATAAAACCAAATAATATAGTTCTGATGTGCAGAACAAGATTGTTGAGCTTCACAAAATAGAAAATGGCTATAAGAAAAGAGGATTGAAAATCCCTATTTCCATCATTAGGACAATAATTAAGAATTCCAATCAACTAAAGATGTTACAAATCTGCCTGGAAAAGGACGTGTGTCTATATCGTCCTAATGCATGGTGAGGAGGAGAGTTTAAGTGTCCAAAGATTCTCCAAGGATCACAGTAGGAGAATTGCAGAGATTAGTTGAGTCTTGGGGCCAAAAGACTAAAAAAAAAAAAAATTCAAACAGCCCCTACGTCACCACATGTTGCTCAGGAGGGTTTTAAGAAAAATCCTCCTTGCTCATCCAAAAACAAACTCCAGCGTGTATTCAGTTGTCAGACACAACTTGAATTTCAAATGGGAATGGCTTCTGTGGTCAGATGAAACTAAAAAAAGAGCTTTCTGGCAGCAAACACTCAAGACAGGTTTGGTACAAAAAGTACCCCATGTCCACGGTTAAATATACTGCTGGATCTTTAATGTTGTGGGCTTATTTTCCTGCCAGAGGTCCTGGACATCTTGTTCAGATACATGGCATCATGGATTCTAGCAAACACCAACAGATAAAAAATGTAAACCTGACTGCATCTGTTAGAAGTTCTATAATGAGCTGTGGTTGGATCCTCCATCAGGACAGTGATCCAAATCAAACATCAAAATCAACACAAAAATGTGTCACTGAGCATAAAATGAAGCTTCTGCCATGGCCGCCCCAGTTGCCTGACCTGAACCCTATAGAAAATGCGTGAGGTGAACTGAAGAGAAGAAGCACCAGCATGGAGCTGGGAAACTAAAGGATCTGAAGAGTTTCTGTATGAAGGAATGGTCTCTGATCTCTTGTCAGGTGTTCTCCAAACTCTTCAGCCATTAAAGAAGAAAACTCAGAGCTGTTATCTTGAATAAAGGACATTGCAATAATTGGGTGCCAATAATTGTGGTCAACATGAATTACAGAAAAACATTTATTTCATAAAGAGATTTTCCCCCTGCTTTCCATGGTTTTAGTTAAATGATAGGTTAGAATATTGTGAATTTTTTTAATGAAAGATTAAAAGGATAAACAATGCAGATTTATTCTTACAGCGGCTCAGATGTCGGGAGTAAATGACGACCACTATGTTCATTATTACATCCAGCAACACAACACCTCAATCACTCAATCGGAGATATTCTTGTCTAACTTACATCCCTGCTCTGGCATCAGAACAATGGAGGTCGGACTGTTACAGCTGATCGGAGGTAAAACGCTCATGTCAATCAACTATGGTGGGAGTGGCCTCTGTCATGTGACACCACAACGACAGGCATCTGAGAACGGCTCGATTGGAAAAAGGGAATATTATTTTTACAGATTAATTAAAAACCGCTGCATGGATTTTTATCATTATAGGGTAGATTTGTACATACACTGACAACACACATTAATGTTCAAACAACATGAAAAAGTGAACTTAGCATCCGATGACCCCTTTAAGAAAATCATTTTGATTAACCCAGAATGAGATGAAGAATGAAACCAGAGTCACTGTGACGTTTGTGAAATGTGAAGCGCCCCCTGCTGGAGACAGATGCATGTGTTCAGTGGTTTCTCACACAGAGAGCAGGTTTGGACAGCAGAGGGCGTGAGAGGATCACAACCAGAGTGAAGTAAACAGGTCAGGATGAATGAATGAGGCCTGCTGATCATGTGACCTACAGACTCCCCTCTCTTTATGAAGGGATCATATTATTAATTTAGTTCTTAACTCTAAGACAGAAATCTCTGACAGATGAGTAGAGTTTTAGAAACAGTCATTTTACAAGTTGTGTAAAAAATGTCTTTGTTGTTTTTGACTGTTTCTCCTAACAAAATGAGAATGTAGTGACAGAACAGGCTGCTTGTGAACTGTAAGAGAAGTGAGAGGTTAGGGTTAGAGACTGTGTGTCCATGTAATGATCATATTACTTTGTCCTTATCCTTTGTAACTCAAAGTCATGCTTAAGTATTTTTAGATGGCACAGTGATGTCTACAGTATGAAATGAGATGCGGTTTGACTCCATGTGAGTGTAATATAAGTCTGAAGTTCAGTAGGAGACTGTTGTGAATGTGGGTTTTGTTTTTGGTCTGGTAAAGCGTGAAGAAGCGCTCTTTCTCCGGCTGTAGAGGCTCAGTAACTTCATTAGGATAACGGGCAGCACATGCTAAAGCTCCGGATCAGATGCTTCATAACGTGACCCTTCACTTCACTTCAGTTCCTGTCCCACACCAGGATTCATGTCCAGCAGACACAGACGGACAGATGTTTCCCCTGTACCTGCAGTCCAGGTGAGTTTCTCAGACTTACTCTTCATCAGCAGCACGATCACAGCGCTTGAGAAACATCAGACGGCTGTTAAACACTGACAAAACCTAAAGAGAGATTATGTAAGAGACCTGTAAGAGATCCACATCAAACAAACTGATGATCTAAAATTACGTAATGATTATTTACCTTCCACTAATATGTTATATGTTATATGAATATGAATTATATGAATTACTGATGTTGGTATCTGATTAAACAGAAGTTCCCGTGACACACTGTTAATTGAATGGATTTTGAAATAACAGGCTTATTAGAATGAAAAAGCGGATTTAAGCTTTTGTTTTTATTTTTATTTATGTTACATTTCAAAATATTCTATCATTTCAGCTGGATCACTTTCACAGTTCACAGTGGTTTTATTTTGACAGAGGAACATTTTCGTTGTCTTTTTTAAGCAGGAATGTACTTTTACTGTTGTACCATTGTTATGCTTTGTGTTTGATTTACCATTTATTGCGAAAAAGACAGAAACAGAAAAGAAAACAATCCATATCGTCACAACTCTTACTGTAGATCCAGAGATACAGAAAGAGAGAAGAATACGCTTAACCTAATGGCCATAGTTAACAAAAGATATACTGTACATAGACATTTGTAGTGGAGGTGAAATCATGTGTAATAGAAGTAACTATAAGTGACATGACATGGATATTATACTGGTATAACAACATAAACTTTCCTTATAATTAAAATAGCTTGAAAAACATACATTTTGGACAGTGTTTTGTTAAAAATCCAAAAATGCCTGTAGTTTTTTGTGAGTGGTAGGTTTAGGTGTAGGGTTAGAGTAAGAGGATAGAAAATACAGTTTGTGCAGTAGAAAACAAAAAACATTACGCCTATGGAATAAACCCATAATGATAGGAATACCTGTGTGTGTGTGTGTGTGTGTGATCTCTGGTGTTTGAGCAGTCATTCAGGATCCATCACACAGGCTGTGCTTCTAATTTCACTCATATTAATTGAGATAAAATAACCATTAATTAAAATATAACAATAATACTACTACTAATAATACAATATTAACTATAATTGTAAAAACAAATAAAACCTGTTTTACCTTCACTAAAGGGTAGGGGACCAGTAAAATGAATCTGAAAATGTGTCTAAGGCTTTCATTTTTTTAGGTAAACATGACCATAGTTTAGTGCTTATGCTGACTCATTTCAGTAATAATTTTCAAAGTTGAGCATGTGTGTGCTAATGTTAAAGGTCATCTGCATGACTTCAGATCATCAGAGGAGCCTTTAATATGTCCAGCTCCATCTCACTATAAAAACACAAGAGTCTGTCAGCTCAATATGCATTTGATTATGAATGGAAATCCTGAAGGAAAAACTATACTTAATGTTGTGTTATAAAGAAAAAGTTGCCAAATCCATGTAGAATATGAGTCCATGTCCATTGATGTCATTTGCATGTAAAAGCAAACTTAAGATATTGGAAAATAAATTTTGGAAATTAAAAATAATAATAATAATACAATTTTAAAATAAGATCTGTGAAGATGAAAGAGATGAAAACTCATCGATCTGACTGACGGGCCGCAGTCGTGAAGTTTAAGGAACGCATGATCTAGTGTGGCTTTTGTGCACATGCACTGAGAGCGTATGGAGTCATATTAACAAAACCACAATCAGATCTGCATTTCTGTTACTCATTTAACAGATGCAACTCAAGAAATTACATGGTGCTGACCAACATGAGACAAAACTAAAACCAATCTTATCTTCAACAAAACATCCGCCTCAGGAAGCTCATGCACAGAAGAAGAGATTGAGAAAACACTAGTTCTTCCTCTCTAGTCTTTGATGTGATGGAAAAGCCATGCATTGATCGCCAATGCTGCTGACCGCTGTTTTATTGATTACATTCATAGAGTGACATCATCATTTGTGGCTCCTTGACCTGATTTCCCTTTGCTTTATTTGCAAAATTGCTTTATATGACCTATTTTCGAAACATTTGGTAGGTCTTTCCCAGCATTTTCTAGCAATATGTCGATATTTTTCACACTTTTGACAGAAGAAGGTCTTATCATGACAGGGATTATCTGACTGACATAAACAGCACTCCAGACTATGATCTGCTGGTGTTCTTCACTGAACACATGACACGTGATCTACAAGCAGTCTTGATTTTCTTCAGTGTTGTTGGCGCTGTAAGCAGCATGGACGCACAGAGCTCTCGTCTGGCTGATGTTTGAGCAAACTCATGCTGCTCTAAACACAGCAACCCATTCACGGGACGTCCTACACACTGTTTCTATAATGGGGAAAGACTGAGAGACTCGACTGAATTATCTGGATCAGTGCTGTGAACTTAGAGAACAGACAGAAATGCAGCAGCCGCTCTATCAGATACTGGACGCCGCTCAAGCTCAGGTCATGGAAAACTTGTTGAGAACCTTCCTTTTCCATTTCCCTACAGCACTCGTTCCTCCCAGTTTCATCATCAGACACGCTCGTTCCTGGTGTATTTTTCACATTCACCACTAGGGAAGCAGCACTGTCTGAGGCTGCGTGGGTTCATCTTCATCATCAGGACTGTCTGTGTCAGTAACACGAGACGGAAGTTCAGAGAGGAGAGTTTGAGAGGGAGGAGGAGAGATCGCTGAGATCGGTGCCGCTGCATTTTCATCAGCCCTATCATGAAAAAGCACATCCAACTATCGTTGATATCTTTCAGTCTCAAGTCCAAATTAAGTAGAAGCTGTTTCTTCCTGTCATGCCATCAGCTCTTTACAACCTTCAACTGTTTCTGAAGGTCTCCATCTGGGGTCACTGGCTCTCCTCTGATCTCACAGACAAATACTTGTGATTCTCTGGTTCTTTCTGAACTAAACACCATTCTTTCTGTTTTGGAAGAGGTTAATCCCATCCATTTTCTTAATCTTTATAAGACTAAAACCCTGCAATAGGAGACAATCTGTACTGTAAAAAGCGCAATATACAAATAAATAAAGGTTTCTTGACTTAACTTGACAAAGGGACCCTGTCGGTGTGTGCAATATGAACATACTTTAAATGACAACTTCATGTTACAAATGCAGAACTCATTCACAAAAAAGTTAAGTCAGTAATCTAATGGGGAAGAGGAACAGACAAAATCAATCAGACTGAAAAGCAGCAAAATTGTGGTCACATCACTGATTAATTCAGTGCGATTAAAGTGCGGTACCTGAACCCCAGTTTGACCAAATTTGTAATATTTATTATTTGTTTGTTTTTGATGCAGATATTTACATGGCTTTGTGATTTTGTATTTTACCAAGATAATGACATTTAGCCTATTTTCTTTTAATGCATTGCAAAATTTGAGTCAGTAGTGTGTTTAGGCACCACACAAACAACAGCTGCATGGGCCCCCTAGGGACCACTTGTTTAGGGCCCCCACAACTCTAAACACACCCCTGGAGTCACTCCACTGATTGATGAATGTAAAATTTTCCAAATAACAAAAATAATATTAATATATACAGTGATAGTAGGCTAAATCTGTTGAAATTTTAAGGCTAATTTAAATCTGACATTTCATGGACACTGGAGAAATAAATATCGGTTTATGTCTTTAACCCTCCGCTGCTCGAGTACTGCACTTCCTGTCTGAGCGATCAGCTGACAGACGCATGAGACTCGCCGTCGTGCGCATGCGCAGCGCCCCGCTGGTGGCAGAAGGAAGATGGCGGCGTCCTGAGTTTTCTGACTGAGGGAAGCGCAGTCGGCCAGTTCGGGCATCAGTTCGGGATCACTGAGCTGCAGCAGCCGCGCATAACGGAGGGTGGGGGGCCGAGGGACAGAACCGAGCCGCTTCTGCTATCACAGATCCAGGTAAAACCCGCCGGCGAGGCTCAGTGTGCTGCACTGCATTCGCGCCCGAGCTGAGCTGTGATGAAAGGCCAGCGACGCCTGACAGCGACTTTAGCAGGCAAAATACCACAGTAAACGCAGTTTACACCAAAATACCTCAGAACTCTACAACATCATAACACGAGACTCTTTCAAACAGCGCGAGAAACGTTCACAATCACTGCTGACTAAACTACTAGTGTCAGTAGTAAACTGGGGTATTTTGACAAACTGTGGTCGCTGTGGGGATCTTTTTATTATTAGAGTCGTGTTGTCATTAATAATAGCAGCATGACGTGTCCACGTCTTTGTTAAATGATGACTGACATGTGTTTATCTGTAATGTGTTGCTTATAGTTGGAGTCTTGCGTCTTTCCACACAATGGAAACTTAAATCGCATTGAATCCCGAGCGCTTTCCTCATTAATCTAAACACTATTTCAGTATTTCAGTCTGATCGTGTGAAATGTTGCACTTTTGCTCTTCTGTGGTCTGTTGTTGTGCTGTTGTTGTGATTAAACTGGAAGAACTGATTATAAATGTGGTCACTGTGAAAAAGTGCAGCTTATGCTGGAAAATATTAAATCTCTTAAAATTATTTGAAATGTATAACTGACATTTGAAAAGCATGTTAAAAACGAATCTGTGCTGTGATGTCTAACATCAGAAACTTTACGTTTACTATATAAAATCATCTTTCAGGAGTGTTTGTACTATTTTGCACTGTATTACATTATGGTCACAAGCAGGGGCATCAGTTCTTAGACCTTTATACAGTTCATATAAATATTGCATTAAAAATAATTTACAAAAAACTTAAATGGTTATAATCATTGTCATGCAAAAAAACAATTTTTGAACATTTTATAACTTTGTTACGTTTCATGTCTGTGGTCTGATGTACAAAACGGTTAATAATCTTTCGTCAGCAGAACAGAAGACAAACAAAACAAACTATGCATATGTTTCTTTTGTCCTGCAGATAAATGTAGTTCTGAAGCAATCACAGACTGTTTAAAAAAAGTGTTTTTTCTTTTCTGCCCCAGTTTTGGACCACAAACCTCATTTAAACTGCATATGTATACAGTGATGGTTTGAACACGGGAAGTGTTTAGGGCGCCCAGTTTAGTGTTTAGTGTTTCACTAGTACTCCAGTTTGCTTTGTGTCAGCTTGGTTTTTCAGTTGTGTAACCGACCATTTTTTTTTCTTTTTGAGTTGTGGAAGTGGAAGGAAATAACGGCAGCTCTGTCGTTTCTCAGGGTTGTATTGACTCAGAGCTGCTGTGTCGTTTTCAGAGTTTGTGGTTTGACATGGACACTGAGCACATGACTCGGTCATGTGACCATCATCCTCTGTCATGTGACCATCATCCTCTGTCAGGCTGAACACTGGCCTGTGGAGACGAGAGACACTCGCTGTCGCACAGTTACATTAAAAGAGTCATTGTAGGAATCCGGCCAAACCAGTCATTAGTTTGACAACTCATAGTTTATGCTGTTACTTTATTTTTTTTCTTTCATTTTTGCTACATATCAGACATTGAAGTGATCTAGTATTTGTATTTTACTTTGGATTTTAGATTACAGTTGAGTTCTGTTTTTTCCCCCCACAGTAAACACTGCAAAACTACCTTCTAAATAATAACAATAATAATATCTTATTTATTCATAATCCCTAGTAAATTAATTTGGAATATCCCTCAAACATTGTTTGCAGCTTTCAGACATTGTATTACTATTACTTTTTTTATTTTTGTTATTGTTTTATTTATTTTTGGGTTGCATTAGTTCCACTTTCATAAAAGATATTTCTGTGTTTCAGTGTGATCTGAGATGAGTTTATTCATGGAGTTTGTGTGTGTGTGATGTCGAGCGTGTAGTGATCAGTTGTGTAATGTTAGTGTAAATGTCATGCAGCACAGTCATGCAGGTTTACAGGTACAGGTTTATCAGAAGCTTTATTGCGACATTAGATCAGAGCTTCATGTTTTCCAGAAAAGATCAATTTCAGTAATTTCTCCACCGTACAGGACACAGTACAGAGATGACAGAAGAGCTGAAGGACGGTGTGTGTGTGTTTCCGTGCAGCGTTAAACTGCGTCTATTGATCCACGCCAAGAGCTGTTAATGTTGATCATGTGACCTCATCCTGGAATCGGCGTTCTTCACAGCACAATACTGTCATTCCACTAGACTAGTAGATTCTAGTTTACCAAGATTACACGTTCAGTAGGAGAATGTTGAAAATTAGACTTGTTAATCTGTTGGTTGTGTCTGGGTTTGATGAATTTCGTTCATTTATTTAGCGAGTTTGTCTTTAGTCTTTTGTTTGTCCTTGCTGAGATGACTGCATCATCCAAGGGCTTCCTTCAATTGATTTATTATTTACTTTCTCTATGGATGAGCACTTTTTGACTATTTTTTTAATTATCATTTTTGATATTTTATCCTTTTGCAGTGATTCCCCTAGGATTCCAGGTGGGGGGTTTAAAACGGTACTCTCTGTGTAAAAAATTTATTTCAGTGAAAAATAAAAAAAAATCTCAATTTCAACATTTTGAACAGGGGGGCCCTTTTTCTTTTTCTTTTTTTCAGAAATTCTTGTGTTTTAATTTTCTGATAATCAAATACAGGCATTAAATATTTATTTTTAATGAAATTAAATTAATTAAATTAAACCTTTTTATTTGTTGCCAAACAAGAGTTTTTCTGTTATTTTGTGTTATTATTATAATTTCTGCATTTAACGGTTTAATTAAATTTGCCAGAAATAGGAATATTTAAACACCTACATTATACTGTACAAAAGTAATACAAGACTAAAACATTTCTGTTACATGTTAAACCGTACTTTTATTTTGACAGTTTGCCGGTTAGTTTTTGTGTATATACTACGGTATGATGCTAATTTTCTCAAATGAAACGGTAAAATTTACATGAAGTGACTCTCACAGCAGTTCTGGAGATTAAGTTCATGCGTTTATGTCGTCATATAATGAGAGGCAGAGGCCGAAAATAACCGCGAGTCACGTGTGCTTCATTATTTGTGTAGTAAACAAAGCCGCGTCTCCGCCATTCATTCATACAGAGCCAAGCGGAACATGGAGGAATCATATTTAAACCGTCTTGTTGCGTTTTAATATTCACAGACACTAGTCTATATCGCGATTCGAATTAAGTGAGAGACCTACTTTTGAATTATTAAACCAAAAATTGACGAATTCTGCGGCATCCCGCGCTATAGAGTAAATTCTGTTTTTATGAATGGACTCCGCGATCCCGTCCGCGTTTTAGCGGAGGAGAAATTGTAGACGCGTGACCACGTAACGTTAGAGACAGAAATGACATGCCGTTGTGTAAATAAGATAAATAACATAAGGATATTTCGTTTTTTAAATAAAAGAACAAGGTATAGACCTGTTCTATAGGAAAGGTAAACTTAAATGACGTCTGTTGTGATCTGGCGCTATATAGAAAATAAAGTTTAGTTGACCTTAAAGGGGGGCGGCGGCTGCCGTTGGGGGGGGCGGGCCGCCCCCCAAATATAATGGTAGGGGAAACACTGCTTTTGATTTATTTTTTTAATCATATTTATAATCAAGTCTTAGAGGAGAAAAATATTTGTTTTTCAAAATGTAGTGTGTAGTGGACTGTGAAAGCCCTGTTTATTCCTCATTGTTAATTGATTTACATTTATTTTAAAAACTCATTTCTTTAACACTTCCATTTCAGTCATTTTATGAAGTGCATTCAGTCCTCTAGATCAGGGATTGATGGAGCGATGAAGAGCTTGGTTTTATCATAATTTGAAGACATTGAGAGCATGCTTACATGGGGATGTTTTCAAAGAAGCACAAACAGTTGTTAAAACGGCTCACATTCTCATCATACACTACATTTTTTCCAGTTGATTTTATTAATGTGCGTATTTCAACCTTAGCTCAGATTTTGCGAATGTACAGTATAAAATCTCCAAACCTGGCTAGTCATTATAGCAGTATTAAACATGGAGCAAGTTAACCGAGGATTACATAACCCAAGGTTAAATATGACCCGGGGTTAACGATATGTGAAAGCCTGAGTGTTGTGATGAATGTTGTGCTGTGTGAGCTCCTGTAATGGAGGTGCAGTGGAAGAAAGGAAGGAAGGAAGGATGGAGTCAGTGTTTTGAGCTCTGCTGACAGAGACATTCAACACTGCTGCTCATGGATCTGACTCCTCTCTGCATTTCTTTACTCTGTGCTCGCTCAGCTTTTATTGTCTTGTGTGTTTGTCCCATATCAGATCGGCTTCCCCGTCTCTCTTCTACCTGTTGCTTTTTCTGTTTTTTGAAAGCTGAAGCTGAAAAGATTAAATGTACTTTTTTTGTTTGTTTTTTTTAAATATTTTATCTCTTCTACAATTCATTAGGGCGGTGTATTGTCAATCTGGCGATACGATTCATATCACGATACAGGGGTTGCGATGCGATATGTTGTGGTACATACGGTCGGGATATAAAGCTACGAATCAGCCATGAATCTTGTATGATTTTTTTTTTTTAATATCGATACAGTATCGCCAAACAAAATATCAGGATACTCGCATGTATCGATATTTTCATACACCCCTACAATTCATAGGCTGTTCTTATGGTTGCCACAAAGTAATTTCCATTATCTAAACTCATTAGAAGTTGATTTTACATTTGTGAGTATTACCCATAATGCTTCACTCCCGTGGCTCCGGTCTCTGAATCTCTGGCCTGGGTTTAAAAAAACAAATATGTGTTTGAGGTGTGGAATCTGTGCGTCCCGTGTCAAGTGTGCTTGCTGATATTTTAGGAAGTGTTGGGTGTTTTCATGTAGAGGTTAGGGTTAGGGTTAGGGTTAGGGTTAGGGTTAGGGTTAGGCAGGACCAGGACTCGACCTCAGGGACTGTTCCTCAAGAAGAAACCTGCTGCTGTCTTTATCACATCATTCACTCACGTTTCTGTTTTTATTGTGTTACTGACTGTGTACTTGTCTTCAATAACTGTATTACTGACTTTTCACTAACATTAGTTAGCCTAGTATTAGATTCTGCTGTAGCATTAAAAATCTGAGGTGTAGATGAGTTTGTTTGTTCATCAGATTTGTAGAAATGGATGAATCTCACTAATGGAGTCCAAACAGCTGATATAAACATCACTATAATTCACAAGTAATACACAAATGGTAGGATGCGTAAATGATGGCAACATTTTTGGGTGAACTATCCTTTTAACTTTTAAAATGACTCACTTTAAAAGTGATTTGTGAGCAGTCTGAGTAATCTCTAGTAGAAGTGTGCAATCTGACAGTCGTGCTGTTGTCATACTATAAGAAAAGGCTCAATTCATGTCCAGGTTTCTCCATGACAGCTTGTGTGATTGTATAGCATGCTGTTTTCATTGAGCAGGAAGTAAATCAGGTTTATGTTGTCTATGAGTTCCTGATTGTGATCCTCTTCTGTTTTCACAGGCCCTGCCTGAAGATGAACGTCCTCAAAGACAACAAAGACTTGGCCTGTTTCTACACAACCAAACACTCCTGGAGGGGGAAGTAAGTGCCTCATTCCTCTCCGTTACTATGGGACGTTTCATTCAGACGGACCTGCTTATTGGGTTTCATGACCTTCGTGTGTCAGATCTCAGGCTAAAGTGTGATTTACCGCTATGGAGATCATACACTCACTGACACCTTGTTTCTTCTCCTGCATTTTGCATCTGTGTGCTGCTATTAATCCTGTCAGTGGACTTGCACCATCTGTAATGTGCCTCACAGACATCAATCCTGTTCCCTCAAAACACATCGCAGATAGTGTCATTCACTCTCACTTCTGTCTTTCCAAACACTTACTTTCACTTATTTCTTTCCAAACCTGTATAACTTACTCTCTGCTGTGGAACATAAATGTAGTTGTTTAAAGGAACACTGCTCTTTTACATACGTGTCTAGCACATGAACATTTTACATAAAGTTTGATGTGATGCCTAATGCCGTCGACTGTTGCATGTGTTGTGAATGATCGCAACATTCACTTTCAGTGAATTAAAATGTCAGTTTCTGAAGTAAGAAATTTGAAGTAAGAACAGAGTCCATTGGATCAGTTGTTGAGGTGCTTTTTAAGACTGATGGCACCCATTGCACTTTCATTGTAATATTTTGTCTCTAGTCCTCTTTTTTTTTTTTTGTTCCTAACAGAATTTTAATTTCAAAGAGTAAACCATTCCCTTAAGGGTTGAATTTCCAGACATGGTTTTCTTAATGAAATTAGGATTGGGAATTGAGAATGCGTCGTCGTATCTCTGTCCCTGTCAGCGTTGAAGCCGGTGCAGATGCAGACCAGCCCTTCTGGACATTAAAAACAGAAGCAGATTAGCAAGAACAAACAGGCCGTGTCTGCTCTCCACCAAGGCCATTGAGATCATCATTTCCCCTCAGAAATGCCCACAGTTAGGACAAATGCTTGGAAAAACGCTAGGATGCAATCCAGAGCAGAGAGTCAAAGACACAGAAAGGGAAAAGTAGCTCAAGAACATGCCAACCTCCCAATGAACGACAAGTCACGGCGTGATAATATACTGTATGTGACTGTGTGATGTGTGGAGGTCCACCTGAATGAGGATCCACAGGTTTTCTGGATCGCAGTAATGACTACAGATGTGTTGAGTGTGAGCCCGAGTAAAGAATTACCCATGATCTCGTCGAGCTGTAGCGTTCTTGTGTGTGTCCCAATCTTTGTAATCATTAGCTGTGCTTATAGTATGTGATGGGCTGAAAAAGCAGGACAAAAATGTAAATGTTAATGTACATATGATTTTATCCTAGTTTTATATAGACTTCTCAGACTTCTGTTGGTTGTTTTTGCAGTGTTTGTGAGGAAACTGCTCTGTTTTTTTTCTTAATCATGTGGCAGCCGCCAATAAGACTTTATTAGATTTACTAAAAAGCTTTTCAATGATCTACACACACACACACACACACACAGGAAGTCTCCTGGTATTGGTCAGCACCGCTGAACTCGATGTGGACGGCACAGAGAGCTTTCATTTCCGACAGACATGGAGTAAATTATGCAACAACTGACAGAAACTCTAAAATGGTGGTCTGATTTCATCAGGAGGATGGTAGTAGATGGTGTGAAGAGAGTTCAGCCAAACATAATCATTCTGTCATTATTTGCTCACCCTCATGTTATTACAAACATCCATGACTTTCTTTATTCAACAAAAACACTGAAGTAGATATTTTAAAAAATATGTTTATGGACCCCGTTGACCCTCTTTGTGTGGACAAAAACACTGGGACTGACAGCACAGCAGCCCAGTGTTCATTATTTTCATTTGTTTGTCAGAATATGTGAAAAGATTGAGCTGGTTAGGGGGAGGTGTTCAGCTCTCAGTTTCCTAATAAAAGGAAAGCACCACGTGTGTGTGATGTAGCTGTTGAATTGAAAAGAGAGGCCAGAAATGAAAGCAAAACGAGCCCCGACACATCCGCCTTCCCATGTAGTCATAGTATGACACGGCTGTGTTATATTGTGTTATACTGTGTTATATGGTGTTATATTGTGTGCTGAGCTGCTCTTTGTGAAATGTTTTCAGTGATCATTATCCTGCTCACTTTCACTGCTATTGATCTCGGCTTCATCCAAGATCAGTGTATGTTGTGTGTGCTGGATTACTCTTTACTAGCACGCAAGACAGTAAAACCAAACTGGAAGAATCATGGGTTTGATTTTGTTAGTGTTGTAAAGCTGTAGACGTGATTTCTCACAGCAATAGACGGTAAAGAGATTTCTCCAGCGATGTGTTTCACTCCATCACGTCATCTGCTGTACTCAGATCAGCCAGGAATGATTCCTCTCAAGCGATGATCTCATTCATGTGTTTTTACCTCAGCTGAGCAGATGATGAAGCTTTTGGATAATAGCAGTTCACAGAATAGCTCAGTTTCACATTTAATGTCTGTCTTTGTGTCAGATTGTACTGTTTGGCCAAAAACTCAAGGCTCGATTGTGACATTGGAACTTCTTGACCTCAGAAGAGTTCCTGATTTAATTTCTTGTTTTAATCCGGTGTCTTCAGTTCAGATACACTGGTGGTATGTTGTACTAGTGTTGAATACTAGCATACTGCATACTCTGCATTATAAACTGTATACTGCCTACTAGGGATGAGCGAGTACAGCATTATCTGTATCTGTATCTGTATCTGTTAACCATATGAATTATCTGTATCTGTATCTGTACTCGGAGCGGGCGGGGCCTAACCCGGAAGTGGGTGGGATTTAACCTGGAAGTGGGTCATGTTGTCTTGAAATGGGCGGGGCTTTAACCAGTATGTTATTTTAAGCATGCAATTAGCCTTTTTCACACTTCCGTGTTTCTGGCTTCCGGATTGGCGCTTGCAGGGTAAACGTTTTTCCGGTGACAGCAGCGGCCGTACTGAACAAGAGTAAGTTCGGGAATCAAAGTCTATTTTTACAAAATAGATACTATGATACTATGATATATACCGGTGTTTTACTCTAAAAATAGCAAACATTTATTCAAAAACTTTGTGTCAGCCTCTGGTCATCACAAATACTATGTTTATTTAATTATGAATGTTAGCACTTATAATACAGTACAGTTTTAAGTTTTGCCGTACTGTCTATTTGGTGCTGGCTGTGCATTATGACTCTTCACATCATTTTTTTTCGCGATTAATATTGTTATTATTATTATTATGAAAGTAATATTGTATTTTCTACTTGCTCTCCTTTGCATTATTAACTTTAGGGTGTAAATGTACGTTGCATAATGTGCCCGGGGATATACATAATAAAATAATATAATACCAAATAAGACATGACTCCGATTAATGGCTTTATTCCTTTTTGGATCTGGATTACGTTGTTGTATTGAGTTTATGCATCATCCGGACTCAGAATTGTTTCATTTATTCTTGGGGAAATGTGCATTTGGATATAAACGCTGTCATAATTTACCATGATGTAGTGATTCGAGGGAAATGACTGAGTAAATTTGGAAAATACGCTTAAATATACCGGAGATGGAGAACAGAAACTATAGCTCGCGCTATGTTGCGCATGTATTATATTGACGAGTACCGGTCTGAGTGCCCATATAAATTACAAACAAGTAAAATGTTGTTTCTTTGTTGATTATACAACAACTTGGAAAGCAGACAAAAAAGAAAAGTTAAAAGGCATTATTTGAGACAAGAGCATATTAATATAATAGGCACAGACCTGTAGCGGAACTGACTTTACCCTGCGCTGACGTCACTTCCGATTTTTGTGAAAAAGGCTAATTGATATGGGTTGATCAGAAATTGTTATATTTATTGCTGATTAGAAAACTATTTACATGACAGCATCAGCATTGAGCTTCAGATCAGTGGTTTTGATCATGATAACAAACGAACTATATACAGAACAAGTTTTGCAACAATGAATACAACACATGCGGTTGCAATTATGAAGTAAAATGTAATGAACAAGAGTTTTCATTTCAACATAACTTTCTTTTTTTAACCTTGAGCAGTGTGATATTTTTTTTATTTATTTATTTATTTTTTTGGTTCTTTTTTTTTTTTTTTATTTCCACACCAGGTGTGTGTGTGTGTGTGTAACTAATTAATTTGTAATACCACTACTTCCTTTTTTTATTTATTTATTTATTTATGAAATACAGAAAGAAAGTGTCAGACACTCAGTGCGTGAAGTAAAAAAAACTGGTCAGAGCCAGCTGACGGTTTAAAAAAGTAAAAAAAATTCTCCGACAGGCAGAGACGCGAGTCGCTTTTACCAAGCACCACGTCTGAACAAACCCCACGTTTACCAAAACTCTACTGGTTAAAAAGTAAGTACTACAAACAAACCAAAGTAAAAAACAAACCTGAAGCTGAAGAAACCCTAAACGTTAACGGAAAAAAACCCGCAAACCTGAGTGACTGAGGGAGAGAACAGGTCGTTCTTGAACGATTCGTTCATTTTGAACGAATCTTTAATGTGACTCGGGACGAACGAGTCGCCTTGGGGAGTGATTTGTTTAGTCGCGCATGCGCAACATCCTATTAGGTCCTGTACTGGAATTAGTTCACCTGTTTTAGAGTCGTTCGTTCACCTTATGGGGCTGTCACGTGAAGAACGAACGACTCAAACCCGAAAACTTGTCAGATAAGAGGCGAAGTGAGCGAATCATAGACTAAAGACCCAGGTAAACAATGAATAAATCTTTTCTGTTTCTTATAGCATTATAGTTTTGTTTTGTTTGTAGTGTGATCAACGTTTGTGTAAGCAGTAGATGTGTTAGGGAGGTAAAACGTAACATTTTAATTATATTTTGCTAAAATGAACGAAATGACTCGAAAAAAGATTTGTTCATTTTGCTGAACGAGACTCAAAGGACCGAGTCGGTAAAATGATCCGAACTTCCCATCACTATTCTGTGTGTGTGTGAGCAGAGCGGGGCACAGCAACACAATAAATCTGTACATGTGTAGGGGAGGGGCGCTGTGACTAGCCTATCACAGAACGCGGACACAGTAAACTACCCAATGAGAATTTTTATTCAATCCGAGCACAGATGTTGACTCGTATTACTCTTATGATACTCGTACTCGGCAAAAGTGCTTTATCCGTGCCGGATACTCGTTTCAGCCGAGTATCCGGCTCAACTCTACTGCCTACTATACTAAACTAAATGCTTATATTATGCAAAAAAACATTTCAAACTGTTTTGAAAATAAATTGTCACATGACTGTGGTGTGCGTGTGCGTTTGAGTGTGTGTATGTGTGAGTGGGCGAGAGAAAGAGAGTGTGTGTGAGAGTGTTATTGAGTGAGTAAGTGTGTGTGTGTGTGTGTGTGTGTGTGTGTGTGTGTGAGAGAGAGGAGTTATTGTGTGTGTGTGTGTGTGTGTGTGTATGTGTGGTATATTTCAAAGGAAGATGTTAAAAGCCACAGATGATGAATAATTAACCGGTCTTGTGACTGCTCTCACCAGCCTGTATATTGTTCTACAAGGTCAGAGAGACAGAATGTCGTTGAGTGGTCTTTAACTGGAAGTAATGTCATACTATCATCTCTGTTTGCAGTACATATATCATGACTCAAGGTTCCTATTTCCAGTTTAACTGAAAATTGGATCAGAAATGTAAAGCGAGTGTTTAAATGATAATGGTGTGTCCACCCACAGATATGAGTCAGTGGTTCTCTGTGTTTGCTGTCATTCATCATGTAGGTTGTAAACGGTGAACTCTAATATCTCTTATTACTGCTGTCTTTCCACACGTCCTGTGTGCTTTAATCTGTGTCTGTCAGCTGTGTAGCAGATGAGATCCTGATGAAAACTTTCCTTCGTTCACAAATGACATTCAGTCAGTGTAAACACACGGACATCATGACTGCGGGACACACGTCTCTGTCTCACATCAGTTCAGCTTTTGGAGAATGTTAGACTTTTATTTTTGGTTTTGTTTGATTTGTGTGTGTGTGTGTTAGGGTTAGGCTGTAGCTTTTCTATCATATGAAATGCCAAATATTAAAGATTAAAGGGGTCATCGGATGCAAACTTCACTTTTTCATGTTGTTTGAACATTAATGTGTGTTGTCAGTGTATGTACAAATCTACCCTATAATGATAAAAATCCATGCAGTGGTTTTTAATTAATCTGTAAAAATAATATCCCCTTTTTCAAATCGAGCCGTTCTCAGATGGCTGTCGTTGTGGCGTCACATGACAGAGGCCACTCCCACCATAGTTGATTGACATGAGCGTTTTACCTCAGATCAGGTTAACAGTCCGACCTCCATTCTTCTGATGCCAGGGATGTAAGTTAGACAAGAATATCTCCGATTGAGCGATTGAGGTGTTGTGTTGCTGGATGTAATAATGAACATAGTGGTCGTCATTTACTCCCGACATCTGAGCAGCTGAAGATGCAGTAGATTACGTTTGTTTGTGAAGGGAATGCGCCTCCCGATCTACATATATCCGTCTATGTTCACATGAATCATTCGTGATCCAGCTTCACTTACAGCAGAAGTGAGTATAAGGGTTTTTTAATGAATCTCTGCAATCACCTTTCCTAATAATGTGCTAGTTAGCAAGTTGCACGGCTAAATGCAGCTAAAGTAAACAGTCTCTCAGAGCAGCAGAGAGTAGAGAGGGGCGGGGCAAGCAGAGCTCAATCCCTCAAAACAGGATGATTTTTGCAGAGCTGATTTTGACAAGATAAAAAGTGTGTTGTTTTAACCAAAGTATATTAGAGACTTTTCATTAAGACCCTAAAGAATCATATCAACTTGTGGAAAATGGACATCCGATGACCCCTTTAAATATATTTGAATTAAATATTGTTAAGTCAATATTAAACAAGGATTAGATTGCGCAGTAAAGTGTTAGTGACAGCCCTATTTATAAGTGTTTTTTGTAACTGATGCTCCTTCATACACACATCAGTGACGTGTGTGTTTGTCCTGCTCGTTCGTTTGGTTTCCTGATTGATGAGACACTGAGAAGGTGAAATCGCTGACAGGGTTAGTTTCTCTGTTATGGGTTTACGATACGATGTCCTGTAGAGAACTGAACATTACCACTTCTCTTGTTTTGTTCTGCTGTCAGACATGTTGGTCCATGGATCAGAAACGCAGGTCTGTTTTTGTGTGTTTTATCTGTGAAAGCGTTGATGTTTTTCCTCTGGCCTGTTAAACGAGTGCTGCCTGTTAAGCTGTCTTTTGTTCTTTTTGTTTGTAATAACACAATGACGAGTATGTTTGTGGGTGGAAGACACTTTTTCAAGCTGTCAGTGCTTTTCGTTAGGTGTTTCTGGTATATTCATTTTTTTTCTGCTGATGTTAGACTCAGGACTGTATTTTCATCCATACTGCATGCCTCAGAAAAACTCCATACACACTTACAGACAGAATCACAGTGTTTTGTGTGTGTAGATGTGAGTTCACTCTTGTCTCATGTCGTCTCCATCAGTCTCTTCCGCTCCAGTTGTCTCACACTCTCCTGTGCTCCTCTCAACTCAACACACTCCTGCTCCATTAATGCTGTGTGTGTGTGTGTGTGTGTGTGTGTGTGAGACCTGGTATTTGTCACGTTATGGGGACCAAATGTCCCCACAAGGATAGTAATACCAGTAAATTTTGACCTCGTGGGGACATTTTTTTAGGTCCCCATGAGGAAACAGGCTTATAAATCATGCAGAATGAGTTTTTTTTGACAAAGTAAAAGTGTGCACAGTCTCCAGCTCCTGCTCTTTGGTTTCTCTCAGTTCATCAGTCTGATTCTGGTGTTCTGGGTTTGTGGATTAACGCAGTGATCCACCTTCTGCGTTTATGCTTCTCCTTCTCCTTCTGCTCTCTCACAAACACGTTCCTGTCTAATTACAGCAGCTGTTATTTTCAGACCATCTGCAGGCAACATTTTTGGACACAGAGACAGAAAACAATGTCATTATTGACCATGTCTGGTTTTTCATGTCGCTGCCCTTCTTTGATTACAAGAAGTCTGCTTTATTCTCCAGGACAGTAGATAATGTATTAGATGGCAGTCCAGTTTTGGGGGAAAAAAAAGTTCTAAAACAAAATTGTATGTTTCTGCAGGTACAAGCGTGTTTTCTCAGTGGGAACTCATGGCATCACCACATACAATCCCACTACACTAGAAGTTACTAACCAGGTACTTCATTTTATCAGTGTGTTTATAGATTAAGTTGAACAGAATATACAGAATAAATGCATGTCTCTTGTTCGCATAATTATTTTAATAATTATATTATATATGATCAAATTAAATTGTAAATAATAACAACAGTGATGTATTATTTTTATATTTTTATTAATAAGCATAATTGTATTTGTTGTTTTCAAATATTTTTTTCTTATTATTATTTATGATGATGATGGTAATTGTTGTTGTTGTTGTTATTACTATTATTATTATCTGTTGCTGATATAATAACATGAACAACTGTATCGTTCTTAAATTATAAAGTATCAGTTATTTATTCACTTTTATTAAAATAATAATAACCTTCTGACATAACTAAGGCCATAGGGGCACAGAAAAATAATCTTAACCAGTAATATTATTGAAACGGTTTCATGATCCAGTCAAACCCCGATGGATAAAATTCCTGTCCTGCCTTACATTATTTCTCTTTGAATGTGCTTCATGATACGTCAGATTATGGAAGTTAAATATGTTGTAGATGCTGCTTTGAATATTGTTTAATATCTCTGTCGTCGGTCTGCAGTGGCCTTACGGTGACATCTGTGGCATCACTCCGGTCGGTAAAGGCCAGGGCACCGAGTTCAACCTCACTTTCCGGAAGGGCAGCGGGAAGAAGTCCGAAACGCTAAAGTTTTCCACTGAGCATCGCACAGAGCTGCTAACAGAAGCGCTGGTGAGGAACACTGCTCTGTTATGAACGCAAATGCTAGAGGATGACATCCTGGAAAATTATGTAACATGCTTTATTCAAGAAGATTCTGTGATTCTGGTCATTCCACATCATCCTTCAGTCCCTCTTTGTCAGATCACGACAGGCTTCATCACAGTGATGTGGACACTCTCTTTACATGATTTGCTCTGACACGTTCTCTCTCTTCTCCACAGAGATTCAGAACAGACTTCTCAGAGGGAAAAATCACCGGAAGAGTGAGTATTACAAAATCACCCTCTTATGTTCATGTCATGTGTAGTTGAGCAGCATCACAGAGCATGAGTGCTGTTTCTCCCCAATATCTGCACATGTGACACTGATACTTTATACAACAGTTCAATAATCAAGAAGTTAATATTGTACATTTTAGGCACTTTATTGTCTGTTTTGCTCAATCTTGCAAATGAAAATGGTTCCAATCAAAGCCACAGCAGAACTGATGAGCGTCTCTGATCAACACACAGCGCTGATTCATTACTGAATGATTCATTATGACAATGACTCACTACCACCTACTGGTGCATTTCATTTCATATTTTCAGAATCACACTTTTTTTATTATTATTATTTCATATTTTAGTATTCTTTACAAGAAAAAAAAAATTATTATCATTATTTATGTAATGTTAAATCAAAAAATGACTGTAAATGACTTTTGAGGGTAATTCCTCACCCCAAACTGATGTGCAAATAATTTGTGATTAGATTAATGATTCAATAAGTCATGTAATTGAATAGAATAAACATTTTAGTCACAGTCTTAATTCAGACTTTTAGTGTCCGTATTCTTGTTTAGTGTTTAAGATGTTTGTGTCTGACCGTGTGTGTTTTCGTAACTCTGTTCCTGTTTCCTCAGCGCTATAACTGCTTTAAGCATCACTGGAGCGACACACGGAGGAGCGTGTGTTTGGAGGTGACGCCGGGAGGCATCGATCAGATCGACCCTCAGACCAACCGCGTGATCTGCTCGTACGACTACCGCTGCGTCGAGGGCTTCGTCGAGCTCTCCGACTACCAGGGCGGCTTCTGCATCCTCTATGGAGGCTTCAGCAGGCTGGTGTGTGTTCAGTTCTGATTGGACCAGGAGGAAGTCATTATTCTCTCCTAACTTACTGTCTCTCTCTTCGGCTCTAGCATCTGTTCGCGACCGAGCATCGCGACGATATCATCCGTAGTGCGATCGAACACGCCGGAAACTTCATCGGCATCACGTTACGCCTGCGTAAGGAGACCCTGACGTTCGAGGGCTTCCTCGGCGAGCGTCTGGGAAAGTACGGTTCGGACGAATGCATCACCTCACTCACCGAGTTCATCGTGCAGAAGATCACGCCCCGTCATGCGGTAAGACGAGCAGCTCAGGATCTGATGTGGTTCCAGATGTGTGTGGGATTGATCTGATGGAGGTTCGTGGTTGTGTTTGTCTCAGGAGCCGGTGAAGAGGATTCTGGCCCTCACAGAGACGTGTCTGGTGGAGAGAGACCCTGCCTCTTACAACATCGTCACCATCAAGCCCTTTGGAGAGGTCTGTCTGAATACAGCTCAGTTTAGACACTAGAGAAACACATGGCCTGATGAAACAAAGCAACACAACTTCTTTTCGAGTACATTTTTAAAAAAAATTTTAGTTGGAAGTAATAATTTATGGAAACCCATTTCCATAATTATCTCCATTGTGAGATAAAAAGATAACAAGGTAAAATATCTTTTTTTTTTTATTATTGTTTTATCTCATTGCTGAATAGTGATTTGCAATGCTTTTTACAACAGCATTTTAGTATCAAATTTTAACAGCATTTTAATCTGATTTTACTTCAGTAATCTGTCAATGGCATATTCAGTGAGAAAAATTATTGGGCGGAAGTTATCAAAGTTATTTGGAATACCATAAACTGATAATGCCATAATTTGATGTTGTATATTGAAATTCTTTATGGTAGCGCTTTAGTACAGGGAACAGTTCTCACTATTAACTAGTTACGTATCAGCATGCCTACTATTAACATATTGGCTGTTTGTTAGTACTTATTAAGCAACTGTTCTGCATGAACGTATTCTACATCCCTACTCCTACACAATACCTGAACTTAACAACTACTGTACTAACTATTATTAAGCAGCAAATTATGAGTTTATTGAGGCAAAAGCCGTAGTTAATGGTTTGGTATTAGCAAGAACTGGACCTTAAAATAAAGTGTGACTGGCTTTATATGTAGAGTATAGTGTTTATGTTTGTGTAATGATAATGTGCTGGTGTGTTTGTGTGTGTTGTGCAGGTGTTTGCTCTGATCTGTGATTCAGACAATCCTCAGGTGTTCACCGTCGAGTTCATCCGCGGTCAGATACGGAAGTACTGCTCCACAGAAAGGTAGCGCATCAGCGACAGCTCCCGTCCCGTTCCTTTCATGAGATCAGGGTCTAACAGTTCCTGTCTGGTGTTTGTGTGTCTGTAGGGACTCTCTGCTGGCGAGTCTGCTGGACAGCGTGAGGGCGTCGGGGAACAGAGATGTGTGTGTGAAGATGGCTCCCACTCAGCGGGGTCAGCGCTGGGGTCTCCTCAGCATGCCTGTGGACGAGGAGGTGGAGAGCCTGCACCTCAGGTTCCTCGCTGCTCCTCCCAGTACGTTTATCATCAACTCATCATCAATGTTCTCATCTTTTTTCATGATCTAAAGTGATTTGGAGAATCAGATCTTGCTGTGCACAAACTACATGCTCTGATTCCTGCAAGAAATTAGATTTCCAGTTCTCATAAATGTCCTGTTCTTTGCTCCGCTGATCAGTGTGATGTTTTTCAGCTAATATTAATAAAAACCCAGTGCTGAGAGAGAGTGCCACAGTCAACTTAAAGTTTGTTGTTTTTTCTTGTAGATTGCAATTTTGCAGATGCAGTGTTCAGATTTAACGCCAACATCTCTTACAGTGGAGTATTACACGCCGTCACTCAAGACGTGAGTGTCTGTTCCACTCTGTTTCATTTCTGTGTCCTGTGGGATCAGCGTTTTCATGGTTTCATTTTAATTCATGTTATCGGTCTATTCTTTCTCCGCAGGGTCTTTTCTCAGAGAACAAAGAGAAACTGATCAACAATGCCATCCTGGCTCTCCTATCTCAAGATGTGGAGCTGCCGGGGCCCAACTCTGAGCTGGAGGCCCAGTTTCAGGCCATCAGACGTCTGGTGGCGTCCAAAGCCGGATTCCAGGCCTTCACGCAGCTGCCAAAGTACGAGCCTTCGCCGGACTCCACCCTAACGCACACACCACATACATTCAATGTTTATATCACGCTTAACGTACCTGAGATTAACTTAATTTTGAGCAAAGAGTGTGAGAGTCATCCTGTTTTATTATTCCCTGAATCCTCCAGTTCGTACTCACTGTTATTCTTCACGTTGATCTGTTTGCTTGCTGAACCGCACAGGTTTTGTCTGAGTTTAATAAAACCGCTCTGTTGTTCTAAGGTCTGGTCCCATGGGTGGACTCGAACCCGCAATGTAAATATTAGTCCATATATCTCAGTGTACCCCTTTTCCTTCTCATTTCTGTCCATCTGTCTCTCCGTTGGTTTTCCTGTTTGAAACCATTTTAAGGAAACCTTCATTTGTTCTGATATTTTACATTTCCTCTTTTGTTTAAGAGCTTTACACCTGCTCTCTCTTTATGTTCCCATCATCTATCATTATTTCTGGGTCACTGAGATGTATGAATTGACTAGTTGTGCTCCTCTGCACTACTTATACATCTAGGATTCATTCGGTATTTGTGCTGAACATGCAAATATTGAATGAGTTATCAGAAATGGCATCTTTTGACAGTGATTGGTTTTTATTTATATTTATTTATTTTTCTGGATTGTCTATAATGTTATATCAAATATTTATATTACAAGTAAATATTACAGCTTATTTTACAGCTTATTTTATGGTCATGTTGCAGGTTTAGAGAGAAGTTGGGCGTAAAAACAGTTAAAGCGCTGAAGAGAAACAACAACGGTGTGACGCATGCGGCCGTAGACATGCTCTGTGCTCTTATGTGTGTAAGTGAAGCTACACCTCACTAGATCATTACCAGCGGTTGACGGATTCACATTCGTGTCCGTATCATAACACATCACTGTGTTTCTGCAGCCGATGCACGATGATTACGACCTGCGGCAGGAGCAGCTGAACAAAGCCTCTCTGCTCTCCTCCAAGAAATTCCTGGAGAACCTCCTGGAGAAGTTCATCAGTAATGTGGTGCGTCCCGCACGTTTAGATCAGCGTGTCGAAGGTTGAATGAGCAGTGTGTCGGGTCACTCAGTTTGTTTATGTTTCATCAGGAGCACGGCACAGGAGCGTTAGTGATCAGCTCGCTGCTGGACTTCTTGACCTTTGCCCTCTGCGCTCCTTACAGCGAGACCACTGAGGGGCAGCAGTTCGACATGCTGCTGGAGATGGTGGCGTCCAACGGACGGACACTCTTCAAGCTCTTCCAGGTCAGGGGTCAGATGTTGCTCAAATGTCTCTTCTGCTCATCACGACTGCATTTATTTGATCAGAAACTATGGAGATAAAATAATGCCATAAAGATTTGCATGTGAAGAGTACGTGTTGTGCAAGTGTACATAAGACTGTAAGCGTAAATTAAATTTGCATGTACAAGAGAAGCTTTGTAAAAGTGTAAATGGCGTTTCAAGCGTAAGAAAAAAAGATTTGCAGTATTTTACTGTTACTCGTAAGTGTAATTCATGTATTGTGAAACTGCAGCTTCATGCTTTCGCAAAATAAATACAATCTGCATTCTTCCGACTTCCATTTCTCCGCGCTTACACTTTTGGCACGTTCTTTTCGCTAAAATACGGTCAAAAGCACTGCAAGCCTGTGAACAGTGATTTGCACACGAAAACAACAGTTTAAAGATCTGCAAAACGGATTGACTGCGTAGGACCAATCTGTATGTGTAAAAAAACAAACTGTTGCAAATGCCTAAATGACTTTTTGTGTATGTAGGACACAAAGTTGCCGAAATAATCCGATATGTACAGCACCATCTTTCTTTTATCTGCGCTTACACTTTTGTAAATATAGGCATAATATAAATGCCACTTTTTTTTATCTTTTTTATCTAAACCATTTTTAGAGGATTGTAAATTACACCATTTGAATGTTTTATTCAAAGTCTGTTATGTAGGCTACATTTAAAAAACAGCCACGGGTAAAATATACCCCATGGCACTTTTAGTATCATCAAAATTACAATATTACAGTAAACTATCATATATTGCCTGTTGAGGAGGAAAAGGACACAGCTCGAAATTCAGTATGAACACATAGCCTGGTACACAACTTATATCGTGTTTTTAGTTTATTTTATTTTTAATGTATGTCTATAAAAGTACCATTCCACCGGCAGCGAGAACTAAATGAAGATAAATGTTTTGGCGTGTGATGTGTTTATTGAACCAATCAGATAAGAGTAAATGGAGTCCGCGAGAGTCTCATTTGATTGGCTACAAAAAGGTGGTGGCCCCGCCCTCCCCCTCACGCTTGCAAAACTCAGTGAGTGAGAGAATCGTGCCAAAAGTGTAAACGCAGATGAAGCTGTGCGTATCGGATTATTTCGGCAACTTTGTGTCCTACATACACAACAAGTCATTTAGACATTTGCAACAATTTGTTTTTTACACATACAGATTGGTTCAACGCAGTCAATCCGTTTTGCAGATCTTTAAACTGTTGTTTTCGTGTGCAAATCACTGTTCACAGGCTTGCAGTACTTTTGACCATATTTTAGCGAAAAGAACGTGCCAAAAGTGTAAGCGCGGAGAAATGGAAGTCGGAAGAATGCAGATTGTATTTATTTTGCAAAAGCATTAAGCTGCAGTTTCACAATACATGAATTACACTTACGAGTAACAGTAAAATACTGCAAATCTTTTTTTCTTACGCTTGAAACACGATTTACACTTTTACAAAGCTTCTCTTGTACATGCAAATTTAATTTACGCTTACAGTCTTATGTACACTTGCACAACACGTACTCTTCACATGCAAATCTTTAAGGCATTATTTTATCTCCATAAGAAACACTGTAAAAACAGTAGAATATTATTACCACCTAAAATAGCTGTTTCTGTGTGAATCGGTGTTGGGCATGTTACTTTAAAAAAGTAATTAGTTATAATTACTAGTTACTTTTCACAAATAGAGTTAGTAACCGAGTTACATCATTATAAAAGTAACTAATGACCAGGGAAAGTAACTACTGAGTTACTTTTTAAAAAAATGTTTGAATATGTCAAATAACTTGGATGCCCCCAATATTAAATATGTTAAATGAATGAAATTTAAATTAAATGAATGACATTTTTTGTTTACTCACAAGTCTAGTATTAAATATCTGATACACTATTGTGTAATCGTCAGCATTTGAAGTGGATCAAAAAAGTTGTCCTAAGACGAGAACAGGTATTTTTTTGGTTTTAGGACAACTTCAAATGTTGACTACTATACATATATAAAGCTTAATGGCACAGATTTTTAAATATCTGAAAGCACACGTGGCATCAGTGGCTCATGCAATATAATATGACATTATGATTATTTAGATAACAATACTACTACAAATTCTATTACTAATAACAATATAAAATGCTCTAAGGACTAATGAGCTGCTGGGTTCATGAATATTAATCACATTGTCTGCGTTCACTCAAACTGATTTGCTGAAATTAAAACAGGAATGATAATAGGTGAGCGCCAGCCAATTAGATTGTCGTTTGAGCATTAGTTCCGCCTACTGCCGGAGAAACTGGCAGTTCTTAAGAGTTTACGGTTCATCACAAAGAGGTACGCTGTGCATCCATTCAGATGAACTGAAAAATAAAATTATAGTAATAATATAATAAATTATAGTAACGCCACATTTAATTGTCATATATTTTCATCATCATTACTCCAGTCTTCAGTGTCACATGATCCTTCAGAAATCATTCTAATATGCTGATTTGCTGCTCAACAAACATTTCTGATGATTAGCAATGTTGAAAACAGTTGTGCTGCCCAATATTTTTGTGGAAACTGTCAAACATTTATTTTTTAGGATTCACAGATGAATATAAAGTTCAAAAAAGCAGCATTTATTTGAAATAGATATATTTTGCAACATAATAAATGTCTTTACTGTCACTTTTGATCAGTTAATTTATCAGTAATGAATAAAAGTATTAATGTGTTCGTTTGAGCGGTGGTGTATTGTCTTTCTCTCTCAGCATCCCTCTATGGCGATCGTCAAAGGCGCGGGTCTGATCATGAAGGCCATCATTGAGGTGAGTATTGCTGTTGTTCCTCCAGCGTGTTTGTGTTGTTCTCTCCGTGTCTGTGAACCAATCACGTGTCGTCTGTCAGGAGGGAGATAAGGAGATCGCCACTAAGATGCAGGAGCTGGCTCTGAGTGAAGGAGCCTTACCCAGACACCTCCACACCTCCATGTTCACCATCAGCGCTGACCAGCGGATGCTCACCAACAGGTCAGTTCAGGACAGCAGACCGATGGATCTCACAGCGTAATGCAGTGTGGAGCCTGGTTTCTCCCAAGGTTTTTTCTCCATTTCTGTCACCGATGGAGTTTTGGTTTCTTGCCTCTGCCGCCTCTGGCTTGCTTTGTCAGGGACACTACATTTCCGGCAATATCATCAACTTGATTGCACAGTTTCTATTTGAAATGAACTGAGCTGGACGATCACTGAATCACTGAACTGACTTTAACTGAAAATTCAGTGTTGACGCTTGTTCTTTTACATTTTGCATTATCCGTTATCATCTTTCCTGTTTAATACTGTAAAGCTGCTCTGACACAATCTGTATTTTAAAAAGCACTATATAAATAAAGGAGACTAATCGCTGTTTTATCACACACAGGCAGTTGAGTCGTCATCTGGTGGGTTTGTGGACGGCAGAAAACCCCACTGCCTTGAACCTGCTCAAGAGGATCCTGGTGAGCCAGGATCTCAGATCTCAGAACTCATTTATGCTTTTCTTTTAGAATTAACACTGAAATATTCAATTATTGTTTGTCTTTTAGCCCACCGGTCTGCTGGCGTATCTGGACAGCTCTGATCCTGTGCCTGAGAAGGACGTGGACAGGATGCACATACGCGACAATGTCAAGATCGCCGCGGTACGGATCAGCGGTCTTATTCTCAAATATCCTCTTTTAAGGCAATGGGGTGAATAGAGTAAACACCTAAAAGCTCTCACCATACTTCACCAATTTATCGATTACATTAAGAACTGCAAACATTCGGTGTATTACACGTTTTCTGAAATTTTGTTTAAATATGCACGAGGCATCATTGAAATATGCACTAATTCGCATACACTTTCAGAACTTTAATCATTCAGTACATTAATTTCAAAATTCTAGTTTGATTTTGTTGACGTACTAAAGGTTTTACCAGAGGGGATTTTAGATTTCTGTTTTCATCACTCGATAAATCAAGAAATGCTGTCAACAGACAGAAAACAAACACATTTTCACCATGTTTTTATCAGTGTAGATGATATATGTGCTACCTAAAAGTTTGTGAACCCTTTAGAATTTTCTATATTTCTGCATAAATATGACCAAAAACATCCTGAAAGTTGACAAAGAGAAGCAAATGCGATGAAAATGTATAGTTTGTCATTTATTTATTGAAAGAAATGGTCCAGTGTTAAATATTTGTGAGTTGCAAAAGTATGTGAATCTCTAGGATTAGCAGTTCATTTGAAGGTGAAATTAGAATCCATTTGTTCAGATGTGTTATCAGTTAATAGGATGACTATCAGGTGCCAGTTTATGCTCTGTTTTATTGAAAGAACAGGGATCTATTAAAGTCTGATCATGTTTGAGAAAGTGAATCATGACATGAACAAAGTAGATCTCTGAGGACCTCAGAAAAAGAGTTGTTGTTGCTCATCAGGCTGGAAAAGGTTATAAAACAAGCTCTAAAGATTTGTGACTCCACAAATCCACAGTGTAATTCAAGAAACAATTTCAAGACAACAGTTACCCTCCCTAGGAGCGGTCGACCAATAAACATCACTCCAAAGAAAGTCTTGTAATAGTCTGCAAGGCTGCAAAGGACCTCAGGGTAACTTAAGCACATAAAGGCCTTTCTCACATTGGTTAATATTAATGTTTATGAGTCCATCATCAGGAAAACAATGAACAAACATGGTATGAATGGCAGAGTTGCACGGAGAAAGTCACAACTCTCCTAAAAAAAATAAATAAAATAAAAATAAAAAATACACTGCTGCCTGTCTACAGTTTGCTATAAATCATGTGGACAAGTCAGAGCACTATAGGAGAAATGCTTTGTGGATGGATGAGACCAAAATATATCTATTTGGGTTTAGATGAGAAGTGTTATGTTTGGAAAAAGAAAAACACTGCATTCCAGCATAAGAACTTTATCCCATCTGTGAAACATGGTGGTGGTAGTATCATGGTTTGGGCCTGTTTTGCTGCATCTTGGCCAGAATGGCTTGCCATCATTATTGGAACAGTAAATTCTGAATTATTCCAGCAAATTCTAAAGGAAATTGTCAGGACATCTGTCCGAGAACTGAATCTTAGAAGAAAGTGGGTCATGTAGCAAGACAACAACCCCAAGAGCACAAGTCATTTTTACCAAAAAATGGTTAAAAAAGAGCAAGGTTAATGATTTTGAACACCTGAGTCAAAGTCTGGAACTTAATCCAATTCAAATGTTTTGGAAGGACCTGAAGCAGCAGTTCATAGCAGGAAACCCACCAACATCACAGGGTTCAAGTGTTTCTGTACTGAAGAATGTCAACTTTCACACTGTATGTACAAAACTTCAGAAAATGTGAGTTTGTTGTATATAAGAGAAAAAACTCTTTAAAGAAATGGATTGGAGTTAAAATCTACAGACACAAATACATGCAGTGCAATAAAATAAACACTTAAATGTGTATTTTGGGTGTTTTTTTATGAATGGCTAAATAACCCAAAATCTCAAAATTGACCAGTGAATAATACATTTTTTGGCAGGACCAGTTAGGCAGGAATAAAGTTCCGGAGTGGCAGCGTCTCGCGGGTAAAGCTGCTAAAGAGGTCGAGAAGTTCGCCAAAGAGAAGGCCGACATCGTGCTGATGCACTGGAGAGACAAGATGGGCATCGCTCAGAAGGAGGTGAGTGTGAGCGTCAGTGTTATTTCTGCTGCTCAATGATTTCAGCTGCTGCCTGCGACGTTCAGCGGGTTTCTCGATGCTGGTCGTGTTAACACTGCAAGAGCTGGGCTGTTTAATAGGCCGTTTTCAGTTCTGAATCTGCTGGTTTTTCATTTCGCTGGTCTGGTTGTGGATGCTGTTCAGACGGCTGTTCTTTATGCATTATGTGTGATGCGTTTTGAATACATGCTCTGTTGGGTTTCTCTGATTTTCTGTCTCTGGTTCTCTTTACTAATAAACACTCAAACATGGCTTGCTCGAGATCTAATTCTTCAAGATCTAATGAAGTCCTCATAGCCGACTAAACATTTGCAGACCATCACTGTGCCTGTTTCTGTATGTGACAGCCCTGCTGTGATTCCGCAGTGAAAAAAGTTCAATGAAAGAGTGGTGCACTGATCTAAAAATTAAAATTCTAGCCGATGCCAATAAGCTGATCAATCATTTTTGTAAAAAATCAATGCCAATTTGTCTTCCCTACCAATATATTTATTGATTGGTAATTATTGATTTTAGTTGATCTTATCTTGAATGCACGATCATCATGCATTTATTAATTTCATTTTAAACCCAAGATGAGTTATGATTTGTTGATTGACGCATGAGCTGCAGATGAAGGCACAGCTTTGGTATCACGAGCATGAGTTACACAATCATCATCATCATCATCATCACTGTTTCTCTGCTCTTGAGCCTCCAATCACGCAAATTCACGTACCTGCCACCAAAAAACCAGCTTCATTGAGATTCACACAGAAACAGCTGGTGTTCAGCAGACATGTGATTGGTTGACCTCAGGACCAATAACCTCTCTTATCTCTGCCCCTCCCATCGGCTCTTATTGTGGTTTCTGCTGTCAATCAATGCAGCAGGACAGGAATAACCTGGTGAGTAGTTTATCCAATCAGAGACTTTCTCTCTCTCTGTTAGTCCCACCCCTTCTCATGTCAGTCACTTGGTTTCTTGTAACACCTGTGTTTTTTTTGGGGGTTTTTTTGTGGTGTTTTAGATCAGTTGGCATCCATGTTTCATTTCAGTTTTAGAGCAGGATCATAACTCCATTTGTTGATCATTTCACAGCTCTGGTGTCATCAGCATTATCTTTACATCCCATTATAGTTGTATCTGTCCCATAAACCAACATTATATTCACAACGTGCTGTACAGATCGACCGAGTGTCGCTTCATTCATTCTGTGTACCTGATTGTAGAACGCAAACCAAAAGCCGGTCATCCTGAGGAAGAGACGCCAGCGGATCAAGATCGAGTCCAACTGGGAGCTTTTTTACTACAAGTAAATGGGCCTGTTTTACTCAGAGTGAGTTCTGTCGTTCTGTTTGTTCGAGTGTGTGACGCTCAGCGTTTGCGTGCAGGTTTCAGCTGGATCACGCTCGCTCCAACCTCATCTGGAACCTGAAGACGCGAGAGGAGCTGCGGGACGCTCTGGAGTCGGAGATGCGCTCCTTTGGCGTGGACCGGGAGCTCGGCAGTGTTAACGTCATCTCCTGGAACCACCAGGAGTTCGAGGTCTGCGTTTACACATCAATACAGTAGTTGTATCATATTTTCTTTATTTTTCAAGAGTTAAACTTTTAAGCTTTTAATTCTGGCAAGAAACTGCAGAGAGACCTGTACGTTTCTATAACGGCAGGAATGACGTCTGTTTGCAAATCTAGTGAAATGCTGTGCTCATTTGTCCACAAAAATGTTGGATATTATGCAAATGTAAAAACAAAGCTCAACCAGCAAACACTGTGTTCCTGAGGCGCTGAAAACGCCAGATAAATGAAGAAAGTGAAGCTGTGGCAGGCCAGAACAACATAGCAAAAATATTTCAGTATCAATATGTATAAAAAAAAAAAAACCCTATTTCGACACGAGTATATAGCATGTGAATCACAGCTAGAACCGGTCATTCAAAAACACATAAACGTCTGCAAACAGTGAATGAAAGCATGTTGTGTTGTGTGTAGGTGAAGTACGAGTGCCTTTCTGATGAGATTAAGATCGGGGATTATTACCTGCGTTTGCTGCTGGAGGAAGATGAGAACGAGGAGTCTGGCGCCATCAAGAGATCGTAGGTTTCTGAGCACAGATGCTGAACGACGTTCGTCTCGTTTCCATTATCCTGATCGTCCGTCTGTGTTTGTCTGTAGGTATGAGTTCTTTAATGAGCTCTACCATCGCTTCCTGCTGACTCCTAAAGTGGCCATGAAGTGTTTGTGTTTGCAAGCTCTCACCATTGTCTACGGGAAGTGCTGCGAGGAAATCGGACCGTTTACTGACACCAAGTACATTGTGGGCATGTTGGACCGGGTCAGTATTCATCTCTGCTGATGAGTGTTTGATTGCAGCATCTGACATTATAACTGATGTATCATAATCGTGTCACTGGAATCAGACTGTTATGATCATGTTTTATTGCTCCTGCATATCTACAGTGTACAGACAAGCTGGAGAGAGACAGACTCATCCTCTTCCTCAACAAACTCATCCTCAACAAGGTCAGTAACGTATCAGGCCGTAATACAGGGTTCATACAAGGTGCTAAAGTGCTTGAAGTACTTGAATTGAAATTTAACACCTAGAAAACCCTTGAAAATAGCAATATTACTGAAGAGGTACTTGAAAAGTGCTTGAATTATTGAAAGACAAGGTATCTATGGAAAAAAAAAAGTGTTTAATTTCTTCAATAAGCACATATCTTTTCACACAAAATTCACACAATTAAAAACGTAATACTTTTTTGCTTATTTCAGTTAATGTCATAAAACTAGCGAGCTAAGCTAGTAGCAGCACTGACAATGTCGTGTAAACGTGACTGAAGAGTCAAAAAGAAGAACAGATGAACCAAATCAATTGAGTGATTTATTTACACTGGACCTGCTCCGATTGATTCAAACTCGTGACTTATTCATTTTAAGTGATTCTCTAGCAAAAGCCAGATTGAATTAAAAGAGCCATTCATTTTCAAATTTCGATATCGATTGTAATGACTTTAAAAAGTGCGTATAGTGATGGGTGAAACTGAGCTTTTTCAAACTCTGAATTGGTTTAACTGATTCATCGCAAAATGATTCACTCTTTTAAAGCGCTCCAATCGGGTCGCGTGTCACGATTCATTTGTTTCAGATCGGGACTTCAAATCACGTATTGCGAATCATTCGATTTAGACCGGAACTTCACATATCGTGACTCATTTGAATCAAATCGGGACTTTGGATTCACTTCAATTCGTGAATCATTTCCTGAATTGAACTATTCAAATCAAATTATTTTGCAGTACATGATTTGAAGTCCCAATCTAAATCAAATAATTCGTGATCCGGCGCTCCGAGTCCTGATCTGAAATGATGGTTCGTGAATCATTATTCAGATCGAGGCTTCGGAGTGTGGATCATGAATCATTTGATTTAGATCGGAACCTTTTCATGAATCTTTTGCTTTATATCGTAAACCAGGAGCGCGGAATGCGAATCATTTCTTTCAGATGCTTTACAAATGCTTTAAGAAAATTAACCGTAGTTTTACTATAGTAAAAGTGTAGTATACTTTGTAATACTTTAGTAGTAATACTTTGCATGTGCTTCACGCTATTTTTGCCATTTTGTTTTATTACTATATTTTTATTGATCTATTTATCTTTTTTTTTAGAATGTGAAACAGAAGACATTGTTCGATAAGTGAGATCTCTGTTTGAAGTCCTTGAAAATCATAAAAGTAGTGCTTGAAAAGTCACTGAAAGTCCTGTAATTTCATTGTACAGTATCTGTATGAACCCTGTTAATAGCATCAAATCATCTCAAAGCTGCTAATAAAACTCCACATACACCGTGACGTGTGTGTTGGAAATGGTTTATCAGACTTTCATTATTTTGCTCTTTCTGTTTACACAGAAAAATGTGAAGGATATCATGGACTCTAATGGAGTGCGTATATTAGTGGATCTGCTCACGCTCGCTCACCTTCACACCAACAGAGCCACTGTCCCACTGCAGGTGTGTGTTCAGATATACTATTTTATTCACCAAGGATGCATTAGATTGATCAAAATTGTCAGTTAAGACGTTTCAAATGTTACAAAAGTTTTCTATTTCAAATAAAGGCTGTTCTGTTGAACTTTCATTTAACCTGTGAATCCTGAAAAATAAAATGTATGACAGTTTCAACAAAAATATTATGCAGCACAACTGTTTTCAACATTGCTAATAATCATAAATGTTTGTTGAGCAGCAAATCAGCATATTAGAATGATTTCTGAAGGATCATGTGATACTGAAGACTGGAGTAATGATGCTGAAAATTTTGATCACAGAAATCAATTACAGTTTAACAGATATTCACATAGAAAACACATTTTATATTGTAAAAATATTTCACTGTTTATACTGTAGTTTTGATCAAATAAGTGCAGCCTTCTTTCTAAAACATTTACATTTTTTGAACGGTGTTATGTTTAGGATGTGTTTGGTTTTAGAGTCTTTGTTCATAGGTTTGTGTGTTGTTTTCAGAGTAATGTGATAGAGGCAGCGCCGGATATGAAGCGAGAGAGTGAGAAGGAGTGGTACTTCGGTAACGCAGATAAAGAGCGGAGAGGACCTTTCAGCTATGAGGAGGTACAGTATCTGTACGCCGGAGCCGGAGCATGTGGAAGTCATCCGGACTTTAACCTCTTCATCTTTGCCATCAGATGCAGGAGTTCTGGAGCGCCGGGACTCTGACGGCCAAGACGCGCTGCTGGGCTCAGGGCATGGACGGCTGGCGGCCGCTGCAGGCGATTCCACAGCTGAAGTGGTGCCTGCTGGCCGGAGGACAGGCCGTGATGAACGAGACGGATCTGGCCACGCTCATCCTCAACATGCTCATCACCATGTGCTCTTACTTCCCCAGCCGGTACGGCCTCAAATTCTCTCTCGCGCTCGTTCTGTTTCAGAGCTGCATTCAGAGACCACGTAGAGTATGCTTTTGACCTCATAAATCTGACTTTTCTTCTTGCAGTTCTGAGCAGTCGTGAGATATAAACTCAACTCCCAATTCTGTTATTTCATAAAAAATCAAAAAGGCAGTTGCGACTTTTTATCTCACGGTTCTGAACTTTTATTCTTAGAATTATACGTTTATATTGTGCAATTCTGAGATTATAATCAGAAGTGTGGGGAAAAACGTCAGATATGAAAGATGTAAACTCAGAATTGAGATTAAAAGTTGCATTTTTTTTTTTTTATTATTAATCCAGTGTGGAAACGGGACTCCATATGAATGTTGTTGCGTTAAATAACAGAATATTACAAAAGTGTGTGAAAAAATGTGTTTTCTCTGAAGAAAAAGATCTAGAATCATTTGATCGTTTCCTAAGCATTTATTTCTGTCCTCTGAATACTAGTACCCACTGCTTTCATGTGTCTGTGTGTTTAGGGACCAAGATAATGCCATTATCAGGCCTTTACCAAAAGTAAAGAGGCTCATAAGCGACAACACTTGTCTGCCGCACATCGTCCAGGTACAGATGACTGACTCTGTCTTCCTCTAAAACAGTGTTTCTGAAGCCTGGTGAATTCAGCTTGACCTGAGTTTTTTCATTCTCCTGTCACTCACAGCTGCTCTTGACCTTTGACCCCATCCTGGTGGAGAAAGTAGCCAACCTGCTGTACCTGGTGATGCAGGATAACCCGAACCTGCAGCGGCTCTACCTCACTGGAGTCTTCTTCTTCATCATGATGTACACCGGCTCCAACGTGCTGCCCGTCGCACGGTACCAAACCAAGCTTTACATCATTTGGGAATAGAGTTTAAATCCTAATAACATGCTACAGAGAAATGCCATTTATGCTTTTAATTTATATATATTTGCATAATTGTATTCTTCTCTCTAGATTCTTGAAATACACTCACCTGAAACAAGCCTTTAAATCAGAGGAGGTAAAGCTGCACAGCATTCACATCTGACCTCTCTCATTTCACACAGTACATCTATACATGAATAACATGGTAAAGCTGACAATCATGTTGTCTGTAATGACCCGCAGGCTAAAGGTGTGGACATCGTTCAGAGGAGCGTGTTGGGTTCGATGCTGCCGGAGGCCATGGTGTGTTACCTGGAGAATTACGAGGCCGAGCGATTCTCAGAGATATTTTTGGGAGAGTTTGACACACCTGAAGCCATCTGGAGCAGTGAGATGAGGTGAACATCTCAATCTTCTCTCTAGACTTACTGTTCTGTGGATCGAGGATGTTTGGGTTTTGGAAAACTTGTCTTTATAAATGTTAAATACTAAACGCTGAAACTATATTTAAAAAAAAAAAAAAAGGTTTAAATTATTTAAAAAAAAATATGAATTAATGAAAAAAAAAATAAAAAATATATATATATATATATATATTTTTCAAATATTTCATTTCAGTTTTTTTTTCCTCTCAATTGTTGTTTTGGTATTTTTGTGACACTATTATAGTTTTGGTTAATATTTTGAAGTAGATTTTATTTTTATATTTCTGGCTTTCATGTTGTTTATTTTAGTTAAAGTTTTAGTCATTTTGTTGTTTTTAGCTTTTTTTTTTTTATTGGTTGTCAACATGACCTTATTAACAAGCTGTAATAAAATCATTTTAAAGTTTAAAAAACCAACAACACTTGACCCTCTAACATGTGCACTTTCTATTCTAATTACTTTATTTAGAAAGAAAAAGAGCCTCTAACACTAGCATTCTCTGTTCTTTTTCTATTCTTTTGACTTGTTTTCTTCTTATTAAAAAACCCTTGCTGCATGTACTGCATTAGACCAACCTAGACTTGTCACATCACTTACATGTTTTTTATTATTTTTGTTGGTTTTGTTTGCTTCTGTTGTCCTCATCTGTAAGTCTCTTTGGATAAAAGTGTCTGCTAAATGACTCTGTAAATGTTTTAATATTTTATTTTATTTCCGTTAACATTTTTTTAATTCTAATAACAAACGTTTTTTAAGGTTTTAGTTAATTATTGTAACCCTGAGTTAAGCTTGGTAAATGTGCTCCGTCATCCTCTGCCGGTTGTAAATGGAGTGTGTTGTGTGTGTCGACAGGCGTATGATGATCGAGAAGATCGCCGCTCATCTGGCAGACTTCAGTCCTCGTCTGCAGAGTAACACTCGCGCTCTCTATCAGTACTGTCCCATTCCTGTGGTCAACTTCCCTCAGCTGGACAATGAGCTCTTCTGCAACATCTATTACCTCCGACACCTGTGCGACTCCAACCGCTTCCCCGACTGGCCCATACGAGATCCGGTACGACACGTTCAGTGCCTGATTTTCCAGTTCCCTCCTCCTGTTTTCTGTGATGGACTTTTGTGATTGTTCTGCCCTCTGCAGGTGAAGCTGCTGAAGGACACTTTGGACGCGTGGAAGAGAGAGGTGGAGAAGAAGCCACCCTCCATGTCCGTGGATGACGCCTACGAGGTGTTGAACCTCCCTAAAGGACAGGGACAGTGAGTCCAACATGCTCTTGATGTTAAACACAAAAGACTTCACTTTTGTAGTACTTTATTTTTTACACTTGTTAGTTTTTCTAACACCAGAACTGGTTATAGTTTATTGGCACATGACCGTTTCATCCCATTCTGACCCTTAAGAATGAAAAAACTCATATTATTATTTACTTTTTTTGATTGTTTATCCTTTTTGTGTGCAGAATACACATCTCTCGTTCTCACCGCTTCTCATGTGACACTGTTACATCTGAGAATAGTGTTTATTGAGTGTAATCTTTGTCATTTGATGATTTGAGTGTGTGCTTTTTTTTTTTTTTTAAAGGCATGAAGAGAGCAAAATAAGGAAAGCGTATTTCAGATTGGCCCAGAAATACCATCCAGACAAAAATCCGGAGGGCAGGGTATGTACAGCAACACACTGAGTCTCATCATGAGTAAATGAATAATAAACTTTAACCAAACTCACTGTGTGTGTGTGTGTGTGTTCAGGACATGTTTGAGAAAGTCAACAAAGCCTACGAGTTCTTGTGCACCAAATCGGCCCGTATCGTGGATGGTCCTGACCCAGAAAACATCATCCTGATCCTCAAAGCCCAGAGCATCCTGTTCAACAGACACAAGCAGGGTTAGACGTCACGATCCTCTCATTTATATCTCCTGATCTTCACACGGTCAGCGAGTGATCTCGTTGTCTCTCTCCTCAGAACTGGAGCCGTATAAATACGCCGGCTACCCAATGCTAATTAAGACCATCACCATGGAGACCGGTGACGAGCAGCTCTTCTCCAAGACGTCACCGCTGTTACCGGCCGCCACTGAGCTGGCCTTCCACACCGTCAACTGTTCAGCCCTGAACGCAGAGGAGCTGCGCCGGGAGAACGGCATCGAGGTGAGGATGTGTTCACGTGATCCAGATGAAATCACTCTGTGTCTTCACTGTCTGCTGAATGAAAACACATTAGAGTGACGCACTGATGAGGGCTGTGTGTTCTGTGTCAGATTCTGATGGAGGCTCTGTCCCGCTGCGTGGCTGTGCTCACCGCCTCCTGCAAACCTGAGGACATGGCAGTACAGGTACATCAGTACATATGGAAAGAGAAGAACGCTTTGACGAAATACAGTGAGCTCATAGTGCTATTGGAGTGTGATTATGCACGCATTGTGGGTGTTTTCAGGTGTGCGGGCACGTCTGTAGGTGCTATAGCGTCGCTGCTCAGTTCGAGGAGTGCAGAGAGAAGATTGTGGAGCTTCCCAACATTATCAGAGATGTTTGTCACATTCTCTACTACGGCAAGGTAAGAACACACAACCATTTATTACACACACATATGACTCCTGTCCATTGTCAGAGTTTGAAACAGAAAACCATGTATGATAAGGGGTGCACACGATTTTGCGCGCCAACATGGACAGTTGTTAATGTACAATTACCAATGTAGATCGACAAACTGAAATACTGTATTTAATACAGTTTTTTTTTAAAAATAAGATTAAAAAATATTTTTAAAATGAGATTTTTATTTGAACTAAAAGCATAATTCAAGGCCATTCGCTGCCATTTTCAAAGCACAATGCAAAAACCTGACATTTTATCCACTGACACTCTTCAGTTGGAAGCGCTGGGAGCACGTGTACAGTTACTTACTTGCCGACAAGCCGCCAAAATAAAAGCTTGCTAATTTAGGATTGATAAATTCATATAAAAAAGTGAATATTGCAATTGTATTTGTATTTAATACTCTGTTTATTTCATGCTTTTTATTTTAAAACATAACGGTATCACCACACTTTATTATTTTGTTTATTATTTAAAAACAGAAAAAACTAAGTAAATAAAGTCCAATGATATTATTATCACTATCACTATTATTAATTTATTTTTTTAGGGTTATATATTTAATGGGTCACACTATGTGTATTTTGAGGACCAAACCAAATCTTCAGGTAGTCTAATGAGAACCAGGATAAAAAACTTAGGTGTACCCCTGTGTATGATGTAACTATGGACTACGTATAAAACTTAGTTTAACTTAACTAGGTACTAACCTTGAACCTACCCTAAAACCTAACTAAACCCATGGAGATACTTTATAGTATGAGTATTTTCTTAGGTAAGTACACATACTGTAAAATAAAGTAAAACCAACATTTCTTGCATCAAAGTTTAAATAATTATAAGTTATAAATTACTATATGTTTTATATAATTTATTACTATACATTTGTATAAATTATATAAATGACAGGCATTAAATAAAATTACTTTTATTTTACTTTTTTAATGAAATTGTAACACTTTATAACACTTTACAGTAGTGTCTTTGTTACATTTTACTTACTATAATAATAAAAGTAAGTGATGTATAAATACAAGTAGCTAATCTTAAACCAAACTTTAACCCTTACTTTATAGTAAATACAAGTTGTGTGATAAATTAATAAATGTAATAAATGTTACAGTGTATTGACACTATAACAAGAACACTTGAACATGAAGTGGAACCTAATTTTATTTTATTTCATTTCATTGTACCTTTTCCACGCTGTGTCTGGTCTGTTTTCCATTATTGGTCTGGAGTGTCTAGTCTTTTGTTTGTGTGTATAAGTAATCTTTATTGATTTATACACAAAGTGTTAATGTCTGTTTAGTGTTTTGTAAATCTAAGTTTTTTTCCGGTTCCTGTCTCTCAGGGTTTGCCGCGTTTGGCCTCGCTGGCGGTTCAGTGCGTCAGCTCCTTCGCCATAGACTTCTTTCTCCAGACGCACCTGTATCAGGCCGGCGGTCTGTGGCACCTGCTGTTCAGCCTCTTCAACTACGACTACACCCTGGAGGAGAGCGGCGTACAGGCCAGTCAGGAGACCAACCAGCAGGAAGTGGCCAACAGTCTGGCTAAGCTGAGTGTGGTGGCCCTCGGCCGTCTGGCGGGTTACAGCGCCGCTCTGACTCCAGAGGACGGGCCCGTCGGGGAGCCCAACGGCGGAGGAGCCGCAGCACACCCTCCAGAGAACCCCGCCATCAGGAAGAGCCTGGCCGCCATGCTGACGCCCTACATCTCACGCAAACTGGGCAGCAGCTCGCCTGCGGAGGTACGGGAGAAATGAGACTAAATCACACATCCTCAGTATACGGCACAATGAATAAGAAACCCAGGGTGGATGGATAGTGGTGTTTTGCTCATTTGTGGTTCATCTGTTTCTCACAGATCCTGAAGCTGTTGAACAGTAACTCAGAGACGCCGTATTTGATCTGGAACAACGGGACAAGAGCGGAGCTGATGGAGTTCCTGGAGGCGCAGCAGGAGAGCAACATCAAGAGAGTGAGACGCTCCTCACGTTCATCTGCTGCTTCACACGCTCGTCTGTTTCAGATCTGTGCTTACTCGTGTGTGTGTGTGTGTGTGTGTGTGTGTGTGTGTGTGTGTGTAGGGCGAGTGCGACAAGAGCTTTGGGTCGGAGTTCCTGTTCAGTGAACATGGGAAGGAGCTGATCGTGGGAGAGATCTTCGTTCGGGTTTACAACGAGCAGCCTGCGTTTCCTCTGGAGGTGAGAGACGCCTACCCTAGATCCAAAATGTCTCTTCTGCATTTGTTTAATAAAAAATACATTAAAAACTGTGAAATATTATTACAGTTTCAAACAGCTATTTTCTATGTAATCATTCCTGTGATCAAAGTTGAATTTTCAGATGATCCTTCAGTAATCATTCTAATATCGACAGAAAGTGTCCTTGATGAATAAAACTAATAATTTCTAAAATTGTAGTGTATATGACAGCCCTGTTGTGTTTCTCAGTATCCGAAGGCGTTCGCGTCGAGTCTCCTGGACTATGTGGGCTCTCAGGCTCAGTATCTGCACACTCTCCTGGCGATGACACAGACTAATAAGGTGGAGTCGCAGCAGCACGCTCAGAGACTGCGCTGGGCTGAGATGGCGCTGGAAGCTCTCCGCAACGTCATCAAGAACAACCCAGGTGCTTAAAACACAACAGACTGATCAATGTGTGTGTAGAGGCGCGTTTGTGAGATCTTTCTGAAGGACGTGATGTGTGATGTGTGTCGTAGGCTCTGAGACGGAGTGCATTGGTCACTTCAAGCTGCTCTTCTCTCTGCTGAGGGTCCACGGCGCCGGAAAGGTCCAGCAGCTGGCTTTAGAGGTACATTATAAACCACCAGTCTGTGCTGCTCCATACTTTACTGGCATCATCGTCTCTGTTAACATTGTGTGGTTTGCTGTAGGTGGTGAATACGGTCACATCGAACCAGGACTGCGTCATCAACATCGCTGAATCTCTGGTTCTGCCCAATCTGCTGGTGCTGCTGCACTCCTTACCATCCAGTAAGACTTAAGAAAAATAATATGCATTCAATAGAGATGGATCAGCCCACATAGTGACTGCTGTGTCGCAGGGTTATTAAAATGAACTAAAACTTTAATTAAAACCATAAAGAAACAAAGGCAAAGTTTGCATTTTAATTTAACATCCAAATATTTAATAAAAAAACACAAAAAATGTAAAATTAAAAACCGCTAAATTACTAAAACTTTGAAATTTAAATGAAAACAGAAAACAGTATGTTGAGGTCACATTACAATCTAAATATGTGACACTTTTTTCTGAGCAACTGAGCACACCATTTGCAAAAAAAAAAATCATATGCACTCACACAAAACGTGTATCTCTCTAAATGCAGTACAGTGGCATTAATATATTTAAATTAATGGATTTTTATTTGTACATATTCTTTCTTTCTTGTTAGTAGCATTCATAGTATTGTCTATTTACTTTAAGCCAGCTGCATAAAATGTGTTTTTTTTTTTTTTTTTTTTTTTTTTTTTTTTTTTTTTTTTTTAAGTCTATTTTTTTTTATTTAACATGCCTATATAAAGTATTTTGAATTGTTACTGTGTTTGTGATGCTGTAAGTGGTATATAAATAAATGTGGCTTTAATAGACCAGTTTGGCATAAAGTCCACAATAAAGTTTATTTATATTTATAAAAGGTCTATAAAAGCCCTGATGTTTCATATGCATGTGTCAACATTATTGATAGTATTGATTATTCCAGAGTGTTGGTCTCCTCTGGTCTAAGTCTGTTTCTCTGGTCGTCCACAGGTCGTCAGCTGGTGCTGGAAACGCTTTACGCTCTGACCTCCAACACCAAGATCGTCACTGAGGCCATGAACAAAGGTGTGTGTGGGTGATCCGTGTGTTCAGTAATGCTCTAGTTCATCTGTTCATCTGTGTTTCAGTCATCTCTGACCTCTGTGTGTCTCTCAGGTGCTCTGATCTACCTGCTGGATCTGTTCTGTAACTCCACCCATCCTCAGGTGCGCACGCAGACGGCTGAGCTCTTCTCCAAAATGACCTCAGACAAGCTGGTGGGACCAAAGGTAAGTTTCCTTCAGTTTCTACCATAGCGTATCATTGTTTTGGGTTAAGCGGTGTAAGTGCTGTTGGAGAAACGTTGTTTCATTCCCAGCGTTACTGCATGTTTTATAACTCCATCCCCTGTGTTTCTTCTCTCATGCAGGTGCGTCTGACCCTGATGCGCTTCCTGCCGGCCGTGTTCATGGACGCCATGCGTGATAACCCAGAGGCCGCGGTGCACATATTCGAGGGAACGCACGAGAACCCCGAGCTCATCTGGAACGACAGCTCGAGAGAGACCGTCTCCACCACCGTCAGAGAGATGATGCTGGAGTGAGAACTCTGACCTCAGATCAGTCATTCATTCTCTCAGCTCGTTCCTCCTGCTCATTCACTCTCCTTCCTTTCCCACAGGCACTTCAAGCAGCAGAAAGACAATCCTGACGTCAACTGGAAGGTGAGATGGAGCTGAATTAGCAATATCAGTTCAGATTTACAGTCTTACTGCAGAAAACAGTGAAATATTTTTGTAATTTAAAACAGCTGTTTTCTACGTGAATATGTGTTAAACTGTAATTTATTTCTGTGATGTGCAGCTGAATTTTTTTCAGCATCATTACTCCAGTCTTCAGTGTCACATGATCCTTCAGAAATCATTATAATATACTGATTTGCTACTCAACAAACATTTCTGATTATTAGCAATGTTGAAAGTATTAATATTTTTGTTATTTTTCAGTATTTGAAACTGAAATCTTTCGTGTTTTTATTGTCTCTTCTGATCATTTTAATGCATCATTTGTGAATGTATGTTTGTGTTTCTGCAGCTGCCGGAGGATTTCTCGGTGGCGTACGGAGCGGGTCAAGGGGAGCTGGAGGTTGGCGGAGTGTTTCTGCGGATCTTCATCGCTCAGCCCGGTTGGGTTTTACGGAAGCCCCGAGAGTTCCTGGTGTCGCTGATGGACACTCTGACCGCGCTGCTGGAGAAGAACAACCCGAACGTGAGTGTGATGAACTATGGCAGACGCACGTGATTGATTGTGAGAGACTGTCTGAATGGATGTGGTGTGTTCTCCTGTCGTCAGGGTGAGGCTCTGGAGACGGTGACCACCGCAGCCGTGTGTCTCTTCAGCACGCAGACGCAGCTGGCCGATCAGGTCCCTCCTCTCGGTCATCTGCCCCGCGTCCTCACCGCGCTCAACCACAAGAACAACGCCGTGCCCAAAAGCGCCATCAGGCTCATCCACGTGCTGTCAGACAATGAGGTACGACACAAACACACACATTTGTGTTCAGACGCTGACGTGAATCTCTAAGTGAAGTGTGATGATTTTCTGAGCTGTGATGCCGTGTTTGTGTCTCCTGTAGCTGTGTGTGCGCTCCATGGCAGCGTTAGAAACCATCGGTCCGCTGATGACGGGGATGAAGGTCAGGGCTGATATGGCAGGACTGGCCTGTGAGGCTCTGAACCGCATGTTCCAGCGCGAACAGACCGAACTGGTCGCACAGGTGAAGCACGCACACTAGAGCAGTTTTGTTTTTTCGCTTTTTCAGGGATTTTTATTTATTTAAACTGTAAACTGTGTAATTGTTTTTTTTATTATGTATTACATCAAGGTGTATGCCATGCTTCCAGTCTTTCTTATTCGTTTTGCTAATAAACATTCTGCGTTTCTTATTTATTTGGTTACACAGTGTTTATTGATTTTCAGTTTTGTATACCTATTCAAACTTTGTGTAAGTTATTATTTTAACATGGTGTATATTTATTCGTTTTGTTAATAAAAGGTTAGGTTATGTTATGTTACGTTAATGCCACTAATTTAAAAGTGAAAGTAAAATGCGCACAATGCTTTTACAAGCTATCTAAAACCAAAGTGAAGAAAAGAGGGAAAACTCAAACAAACTAAAAACAAACAATTGCTAGACGCTGAATTGCTGCTAATTTGAAAGTGAAAGTAAAACTCAAACTATACTTAGAGGACATATTGCTGTATTGTTTTGTTGTCGTTTAATGCACCACTATTGAAATGTTTTTTGTTTTTTTTTCATATATTTTTGAAAGAAGTCTCTTCTGCTCATCAAGGCTGCATGTATTAAAATACAGCAAAAGCAGTAAAATAGTGATGTTATTTCAGTTTCAAACAGCTGTTTTCTATGTGAATATCTGTTAAAATATAATTGATTGCTGTGATCAAAGCTAAATTTTCAGCATCATTACTCCAGTCTTCAGTGTCACATGATCCTTCAGAAATACATTTTATTTTTTAGGATTCTTTGAATAAGTTCAAAAGAACAGCATTTTTGTAACTTTTTGTAACAATGTAACAAAGTCTTGACTGACAGTTTTGATCAATTTATTGCATGTTTGCTGAGTAAAAGTATCCATTTCTTAAAAAAAATGGTATGAAAATAATAATAAAATTAAATAATAAAATTTAATAATAAAGATAAAATGCTTGTTTAATTGAGTAATTGAATTAAAATATAGCAGTAGTATTGTTGTTGTTTGTAAGTGATTGTTGTGTGGTGTTCAGGCTCTTCGTGTGGATCTGGTGCCGTACCTGTTGAAGCTGTTGGAGGGAATCGGATTGGAGACTCTCGATAACCCGTCAGCGACCAAAGCTCAGATCGTCAAAGCACTTAAATCCATGACCCGCAGCCTGCAGTTCGGAGAACAGGTATCATCCTCGTTCAGCAGCGCCACAGAACATTCCGGAACTGAAATCAGTGATGTGAAGTGACGTGTGCGTGTGGTTTGGTTTCAGGTGAATGAAATCCTGTCTCGTTCCACTGTGTGGAGTGCCTTCAAAGACCAGAAACACGACCTCTTCATCTCCGACTCCCAGGTGGCAGGTTACCTGACGGGTGAGTTGAGCACACAGCGCCTCGTATGAGAGATGAGCATTACTCAGACTCACTGTAACCAGTCTGATGTGAGCTGTCGGGTCTTTCTGCTGCGGTTTCTGCCTGGTCTGACATCTGCTTGCTTCCTCTCTCTCTCTGCACTCTCTCCTGTCTCTCTGTCTGTCTCTCGTCCTGTGTCTCCTCAGGTGTGTCCGCTCCGTCTCTCCTGGCGGGCAGCAGTCCGTTGCGCAGTGGGCTTTAGTAGCTCACCTGGTTTTTCCCAGCCTCCTCTTTATTACTGTAAAGCAGGTAGATTCTCCTCTGATGGCTTCATCTCTCTTTCTGCTTCATTTCATACTCATTTCCATCTGTTTCCACTGATTCTGCTTCAGCTGTAACGAGTGTTTTCCAGTGAAGGTCTTATTCCCATCCAGATATCAGTACAGAACATTTCATCCACACCTCAAAATGTCATCATTCACTAAAGCTGCACGAGAAATCAAGATAAAACTGAAACTGTGATGTGCAGTTATCAAATGGCAAAGCCTTTGATTTAATTCATTAAATATCTGCACAGTTTCAGAGTGAAGCGTGGCTCTGTGTTCATTTACACGTGAGCAGCTTATGATTTGCCATCATGAGCGACTAGATTCGCAGGAAATGATTTACATGAACTCCATCTGCGTCTGTGATGAGTTTGAGTTGCTTTAATGTGCATTTAAGAACAAAACACACCAAACATCTTCACAAACACTAATGGAAGTGCTCATCAACAAGAGACACGCTTTAAAGCAGACGTTCACTTCCAGAACAAAGATTCACAGATAATGTACTCACCCCCTTGTCATCCAAGATGTTCATGTCTTTCTTTTTTCAGTAGTAAATAAATTATGGTTTTTTGAGGAAAACATTTCAGGATTTTTCTCCATATAATGGACTGATATGGTGCCCCGAGTTTGAACTTCCAAAATGTAGTTTAAATGCTTCTTCCTCAACTTCAAAAATCATTTCAGAATCATCCTACATCACTGCAGAAGAACAGACACAGTGTTTACAAAGTGAACATGCAAAGAAGATCAAACACCCTTAACAAAAAAGGTAAAACAGTGATATAGGATGATTTTGAAGTTGAGGGAGAACATGAGATGGGAGTTTTTCAACATACACTAACTGACATGAACCAGAACAAAAACATTTGACATTAAAAAGTACATAAATTGTATTATTTTTATGAAAACAACCGATGGTTTCGCTAGATAAGACCCTTCTTCCTCAGCTGGGATCATTTACAACCACATTTGTGATCGTTTGAAGCCGCATTTAAACTGTATTTTGGAAGTTCAAGATCGGGGCACCATATCAGTCCATTATATGGAGAAAAATCCTGAAATGTTTTCCTCAAAAAACACAATTTCTTTACACCTGAAGAAAGAAACACATGAACATCTTGCATGACAAGGGGGTGAGTACATTATATGTGAAACTTTGTTCAGGAAGTGGACTTCTCCTTTAAGAGCTGCTGCAGTTTCCTGTTAAAATAAAAGCTTGATGGTTTAATGTTTGAAAACCATAAACATTAGCAGTGTAATGTTACATTTTGTGCTGTGAAGTAGTTTTATTATTTTTCTTAAATATTACAATAATTATTTATTTTATTCAGTTATTTTTTATATTTTAATTTAGTAACAGCAAAAACAATAATAATGATAATGTTATTCTTGTTATTTTCTTGCATAATCACAAATTTTAGCCAAATTGTGCAGCTATAAACACAAGCACAGCAAAGCTGCATTTTTTTATTAATTTTAAATTGTAATAGCATTTTTTATCAGAGAAATAGCAGTTGTATTTTTTTCTTTGAAGATCGTGCAGCTCTTTGATTTACTGCTGCCATTTCAAACCCGTATTTATTTATTTACAAACCATCAACAAAGTGCTCCATGAAATGATTTCCAGCTGTGATTTGTGTGATGCTGATTCTGATGTTGTGTGATGTTCAGGTCCAGGAGTGGCAGGTTATCTGACAGCAGGCAGCGGCTCTACGGTGATGCCGAGCGTCCCGCCGCCCGTAGACAACGACATGGGAGACCTGGGCTGAACCAGACTAATAAAACAGCAGACAAACCCGGACACAGACGGACCGGCTCTCCGGAGCGCCGCCATCCTGATCCTGATCCTGAGCAGAGAAGATGGAGTGATAGACGGACAGAGACGAGAGAGAGAGAGAGAGAGAGCGTCCATCATCCTCCCTCACAGCACTTCATGATTCCTGCGTTTTAACACTTTCTTCCTCCTTCATTTTATATCCACTCGCATCTCGTAAATCATTTCTTTCCATGGAGAGTAAAATAGTTTACTTTTGTATTGAGATATTTTTATGCATTCGTTTTTCTTTGTTTTGAGTGAGCTGATGAATGGCGGCCATGTTGGCTCTGATTCGTCGTCCTTTCCTGTCTCTTCGTCTTCCTGCGTCTCGACTCGCGTCTGTCCCCGTCTCCACGCGCTTTGCGTTTTATAAAACGCAGCCTTGCATCTCTATATTCTTATTTTTATTCTGAATTACTCGAGTAAGTGCTTGGAGAAACTTGAGAAGGAACCTGTGAAACTGTGATTTATTCGTCATGAATTTGTGCCGCGCCGCTTGCGATCTGTCCTGGTTTGTCTCTCATCTCGTCGTCCCGTAAACCGACAAAAACCCTCCTTCCCCAGAAAGCACTCGACTATTTATACCTGAATAATTAAAGACCAACTGAAAACGAGCGTCTGAAAGGACAAAGGACAAATTGTACTGACTCTGATTACAAATGTATGTGAAAGACTAGTGCAATTGTGAAATGTTAAATGTAATATGCCGTACATAAACTTTCTATATTGAATGTACATTAATAAAAAAGTAAATCAGTTGCACTTGTACATAAAATTTTAAGAATAAAAGGGAATCCACAGCTGTTGGGGTTTTGTTTTTCTTATTCATGCAGTTTATACATCCAGCATTTTTCATTTTATCTTTTATCTACCTTTTATCTAGACGTTGTGTTCGCTTTATTTGACATGGTGATGGAAAAAAATTATGAGGTGGGAGGAAAAAGGTACATACAAAATCCATTTGCATTCTTTTGCCAATGTTTGGCATTTCTCATGAAAGCATTAAAATAGTTTGTCATCCTGTCCCATATTTCAGTCACCAGCAAGCAAAATGTTTCCTGCTGATTGACTGAGGAAAAAAAAAAAGCAACACATTGTTTCCCTCCATCAGTTTTTTTTCCCGTCTCCATCTGTTTCTTCAGGCTCATGAGCTGCTGAACCCATTAAACCAGTGTTTGGTTACAATAATAAAATAACACAATAAGAACAGTTTACATTAACAGACTGGTTTTTGTACACATAATTAACTGAGCAGCTGACACATCCACTTTAAACATCTGCTCTTACATTAAATATGATGTGGATGAAAGAGATATGGAGGTGTTTTATTGTAGTATACTGACTGTCTGCGTTACATCGCATGTCCACACGAGGGCGCCACATCTACATATTTACTGCAGCACCAACTACATGATGCTTTAGTTTCTAGAAGCCCGTGTTACTCAGATCATACAAGCAAACATTTAGTGAATGGATGTAGGAGATTTATTTTAAGTGTGTCACGTCATTCTGTAGTCATTTTTAATTGCTAAGAAACGTTTGCGTCAGAAGTCACTGTGGGCAAATCTTTGGGTTAGTGTGGTAACCATCAGCTGGAACATACAGCATAGCATTTGTGTGACATCAGTCTTTCTATTGCTCATGAAGGTGCTTGAGTTCCCGTGTCTCTGTGTGTGTCCGCAGACAGTTTTTCCCATCAGTCGTTGCCAGTGCAGGTGCTGGAACATCCCTCTGATTCTCACGGGCCCCGTGAAGCCTGTCCCACTCTGACTCCTTCAGATCAGGGCTCGTGTTCTTAAATCTTGTAAGAATCCTCTCAGAGCTCCAAATTAAGGAATCTTAGTTTAAGAGTGATCCAGAACCAGTCTGAGAGCAACTCTGAGCAAGGAAAAGACAAAAACGCTGGTCTTGAGGAGGAGGCGGGGCTGAGCCTGTTGCTAGGTGTGACATTCTTTTGAGGAAAATAAGACTGCTTTTAAACCTGGTCTATTATAAGCATCACTCTAAAATTACAGGCCTAATTCTTTCTATTTTACCCTAATATGATCAAGTCACAAATGTGTTTCCTGCATAATCCAATCTGTCATCTTAAGTCACTGTTGCCCATCGTCTGCAACACTTTTCTTCTTCCTCTTCATCTTTCAGCCCTTTTGATAAACAAACTCTTAAAAGATTTCCTTCCTACTCCTAACACTTTTTGACCTTAAAAGCACTTGGGTTAGGATGCTTTGTCCTTATGAGGATCTTCTATTTAATTTCAAAGGAAAACGCCCACTTTTCTAAGAATTTTCTTAGAATTTCATCACTGGGAGCAGCTCTTTGCTCTTTTGCTCTTTGCACTGTGATTTTTCGTGAATAGGGTCCTGAGGGTTTGGTGAGTCTCTGCTGCTCCAATCACATCATTACTGATCAAATCACTCATCAGTGGATCTGTCTTCATATTAATAAAGTGGTCTTTTCTACATGTTTCATAGTTTTTATGTCATGTCTATCAGGAATACTGGGTCAATCCAGCGGTCACGTGTTTCCTAATACTCAAAGGTGTCCGTTGTCTCTGGGAGACGCGCTTCACGCTCGCCCGGTGCATTGTGGGATTGATCGCAGAAAGAGTCGAAAGTCTGAGAAATGTTTAATTTCATGCGGAAAACGCCGACAGTAGTCAAACACCATGAGGTTCAGGTAATGACGTGTAAAATGTGCAGATTGTGCAGGAGTTTGTGCTGGATTTAGTGCATCAGTCCTACTGTTACACATCATTGTGTTTCAATTCAAGTTTGGATGCTTTTAATTAGACTCGAATGGCGGGTTAATCAAAGTGTTTTAAATTGATAGCATATCTTTAGGCAAAATCCAGTTCTCTGGACTGTATTCCCACACTGACCAGCAGAAAGACTTTATGCCTGTAAAATTTAATTATATCAAATTTACAGGGATTTTACATTTAAAACTTGTTCTGATTAAGAGGGGAAACTCTGATTAGTGTTCAGCCATCATACATTAGTAAACAGTGTTGGCGTCACACAAGTTACGTAATCAGATCACTATTTTCAAGTAACTAGTAATGCATTAGTTTTTAATTTACAAGAAAAGTTACTATTTCAAATAAGTGATGCCAGTTACTTTGTTTCCCCGTTCACTGATGGACTATTCTCCTGTGCTCATGTTGACAGAATCAGAAGTACAGAGGTGTTGTGTGAACATGATGAGACTGTAGTTCCAGACTAAATGTGAACATGCATTAATTCACTTCACTTGCAAAATGAATTAAACAGTGAAATGCAAACTCAGAATATGACACAAAGCTGCAAAAACACAGAGAACACAGATATACTTTATGGTTGCGTCCGAAAGCTCCTTCGGAGGCAGCATTCCAAGGCAGGAAGGCATCAAGGCACGTCCGAATCCAAATACTACTTCACTTCCTGTTTCTGGAGGTACCTTCTTCTGTCTTCATGTATTAAATCATTTATACATAACTGTTTGAGATCGTTTTTCTACAAAATGTACAACTTAACCGTGAGGTAACCTAGCAACGACTGCACATTCCGCTGCCTCTGAAGTCTGTCCCAAACTGTTTCTTGAGTCGCCTTCGCAGCCTTCAAAGTCACTGCCTGATCAGGCAGCAGGTCAGCTGACTAGACTTTTATGTATTTAATCCCATTTTATTAATCAGCGTCTTTGCTTCTGACCTTTGATCCAGTTCAACCACACTAATAAGCAAAAATTACTCTAAATAAACTAACATTTGTGCTTCTTGTTTTTATGTTGAACCTTCTTCTCCTGCGTTTTACTGTATATATGTGAATTTACTTTTCTTTCTGCCTGAAGCTTAAAGGAGAAGTCCACTTCCTGAACAACAATTTACAAATAATGTACTCACCTCCTTGTCATCCAAGATGTTCATGTCTTTCTGTCTTCAGTCATACAGAAATTATGTTTTTTGAGGAAAACATTTCAGGATTTTTCTCCATATAATGGACTGATATGGTGTCCCGATTTTGAACTTCCAAAATGTAGTTTAAATGCAGCTTCAAAGGCTCTAAACGATCCCAGATGAGGAAGAAGGGTCTTATCTAGCGAAACCATCACTCATTTTTTTCCAAAATGTGTATACTTTTTAAGCACAAAAGCTGGTGTAGCACAGGCTCTGGGATGTGCGTTCACGATGCTACAAATCACGTGTAAGTTCATGGTCTGTGTACTCCAGCTCAAAAAGGTAGAGTATGGCGAAAAACTTTTCTCCTACAACTTCAGAATCGTCCGACATCGTTGTAGCTTTTTGTTTGTAAACAGTGTTTGACTTACTTGCACTTTCTTAGTTTTTGCGCGTTCGCTTTGTAAACACTGGGTCTGTAGTTCAGCGTGATCTTTCGACGTGATTCAATAGTACGTGAACGCGCATCCCAGAGCCTGTGCTACACCAGCTTTTGTGCTTAAAAAGTATACACATTTTTATTTTCTGAAAAAAATGACTGATTGTTTCTTCCTCAGCTGGGATCGTTTAGAGCCTTTGAAGCTGCATTTAAACTGAAGTTCACAATCGGGGCACCAATGAAGTCCATTATATGGAGAAAAATGCTGAAATGTTTACCTCTAAAACCATAATTTCTTCACAACTGAAGACAAAAAGACACGAACATCTTGGATGACAAGGGGGTGAGTACATTATTTGTGAATTGTTGTTCTGGAAGTGGAGTTATATAATAATAATTTAACTTTTTGGTGTAAAAGAGCTTTAACATTTGCAAAATTATAACTTTTTAATATTAAAAACAAACAAGCAAGCCCTGCCCAGATTTAAAATGTAACGCAAAAGTAATGTAACGCATTGCCTTCCATAAAAAGGAACGTAATGAGTTACTTTTTAGGGAGTAACACAGTATTGTAACACATTACTTTTAGAAGTAACTTTCCCCAACACTGTCAGTAAATGAGACCGTGGAAGGTGTGAAGGAAGATGAAGAGATTCAGGATGTGTTTTGAAGCCATTCTTTGACTGACATTCACCTCCATCACATTTCATTCACAGCCTTCATACAGACCTTAGGATGTTTATGATCCTCTTTTCTGGTGTGTTTGTTCTTGATTGTATTTGTATATTTGACTGTTCATTACGTAATACTGCATGTGTCCTGGACTGTCATAAAGGCAGGAATTGGTGTTTTGATCCATTATAGCACTATTGTTTTCTGCAGGAAGGAAATCCCTTTGGTTAGTTGTTTGGTCTGTTTGACAGAGTCAGTGTTTCCCATCCTGATCAGAATGACTGTGACACACAAACATCTGACAACGAGCCGTGACTCGGCGTATCTTCAACAACATTCACAGTCCCTGTTTTTCTCACTGGCTTCAGTCATGTAACTCATGTCATAGTTATATCATTGGACTAATGCGTCTGAAAGAAACCTCTTCTGTTCATCAAGGCTGCACTTATTTAATCAAAAATACAGTTAAAACACTGAAATATTATTGTAATTTCAATCAGCTGTTTTCTATGTGAATGTGTTAAACTGTAATTGATTTCTGTGAATTTTCAGCATCATTACTCCAGTCTCCAGTGTCACATGATCCTTCAGAAATCATTCTAATATGTGACTTTATTTCTCACAGTGTGACTAAATATATCTCTTGCAATACTTCATCTCAGAGTTATCTCTTTTATTTTGTTCTCTGAAGAAATGAGTAAACACCAACCACTTGTGCTCCTGGTCTTTAGTCAAGTCTGTCAGCGTGACGCGTTTGTTTGTCTGTCGTGCTTACGCACATATGGACAGCAGAATCGGTTGTTTTGATTCTGAATCATATTTGCTTTACTAAGTGTAAGAAACAGAATCTGTGACTATTTAAAGATGAATAGTTGTTGTAAATTCATCTTTTACTGCTTCACTTGTTGCCATCCTGTATTTAATTCACATGTGAGGATTTCTCCTGACCTTTGACCCACTGATATCTGAACTAGCTTGAGGAGTCTTCTTCATTTAATACATTGTGCATGAAAGACAGACAAACACACATGAGCCCAGTGTTTTCACAGCAGTCGCTCTGAAAATCTGGCTGAAGTCATTCTGTAAGTCATTAAGCGTCATCCTCCTGGACTGGAATGAGCTGAGGATCTCAAAGGAGGCGTTTGCTGGAAACTCTTCAGTCTTCTGATCCACTGAGGCGAATGAGCTCAAGACTGAGATGTATTTACACTCGCAGCAGATGCTTTAGCTGTCAGATGGCATCAGGCTGAAGCCGTGAGCGTCCGGAGGTGTCGGTGCATCTAAAAAACTGGAAAAACTGAGACGAATCGTTTCTTGATTCATTCCCGGTGCAGTCGGTTTGAAACCGTAGTTAGTCAATGATTTACTTACAGATGATTTAGGAGTTTCCTTAAATCAAACGTGTGATGAACCCTGGCGGCTCGTGACCGCTGATAGTCCCGGAGCACCACACTGACAGCAGACTGACCGAATGACACCAGAGGAGCTGCACACGCCAAAGATCAGGCCTCAGCGTGACTCTCAGACGCTCTGTTTAAGATCAGTCCTGCTCAACCAGAGAATAAGAAAGAGACACTACATGAGCTACATCTTAATTAGTCCAAGACTTAATTAAGTCTAAGACCCATAATGAACACATATTGCACAAAGTCTTGAGGGAATTTAGATTAAGACTGAACAACATTATACTACAGTTGTTTACTGAACAACAAGAAAAATATCCTTTCAATGAATATTTGTAAATCAAAGTACTTCTTTACAGTTTTGACCCATTGGTATATATAAGTTTTCATGCTTTCATCATCAAGTATTTATGTATATTTTACTGGAATAAAAAAATAAATGTAATATATATATATATATAGTATACATTATTTTATAAATTGTAGAAATGATTAATTTATATTTTATCATTTGAATTTTATATTAAAAGAATAAATGTAGAATATTTATAATACATTGTCAGAAGCAAGTCTTCCTTTCTTACATAATTTTGCTTGTCAGGTATGTTAATCTTGTTTAAAGGATGATTTACTGGAAAACAAGTCAAACATACTGATCAAGGCAGTTATTTCTAAAAATGCATTGGAGTTTCAGCATCAGAAATCTCTTCATCAGAGAGATGTCAGTGTATTCCTGTCAGGACTGATGGCTGTTTTTATCCTCAAAGATCCAGTCAGAGACGTGTGCACCTGTTCGTGTTTTGTGTCAGTGTTGTGCGTCTGTACACCTGGCTTTGACCTTTGACCTTGAGAGGTCGTGTTTCATTGCGTTGACAGTGCGTTACTGCACGTCGGGCTGCAGAATGGAGCTCTTTATGCCCAGAAATCTGCATCCGTCTTTGAACTGGATGGACTTTCATTTTGTAAGTTTGCTGCAGGGCGCACGTTTAAGGGTTTGACTCTCGCATGTGAGAACATCTGCAGCGTCGGCTCCTGTTAAAGTGCTGTTTACATTCACATGTGAGAGTTTTAGGGGCCGTTTCACAGTCACGCTCACTTAACCCTTCAGTACATGAAGAGGGAGGTTTTGTGCACTTTAGCCAAATAAGTTTGAGATCGCTGCTGTGGTGTGCACGTATTTGTTGATGAAGCGCCTCTGATGTCCTGAAAACGTACACGCGTGCAGTGGCACGTATACAGGCGTTTTGTGTAGTGCAGATCGGTCAGGATGTCCCGCGTTTGCCAGTGTCTTGTATCATTATGATCCTCAGACTCTTTCATCTTAATGGCCTCCATCTTCTAACGCAACAGAACTAACAGGAACAAACAACTCGCTTTCATTTCCTCCACACTGAATCGCTCAGAATGATTTGTGAGTTTGTACTCCCAGTTGTGACTTGTTAACGTTAAATTACACAAACCATTTTCTCATTTGGCCAACACAGTTTTAGAAGCACACGTCTTCTTCAAAAGAGAAAGAACAGAAGACTTTCATCCCATCCACTGATTCATGATTGGACAGGAAGTTTGTTCTGATTCAGCTCTCAGATGGAGTCAATCGATGAATGAATGAACTATGAGCGTCACTGCGGCTCTGAAACTATTAAAGCATGTCTCTGCCCAAAGCAATCACAATAAACAGGTTATTATAAGATAAAGTTAAAAAATAAGAAGTAATATTATGAGATTACTTGGTAAAGTTACACGATATAAGTTCACATTGTGAGATTTACAGTAGCAACTGTGAAATACATAGTTGCACTGCAATATAAAGCAACAATTACATGAAAAGTTGCAGTTATGAAATATATACTCACATTGAGAGATACACAGTCACATTCCATGATGTAAAGTCACAATTATGAGAATTTTTTTTAAATATATAATCACATTACTAGATATAAATTCACAATTACAAGACAAAGTTGCCTTTGTAAAATATATTCTCATATTGTGAGTTGATAAGTCATATGTTGAGATGTAAATTCACAATTTGGAGATATAAAGTTGCAGTTAAGAGAAATGATATTGTAATTGTGAAATATAGTGTCACAGTGATTTCAGTGTATTTTCTACCTCTTTTCTGTCCATTATTATTATAAGACACTGTTTTTTTCCCAACACTTCCAATGTCAACATGTCCAGTGATCCCAGACGCTCCAGTTTAATTTGTTAATCACAGAATAAGCCTAATTCTGGACTACTGTAAATGAATGGGGTTATTCTGGATACGGAGTGACCTGCAGTGAAGTAAACCTGAAGTAACCCCCTCGTCAGCCTCTACAGATCAGTGCTGTTTAAATTGAGCCCAGATGAGAAGGTTTTATTTACCCACAAGGCTTTTCAGCAGACTTTGAAAGTTGTATGGTGTTTACATGGCACACGCTGCCTCAAAATACAAGACAGATTCATTTCATTGAAGAATATTGATGCGAGTGCATTTTTGCTATTTGACGGTCTAGACGTTTCCAGTCGTTCCATCTGAGAACATTTAAGCCCTTAATAGTTTCCATCGCAACTCTTATTTTTTCTGTTGTTGTGGTCCGAGTGAACGGTTCTGCCAGTCTGGATCTACAGCACGATTTCACCATACAGCTACGATCATCTACAATCAGTCAGTAATCTTCCATAACCAGCTGACTTTCAAAGACCGCATTGCAAAATCCGCTTGATCGTGCAGGTTTCCGTTGCACAACATCAGGAAGTCCAGGCCATTCAATGTACAAGTGAGCGAAGTCTCGTGGTACCATCACAGAGAGGCACAAAATCACTTTCTAGAACATTTTCGTACACCGTTCCTGGCCGGTAGAATGATTTTCGTAACCCCATTCAGCATCCCGAATCTCTGACAATGTTCAAGCTGAAAACTCATCTTTAATTTGTCAGCACTTAACCGCATCTTTAAAAAAACCCTTAAGCCCTTCCTGTTTTAGCTTGTTCTGTTGTAAATGATGTCTGAAACTGTGTGTTACGAGAACCACTTGTGTTTATTTGCCTCTTTATGGTGATTGTATTGCTCATCTGTAAGGTGGTTTGGATAAAAGCATCTGCTAAAAGAATAAATGTAAATGTACAGACAGACACACATCACATGTGCTCAGCAGGTTTGTTGTGTATTCTCTGCTCTCGGCCTGTCCTGTGTATTTGTCTGTAGTGTGTGTGTGTGTGTGTGTGTGTCCGGCCCCATGTTTACATCCTCAAACAAACACTGAAAGAGTTCAGATCGGCCCCCTGGGGGTCCGTGTGTGTGTGTGTGTCTGTGTGTGGGCTGGTCTGTCTATCAAACGGGTCTCACATGCCTACAGTAGCTGCTTTCACTCCATAACCATCCCAAAACATCCAGTGATATTGTTCTTAAAGTGTGCTGGAGTTTCATGTAGTGTGTAGTCAGTAGTGTAGTTCAGAATGAAGCACAGCTCAAACTCAAAAAACACCGTCACACCACACAGATTAATGTATGCTGATGAATGTGGTGAATCTGTGTGAGCAGCTCAACTTGATCGCACAAAATTCCCTGATTGCATAGATTTCGACTGAAATTAATGGATTTCACTCACCAAAAATCACTGAACATTAGTAAAAGTGATCACGGCTTGATATTTTACTCATTCAGAGAAGAGTGAATGAATGAACAAGAAAATGAATTAATCAATGCACAAAAAAATAAAAGTGGGCCGAAGATTGAACCCTGCAGGACACCTGCTGATGAGGAAAAATTAGATTCTGCCCCCCATTTAATGGTGTCTACAGAAAAGTTAAATGTATTCAGTTTAGATAAGAGAATTATGCTGCATTCACGCCATGTCGTAATTCTGAGGTGACAACACGTGACGTCCTACTCTATCTAAATTGTGTGTTTTTATGGCAACACTATCAATGCCAAATCCCTCACGTGCTCCTGAACTCGTAATTACAACTTGTAAACTCGGAATGTTCTGAGAGTTACAACTTGGACCAGTGACAGATGCACCACGTGACCGCCGCCAGGCTCATTTTGGCGCTACTTTAATGCTGCCTCTGAGTCCAACAACATGGAAAGCTATGAGTAAAATGCCCCGCGTTTTCATCTTAGAATTACGGTAATTATGACATGGCATGAACGCAGCAATAAATAAGAGAATTGTGCTCTTCTGATTATCTTCTGATAAAACACAGGACTGATAAGGAATATTTTGTAGTGAATGTGACCAGATATACTAATTATCTGAAGCATCATTAATAGTGATTTATAATTGGGGACTGACTAATTATTTAAGGATAACAAGTTTTTTTTCATATTTATTCACACGATGATTCTCTTTCCATAGGACTCTGCAGCAGGTACAGACAAACCAATAACCCATTGCTGTCAGTGCAGGGCCGGATTATGACGCGGTGGTGCCATGGGTACAGTTGACATCACGTTCTGGGGACGGCAGTATTTCCGCTGGGCCCTACTATTGTGGTCTAGTGTCCCGTAGGTCCATGCATTAATCCGGCCCTGGGTGTTAGTCGTACAGTAACTCAGTCCACATGTAAACATTTGCTGTGGCTTTATAAAGCTGCATCATATCACGTCATGATAGATAAAACATTTCCTTCAGTCCCAAGAGCTTGATGACACTTTACAAACATTTTACAAATGTAGAACATTTTCATATGCTGAAACACCCTAAACGAGTTCAGATTAATTATGAGTCATATTAACAAATATATATTATTCATTAAATAATTGAAATAAATACATCTGAATAAATAATTTAAAACAGTGAACAAATATGTTTTTTACATAATAACAGCAAGTTGAATAAGACACTGGAACACATTACAGCAAGGATCTTTCCAAAGTAAAAGAAAAATCTAAATTAATGTTATTTCAGTAATTTATTGATGTCATTGAATATGTTTTCAGAAATAACAACAAATTGAATAAGTAATAAAAATTATATAATAATAAAATTATAAAGTACAAGCCCTGGATGTAAAACATCACGTGAAATCAAGTTTTCCGTGAGTTTATAGTGTTTGTTGTTCTGTCAGTTGGGCCGGATAGGTTACCATGTACACATGCAGCAACACATGGAGAAAACCTGGCATGGAATGAGCTGTCCCCTGTGTTCATGATCCGGTGTAATGGAATGGCTGTGAGTCTGTGGTCAGTAAATGCAGGTCATTTCCTCTTCCTGTTGCTCTGATGATGAAGCTGTGCTGGGCAGCTGCATGAAGCTGTCAGGTTAATCCACTAAATAAATAATTTTTGTAGGCATTTCCCTAAAATGTCAGAGTGTTTGCGGGCAGCTTGATTCCATGAGCTTCATATGTTCTCACACAGGGCAGGGCTCACAGCTCAGTGAAGATCCGCTGGGAGTTTGTGGTCAGTCTCGAGGAACTCAGGAGACTGAAGGGACTCATATAATCAACTATGACGTAAACGACGCCTCATATAATGTGAGAAAGAATAGGCGATCTCAGGCAGAAGCAAACTGATTCATGCTTCCTCAGATTGTTTAAGTGGATTCTGAATGCAACTTCAAATCAAAAAACGTCTCGGGTTACACATGTGACCATGGTTCCCCAAGAGGGAACGAGACGCTACGTCCTTTAGTGGACACTATGGGGACTGCAGCCAGCAGAACCGGTGTCTGAAGCACCTGTGAAACAACTCCAATTCCGCTGGCCCACCTAGCCCCTGACGTCACAGGTGGCCGCACAGAAGAATAAGAGGGCATTTGTTGAACACATAACTAACTTGGTTGTCTAATGGAGACGTGGAAACAAGCCCTAGGCATGGCACGTGGACGCAACTATGGTTGTATGCGTAACTCGAGATCTTCCCCTTCTAAAGAACTCATACTGCATCCTTTAGCGGACACTATGGGCAACAGAACTCCGACTCAGCCATGCCTGTTCACCTGGTGAAACAGCACCAGGGGAAGTGACAGACATACATCACACCTTCCCTCAGAAAAGGGGCACGCCACTGACGCCTGGGGCCATTAACCCAGCTGAGCAGGAAAAATGGGGAACTCAGCTGAGCAGGAGGAACACTCCATTAACCAAACTAAGAGCACAGCTATTCTCAAAAGGCGATGTCACAATGAGCCAAAGCAGCATGCAGTTCCAACCCACCCCTACTATCTGACTAAGCTTAAGGGGTAAAGGGGGGTAGACCATCTATTTAAAACCCTAACAGAGTAGATGACTAGAAGGGGGCTCAGGGAGCTGTCTACCTGAAAAAACCCTGAAAAGGGGGGCAGCCCAACCCCTGAGAGTACTTGGAAAAAGGTCTACATCACAAGGGAGAGACTGGACCTTCAATCAGTTTCGCCAATAAGAGAAACACAAACGAACAACATTAGTCCAGCCTCAGAGCCTGATGTATGCAGTGGTCTAAAAACACTTTTTAAGCATCAAGAAGTGTTAGAGCACAGTATAGAACTGGAACGTTTCTCATCCAACACCTTCTTGACATCCGCTCTCTTCCTCTTAGCGTTCATGCAAGTGGCCACGCAATTCTTCTGTTCCTGCCTATGATCCTCAGATCGAGACGGACCAGCCCCCTCAGAGGTTCTAGAGGAAGACTCAGGATGGCAGGGAATGAAGTTTTTTAAGAGCAGCGGACTGCACCTTTGTTTTCTGACCACCGCCTCAGCGGAGGTGCCGAAAAGCCCGGAAGGCGACAATGGAGCATCAAGAAGAAAGGCTTTTTCCTTCCTCCCAATATCAGCCAGATTTAACCACAAATGCCTCTGGATCTTGCTGTGTTTGCACTCACAGTGGAAGCTTTTAAAAGGTCTATACCCTTCTCAAACTTTTCTGCACACTTAACCTGCAAACCCCATGATCTGATGAGTCTGGTGTCAGAAACCTCGGACACAGAGACACTTTCTCAAACGTTCACTTGCCTTGGTTTCTCCATTACACCTTTACATGCACTGTCAAACAAACAGCTCCCGAAAACAACTAAAGTTGATGTGTTTAGCAGGTGCTCTGTAATACTTCCAAGCATCCGCCTGTGTTGACACTACGTGGGCCAGTGGGATTGGAGTTGTTTCACAGACGCTTCAGACTGTGTCTAGTGTCTGCTAGAGGACGCAGCGCGAGTTCCCTCTTGGGGAACAAGCTTTTAATAAAGAGGCATTAAAAGGCTGCAGGCAGAAATTCTTCTCACAGTGACGTCATGGGAGAAAGCAAAGCTGTGCGGAGAAGTTTATGCATCATTACTGTGATTCTCCACAGCGTGTGAGAGGAACTATGACTGAAACACGCCTTTAAAAGCCTCTGCAGGAGCAAATGCTTGTGTGAATGAATGTGCCCAGTCTGATCCGCTTTCATCTGTGTGGGGCTGTAAAGTCTTTCTTTGGCAGCAGATCCTCCTCTCATCTGCTGCAGCACACAAACGCCTGGTTCGTCCTCATGGAATGATTAAAGAGTGACCACTGATCTGGACTACTGAGCCACAACCTGTTCCTCAGCTGGCCAGACATTACATACGACAACATAGAGTGGTCATTAAATGACTTTATTAAGAAAATATTAACAGTGTGGAGGGAAAGCTGGGAGCTTCAACCACACTAACTGTGATTCTTGTTTGTGAATGTCATGTTTTAGTTGGGGTCCGAACAGTCGTGTTCTCATTTTGCAAACCAATTTTATAGCACAAAGGTTTTCAAGCCCCCTGATTAGCTGGAACATTTGAGATCTCTTGCTTGATCATACTGGATGAAGTTTGTTGTTCTTACGAGTTGCTGCTCTCAAGGAGAGAAGAAAATGAAGAAAACGAATCCTCCCTCAGAGCCAGTTGTCTGTTCAATGATAGAAAAGGCTCAGGAATAACACATTCATGTTTGAGTGAAACCTGTTGAATTGAGGCCAGACAATTTCAGATCACTGATGAGAAACATGTACGTTAATATGAAAGTGCCCGAAGGCCTCGCTGGATCTAATGATGGATCTAATGATCGGCGTTCCTCTGACGCTGACGTCACCTGCATCACAACAACAGTCACAAACGGCACTCAGACCTGAACGCCAGCACGTTTCACAATACATGAGCTCGTTAGCTGAAGTAATTGCTTCATTGTGTTTCTGCTGGCATCATTTACAGTATGAGTAAGTTAAACTGACTGCAGAACACACATAGATTCACATGAACTCAATATCTGCATTTGCAGAGGTAAAGGTCAGCTCTTGATGTGTGTTGGGTTTCATGATCTTCAGACAGCGTTTAGTCTGTTTATTCTTTGTAGATATTTCATCTCTGTAATGTAAGTTGGGATGGGATGGGCAACTCATTAATTGTAACCAGTTTTTAAAAATCCCATTAAAACCACATGGAAAAAAAATATTGCATGAAATTACTTCAAAGGTTTAGAAATATGCGAGCGTTTACATAAGTGACAAGATTTCGTGAAAATAAAACAGGGTGTGACACAAACACACAGTCTTGCTTTGTTTAGATGGTTTGTGGGATGATTTTTTTTTTTTTGCATTTGTATAACGATAAGCAGAACACCTTGACTCATCATATTGCTTTGCTCTGGAATATTATTAATGTGAATCTGCTCTTGCAACAGCTATAACTTTTTATCCTGTTTTTAGGGGTAAATACGGTCCAGAGGGGGTGCCTTTGAACGGGTTCCACCCCAGTGACAGCTTTTAAAGCTTTTTTTCTGAGAGTGTACGACATCTCTGTGGATGATGAGGCTTCTGGAAGTGTTTGGTTTTGTTTATGGCAGTGAGGGAGTTACCTTCAACTATAGACAAGGACTCCTTTAGTTGTTGGGTATTTCCCTCTCGCTGTGGTTAAACACGTCCAGCTACATGTTTCCACAGAGCCACTTACTCCTTTACACGACACGCGTGCGATTCCATTGCGTCAGCGAGCATATTCTGGCACAGGTCTCTGTGAGTCTGTGAGATCCAGAGCTCTTACACTCAGGTGGACCAGACGCTTCTAGAAGAGTCACACACACAGAGTGAGTTTTTTGGCATGCATTATTATTGGTGTGATGTATTTATGGTTAGTGAGATGAGATGAGAATCTAGAATTATTAAAATTGATTGAAGGTTTATTTAAGGACAAAGGAGCTGCTGCTGTGGTGAGGACCGGCTCATGTATGATTCAATAGTGACAGTAAAGACATTTATAATCAGTGCTGGGCGTGACGCATTACAAGTAACATGAGTTTGCATAATCAGATTACGTTTTTCAAGTAACTTGGAAAGTTACTTTTTTGAAAGTTCTCCTGTCCCCATGTTGAGAGAAATCAGGAGTAAGATGTTATTTCAGTTGTAGAATAAATGTGAACATGCATTAATTCATCTCACTTACAAAAAAAGTAATTGTTCTTCAAAATAAGTTCAGTATTCCCCAAAATGAATAAAAACAGTGAAATGCAACTTAGAATATGACGCAAACCTGCAATAATTAAATATGTTAAATAATACAAATAAGATAAACTAACATCTGTTATTCTTTTTTTGTGTGTTGTTCTGTTTTCTTCTGTACAGATGTGAATTTACTTTTCCTTCAGCCTGAGGCTTTTGGTGTGAAAGGGCTTTTACGTTTGCCCAAAAATAGAACTTTTTAAATAAATAAAAAAAGCAAGCCCTGCCCAGATTTAAAAAGTAACTCAAAAGTAACGTAATGCATTACATTCCATAAAAAGTAACTAGTAATGTAATTAGTTACTTTTTACACATTACTTTTAAAAGTAACTTTCCCCAACACTGTTTATAATGTTAAAAAAGATTTCTATTACAATTAAATGCTGTTCTTTTGAACTTTCTGTACACCTGTGAATCCTGAAAAATAAAATGTATGTCCATTATGTGTCACACGCTGTTATTTAAAATTGAACGCACATTTCATGCCATTATTCCTCTCATTTGCCTCATTCAGAGGTCATGTCATTTTTATTTAATTTACTGGAATGCAGAAATACAGTATTTAGTACTTTGGTGGAATCACTTACTTTAAAAACCCAATTTCCAGATGATTACACATCACTTTTCAGAAATAACTAGCTGCATTCGTTTCATGATTTTCTATTGTTTTATGACAACATTAATTCCTCCAGCATGTTTGGCTCCTCGCAGCAGTGACTCATGCGCTGATACACTACATGGCCAGAACTATTACATTTTGACCATAAGCAAAATCCATAAAAAATAATGGACTGGATCTGGTGTAAATGAACTTGAAAAAACCCTGAGCTGAAGCCCACTGAGCTCCTCCGGGATGAATCTGATCCACAGTCCATCACCTGAACAGAGCGAATCCTCCAGCCATCTTCATCATGTCCGTCTGTTCACAGACTGAGAGCTGCTACAATAGCACAGGGAGACGTTAATGCTGATCCCACTGACAAAATGACATATTCAGCCTGAATACACGAGAGCGTGCGGCTCAGGTGTCTTCATACTTTGGCCATGTAGCGTAACAGCAGAAATGAAATGGAGCAGTGAAGTACAGCGCTGGGAACAGAGTGGAAAATCTGCCTGATAGAACACAGATCATGCTGGATGGATGACTGGAGATCTCCTGTACAGAACAAGATCCACTGCTTCACTGGACCGATCCATCACTGAACAACACTGACAATGATGATAAACAATCTCATTTATTCATTATTTATAATGTTACAACAGATTTCTATTTGAAATAAATGCTGTTCTTTCAAACTTTCCATTCATCTGTGAATCCTGAAAAATAAAATGTATCACAGTTTTCACAGAAATATTGTGCAGCACAACTGTTTTCAACATTGCTAATAATCAGAAATGTTTGTTGAGCAGCAAATCAGTATATTAGAATGATTTCTGAAGGATCATGTGACACTGAAGACTGGAGTAATGATGCTGAAAATTCAGCTGCGCATCACAGAAATAAATTACATGTTAACAGATATTCACATAGAAAAGTGCTGTTTTAAATTGGAATAATATTTCACAATTTTACTATATTTTTGATCTAATAAATGCAGCCTTGGTGAGCAGAAGAAACTTCTTTAAAGGGGTCATCGGATGCAAAGTTCACTTTTTCGTGTTGTTTGAACATTAATGTGTGTTGTCAGTGTATGTACAAATCTACCCTATAATGATAAAAATCCATGCAGTGGTTTTTAATTAATCTGTAAAAATAATATCCCCTTTTTCAAATCGAGCCGTTCTCAGATGGCTGTCGTTGTGGCGTCACATGACAGAGGCCACTCCCACAATAGTTGATTGACACGACCGACCTCCGTTGTTTCGATGCCGGAGCAGGGATGTAAGTTAGACAGGAATATCTCCGACTGAGTGATTGAGGTGTTGTGTTGCTGGATGTAATAATGAACATAGTGGTCGTCATTTACTCCCGACATCTGAGCCGCTGAAGATGCAGTAGATTACGTTTGTTTGTGAAGGGAATGCGCCTCCCGATCTACATATATCCATCTATGTTCACGCAAATCATTCGTGATCCAGCTTCACTTACAGCAGAAGTGAGTATAAGGGGTTTATTATGAATCTCTGCAATCACCTTTCCTAATAACGTACTAGTAAGCAAGTTTGTGGCTAAACACGCTAAATTATGCTAAAGTAAACAGGCTCATCACTCCACAGAGAGAAGAGAGGGGCGGGGCGAGCAGAGCTCATTTGCATTTAAAGCAGCCTCGACCAGAATGAGGTGATTTTTGCAGAGCTGATTTTGACAAGGTAAAAAGGGTGTTGTTTCACACTGCCATTGAGAATTTTTAACCAAAGTAACCAATTATAGACTTTTCATTAAGACCCTAAAGAATCATAGCAACTTGTGGAAAATGGGCGTCCAATGACCCCTTTAAGAAACACTCACTGAGTAACCTCATATTGCTCAAGTACAAATAAAGGGTTTGTCCTGGAGGAGGATTTTATAGGATACGGCTTATCAGAACTGCCAAAGATGACGAATGACAGCCTGTGTTAGTCATTCCCTGCATCGCATGCATCAGTCTGTGTGTGAATGTGCTGCAAAACTTAGTTTGTAGTTTGAAGTCTCAGTCAGGGTTCTCAAGGCTCTGCTTAGACGTCTTATCTAAGCTTTATTTGAGCACTGTATCTGTACGACCTCTGACCTCTCAGGGGACCCAGAATGAGTTTCTATGTTTATACATGTGTTTGACTGGAAGTCAATGATTTTCAGCTCTGTTCATGTTGGATGTTTTCTCTGTGGAGGAACTTCATGCAGTATCACTGAAGACTGTTTTAAATGCCAAAACGTTTTATTCCTAAAAGCTGTGCAAATCTCTCTCAGAAGGACAAAGTCCATATGTGTCTCCCTTTCATTTTCAGAAAGGTGGGATTTATTCAGCAGTTTACAGTGTGTGTGTGTGTGATGACTGTGTGAAAAGCGATGTGTAAACGTAAAGTCTTCTCTCCCGTGGAGAGGATCAACAGTTCTCCTCCTCCTCCTCCTCCGCTGCTCCTCCTCCTCAGTCCACAGAATGACCTTTTCAGGAAAAACCCTAATCGGCTATTATTATCTGTGTTTTGGGCTGTTTAACTGTTCTCTTGATATGTATTGGCCTGGAGGATTCAAACACAAATCTGTCTGCAGGACAGCAGGCCAGTGCACTGGAATCACTGAACGCACGATTATTTGTTGTTACGTCTGATTGTGCAAATACCAAAAAAACAAAAGGCTCAAGCTAAATGAATATGTAACTCAATAAAATTCTACCCTATGAATAAATAAGTCATTTAGATTCATTCAGGTCGTTGGTGGTGTTTGAGGGTTGTAGAATGTGCTGAACTGATGTAAAGGTCTCTGTTGAATCCTCTGCTCACGTTAGCTCAACAGCAGCTGATAACACAAGGATGTGGGTGGCCCGCCGGCACATGAATGGAGACTTTAAGTTCAAATGCTCAGTCTCATCATGTTCCAGACGGGCTCTAAACAGCAGGAGAGACTACAGGAGTCAGCCAGAGCTAAATTAAACCGCTCTATTCTGAGTCACTCAAACAGACACACACGACAGACCGTGATTTATTAGGATTCGCTCAGATTTGCTGGCTACTGTCGTGTTCTCATCTTCATTTGTGGCTTTAAGGACATCATAGTTTCATTTGTACATTCATAAAAAAGTGCACTTGTAATGTACTTCAAATCTTACAAGTATTTTAAAAACTGTACTCATAGAGAATATACATGAAATAAACTGTAATTAAAACTATATTATGATTAAACTATAATATAATAGGCCACTTAAGTGACTTAGAGAGAGACACTTTTAAATAGGGACCTTGGTCAAACATTAAATATAAAATAAATGTTTGTACAAATAAATATTGCACATTTTAAATCCTTATTTAAATAATCATTTGTAGTGCATATGCTAATTTTGATGTGTTGACTAACATAAGATTAAAGGTTATCATTAAACTGTAGTCTGTTATTGGATGTTACATACATGGTATAATTTTTCTCTCCCAAACATTACAGGTGCGCACACACAAACACACAAACATTTTATTTAAGACACACATACAAACCACACTCTGACATCCATACCAACATACCCACACAATCACATCTGCATAATTTATCCAACGGACTCTATAGTAGACTATAATATGCATAAGCAGAAAACATGAATAAAGAGAATATTTGCCAAACGTAAAAAAGGCAGCATCTAGTAAAACATGGTAAAAAATTTAATTTTAAAGCCTTGCCAATAGAATAAAAGCCTCTTAACAAATATTGCATCATTAGTTAAATGGCCCTCGGATGAAAAATTGCAGTTTGAATGAGTTTCAATGAGGACATTTTTGTCCTTTAGGTCCTGAGAGGAACTATTTTTTGTACCTAGCATAAAATAGATTTATTAAAGGAAATCGGGGTGAAATATTAAAATTCTAATAAAAATACACACCTGTGCCAAAATGTATGCAGTTGGCATTAACACATAAAAAACAAAAACAACAACAAAAAAAAACTGAAAAGGACAAAAATATCGTGGGTCGCTCAAGGGTTCAGTTATATTTACCATAAAAGCTTGTCAGCAGTACTTCAACCATATTTAAAAGACAATAGAATTATGAAATTATATATAAAGATGCTTGGGTAAAAAAAACTCAAAGTTCAGCCAATTGCATTTCATATAAATTTAAATGTATTCATTTAATTTCCGTTAAGATGCAATACAGACTTACATAATAAGGAGTCTTTTTTTAGGCTTAAATGCTTTAATTGCTAAAGTGTGCTTTTTTTCACTTATCAAATCAAAATGTTTTTCAGACACTGAACTGAACGGCCTCTAGAATTTCTCTTTAAACGCAAGGCCCGCTGAACATCTGTCTAGTCACTACAGAAAATGAAAGAACGCACGGGTTTCTCACGGATGAATCAGCGCTGAGTCACGCTGGATCTCGACTGACAGCTTCAGACGAGCCGCCCGCACTCCCATCTCCCTCTCACAGCCTCGCTCCGCGAGTATTTTCATACAACATCACCATATTGCCATGGAGATCCTTTCTTGAGCAACATAACCTACTTTCTCAAGCCCAGAGAAAGTCCCTGCCACATGACTTTAACTAAATAGCTCAATAATGAGAAGGACATGAGTTTCACAGACATTCAGAAACCGATCTGGTTGTGATCCAGGGTCCAGACCTATATGTTTTATGTTTGTTTTCATGAGAAAAGCACCGGAGCTGCCTTGAGATGTCATATTTGTTGCTGTTGAGACACAAACTCATCAGTCAGTGCCAATAATTGCAAAATGTTCCAGATGTTCAGTGTTGCAGACATATGATGTGTCGATCGGCGCCAGGTTAGCAGACTGGCACTTCAGCGGGTCGATTCGCCGACCTCAACACGACACCAAACGCGGCTCTGAACACAGGAGCTCTCGAGTCTGTCAGAGGCGCGGGTCTGTGTCGGACGAGGGCTCGTAAGGTTTATCGTGACGCTGCTATATCAGGCTGCTGGGCAACAGGAATTTCATCTTCTTTTATCTTCCTAAACCTGCCGGCCGACCGCAGAGACTGTGGGAGTGAATTCCACACATGTGATGATGGACGAGGACTTACTGACGATCCTTCAGCTCTGCTGCACGTATCCTAGACATCTAACATCAGCACGAATGAACTCATCTATTGTGTTGGCGGCTGAGGGAATGTGAGTCAAAGTGAAGACACAACACAATGTCAGTGGTTTGTACAGGATTCCCCTCACGCTGAGTAATGTCTTGTTTTCACAATAAAAAAAAAAAAACTTGATCTTGACTCAGTTCCATTACCAGACATCTCTTATCTTAATTAATGAGAGATTTCATCCAAAAATGAAAATACTGTCATCATTTACTCATCATCAAACTCCAAACCTCTCTAGGTGATAATACCGACTGATGTTGGTTAGGCGCATTGAGAACGAGCAACATATTTCAATCTAAAATATCCAGATCCAGAAATGTGTTGCCCATTCACTCAGTGTTCACTCGGTGACATTGCCCAGCAACACTGCTCAGAAAGTTGCCTTGTTTATCATCACCTTATGACTTTCTTTCTACTGTTGAGCATACAGGAAGATATTTTAAAGAACGTTCATGCTGCTCTTTTCTAAACAATCAAACTGTTCAAGGAATAGTTCAGCCAAACGTGAAAATCGGCTGTAAATGTACTCAACCCTCAGGCCATCTGAGGTAATGTGTCATTCCATCAGTGTCTCACCAATGGATCCTCTGCAGTGAATGGGTGCCGTCAGAACGAGAGTCCAAACAGCTGATAAAAACATCACAATAATCCACAAGTAATCCACACCACTCCAGTCCATCAGTGAACATCTTGAGAAGACAAAAGTGTTACTGTTTTGGACTGTTTTGGCTTGTAAATGTTGCTTGATCTGTGCAGATTTCTCTCCTGATTAAGACCAGACCACTTTTTCACTGGAGGAAGTGTTATTATGGATTATGGACTTGTATTTGAGTTTGATGGACTGGAGTGGTGTGGATTACTTGTGAATTATTGTGATGTTTTTATCAGCTGTTTGGACTCTCATTCTGACGGCACCCATTCACTGCAGAGGATTTTGGGTGAACTGTTCTTTAATAACTATCAACATCCAAAAACCCTAGTAAATGTTTAATTCTTCTGAAGCCATTTTTTGGTTTGTCCTTTCCTGTTTACGAAATATGCAGTCGCCAAGCTTAATGTTATCATCCCTAAAAATCTGCCCATTTTACTGCATCAAATTTCAGTATTCATAAGCGCAAAATATGTTTCTTATTTGTTGCTGTAGATGGTGTAACACCCTTAAAATTGGACAGCAATTTTAGGAAAGTCCCAGTCATTCTCAAAACTGTGAAAAAAAATAATTTCATACAGATCCTCTGAGAATTACCACATTCGCTGTTGGAGCAATACAACCTCTGATGTTCACAGATGTCTGGCAGACTCCTCTAAAATCAGGTGTTTAATCTTCGGAGACATGTCTGATGTTTTTATGTTACACAACTGCAGGTAATGGCCATTAAGCAAATGAACAGCATCCGGTAAAAGAACGCATGCACGCACTCCTCCATCTGCTGTCTTATTTTTCATATGCATGTCCAGCAATCATTTAAAAGAATATCACAAACACCAGCTCATGGGTTTGGACTTGCAGATGTGATGTTCAAGCTGTGAGTTTTCTCTCATGGCCTCAGAATCATCAGGTTTATGAAGGACTGCAGATATCGCTGTGGTCTTTGCTGAATAGTTGAATGATTGACCAGATGCTGTCAGTGAATGATGTGATTCCCCAGAGGAGCTGAGATAGTGCTGGCATCACTTTACTAATGACTTGTTTCAGTTATGGAACGTAATTTTTTGTTGTAAATGATTTAGCGTTGGGATGCTGCAGAAATAACAAAGGCATGATGATCACCCTGCATTAGTGCTCTCTTAAATACTGTATTGTGTTTGATGTAGACCATGTGCTTGATATAACATAACTTGAAATCTCAATAAAGGATGGTTTCAATCATCACAGTTTTTATTTTAAATACATTTTTTGGCTAATAGGCCTATTTTTATTCATTACTTTTTTCTGTATAGATAAAGATTTGACTGCAAAAAATGTTAATCTAATGGATGAAGTCAAGGCGTGTTGCCTTACTATAATGAGGTACAGTAAGACATTAAATATGTGGTATTTAAAGGAGAAGTCCATTTCCAAAACAAAGATTGACATATAATGTACTCACCCCCTTGTCATCCAAGATGTTCATGTCTTTCTTTCTTAAGTCGTAAAGAAATTATGTTTTTTGAGGAAAACATTTCAGGATTTTTCTCCATATAATGGACTGATATGGTGCCCCGAGTTTGAACTTCCAAAATGTAGTTAAATGCAGCTTCAAACAATCACAAATGCGGTTGTAAATGATCCCAGCCGAGGAAGAAGGATCTTATCTAGCGTAACGATTGGTTATTTTCATTTAAAAAATACAGTTTAAATACTTTTTAATGTCAAACGCTCGTCTTGTCTTTCTCTCCCTGAACTCTGTGTATTCTGGCTCAAGACAGTTAGTGTATGTCGAAAAACTCCAATCGTATTTTCTCCCTCAACTTCAAAAATCATTTCAGAATCATCCTACATCACTGCAGAAGAACAGACACAGTGTTTGCAAAGAAGATCAAACACCCTTAACAAAAAAGGTAAAACAGTGATATAGGATGATTTTGAAGTTGAGGGAGAACATGAGATGGGAGTTTTTCCACAAACACTAACTGACATGAACCAGAACAAAAACAGAGTTCAGGAAGAGTAAGACAAGACGAGCGTTTGACATTAAAAAGTATATAAATTGTATTATTTTTATTAAAATAACCAGTGGTTTCAGTAGATAAGACCCTTTACAACCGCATTTGTGATTTGTGACTCGGGGCACCATATCAGTCCATTATATGGAGAAAAATGCTGAAATGTTTTCCACAAAAACCATAATTTCTTTACGACTGAAGAAAGAAAGACATGAACATCTTGGATGACAAGGAGGTGAGTACATTATCTGTAAATATGTTCTGGAAGTGGACTTCTCCTTTAATGGTTCTGAAGCAAAATTGAGTACAAAAAGTACAAATCTTCTTATTAAAAAGCAAACAATACAAGGTAACAGGCAAAAACATGCTTTACAGACCATATAGTTTGCTCATGTGATAATTTTATGTGTGATAACCAACCCCAGTCTCTACAAAATTAAGAGAAAAGGTATTTCAACATATTTTTGGAGTTCAGATGTAAGTGGGTCGTGTTCATGTGATGAATTACAGCTGTGGTTCCTCTGCTGGGACACAGAATGAACTTAAGAACTTACATGTACTAAAGAAGAAAATAATCAGAAAAAATCCCTCATAGTGAGTTCTGAGAAAAGCTCTTGCAACATTTATTTGCAGATGAAACTTAATATTTTATTAACTGATGCAATGACATCCATACTCTTTTGTGTGTTTTTGGGACTGCTGCACTTTATAGCTTAATGCATCAATCAACTGTACATTATTCAACTTTTGCAGCTCAACCTGCCTTGACAGACTTCATATATAAACTGCATTCATAGTTATAGAATCATGCACAATCCAGGCAAAGTCATTTAATGTGAGGAGAGAGAGTAGATGATCAGATGAGCGGTGGTGTTTGCTAGGTGAGGGGTTTGCATCTGAATGTGGAGGGTTGAGGAGGTGGGAGCTTTACTCCAGCTCGGAGTCGTATTTCAGTGTTTGAGCGAGTCTGGACGAACTGAGACTGCCTTTGTTCACGTGGAGCTGCTGGATCCCGGTGGGTGTGCAGGAGGAGAAGAGTCTCTCTGACGGAGCGAGCGAGCGCTGCACCTTCTCCAGCGAGCGACATGGAGCGACACAGCGATTCACCGCTGAGGTGACTGAACTTCTGACCTGCGCTTCCATATTTCATTCATTTTCTTCTGAGAAACATCTCGCATCATCTTTATTTCTCATCAGCAGAGTCTGGTGCTGGAGTTTCATTGCTGTGTGCATCATCTGTTCTTCTGGGTCTGCCGTCCAGCACTTTGAGTCAGGTATGACACTTACATGTTTTAGAGAACCAGACGTGTGCGTGTGCTTTACACCTTCATACAATCTGCAGAAAATAGTTAGAGGTGGGGTGCTCGATTGGTAAACGACTCGTTCTTTTGAGTCAGATCTTTCTTAATGAATCAGTTCGCAGCAGTGGTGTTCGAGTCGACTCCCTGACTCTTTTAACCAAGAATCGACTCGTGCGTGGCGTCATGGCGTTGTTTTGGTCGTGTGATTTTTGCATGTATATGAGGATTAATGACAGAATTGGGAGTGAACCTTGAAATGTGACTGATGGAGTAAAAAGTAAGTTACTTTAATAACTGATTCACAACAGAAATGTTGCACATGAACGCAGTGGAGATGTGTTTATGAGCTGATTCTATGACAGGTTTGTCCTATCAACTAAACGTCGATTTTATTAAACAACAGCATTTTATTACACTCAAAACTGAGATATGTAAATGAATTTTAGTAGCCTGTTGTAAAAGCTAATTATAGAAATAATTTTTAAATAATTGTATGTATGAACATATGAGCATGGCTGCAACAGGTGTTCATTTATAAAACATATATCAATTAAACGTAATTCAAAAAAAAACTCTAAATGTGATTTCATGTGGCTATATTTCGAGCGTGTGAACTTGATGTCATAATCACGAGATGACAGAATTACACCATGACGTTAAATAATGGCTGAATATGTTTTGAACCGATTCTTAAAAATGAACTTCAACTGAATCGATTCGCATGAGTCAGAATTCCAAAGCTGCAGTAACAAAAATGCAACCTGTTCCATTCCTGTGCTAATCTGTTTTACAAACCACCAAACTATTTTAACTTTTTTTTCCAGTGTTTCAGTGGAATGTTTCTGTTAGCTTTAATCTAATCCAAATTGAAGATTCATACCAAGTTTGCAGAGCCACTCAGGGGATTTGGTGGTAGAAAAAAAATAGATAGGAGGAAAAATTGTACTTTAATGCTTTCAAAAGTTTTGCTTTCTCTAGCACAAAAAACAAACAACAACAACAAAACACACACACACACACACACACACACACATATATATATATATAGCCTAGATATATATATATAGCTATAGATATGTACATATATAGGTGAGGTGATACTGAGCCGCACAGGAACCGCTGGGAGACTGAAGTAATTAATGAGTCAGGTTGAAGTCAGATGGCTGTGATGATGATGATGATGATGATGATGATGATGATGATGATGTGTTCTGGCTCAGTTTTGTCTCTGATGTGGTTTGTGCTGAGACTGCAGAATTCAATGAACTTTTGCTGCAACTTGATTTATGTCCATACTTGATATTTTTATATAGTTTTTCCCTGGTAGTTTTTAAGGCACAATGAAAGTCACGTTCCATCACTGCATCCAGGTGAGGTTCATAGATTCGTGAGGGAGCTCAAGGTCACAGAAGGTGGAGGTAGAGGGATAAGCCCCGATTCTTTACCTCAATTACCCTCATAATGACAGAGAGTTGGCACAGTCACTCCGTTCGGTCAAAACTGCCGTTATGTCAAGCGGCCGAGCTCGAATAATCTTCCCTAAGGATGACATCATGTCCACAAAAGCTGTATTGTGTTCCATCTGTAAAATAACGCAGAGCTGTTCACGCTCGGTCCAAACGGGACGTGTGCCAGAGGATCGCATTCTTGACCTCGGTTTATGTTAATGATGAACTTAATATGTTTTGAGGAATGACTTGCTGTTATTACAGGGCTTTAATAACACCACAGTGTCTCTGCTTAGAAATCAGCTGATACAGGAAAAAAGCTTCTGAAGGTGAACTTAAAGGGGTAGTTCATCCACACATGCAAATTAAAGTCAGTTGGGTCTTCTGTTGTTTTGCACTCCATTGACTTTCATTGCACGGACAGAAATCATAAATGAGGGTGGAAAAATGATAAGAGGAGTTTCATTTTTAGGTGAACTATTCCTTGAAGTTTGATGAAGGAGTGTGTTATTTGAGATTACTGTTTCTAGAGCTTTTGTGATTCAAATTTCACCAGAGCTCCTGTAATATATGATGATAGATGATCGCGTAAAGCTCGGCCAGCACAACTCTGGCCAGACGACTGATTTGGGACAAATATTTCCAGCCCCAGCTGTAAACACAAAGGAAATAGAGCTGTTTCCACAGAAACTGGCCTTCTGAATGTATTGTAAGTGAGCAGCTGCTTTTGTAATTCTCATGTTTGTTTGATGCACAAACAATCTTCACATCTTAAACACGGTTTGGTCTTTATTGCTCAGAGTCTCTTGCTGCATCCACATAGTTTGCCATTGGCTGTTCAGTTGATCTTGTAGTTTAAGGCTATGATTTTTCTGTGTAAAGTGGTAGTTAAATTCAAACACGTTTTTCACCCAGTTGAGGACGTTATATTTCACTGACCCAATGTTCGCCTGGCTCAGTGCACACAAGACACAATCTGAATCTCGGTGAGTTTTAGCAGCGTTCTCCAGGGCTTTGATTTCCTGTAGTTCTGGTTCCTCTGTCCTTGCTTAGTTTGTATTACAGTTACTTTTCTCCTTACCTTCAGAAGGGCTCCTAATGTGGACACTGACAGCTCGTATTAACCACAGGAACGGAGGCCGACCTAATGAAATGTAGCCTACTGTTGAAGAATTGTCTTCACACTTTTAATACATTGACCCACATGATGACTCTCAGAAAACAAATCTGAGATTGTGAGACTCATGCCAGGACAGAGCCAGGTCCAGGACCTGATGGAAGACCTCCAGAAAGCAGGAGGAGACTGTTGTCATAGGGAATGAGATGTTCAGTAGAGCTCCTGACTTTGGAGTTTTTATAACGTCCCGTGCGATTCCCAGGTTGTTTAACCCCGTTGTCCTGATCAGATGTTTTATACATCATTGCCTCATAATAATTGCTGCATATTTGGCTACGTGACCCTACAGCATTTCTCCAAGTGCATAAATAGTACTTCCTTGTAGTAGCTTAAAAAAATAATCGGACTGGTCAGGCTCCACTGTGTCTGCGCTTTCTCTTTCACGTATCACAAACAGAACAGATACAGGACAACACTGTGTCAGGTTAGCATGAGTATTGACAGGACACCTCAGATTGATGCCTTCTGTTTGGTACAGACTTCTTGTTTGGCTGTGTTATAGCAACCAAATGCATGTGGCACATGAATCAGATGTGTGTGTGTGTGTGTGTGTGTGTTGCATAATGCAGTTGTTGCTGTGCAGGAATGTATTATGACATACTCCAGCATTAGCACACTCAACACAGCGATATTAAAACATTTGGATTGACAGTGTGAGAAGATTTTTCTTCCTCCGCTCTGACACGTCTGCCTCCAATTTCTGGAAAATATTAAGCGACGGATAAAACTCCATCAAAGGAAATGTGCGAGAGTGTCCAAACAAGAATGGTAAAAAGACGTCTCATCCTTTCCCTGACTGGCCGGGAGAACAGGAGGCTGATTGTGAGAGATGCTAATTGTGTTTTGGAGGAAACAGTGGCATGTTCTGCTGGTTTGACCGCAGAGTTTAGTTTTTTCTCAGTGTGAAGGGTCTTCTGATGTTAATGCCTGTTGAATTCTAATGTGAGAGTCAATGAAAACAGCACTTAATGTGTTTTTGTTACGTATTAGGTTTGCAAGCTGCTTGCTGGAACATATTGGCTCTGTACAAACATTAAACTATCATGCTTTTATTTTGGCAGAAAACTTCAGAGGTTCCATAAAGTGTCCCTTAAACAGCCACACTTCACTGTGAGAGTGCTTATAAATGTTCTTCAGTTATTCATACCATACATTATGGCACCTTAATATAATAGAACCGTCACTGTCTGAATGTTTCAGGAGTGATTTTTGGTCGTAGAATGTGGTTTCCACTCTTCTAAACAATCAAAATCCATGCATACAGAGGAGGATGACCATATTTAGCTGCGTTATGCACGTGGCCGCCGTGTCCTACAGGCCAAGAAGTCAAATGAGGCCTGTTTATCTTCTGTCATTGTGCAATCGGAATAGCAGCCGAGCAATCCAAGTGATCCGTCTTAAGAGGCCTGTGCCATCTCCAGTATGCTTCGTATCAACACACACACACACACACACACCACTGTTACCGCTCTCTACCCATTCCTGGGTCAGACTGTCTGCTATGAGCTCTTTCTGCCGTATACATCACAGTGAAGATATAGCAGAAGCACTTCATAACACAAGTATATATCATATACAGTACCATCCTCTCTGTTCCCATACAGATTACATTTAAGCTCTCATATTTCCAAAGATCATAAAAAGGTCTTTAAAAGAGCTTTTAGAGGCTGATGGAGTGTTTGCACTCATAGCTACCGATCCTTTTCCTATGATGTCATCACAACAGGAATGTTCAAACAGAAAAACACAGGAGTATTTTTGCCATCGGACAGGGAAGTCTGACTGGAGCGAAGGCATAACACGAATGAAATGTCCATGAGACACAAACCAAACAGGAAAGCATGACTGGATGCTTCCATGGCTTTAATAGAAAAACACATTCCCACTGTAGCTAATTGTTTGCATTTGACATACTGGGACATTCTGATCTTTGACCTTTGGAAAATATAGATAGGTGAAAACATGTTTTTCTGCTGCTCTTATGGGCTTTATATATAAACACTATATTGGAAGAGTACTTATACTTCTTAGGCTACTAAATTGTATTGCTGGTTATTCATAACTAAAGCTGTCAGACATCAAGATGTTTGAGTTTGCATTGTGCAGAGATTTTCAGAAAATGATTGTGACTCAGGTTTAACGGACTTGTACCTGAGCTCTTCACATCACGTGTGAAGTGGTGCACCGGGTGCGCTAATGAGCACGTTTACTACATCAGAAAAGACAAACATATGGAGCTGGTTGTTATACAAATGTCCAAATGTATTCGTTTATCATGCACTCTGATGTGTTTTGAGCTCATAACATAGTATTGTGCCATGAAAAACAAGTGAAGATAAGTATCTTTTAATCAATAATCTGCTACTGTAATTATAGTTTGTGTAAATAGTAGGACTGCAACAATAAATTGATTTGTGGATCGATTCTGAGATCTTTCTGTCATAATCACCAAACGGGATTCAGTGGGCGAGTGCAAATAACAGTTTATTGAAGAAACCAATAAAGAGAACAAGACGTGAGACGGGAGGATGATCAGGACGCCGGGTAGCACAGGGACGTGAATGGGCAGCCACACTTCCGAGAAAATCCAGGAGAAAACGAAGTCAACCCGAACCGCTTCCAGGCAGTGAATCCGGGAGCAGAGAAACTGGAACATGCACCTTGACACCCAAACGGAAACAAACGATCTGACAACACAGGACAGAAACACAGGTGTTAAATAGCTGAGCCAAACGAGCTACAGCTGGCGCAATCACACTAACAATCAAGCGCCACACCCACACTCCCAGCACACACACACACACACACACAGAGCGAGAATGAGTCAGTGAACCCATGAACCGTGACACTTTCTCTTTGGGACCGATTCTGAGCTTATATTTTAACAGCAGATGGCGCTCTAATCTAGTTTTTATCTGCACACTCAAACGCTCACGAAGAAGAGTGCTGAAGAGCGCTTGTGCGTTCGGCTGAGTCATGTCATTTCACCTGAGCTCAGAATGCTTTTATGATGCCCTTGTAATTCACTTCAGCCTTTTCGAATCGTATGAATGATTATTTTAGGTTCAAGTGTGTGTAACGATTTGGAAACAAGCAGAGCACGGCTGTTTCTGAAGCAATCAGCGCCATCTGCTGTTCAAAACTAAACACAGAATCCAATTGAGATGTGATCCAAATCCAAATCGTGATGTGTTCGGAAAATCTCAGAATCGATGCTGAATCTTTTCTCGATTCGCAATGCATAGGTTTATTGTCCCAGCCCTAGTAAAGAGAGATCAAAGTTGTTTCATGGCCACTAGTGTTCATTTATGCTGGAATCTGGAATTTCTGTCATGACAATTCTCTGAGGGATTGGCATGGTATTGTACAAAACAATGTTATTGTGTTTGGTATTGGTGAAATAGATCTGCTACGCTGCTGCTGCTACGGAAGGGCAAGTACTGAGACTTGCTACTGTTAATACATCCACAGCATGCTGCTATGAGCATGTAAGAAATACATATAACATATATGAATTAGGGCTGCACGATTAATCGCACGATATTGTGAGGCGCGCTTAGTCAATGAAGCCGGTACTTTGATTAGTAGTAAAGCTCCATCACGTGCGTTCAGCTGGAGCGGCAATTAATACACAGAGCCGTAAATCACTGACAAGCTACGCCAAATCGCGCTCAAAATCGCAGATGAATCGCATTCGATTTTGAGCGCGATTTGGCGTAGCTTGTCAGTGATTTACGGCTCTGTGTATTAATTGCCGCTCCAGCTGAACGCACGTGATGGAGCTTTACTACTAATCAAAGTACCGGCTTCATTGACTAAGCGCGCCTCACAATATCGTGCGATTAATCGTGCAGCCCTAATATGAATAACTCCATATAGCGTTAAAAGTTGACAGATCACTGTATACAGGTGGAGCTGGGGAAGGCGGAGGGTTTCTGAAGTGCGCTGCAACTGCTTCACTAGATGAATATTTGATTGTTGAGCAGAAAGCTCATTGGCTACCAATACAGGAGAGAAGCAATCAGCTGTGCCATGTGATAATGATGTCATTATGTCAGATTGAGTTAGACCTATCGGACTGCGCCATCTAGAGTTTCATTCCAGATCTTTGGATATGCTGTATATGTGTGTTTGGGGAGGTTTTGCAGGGTTGTATGTAGATGTACATATTCCAGTGAGCCTGTGTTGATTTGTTTGCACAATGTGTATGTGTATAATGTGTTATTGTCAGTGAATCAGCGGTGATGTTAAACTCACACATATGGAATTCATGACTGTTGTTACTTTTTTCATGTAGTTTGGCTGAAATGAGTAGGTGGAAAGTTCTTGTCAGCTCTGGACAATAGAGGACTAGAACAGGGGTGTAAGTGTTTTTAACATTGCCAACAAAGACAGGATATGACCTTCCTGTCTTCAGATGTATAGCCATACAGCCTCCAAAACCACACAGATGAAAAAACGCAATAAAAGCTGACATTTCCAGAGCTGTTATGTGACGGAAGTGAAATGAATTACAGGGATTGTTTAATGATAGTGTGAACAGAAGAGTCAATGAGCACTTACTACTTTTAATTTCCTGAGTCAATGTTTTTGATGGTGAATTTTGAGGGTTTCTCGATGCTGATACAGGCATTCGTGCAGTGAACGTCTTGTGCAAAACAACACAATCTCATGGCAGTTGGTAGTGGCTGTGAACTCGTATGATATCATTCATGTTTTCATATGATCTCCATACGACACAATGACGATTAGGTTTAGCAGTGGACCTTCGTTGTTACCGAGTATGTTTCTGCATGACTCGCTTCATTTGAAATCATCACCTCATAAAATAGTCTGATTTGTGAGATAATACTAAGCATACTCTCATACTAAACACAGAGAGATGAATTCACTAAACAGCCACAATTTTTTTAACTGACTTTTGGGTGGTTAAAACATCTTACACATCACATCCAATTTTCAGCAGACACAATTCATTCTTACTGAATTCCCCACAGAACATTCAGATTTAATCGTGGGTGTTTCCTTCAATGGATCACATTTAGAAAATGATTTATTTCTGCTTCTGCTTTATTTGCCTTCTCACTTGAATAAAAAGTAACGTATGTTATAGTCTCTTGTAGCCAGAGCTCATATTCTGACCAAGAACTGGTTGCTTGGACAAGAGAGGACACACTGTTAGACGCTCAGATGAGTTGAGCTGCATCGTTTCTACATCACTGTGATGCACTGCAGTGTTTCTTAACCGGGTAAACCTGAAAACTCGAGCACGTCTCACTCCAAACCCAAACATCATTTGAGCTGCTAATCACAGCTTTCCTGCTGTCTTGATTAGGCTGTTAAAAGCTTAATGAAGAAAACCACTGTGGCTTCCTTTGGTATTTAAGATACAGTGAATTTCTGTGTGTGGTACAGACGTCCACACCTCACAAAACACGCAGCGGTCAGATGCACGGCTGATTCGGCTCTAATATACACGAGACACAAAGGAAAATCCTGCAAGAGCAGCTTAAAAATCTCATTCTCACATCCTCCATTCATGAGGCACAATGTTTTCCAGCCAACCGTCGTAAAACCTGCGCAGCAGGGACCTGTGAGTCACAGGCGACGTGTGGTCAGCAGATCACCCAATCGAAGTCCAGGCTCTCCTCAGGTGATTGGCTTCGGTCCTGAAGCGATGACTGGTGGGCAGCCTTGGCTTTCAGAACTTCCTCTGTTGTGTCCAACACCCCAGGAGGAAACGCCTGTCAGTTCATAATTGTCTAGGATTTAATCTGTGTGGAACAACACATCACCATGCAATGTTAATGACATTGTTTGCAAAGCTTTATTGTGTCCTGAGAGACCAAATCTGCATTTACCCTTGGGGAAGAAAGCTGTTTTATTGAGCTAACGACATGGTGTTTTGACTAAGAACATGATGTGTTGGACATTCATGTGGTGTTTACACTGCCGTTCAGACATTTGGGGTTGGTTCTGCTCACCAAGACTGCATTTATTTGATCAAAAATACAGTGAAAATAGTGAAACATTATTCCAATTTAAAGCAGCTGTTTTCCATGTGAATATCTGTTGAAATGTAATTTATTTCTGTGATGCGCAGCTGACTGGAATCATTACTTCAGTCTTCAGTGTCACGTGATCCTTCAGAAATCATTCTAATATGCTGATTTGCTGCTCAACAAACATTTCTGATTATGATCAACGTTGAAAACAGTTGTGCTGCCCAATATTTTTCTGGAAATCGTCATACATTTAATTTTTCAGGATTCACAGATGAATAGAATAATCAAAAGCATTCAAACAGCATTTTTTGAATCTTTTGTAACATTTTAAATGTCTTTACTGTCACTTTTTGATCATTTCATGTGTCCTTGATCAATAAAAATATTAATTTTTAACATTGCAGATCATACTGACGGCAGACTTTTGAATGGTTGCGTAACATTAATGATTATATTGACAAGCTGCTGTGGTATGAAAGACTTCATGCCAAACCAGAATTCAGCAAAATGAGTTATGATAGAGAAGCACAAGTTTTCCAAACTGAGAGTCAAGAAGGGAAACAAAACAGCAGCGTTTTTCCCTTAAAACTGGAAAAAGAAAATTTATATTTCATGATTTTTGACTGAAAAATGAAAGCTTCTTTATCATTTTTATTCCAGCTTCAGAATTGAAAGACAAATCTTGAATTGACTATAATTCCACATCATTCTCAAATTCAGCCCTGTCTGGAGAAGCTCAGAAAGTAGTTGATTTGGAAATCAGCTGTAATGTGTGTAGTCGTGAAGTGTTGTGGGTGGCCCGTTGGTCCAAATGATGCATCAGATTGTCCGTTTCAATCCAGCGATTGTAGTTGAAAGCTCTGAACAGCCACTGTCAAAGACAAACCCAGATGGCACGGTGTCTTAAACATATGGCCTCCTTCTTTTCAAGTCGTTCTCGGCTCATCTGCGCAGGCGAAATTTGCTGATTCAGGTCCGACATGCTGTTGTGGCCCAGTAAAAGTAAAAAAGACACTAGGTCTTTCATAAGGGACGCTTCGGGCCTCCGGATGTCGAGACTAGGGACAAATCAAAGAGCATCCTCACAGGAGTTCCCAGGCTTCTGCTGGAGGAGCTCAGATTGAGAGAAAGAGCAATAAAATCCTCTGTGAGCCTGAGAAAATGAATAGGCAGATCATGCTCGAAATGAGTTCTTTGATTGGTTGAAGCTGTTTGGATGTGCCGTCTGTAATAATCTGTAATGACCTCCAGCGCTGCTGTTTCATGCTCATGCCAAGGCAATTTCCTTTCCTAAATGTGATTTCTGTAGTAAGCTAATATGCTGAGTTTTACTGGGCTTGAATGTCTTCATGTAAAAACAGCATATTAAATGCAGGGATTTATTTTTAGTTGAGCTGAGCACAGACAACACATTCCTGAAAGCAGCAGTGTTTACTGTAAGGCGTTTGGCTGATGAAGCCTTCATTAATCACATATCCTCGTCCATCCTTCGTGAGCCTCGTGTTTGTGATGGCAGCTCAGGAGGATTCAGCGCTTTATTTTGGTCAAATTTTCCACAGTTTTTATGGCGTAAGCTAAAACATTGATAAGAAGAGGAATGATCATTTATCATGTCCTTTAGCATCTCTGTATCCTGCTGATTTGTTTCATATAATTAAAATAATTAGAACCGAGTTTGTCAGGCTCCAAAATGACCAGAAAGCACCATGAAGTGGTTGTTCAGCTCATTGCATGTTGTTCTGAATTCATATGATGCTTGTACGTGATGAACAGAACAAAGACAAGCCACTGAACATCTGGATGCGTTTTTGAGATTTTATAAAAGAATTCTGATTTGTGAACAAATCGTTTTTTGAGTCTGATGATGTTGATTCTCTTTACAAAACCAGTCTGAGTGATATGTTCATGAATCAGACTGATATAGTTCTCCAGTTCAGCTGATTCAATGATTCCTTTGCAGCTGCTGGACAGGACGTTATCATTTAATAATGATATAAATCTGAAATATTTGACTTTAGAAGACTTGTAATGTAGTGCACAAGTCACATGAGACACTTTATGATACTTACAGTATTATGGTGCTTTCATGTTCTTTTTGAAGCTTGAATGTTTCAGTCCTCATTCACTTGCATTATCTTGAAAATAACATGTCTTGAATGCAAGTTATTATAGAACTGAAGCTAAAATTAAATGGGCGAGTAAATGATGATAGACTTCTAGGGCTGGGCGATAAAACGATAACGATATGTATCGCGATAAACACGTGATCGATATCAATATAAAATGTGTTCTATAAAACGTTCGATATTTTTTATTCTTCGTCGGAAGGAAACAGAGGTTGCGAAGCAAGTTTGGTTGCATTAACAAAGGCACTCGCTCTATAACCTAGCAACGTGGGAGTGACAAAATTATTAAATTAATATCTTGTATTGTAGAATGGACGCTCAGCGCCGCCGAGAGTTTAGCGCCATCGTTAAAACGAAACCGAAAGTAAAACGCGCGCGCGCATTCAAAAGCAGTTTTAATACCCCACGTTTAGAGAGCGACTCCCCAGTGTGCGCAAATTAGACTACATAACATATCTAGGCTGTAGGCTCTAGGTTGTGTAGTTGTATTTAATGCAACCTTAATATTCATTTAGTGCTCCTAAATTTAGTTTTGGTGCTCCTAACTATTTGAAGTTGGGAACACCAGTGCTACCAAGTAAAAAAGTTAATTTCGATCCCTGAACACAAGCAGCAGACCACCATGGAGAGGTACTCTGCATCAGTGCCTTATGACAAAGAATCTAAATGGTACAAAGATAAAACGGAGGCAGTGGCATATGTTTATAGTTAACACCGCACTATTTTATTACACTTTATTAAGCATTTCTTACTTTTTCTTTCATTTTGCACCTTAAATGTTAAGAGATAATTGTTAAGTGTTCATTGTGACTTTAGAATTATGTTTACATTTTAATTATTTGAGTTTTCCATGGTTGTTGACATTTCTGTCTTAATAACTGGTGGGGTTATGATCAGAGGAAGGTTAAGTTTAAAATAAAAATGTTGAAATGTAATATATTTTTCTCCTGTTCCTTATTTTAAATGGGTCATAAAAAATATCAATAATTATCGATATCGACCGATATGAAATCCTGATATCGTAATACAGTTTTCAGCCATATCGCCCAGCCCTATAGACTTCTCACTTTTGGTAAACTATCCTTGTTTTATAATGTTTTTGTATGTTATTTTGGCAGCTTCAATCAGTGACTGTGCCTCAAAACGTTAGTGTTGCTTTTCAAAGAGTATAAAGACTATTAAAGGACGCAAAGGTAGAAAGCTTAGAGAAAGCTGGAGAGGATCATCTGAGGAACCAGAGAAGATTTACAGCAGCACTTCTGTTTGAGCTGGTTTTTGTGCTTGCTGTCTGGCTAACTTGATGGTTTCACAGAGTTTCAGACGCTTGTTTTGGGGTTTTGGACTGGTAAAGCTAAGAAACCAGGTGTCCTGCTATAACTAAAACAGCTGAACTCCAGATTTAACCATCTGAGAGTTGCAAACCAAGTTGTTTTTCCATTTCAAGATGCTCAAACTGTGCAGATCCAGCATTTTTAAACAATGTTGTTTCCTGGAAATCTCAGGGTGCAAAACCAGAAAGCTCCCCCTATGAAAAGCTAATGAAAAATGTCCTATGAATGTTCCAGTTGTATTTTTCCTGAAGCGTTTATGCCGTAAAGACTCATAAGTCATTTATATATATATAAGTCATCCGACTGCCGCAAAGCTGTCGGAATGCTTTCCAGATCATTTGTAGAGCGTTTAGTTTAGTTTATGTGTCTGGATTGTGTGATTCATGTGTGTTTGCACGCGTGGAGATCAAACTCAACATCAAACAGCAGCAGGTTTGCCATTAAACGCCGAACATACGGATTCATGAGCCGCCGCTGGCAGCTGAACACTACTGTAGCTCCACGCCTGCAATTAAACCAGCAGGTGTTAATCAGGTCATGAATAATTAGATATGCGTTTGATATATTATCATTAGGTCACACTGTTTGAGCGCTGAATTAGTTGAATTACCCTAAAGCTGGATGTGCACAGAACGGATTGTCATTTGGTGGAGCAGGTCACGCTTTTACCGTTGAAATGTTCCCAGAATCCTGTAAACATGTGCTCACGTCCGTCGGTCCACTTACCGTAGCTGTAATGTGGAAACGCATTAAAGTCCAGATGCAGATGGAGCTTGTGAACTTGAGATGTTTGAGACGGATCATCTGTGCTTGAGTCGGTGGACGGAGTGAAAAGAGCACAGGTTCAGTGATATGGAAAATGAGCCTCACAAAAGCTGTTTGTGATTGAGAAGCTCTTGAGTAACACACCCAACTCACTCAGATACTCAATCAAACCCTGCACTTTGACTTATTGCTCCTCAGGGACCCTTCCTAAATGTTTGAATATGCTTGAATATATGTGTGTGTGTGTGTGTGTGTGAACCTCCCAGAACCAGCAGATGTTTAAGTGGCCCCATTATGGAGTGTTGATGTTCCTCTAAGTGTTCCTCAGTGCTGCAGCTCATTCCTGACATCAGACACAGACCTTCCCATACTGGGAATACAGTATGAAAAATGGATATGTGGAGACCATTTTGAGATGAACCTTAAATTAAAAGTGTTATTAAACTATTGTTGTGTTTTTATTAGGGCTGTCAGTCGATTAAAATTTGTAATCTAATTAATTACGGGATGTTTCGATTAATTAATCTAATTAATTGCAAAATAAGTTTGACTGTGAAAATACCCACAAGATTATTTATTCAAAGCTATTTGTGTGTTTAATGAGAAAGTATCAAGTAGAGATTACAAACTGTAGCTTTAGAAAAAAACAGAAAAGTCACTGATAACCAAAACAGCTTTGTTACCAACTGTCTTCAAAATACCTGCTTTCGTGTTCCACAAAAGAAAAGTTTGAAACGACATGAGGGTGAGTAAATCATGACAGAATTTAAATTGTCTTCGGTGAACTATTCCTTTAATGTTTTTATTATTATTATTATTTTTAATTTGTACTTTTTTTAATGAAATGATGCTCTAAATAAGAAACTAAATCTGCCAGCAGGTGGCGATAAATGCCTTTATGATTCGTTCAAACGGCTGAAACGGTTCAAATGGCTCTTTATGAATAGGCCTTTGAATCATTAATTTACATGATTCGTTCAAAACGTGGATTCATTCAGAAACTAAACGCCGCTGTGTTCAGAGACGCGCAACAGTTCTGCTGTGGCTTCAAAGGGTAATGTGTTCTTTGCAAAATTGAGCAGAACATATTGTATTTAAAATGTAACACATTATCAGTGAATTCCTTTGAAATTGTAATTGTGATTGTTCATTACGATGATCACAATTTACATTGAATGATGTTTTGAATAGCTTTATACCATTGTTTGAGGCAACTGCATGCCACATTTTTATATATAGTTTCTTCTTTAAATAAGTAAAAATAGAAAAATTAAAACAATGAGGAAAAAAAACCTTGAGATAACCTGTAGGAAAAATACACACACTCTCTCTCTCTCTCTCTCTCACACACACACACACATCTTAAGAAAGCAGAATAATGTAAGTGGATTTTTTTTTTTTTTGTAATTGCGTCTTTGAACGATTACATAATTGTGGCATCTGTAATTGTAATCACGATTAGAAATGTGATTAATTGTGCAGCCCTACAACCAATACAAGTGAAAAAGTGATGTATTTTGAGAGACGCGTCTCTGTTACGCAACAGAAAACCACAACCTGAAACGTTAAAAAGCTTTTAAAGACCTGCTTGTTGTAGTGGAGATCATGCAAATCATTTGTTTCTTGATGATGGTTTCCTTGAATTGTTATGTAAGTTTTCAAAATGTTGTTTAAATATTATACTCAACGTTGATTTCTGCAGCGGATTGTTATTACAGAGCCATGGTATTATGAATTCATGTTTAATGAGTGTAGTAGTGTTATATGGCGTCTCCCTGCGGATGTGTGTTGTGTTTATTTTGGCTCTGCGGCAGAGAGGATGAGGATCTCCCAGAGCTTCGTGTGGAGTTTTATCATCTGAATCATAATCGCGCAGACATAAGTGTGTCTGGGATGGCGCTCGTCCTCTCCGTTAGGGTTAATGACCCGTTTGTGGTTTGGTAACAGCAGGCAGATTTGTGCGAGAGGACGTGACTGCAGGATTCTTCATAAAGAACCACGCTTCGCCGCCAGATGAAGATTCTCGTCTCATTCGTGACTGACGACTTGAAAACGTAGCGCTTTCCCCTTTGAAAGGAATGTATATAGTTTTTATTGTTAGGGTTCAGAGCGTTTTAGGACAGTATTGATGAGTTTATCAGTACTCTGCGTTTAGTTCTTTTACAAGCATGTCATGGAATGAATTTTCACAAGAGGCAGAAAGTTTCCTGAAAGCTGTCATTCCTACAGTCGTGTTGCGTAAGATCTTAGGCACTTCCCATTTTCCTTCCATTATTCTTTTCAGTTTCTTCCTGTTCCTTTGGAAAGCTGCACACTTGCGCTTAAAGGCTTTGGTCTAAAATTTTGGATTTTGTGAACGAGTCGAGTCGTTTATGTGCGCCTCTTATTTCTCAGCACTTTGTGAGCTCACAGCTGCTTAAACACAGCTGCCGGCCGTAGGGTCACTTTGTTTACCACCAAACACAGCGTGTATACAGCCCAGTCTGTGAGATGGGACTCTGTCAGTTTAATGTGGTCTGTCAGTGTTTTATTGATCTGTCTGTATGTGCGCCGAGGGGATCGCAGCACTCTCTGACCTTACATGGCAGAAACTTCAGCTTTCCTCGGATTTTCCACGATTTCTTTGCCAATGTAAATGACAAGTCAGAAATGAACTCGGTTAGTTTTGGCTTTCTGAATCTCTCTGTCCACAACCCTGCATGTACTACTGACCTAGAAGGAAACCGATGCTGTATTTATTTAATAAAAGCGGCTTTATTCACTCATATTATCATTCAGCACTAAACTGGCAGAAATGCGTGTATGCCATTTGTTTACTTCTTTTAAAATATATTTTATTCCCAAGCATTTACTCATTGCAGTAAAATACAGTAGAAATATTATTACATTGTAAAACAGCTGTTTTCTATGTGAATATGTGTTAAACTGTAATTTATTTCTGTGATGCGCAGCTGAATTTTCAGCATCATTACTCCAGTCTTCAGTGTCACATGATCCTTCAGAAATCATTCTAATATGCTGATTTGCTGCTCAACAAACATTTCTGATTATTAGCGATGTTGAAAACAGTTGTGCTGCACAATATTTTGGTGGAAACCATCATACATTTTATTTTTAAGGATTCACAGATGAATAGAAAGTTCATAAGATCAGCATTTATTTGAAATAGAAATCTTTTGTAACATTTCAAATGTCTTCACGGTCACTTTTGATCAGCTGTATGTGTCTTTAATGAATAAAAGTATTAATTTCTTTTTGAATGTTAATGTAGATGAATAATGCACTGGTGCAGTGGAATGTGGAAAGAGTCTCAGTTCTTTTGGTCTAGAGGTCAGTAACTCATCTGAAATTCTCTTTCTAGACAAGAGCACTAGTGTTTTCTGATGGTGAGAGTAGAGACTAGCTGTGTTTGTAGCTGTCAGTGTTGAGTTCAGTGTCAGATGTGACTGAGAGCATGTTCTACTGAAATCTACCGTGACCCGATCTCCTTCCAGACCCCGCAGACGCTGAGATGAAAACGCTCGTGTTTTTATCTTCTCATATGAGCCCCTGACAGATTAAGTGTGTTCTCTAGTTTCCTCTAAAGGCGACGGCACACAGGTTTGGAGTGTGTCGGGTCGGTCCAGGAGTTGCATGAAAGCTCATGTTACTTTTTAATCCAAGCAGCGGCCGGCCTGTGAAACGCTGGTCTGTAGGATGGAGAAACTGCTTCTGTTCCTGGAGAATTGGATTGAACACAAGAATGTGCTGCTCGAGGAGCGTCCGTCTGCTGCTAACACGTGTGAGAGATCCGGCCCAAAAATACAGGACAAACGTCAAATAGAGAGAGACTCGAGGGAGAGAGAGAGAGACAGATCTGCTCTTAAAATGAAGCTGTATTCCATAGAAAAAACAATTTTGGGTTCCCCAAAGAACCTTCTGTGAACCATGAGTGATCAGTTCTTAAAAGACCTTTATTTTTTTTATTGCGAAACATTTTAATAATCTAAAAAAACTTTTTTTGTGATGGAAAGATTCCATGGATGTTTAAGATTTTTCATGGAATTGTAAATCCTAATAAAGAACGTTTAGTTTTAATTTGTCAAAGAACACGCTCTTAAAAATCAAGGTTCTTTACTGTCACTGATGGTGTTACCATGTTACATTTCCAAAAAACATGCCATAACCATAGTCTGTTTAATATTTTGTTGTTGAGGTAGAGGTTATGATGGGTTTGTACAGAATGTAATGAGTGATTTAATGGCTGAACGACACATTCAGTTTATCTGACAATAAAAAAATGACAGTAAAAAAATACATTGTTACGTTGAGTAGAAAGTTTAAAGTTCAGAAAGAATTCTGAAACAATGTAACAATGTATTTTTTTTTCTGAAAAATAAAATCACAGTTTCACAAAAATATTGTGCAGCACAACTGTTTTCAACATTGCTAATAATCAGAAATGTTTGTTGAGCAGCAAATCAGTATATTAGAATGATTTCTGAAGGATCATGTGACACTGAAGACTGGAGTAATGATGCTGAAAATTCAGCTGCGCATCACAGAAATCAATTACACTTTAACAGATATTCACTTAGAAAACAGATGTTTTACATTGTAATAATGTTTCACATTTTACTGTATTTTGTATCAAATAAATGCAGCCTTGATGAGCAGAAGAGACTTCTTTAAGAAACAGTAAATATGATTGTGACTCCTCACCTGACTGTTTGAGTCTGTCACACGTCTTCTCTCAGATCAGGCTGATATTAGTGCGCTAACGCTGGCTCAGGTATAAACAGATCTTAGTGGAGGGATGAGGGGAGTCGTGACAGATCCACATAATGAACAGAGGAGCAGATGTGAGCTAATAGGCCGTTCCTGATCTCTCTCCGTCAGCAGTTCGTCGTGTGCCATCATAAACACGCTCCCTTCGGCTCCACAGCATCTGTAGTATTTGGGTTTCTCCGTGGCTGATATCGGCCCGTTGTCATCTGTGTTTTTGCTTTGTCTCCGTACGCAGCCGGCGGCCAATTCATCAGAAACTTGGAGGAAACTCAATCAGACTCAAGAGATGCTTTGTCGTTTTAGCGAAGGGTCAGAACAGCTGAAGTATTGCTAAAAAAGAGGATCTTCAGCCAATACGATCAATCATTATCAGTTGAAATGAACACACAGAATCTCCGGCTTCCTGCATTAAAAAATACTTTGTTTTATTAAGTCACTGTAATACAGAGATTAATGTTTTATTTAGTCAGGGCACCATGCATATACGTTTATATTGAAGTTTGCATGCTTTTGCAAATGAAACATGAAACAGTATTTGGTTTGAATATTTAGATCTGCGTCTATGAAGAAAACAAAGTCAAAGAAAGCAACAGCATTTCTGAAAAATCTGCTTTGAGAAGTTAGAAAGCGCAGTAGTTCAGTCCAGTGGGTCGTCGTGTTTCTAGTTTCTTTGATCGCCGTGTGAGTGCTGGCCGACAGCCATCGCTGTGTTGATGTAAAGCTGAATGAGTGAATACTGTACGGCTCCTCGTGTACGTGTGGATCTGTGGAGCAAAGACGTTCATGAATGATCCCAGTTATTAGGGGAGACTTGGACCAGTCGTCACACTTCATATCTCTTTATATCTTTATATCACTCTTTATATCTGTATGTCTTAAAATGCATTGAAACATTTCCATCATTAGTGGCCCGAAAATCTGCTGCAGTTAATTAAACACAGCTTCTGTGACAACATGCCCCAACAGCAGGAAAATGGAATAAAAAATAAAATGGGTAATTGCAACTTTTTATCTCACAACTATTACAAAAATTACTTTTATTTGAGCAACTATTCTGACTACATATCTGATAATTCAGTAAGTTTCTTTTCTCAGAATTGCAAGGAAAAAAATGTCTGTGAATGAACACAAACTTGAAATCGTTTTTCTGAGAAGTCAAAATTACAAGAAAAAACAAACAAACAAACAGAATTATGTAATTTAAGCTCCAGATATACAAAAAACAGTTACAATTGACTTTTTTATTTTATTTTGACAGAATTGCATAAAAAAGTCAGAATTGTCAGATAAAAAGCCACAATTAACTGCTTTATGTCTTTAATCCATGGTGGAAGCAGGTTTCCCTACAGGGCACAATAGCCGGGTTTCCATCCAAAGTCGAATTTAACTTATGCGCAAAAATTGGAATATCACATAAAACATTTGCGAATAAGCATCGTTTTCATCCAACAAGTCAAAGAGAACAAAATCATCACTTCCTGATAAACTGACACTAAAAATTACAAAGAAAAGTAGGAGAAGCCACTGAATATAGTGATGTTCACATGACTTTTTTGATGTGTGTGGAGGAATTTTTTCGGTAAATGCATTTCCATCTCCCATTAATCGCATTAACCCTTTTTCACACAAGTCAAAAACCACCTCAAGCAAGTGTAGATTTTTTTTTTTTTTTTTGTGAATTAAGGGATTTATATTCAAAATGTGGCGTTTCTCATGTGATGCTTCAAAATGCACGTAAGAACAGGGTGATGGAAACATAGCCATTGTGACATTGTAGTCTATCTGATACAATTTATTGAACAGGAAAAAAATGTTAAAAAGTAACACAAAAATATTTGAAATCTTTTGTTTTGGCCAGCACATGTTTTTCAGTAATGGATTGTATAATGTACCAGTTCAGCATAAAACAGCAGTCAAAACAATATTAACATATATTAACATATAGCATTAAAAGTGAAGTAGATGTTTGAAACTGGTCGTCTGTAGTGTCGTCTCTCTGAATAAAGTGCTGCTTCTGGTGAAATGTTTACATTGTAAATTGTGTTTGAAACTGTTTGTGAAAAGCAGGCGGGAGTCTGGCGTGAATGTTTGTGAATAAACCTAGCATTCCCACGATGCTCCTCTGGTGACCGCAGCGAGCGCGTGCGACACACCTGTGCTACTTCCTGTCTGTTTTTCACACTGACGTGTTTGTGTTGATCAGACAGACAGCGTGATGATCTCTGGATGACCAAGCGTTCCTCCGTTTCAGCCGTTTATTACTCACGACGGCATAAATCAGGCTTTCAGTGTGTGATCTGACGTCGAACGAACACAAACCATGAGATTATTCCACAGAGACGTCACCAGTGACATTTCATGTGGCGTTTGAGGAACCGCTCAACCAAAATCTGAGTCACATTTGTGGTTCCAGAAAGAAAACTTCATTGATTTCCATTGGTACACTTGATTCAGACCACCAATTAACCATCATAACAACCAGCCAGAAGAAACTAATAAACCGCCCATAATGCCCTCAATGCCCTGCCAACCGCCTGGAGCGATGTCAGCGACACGTTATCATCAGAAAACATGAAAATAGAGAGAATGACAATGGTGGTCTGCTCATTCTCAATTCATGCTTCATGAGAGGGAAAAAGATCAAATTCAAAGGATCTGGAACAGAAAAAAAGCTGCTCTTTTCCATTAAATTAAAAATGCACAGTCATTGGCAAATATTGTAATGATTTATTAATTAATAATAAATTGTATAATATATTATTTTAAAATGACATTATTTAAAATTGCATTCATTACAAGACACATTTATTTAATTTATTTAAGAACAATTTTAATTTTTAATAAATAAATAAATGAATGAATGAATAAATGAATAGTGCCCTTGATTCCAGGTTTCGTTGTTCATTTCATAGGTTATTTTGTTATTTTGTTTTCCAGTCACTGAGTTTCAGTCTTTTGGAGCGTTTGTGTTTGTTACTGTCTGCATGATCATGGTGAGACTGGTGGTGTTTTAGTGTATTCAGTCAGAACACAGACTGTTAGTGTTTGCTTTTTCCATCATTCTCTGAGAGACTAAATATTTCAAAGCAAAGTATTTAAGGCCGGTATATATTGGGAACATCATCATTTGAGTGACATCTTTAAACGTTTTCATTTTCCACGACTTTTATTGTTGGTTTTCTGTTAGTAAGCGTGAGATGCTGTAATGTTCCGGCAGTGATGAAGCAGAGGCGAATGAACACGTGTGATGGATTATTCAGCTCTGATCTCTCACTAATGTGATTTGGTGAAAGTTCATTGTGATTGGACGCTGACTGGAGCTTCATTGAGCTCCTCGCTGGAAAATATAAAACCACAGACATGCCGAGCTTCTTGTTTATGTGCTGCTGGTAGAAATGAAAGATATGTGTGTGTTTGTTTTTTAGCCTGATGCTGGAATCTGTAGCGCAGCGTGCGATTCAGACGCTAAAGGACACGCTCAGGCCATCCGATCATTCACATGATATTATACAGTATCTGTGAGTGTGATACGAGTCAAACCACAGCTGACAGATAAACAAACATGTCAAACTGAATTAAGTATAGCATGAAATTGTTCAAACATTTGGGGTCAGTAAGAATTTGTTTTTGGCAAGAACGTAATTTATTCTTCAAGGATGCATTAAGTTAAAAAGTGACAGTAAAGACATTTATAATACAAAAGATTTCTATTTCAAATAAGTGCTGTTCTTTTGAACTTTCTATTCATCTGTGAATCCTGAGAAATAAAACGTATGACAGTTTCCACCAAAATATTGTGCAGCACAACTGTTTTCAACACTGATGATTATCAGAAATGTTTGTTGAGCAGCAAATCAGCATATTAGAATGATTTCTGAAGGATCATGTGACACTGAAGACTGGAGTAATGATGCTGAAAATTCAGCTGCGCATCACAGAAGTAAATTACACTTTAACACATATTCACATAGAAAACAGCTGTTTTACATTACAATAATATTTCACTTTTTTGACTGTATTTTTGATCAAATAAATAGCCTGAACAGAAGAGATTTCTTTCAGAGACTTAAATCATACAGACCCGTGTTTTCAATTCCTGGACTGGTATAGAATATAGTTGAAGTAATGATTATGTTTGAGTCTCTAGTGAAAGCGCTGTGCGATCAAAGGCGCAGTAGGAAATCCGCTGTTTGTGTCTGGATTACAGTGGCTGAAGAAGGGAAATGTTGGTAAATGCAGATATTGGTTTTGTGTTTCTGGAGGGAGTGGCAGGAGCTCGTAATTGTTCGCTGATAAGGCTGTTTTGGCCTCATCTTGTGTGTCCTGAAGCAAAGGTCAGCACTGCTCAAGCTATTGTAAACATGCAAGTTTGGCCAAGATTTAGCAAAGACAAATGTTCTTTCATTCACATTGCATACATTCTGATTCTGCTCATTTATTTATTCTTTGTTAAGCATTCGTTGTTCATTACGATCCCCTCCAGTCACTCGTCTGTGAGCTCATGAATGAAGCCAGGCCTTTCCTAGATGTAGGTCGCCTCCTCTGAGGCTCATGGGAGCGTCTATAGATTGAGTTGAACACTCAATTCACTAACCCACACATTCAAGACCTCATTGTGGACGACTGAGATGCTTTCATTCTGCCGCCTTTGCTCGTTTTCACAGTAAAAACCTTTTCATCCATGAGCTCAGACATGGCGAGGAGCTGCACAGTCAGCGATGACCCTCACGCTCGCCCTGTGCAAACTTTGTTTGTCTCTCAGAATGTGTCTTTCTGTTTCCTCAAACCTCTTGTGAATCTGCGTTTCATCATCACTTACTTCAGCTAACAGATGGCACAGCGGTCACTTACATGAACTTCGGTGGATTTCTCTCATGTTCGCGTCATTTGTGGTGGTCTCTCTGATCAGCCGCAGGTCTGGCTCACTGGGATTTGTGGATCATATATCAGTGGACCTCAAACTGAAAACATTTACCGTTAACATTAAATGTATTACGCAAGCACTCCTGGCAGCCTCGACAGATGGACGGAGATTCCCAATTTAACCACACTGAATGAGTCTAGTGTTTTAATAGCAGCTGTGGTTTCCATGTGAAGATCAAGAATACTGTTGTTTAAAGAACCAAAGTCACTGCACAGAGACCAACAAACGCTGATTTATCTAGCTTTTCAAAATGATTGATTTGCTTGATAGACATCGGATTGAATGAATTTGAAGCATTTGGCTGCCAGTGTAGTGTTTTCTCTTTGAAAACTGGAATATTGGATTGATTGGAATAGTTACAGTCATATTGGCAAAAGTTCTGGGAAATTTTACTGCAAAAAGATCCGTTGTCAGTAGAGTAGAGACGTATGAACAGAAGTCAGTTTTCTGCAGGTCAACGTGACAAATGTGCACGACCATCTGAGAAAACATTCATGCTCAGATGTAGTTCCTGATGGTGTGAATTTCCATTGAAATTCCTAACTCCTTACGGCTCTCTCTGCGATAACGTGATGAACTCATCTGCCCACAGACAGCACTTTAACCTTTGGCTCATTCCGCAGAACAAAAATGCAATAATGTGCTCGTAGTTCCTCATGCTGACATTACACTTGACCTCAACACGCTGAGAGCCAGTAACTCAATCCTTGAGTCATCCAGAAGACTTTGATTGTCCGGTCTTCATCTGGTCTGGAGTGAACCTCTCTGCTCCATTTCATAAACGTGCAATAAAAACACGTCGTTTCCAAACATCTTCATTCTCGCTCAGTGTTTCCGCTTGTTGCACAACAGACTGGTGAAATCTGATTATTGGGCACTTCTATGCAGAATTCATGAACTGCCAAATGTGCAAATGGAAATAAACAATAACCAATTATTAGTTGTTAGTGATCATCCAGTGTGTTTTCACGCACAACAAAACTCTGGCCTGACCTGTGACACACGTCGGGTTTTTAGGCTTTTATTACTGTAAGTGCATGTGAACATATTCACTATACAAGTCTCAAAACTCACGCATGCCTCCAGAGAGGTAAATAAACATTGGTAACACTTTACTTGAAACCTTTATTTACGTATAATGGGTTTTTATGCATCTTATAATCCACTGTATGATTTCATGAATAATTGTAACCACAGTTGTAATACATTATAATACTTATCTATTCACTGCTACACATTCAGAAAGTGCATTAAAATATGACAAACAACTGACTTCAGAGGTAAAAAGGAATCTGCAAAATATTATAATGCATTTTAACTTTGGTTACAAATAATTAAGAATAGATATAATCAGTGTTGGGGAGTGACTAGTTACATGTAATGGAATTATGTAATTTAATTACAAAATAAATGTAATTGTAATTAGTTACAGTTGCTGAGAAAAAATGTGTAATTAAATTACAGTTACTTTTGAAAATGTTTTTGATTACAAAGGCGGTTACATCTGAATTTTTTTACACACACCCACATTCAGATTTAATTGACTTCTTTCATAAATTGCATTGACTGCTCTAAAATGAGACACCAATGTTTCAGGAGTTTAGGACACAGAATACGACACATGCTTATTCAATAACTGTTTTATTTCCTGTTTCAGTTTATGCATATACTTTATGTGTTCACTCTGAATTTGTGGTGGTTGTGCTTTAAATTAAATTATTACGGGGCTCTGTGGAATGCTTGATCCTGATTGGTCAGTCATGACATTCCAAGGTGTGTTATTCCCCGATAACAACTGGTAAAAGCTAATAACACAGACTCATCCGAGCAACTTAAGTCGGCGCTATACGCTTGCTAGTTTTTCTGGGTGGAAGCTTTGCGTTTGGTTAGCTAATAAAATATTAAAACTCAGGTCAATATTATGTGTACAATTTCTTAATTCTGTCATCTTGCCGTTTGCTAGCAACTGATTTCTTCATGGAAGCTTTGTGTTCAAACATTTCAACTCAGATCAGTGTTTCGTGTCTAATTATTTTTTTTCTTCAAAGACTCTAAACCAGGGGTGGGGAACGTTGATCCTCGAGGGCCGGTGTCCCTGCAGAGTTTAGCTCCAACCCTAATCAAACACACCTGAACAAGCTAATCAAGGTCTTCAGGATACAGGTTGCTTTTTTTTTTTCATGGTTGGAGCTAAACTATGCAGGGACACCGGCCCTCCAGGATCAAGGTTCCCCATCACTGCTCTAAACGATCCCAGCCGAGGAAGAAGTGTGTTATCTAGCGAAACAATCAGTCACTGTTTTTGAAAAATAAAAATTTGTATACTTTTTAAGCACAAAAGTTCCCATAGCACAGGCTCTGGGATGCGCGTCCACAGGTTATTCTTGAACAATTTGTTCATTTTGAACAAATCTTTAATGTGACTCGGGAAGAACGAGTCGTCTCGGGGAGTGATTCATTCAGTCACACGTGCAACATCCTTTTAGGTTCTGTACTGGAATTAGTTCACCTTTGGGTTTTTCGAGTCGTTCGTTCATCTTATGGGGCGTCACGTGATGCAGATTTTGGTAAAATGAACTGAAAGACTCGAAAAAAGATTTGTTCATTTTGCTGAACGAGACTCAAAGGTCCGAGTCGGTAAAATGATCCAAACTTCCCATCACTACTACGAATCACGTCTTCGAATCACCACAAGTTCATCGTCTGTGTACTGTGTACTGAGCATTGGTGTATCTGACGAATAACATGAACCGTTTGTATGAGTGAAGCTGTGTCCTCACTGCGTCTGATCAAATATATGTCAATTAGTTTGGCGCTGAAGCTGGATTTGGCGTGAGTGAGGTGGAACATCTTCTAGGCCTCTGCGTGGCGTCTTATCGCCAGGTTTCTGACTCCACAGTTTCTTAATTGTTCTTATTTACTCCAGCTGTGGTCAAATCGTGTGTAAACACTTGCACTAGTTGATGTGACTCATGAATTTGTTTTTAGACTGTTTTATATCATTACCTAAAAAAAAAACACAATGATCCTGAATTGGGAAATTGCCTTCGTCCATGCTGCTCAACATGAGCTCAACTGAATGTATGAAGCTCAGTGAGGTGAATTAGCGTTAGTGTACGAGCAGAAACGCTTCGTTCTGCCGGTAAGTTGTTGTGTGAATGCTAAGATGGCATTTCTTTCCGTAGTGTGCCATTAAAGCGCCTGTGGTCCAGATCTCAGCACGTTCCTCGCAGCAGATCCATTAGCCACGCTAACCCCTTCCAGATGATGGGGCCTGTAACAGAACGACTGATTGTTTGTGCTTCTCCTGCGCTTTAATCAAGACCATGTGTGCGTTTCAGAGTTACGATCCAGCGTCCGCCGATACGGCTCGGTTTGGTGTGCTCGGCTTATTTGGTGAACGATGCTAAAGCGTGATGCGCTCCGGTACGGTAGTTCTGGCAGACCCTGCTGTTTTGGTTTCTGATCTGTGAGGGAAACAAGCAGATCTTTTGTGAAAACAGCAGACGACTGAAGTGGAGATGTAGGAGCTGCAGGGATGCCTGGAGGGAGTTTAGAGCCCCAGATAAAATGTGTGCGCTAATAAAACCACAGGACTGCTGGCCAGATCTCAGCGCATAAACAGGAAAATACATGGCACGATTAAAAAGACCTTCATTTGACCATGAATTACTAGCACAACTGAGACTGTAAAGAAACACTAGAGATGCTTTTCAGGTGCTTATAATGAAGTCTTTTGTTTTGTAAAGCATTGATTGTGAATTTTGTGGATGGAATTTAAACTCTGATTGCTCAGACAACTGTTTTCAACATTGCTAATAATCAGAAATGTTTGTTGAGCAGCAAATCAGTATATTAGAATGATTTCTGAAGGATCATGTGACACTGAAGACTGGAGTAATGATGCTGAAAATTCAGCTTTGATCACAGCAATCAATTACATTTCAACAGATATTCACATAGAAAACAGTTGATTTACATTGAAATAATATTTCACAATTATTACTGTATTTTGGATCAAATAAATGCAGCCTTGGTGAGCAAAAGGGACTTTTTTCAGAAACATTAAAAAATCCTACCTCTTTCTCTTTGGAATATATATTTTTACAATGGCATGTATTGTATTTTACAGCACAAATACCATGACTATCAAATGGCTACAGTCAGTGCTGGGGAAAGTTACTTTTAAAAGTAATGTGTTACAATACTGCATTACTCCTTAAAAAAGTAACTAATTACATTAGCTACTTTTTATGGAAAGTAATGTGTTACGTTACTTTTGCGTTACTTTTTAAATCTGGGCAGAGCTTGCTTGTTTTTTTTTAATATAAAAAGTTCTATTTTTGGCAAATGAACACACCAAATACCTGAAGGAAAAATAAATTCACATCTGTACAGTAGAACACATGAGAAGAAAGTTCAACACTCTTTAGCAATTAAAAAAAAGAAGAACAAATGTTAGTTTATCTTGAGTAATTTTTGCTTATTAGTGTGGTTAAATTGGATCATGGAAGATCAGCAGCAAACACACTGGTTAATAAAATGGGATACTGGTGAATTTAAGGATATTTTGATATATTTAGCATATTTAATCATTGCAGATTTGCTTCATATTCTGAGATGAATTTCACTGTTTTTATTCATTTTGAGAAATACTGAATGAAGTGAGATGAATTAATGCATGTTCACATTTATTCTAGAACTGAAGTAACATCTTACTTTCGATTTCTCTCAACATGAGAACAGGAGAGCAAAAAAAAGTAACTCTGATATTTTCTTTCAAATTAAAAAGCAATGTGCTACTTTACTAGTTACTTGAAAAAGTAATCTGCGTTACCCCCAACACTGACTATAATAATGTGACTATTTTCTATTTGTAATGAGATGTTACATGAGACGTGGTGCTTGTTTAAGCTCAATTCTAGAGAGACACCATATTTACTGTTATTATAATTTTTAGGCATTTTTCTACTCATTGGTGTGGCTCAGAATGATTTAGAATGGCTCATTTGGATGCGTTTCCTAACTCTGTTCTCTGTCTGTCCAGAGCGGGACTCGAGCGGTCAGCTGGACCTCACCGAGCTCATCGGTGTTCCTCTGCCACCGTCGGTGTCCTTCATCACGGGCTTCGAGGGCTTCCCGGCGTACAGCTTCGGTCCGGACGCGAACGTGGGCCGCCTGACGCTCTCCTTCATCCCCGACCCGTTCTACCGCGACTTCGGCATCGTGGTGACGGCCAAACCCGGCACGCGGCGCGGAGGAGTGCTGTTCGCCATCACGGACGCGCTGCAGAAGATCGTCCATCTGGGAGTGGCGCTGGCGCCGGTGGAGGACGGGTCTCAGCGCGTGGTTCTATATTACACCGAACCCGGAGCCGCGCGCACGCAGGAGGCGGCTTCGTTCAAGATGGGCGACCTGACGGGCCGATGGGCGCGCTTCACGCTGGCCGTACAGGGGGAAGAGGTGCGGCTGTACATGGACTGTGAGGAGCACCACCGCGTGGCCTTCAGCAGGAGTCCGGACGGACTCACCTTCCAGCCCAGCTCCGGCATCTTCATAGGGAACGCCGGAGGAACCAGACTGGAGCACTTTGTGGTGAGTTTCAGTGTTTTCTAAAGAGAAAAAGAGAGTTTCGTGCTCTGTGATCATTTTGAGGCGTTGTGTTTAATATCACTATGGAGTAAGTGTTTGGATGCTTTGGTTTGAATGGAGCTTTTTTAAGATGTGTAATGATTCAGGAGACGTTCTCTCTAAACTCAACCTCAGTACTGATTTAGACAGTAATGCCATTGTCTTCATGATGCCACACACCACATCAAAACACAGGAATCACAATTCATTACAATTCCTGTTCCAGTGTGTTAGAATAATTAGGTTTGCTTGAGAAAGACAAATACTGATCTGCTATATGAACTTCTTCTTCTTCTTCTTCTTCTGAGCCAAAACTTAGTCAGCATCTCCTCCTAGAGCTTTAAAGCTACAACCACCAAACTCATGTCAGACCTTCAGACTGGTCTGAAGTTGATTGCTATGTGTTTTCTCACTGATCCGGCCTGCAGTTTTCGAAAACCAGACTATCAAATACACCTAAAACTGACTTTCACTGAGGGGATGAAAACTTTTACACAAAGAGCCATGTGGTGCATCTAAGATGTTTATTGCTGTAGCAAAGCTGAACAACTCACTACTGAAAACAAACAGCTGAACCAGCCTAAGCTGAATGGCTGCCAGACTGGTTTTAAAGTAGTTTAAAGTGGTTTTGGCCAATTTTAGCTGGCCATTGGTAAACCAGCTATTTTCAGCTTAAACCAGCTAAGATTAGACAACCAGCCTAGGCTGGTTTTTGCTGATTTTTACTGAATCAACTGGTTTTAGTTGGTTTAAACATGCTAATCATGCTAGAAACATTTAAATCACGCTAACAACATGCTAGTAACTTGTAAATAATGTTAGCAACATGCTAATTATGCTAGAAACACGCTAGCAACATGTTAGTAACTTGCTAATCATGCTAACAACATGCTAGTAATACATTAAACATGCTAGAAACATGCTGGCAACATGCTAATAGTGCTAAGAACATGCTAGCAACATGCTAATCATGTTAGTAACTTGTTAATAATGCTAGCAACATGCTAGTATCTGGTTAATCATGCTAGCAGCAAACTAGTAACATGTTAATCATGCTAGATATATGCTAGCAACATGCTAATAAGGTTATAAGCATTCTAGTATCTGGTTACCCTGGTGAAAAAACCAGCATATGCTGGTAGGTATGTTTTGATGCTGGTTTAAGCTGGTCCTTTGCTGGTTTTTGCTGGTCATGTTGCTGGTCAAGGACCAGCATGAACCAGCAAAGGACCAGCTTAAACCAGCATCAAAACATAAGCATATGCTGGTTTTTTCACCAGGGTAATCATGCTAGCAGCATGCTAACATGTTAATCATGCTAGAACATGTAGCAACATGCTAATCTGGTTATAAGCATGTTAGTAACTTGCTAATCATGCTAACAATATGCCAGTAACATGTTAATCATGCTAGAATCATGCTATTAACTTGCTAATCATGGTAACAACATGTTAAATCATGTAAGCAATGTGCTAAATCATGCTAGCAACATCAACTGTCATAGTTCTACAACTGCTTCAAACTTTCAGACTAGACTCAAGGCAACTCAAAGTTTGCTGTCAAACTTCACTCATCTAGTTTTTTGTTGAACATGCTTTTGTTTCATGAAGAAGAAGAGCAGTTGACATGTACGGTCTGTAGAGCGATTAAAGCGTGTGTATTAAGATGAGCAGCTGAGCATACGTCACGACACAGATGTGCCAGATCACAGACGCCAACACATTGATTTGTGGCTCGTTCGCATTCTGAACAACATTGGACGACATCAGCCGCGCCACAAGACCGACGACGTGGCAGTCCGACACCACTGAGACTTGTGTTTTAATGTCTTTCCCTTTTCAGACCCTTAAGTGCATGAATTTATGTTTCCCCTTTTGTTCTCCTCTTAAAAAGAAAGAAAAAACTCTCAGAGGATAGTTCGCTCAACATAAAACCTCTTCAGTTACTCTGATCGTGTCGTTCTTCTGCGAAACACAAAAGGAGATATTGAGCACAATGTCCCAGCTGCTCTTCTCCATGCAAAACACGCACACAGTGACTAGCAGCAGAAAAGAACCAGAAAAAGTATTATTATAACTGCAGTACTGCTGTTACTGTAGTGGTTGATCAGACGGTCAAACGGTCACTTCCTTTCTAAATGAGTGATTTTTGGCTGAAACAGCTGCAGAGCCTCAGACTTCATGTCAACATTCTGTGTTGGGAGATGCGTAACACATAGAGTTGTGCTGATTGTCTTTCATAGTTGTGTGATGAGCAGATCGGTGTTAGTAGATGCGGCTGCGTCTCGTGTGTAAATCACTCTGCAGTCGTTTCACAGCTCTGATCAGTCGACTGACTCATCTGTGCCTGCTGTTTGTTTGCTTCATCAGCTCTAGAATGTCATTTATCCTCATTTATTGTTTCAGTAAAAAAAAGTGTCAAACCCAATAGTTTGTTTTTGTTTAAAGTGATAATTCCAGCTTATGTGAGCTGACTGCACTCTCATCAGAAGCTGAAACACAGCTATTATTATTTATGACCAGCTGTGTTTTGCGGTTTGACTTTCATAAATCACCACACGCTGATATTTCCCTGTTTCCGTTAATGTTTGATGCTTCGTCTGGATTATTGTAGACCTGTTAGATTTCTCTGTGGGCGGAGCTACACCGTCGTGATGGGACGTCCGGCTCTTTTCAAAGATTCGGCTCGCTTGGAAGAGCGGCTCTCACGGCTCCCAAATGTCTCTTCATTTAGTGTCACTCAGAGCTCTCTATTTTAGCCCAACTTGGCAATTGTGAATGGTTTGTGTGTTGGTAAGCAATTTTTTATTCAGTGGTGTCATAAAAGCCTTATTTTTTATGCATTTGTTCCGTTTATTATTTAACATTTTAATAATTGAACACAGAACCACAGCAAACAAATATCAAATATCATTGAAATTCAGCAAGAGGCTTCTGTTTCGGTTTTCGCTCATTTCTGACTTTATAACTCACAGTTGCGAGTTTATATCATGCAGTTGCGACTTTATTTCTCAGAATTGTGAGTTTGTATCATGCGATTCTAAGAAAAAAAAAAAGTCAGAATTGTAAGATAAGTCGTAATAACCTTTTTTTTTATTATTATTCAGTGGCAGAAACGGGCTTCCATACAGTGCGGTGTGTTAATATGAAGCAATTTTCTGTATTAATTTTCACCAGCATTTTATCTGTATTTTAAATTACACATTGCATTTTGATAGATAGATTTTGTTCAATAGTTTCTTCTTTTTGTGGGGTTAAAAGGAAAGATGCATGCCTTTTTCATCATTTAGGTCACTTTTCAAAAGTTGCTAAAAATTGTCAAATACATTTTTAAAATAGCTACATTTGATGCTAGGTGCTTTTTGGAAAAAAAAAAAAAGGGTTGCTAAATCGGCAACACTGCTTTCTCCCAAAGCGCTTGCATGTAAATCAGGCCTCTCTCTGTCGCTCTGTGTACCTGTCCTGTAGCGCTACTCTTGGGTGTGTCCATCCAAATAAAATTCTGCCCCTGTCTGTGACTGAAGATTCGGCTGTCCCCTGACGGGAGTCAACTCTTTTCGTTCGCTACAAAGAATCTGCTCTTGGAGCGGCTCGTTCGTGAACGACGCATCACTGCTGCACGATGTTCGGTTTCTCTCCACGTGAGGCTGAATCAGACTGAAACAGCAGAGATAGTTTGTACTGCTTTGTCACTCAAAGGTCATGGGGTGAAAGATCCTGCAGCAGGGTTTAAATCGCTCACGCAGATTCATGTCATCCACACACTTGCACATTTTGTGTGAAAGATTTCCCAACGCAGATTTCGACAGGAGTTCTAATTGGTTGCACCGCAACATGCTGCCAATGTGATGCATCTTTATTGTGTATTGTCAGGTTTGTGGTGTTTAGTGTTGCAGTAAAGTCCTGTCACTGCATGTTTCTGCTCATACGAGCGACTCTTCATCTGTACAGACAGAGGAGATCTTTTGTTTAGAGCGGATCAGTTTCTGGGAGCTTTGTCTCTGCATTGCACTAACAGTAAATCAGCACACAGACGAGCACAAACCCTCATCCGTACGCCAGTCTGTGTGTGTGTGTGTGTGTGTGGTATATACACAAATGTGTATAATGACATGGTACTGGTACTTCAACATAAACATGGTTTATGAAGTTTACACTTCCTGTGTCCCTGTAAACCAAAAGGCTTAAAAAACATACTAAACGGTGTTTTATGAAATTCAAAAATGGCAGTAGTTTCCTGTGAGGGGTAGGGTTGGTGTAGGGCAGTAGAAAATACAGTTTGTACAGTAGAAAAACCATTACACCTATGAAGAGTCACTGTAAACCACATATGCAAGAATGTGTGTGTGTGTGTCAGTGTGTGTGTGGCCGGGGTTGTTCTGTGCGTCTGCATATGCTGAGTCAACATGAGTGAATGAACCGGCTGAATAAACGAGTCTTTGAGGATCACAGCTGCAGTCTACAGGCCTCAACCACACCAGAAATTTACAAAATGACAGAAAACTGGAACCGTATATTTTACATTTTTCAGTTGAAATTAAGTAAAAATGATATTCTACACTTGGAGAGACACTGTAACGAGTTTTCCCAGAAGTTTTGGATGGAATCCTCTGAACCTGGTGTGTTTGGTAAGAATCGGTGAGTCAGACGCTGGACTGGAACAGGATGAAATATCAGTGACTCACAATCTCCTTATTCCTGTAATGATGGAGTTTGTTCTTATCGCTGGAATTGGATTCTTCAGCTTAACGCAGATAATCACGGGAACGTTTCCACCGTTATCCCGTTTGCGAGGCCGAAGATGACGTGCCGATTCACGCGGACGCAGACTGACAGTCGGAGGGTCAGATTCACGCTTAGCATAGCTGCTAGCTGAGTCAGTCTGGCAGGAAGCGCACGCTAATCAACATGACTAATTGAAACACAGATGCTGGAGGCTGTAAACACACCCGCAGAATCCAGACGCTGCCTTCCTGCTCTTATTGACTTTGTTCAGTTTTGGGTCTTTTTTATGGCAAATTTGACCAAATATTCTATTTGCAAACAGCTACAAAAGAATAGTTTGCTACTACTAAGTACTTAAGTCAAGTCAAGTCAAGTCGAGCTTTATTGTCTTCTGCTACATGTGTGGACATACAGTGGAACGAGATGTCGTGTCTCACAGGACCATGGTGCTACATACTAGTTAAACATAATGTAAACATACAACAGTACACGAATAAGAAAAACAATTACAGACTTATACAACAGTTAACCATCTGACTGTACATATACTATAAATACTATAACTATAATAAATAGTTGAGTACACATACAAAACTGAGACCACAAAAACTTTACAATTAAGTAGGTAATTACTCTGTATTATGGACACCTTAAAATAAAGTGTTAACAAAAATTCTTTAAATTATGCAAAATAATGGTCTGATTGATAATGGTTGGTTTTCTTGGTGTCTGTCTGTCTTTCTTTCTATCTGTTTCTCTTTTTCGTTCCCACACATCAGCAGTATTTGTTGTCGCTGGAGCGAATGGGAAACAGGTGCTTTAGCTCTGAATGTGTTGCACAAGAGTGTTTCAGCCACGCCCGTGTTAATCAAGAGTTCAGCTCGTTAGCGCTCTGAGAAAACTCAGCTTTACATGCACTGAGGTCAGAGGTCAAGAGCCGATGCTGCCCGTTCATGATCAGACCAGAACATGTGGAGAGCAGAGCAGACTGATGTGTGTCGCTTTACTCTCCTCATTCTGATTCTGATTGTGTGTTTTTGTGTAGCGTGTGTTAGTGTGTGTGTGTGTGTTCAGTGCTGTGTATCAGTGATTTACAGCAGTGGTGGTGGTTGAGTTTTACACATTCATCTGATAATCAGTTTCAGGCTATTTAGGAGTGAAGTATGAACACTTACAAAAATCTGTGTGTGTGTGTGTGCAGGGCTCGATCCAGCAGCTGCTGTTGACGCCGGATCCCAGAGCTCCCAATGAACAGTGTGAGGAGGACGATCCTTACGTGAGTGTCAGCGCATCCATCTGCACATTCACATGATATACAACACTTTACATCAACATGTCAAATGTGATACACGAATGTGACACAAAACTGGAGCAGGTTTGATCATCAGCTTGAGAAGGTCATGTTAAATATATGAGCAGTTTCATTTTGAATTACAGCTTGATCATTTGTTTTAAATAACATGACTACATTTTTTTTTTAATATACAGAATACGGCCAAAATATGTTTCAAAATGTATTACCGTAAATATATTTTGTATCAATATATTTTTGGAATTTTTCTTCTTTTTTGTTATATAAATATATAAATATATTAAAAGCATAATACATTTTACAGATGAAGCAGACCAAAATCAAGAGAGGAATCTCACATTGGATGTGTTTAAAACCTGCTACCGTTCATGAAACAGAGGAGTTTGAAACATTTTCCAGTGTGTTACTAACTTGCCAAACTAATATAAATCAGTAGAAGCTCATGATCACAGCTGTGTGTGTGAGTGAGTGAGTGAGTGAGTGAGTGAGTCTGATAGAGAGACACTGCAGTAGAGTAACAGTGTCCTCCAGTGGCCGCAGTAACACATCACAGCTCGAATGCAACACATTTCCTGTAAAGCTGACGTTTTTATTCAGGGATTTGGTTTTGGATGCTTTATATTGGACTTGTGTTGTGAAATTTGTTTTATTAGTATGTTTTATGTATGTCTGATATTATTTTAACATTGCTGTTTATGATTTTGTTTTAGTTTGGTGAGTTGAGTGTAGTTGTGTGTGTCTCCAGACTGCACAAACACAAACACACAATCAATCCCTAATGAACGGTAATTAAACACTGAGCGCATGATTTCAGGCGTCCGGTTACGGCAGCGGTGACGACATCTACGATGACACAGAGACTCTGGACGAGGTCAAGAAAGTGGTTGAGGAGAGAGAATATACGCTGGTGAGTGACACTTCACTGAACTCATGTCTACAACATCAGACATCAGTTTATTCCACAGTACCAGAGGACCGTCTTGTTTATCCGCAACTGTTTTGTCCATTCAGACGTAAACACACACATTTAACACACTTAGCCAGTCTGCTTGTCATTAAATGTGGTTCATCACTCTCACTCGACCGGGTCACGAGGAGGAGAGTGTTATGACGGGAACATCTCCTCTCCTGATCACAGATGATCTCAGACTCATGCAGATGTTCAAAAGCTTCACCGTCGTTCATCTCCAGCCTCACGAGTCCTTCATTTCAATGCGTTTGAAGGCTGATTATATTCTGTGTCCAATTTTTCAAAGATATTCTGACTCCAAAGTTGTTTTTCTTTAGCATTTATGCATAAATGTGAATCATTTATAATGTTATTATAAAGACGGCAAGTGATATTGACTGTATTGAACTGCAATCACAAAACATCTCAAGGCTAAAGGTAGCTCCTAACTTGCTGATTTAGGAGAAACTCTTAAAAATAAGAGGTGCATGTTAGCTGTTGTAGAATTTCACAGAGTTTTAGTGCTAAAATCAGCTCCTGAATCTGCGAAAGCTATGGATAGTCAAGAATCACAAAACCAGTCATAAGGGTCATTTTTTTCAAAATTAAGGTTTATACATGTGAAATATGAAAGCTGAATAAATAATATTTCCATCAATGTATGTGTAACGTGGAGTGAATGACTAGAGGCGAGCGGATCCATAAGCACGCTTTTATTATATGGACGAGGCAAAGACATAGTCAGGCAGGCAGGGTCAGAGTAATGACGAACAGATATATAAACAGAAAACACAAAAGAAGTCCGTGAGGCAGGCGTAGTCCAATCAGGGGCGAACACAGTCCGAGAAGGGCGATCCGAGAGAAGGGTCAAAACGAGCGAAGGTCAATGGGCAGGCGGAGACAGACGTAAACGAGAAGGCCAGGCAGGAACGTAAAACACACGGAGCAAGGGAAACTAGGAAACTCGGAAGAACACTAACAATAACAAACTACAATCTAACAATCCGTGGTTTGCAAGTGGGAGGCCCGGGGCTTTTATACGGTCTCTGATTGGACGCGGGAGAAGAGCAATGGCTGATGGGGAATGTAGTCTGGGGTGTAGTGCAACAGTCAGAGTGTGTAAGTGAGGTGAGAGTGACATCTGGTGGTGAGCGGAGAACAGGACACCGACCAGATTCATGACAGTATGGTTTGTTAGGATGGGACAATATTTGGCCGAGATACAACTATTTAAAAATCTGGAATCTGAGGTGCAAAAAAATCAAAATATTGAGAAAATCACCTTTAAAGTTCTTCAAACGATGTTCTTAACAATGTATATGACTAATCAAAAATTAAGTTTTCATACATTTACAGTAAAAAATTTGACAAAGTATCTACATGGAACGTGATCTTTACTTAATTTCCTAATGATTTTTGCCATAAAAGAAAAATCAATAATTTTGACCCATACAGTGTATTTTTGACTATTGCTACAAATATACCCCAGCGACTTAACACTGGTTTTGTGCTCCAGGGTCACAATTACTAAGAGAAAAAATCACAAACCAACCTAAAACTATATTAATATATTATTTTTTAATATATACCTATATTAAAAATCTTTGAGTATGGCAACATTTCAATTTTAAAATCTTTATTTAATAAGGCATCATTTTTATTTTCATATCTTGATGTGAATATGGCCCCACGATTCCTCATTCTCCAATATTTCTATAATTAAATCACTGACAGAGACCCGTCCCCTCTCAGCCAATCACAGTTAGGAAGCTTGATGGCATCATCCATAGTAATGAGCTCAACCCCACCTTTACTTTTATCTTAAGATTTCCATCTGATTTACATGTAGTCATTCTGCAGATGCTTTTATCCAAAGCGACTTACAAATGAGGACAATGGAAGCAGTCAAAATCAACAAAAGAGCAATGAGATGTAAGTGCTGTGACAGGTCTCAGTTAGCTTAAGGTAGTAAAGTTTTTTTTTATTATATAGTAAATAAAAAGAAAACAGAATAGAAAAAGAATAGAGCAGCTATGTTAGGTTTTTTTTTTGCCTTTTGTTAACTGTATAATAGATAAAAAGAAAACAGATAGAAAAGATAGAACATAAAGAATAGAGAAATGAGTGAGAAAAGAGCTAGTGAGTTTTGTTTTTTTAAAGAATAGAATTAGAACACGGTGTACTAGAGTTAGAGAGTCAAATAAAGATGCAAGAGATGTGTTTTTAGCTGATTCTTGAAGATGCATGAACAGATCATTCCACCAGGAGGGAACATTTCAGGTAAAAGTCAGTGAAAGTGATTTGGTGGTTTTGAGAACTCGGTGCTAAGATCAAATGTTTTGTGAATGCGGCCGCAGATGATCAACTCCAGAACATCCTGACAGTCACGGCTCTGTCCAGCAGGGGGAGACAAACACACATCACACACATCACTGACTGCAGCTGGAGTCTCTGATGAATTTGACCTTTTTGTACCCGGCATTTAACTTTATTAGTTTACATCACGGCTCATCCAAACCACTGGGCTGACTGTGGTTGCTTGAGGCATTATAATTCAGAAGAGCATTTTACTGGGCTAAAAACTGCATGATGTCCTTGTATTTAAACAAATATACACACACACACACACACACACACACACACATATATATATATACATATATTTTGGGTCTATTTCATCAGAGGGTAAAAATACATAATTTATTTTGTAATACTATAAATGGTACTATTTATCTAAATATAAATAGTATAAATGATAATATAAATGAGATCTTGATTTCTTGCTACAGACTGATTAAGTGATGCTCAGGCTTGATTTCCTGTATTTTGATTGGTTGTTCGGTGTTCAGCCGGAGGATGTAGAGTCTGGTCCCATGAGAGCGCCACCTACTGAATCTCCCTCATTCAGCACTGAGACAGACGACGAGGACCTGGAGGAAGGATCTGGAGAGGACATCGTCATCATCAGCAGCCCGAAAGGTGAACACAAGAGTCTTCAAATCATCTTCCCTGTCTGTCGTGTCGTTTTCTTATTTCACGTCTGTTATTCACTACGTGATATTTTCCTGAGCCCAGAGTTCACATGACAAGCCTTTACTGATTTTTCATATGCATTAATTACATTTCATCACATTATGTGTTTCTGTTTTTCACTCCAGAGCCGATCAGATCAGAAGGAGCTTCTCAAGACAGAAATGTGAGTCTGTCTCTGATTTAGTTTTCTTCTGTCATGTTTTCTGTGATGAGCTGACTGTATTCACTGCCTGTGCTTTCTCAGGTTATTACTATGCAGAAGGGAGAGAAAGGAGAGCGAGGTCCACAAGGCCCTCCGGGACCCGCCGGACCCCCCGCTCCACACACAACGGGAGAACCAGGACCCCGGGGCCCACAGGGACCAGCGGGACCGCCTGGAGAGCCAGGACAAGACGGCCAGGCTGTGAGTAAAGCAGAACCATGATTCTGATGAAATCTGAGAGCTTTCTGACCCTCCTTAGACGGCAAGGGTCCTTCAGTCGTGTCGCGATTCAGCTCAAAGGGAAATGTATATAAATAATTACAATTAATTATGATTAATTACAATTATTTATATCAGCTGCCAGTAGTAACTGTAGCAGAATTCATTTTCCATCAACTAGTCTGTTCGCCCAGCGAACATTCAGTATAATTTTATATCAACTCTAAGAAATGGTATTTTCTTGGCCACAGAAAATAACTTTCTTAAAGTACCATTGCATTAGAGCATATAGAATCGGAATCGTAAAGGGACATTAATTTGCAAAGCAGAATCAGAATCAACACTCATGTAATTTGTGCACAAGAGTTTTATTAACGAAGGACTAACACATAACTAATCTAAACAACAAACATAAAAGCACTCATACATGGGGGAATGGTCAGTGAGAAGCAGTTAGAGAGAGACAAGAAGATGAAGCTATGAAAAGAGTCAGTTAACCACCTGAGTGAAACCATCAGTGCTGTCTACAGCTTATACTAAACCTCTGTTCTGTTTAGTTAAATGTACGATACTTGCATTGCCTTGGTCGTTGAACAAGTGTCCGAATGCAGTCTTGGGTGAAAGTCTTGATGGTTGGAGCAGTGGTGGTTTTGGAATCGTGATCACGTTCTTCCGGGTTTGAAGAGTGAGGAACTCCAAAGATGTTCTGACTCGATGGTGACTGGGAGTTTCGTCTCATGTGAAAAGTGAAGAAGAACCAAGAGCTGAGAGGGACCCAGCTGAAGTCCTGTGATCTTTGGGGAATGGAAAGACAAGGCCGCAAGGCCTGACGTGTGCTTAGGGAAGTCCTGAAGAGTTCTAGCTCATCTTCTTAGGTTCTAAAAGAACCACTGACTGACAGAGGTGAGTCATGAAGATGAATTCCAGGGTTGAGTGGAAATGTCTGGCTCTTTGTGGTCGAGAGCCACAGCTCTGTATTTTGGGGCCTGTCGGGCCCGCCAGGCACGCCCTGTGCCGGCTCAGGCTCCCGTGGGTTCCTCCACACGGGCTGCAATCGGAGGGTTTTGCAGAAGAGAGCGAAGTGAAGAGAGTGAGACGATCAATCGTTTGATGTCTTTAAGCTCTCTGTGCCTCCAGGAGGTCCACGAACCAATGGTAATTTTCACCTTTGGAGGGAAAGTTTATGACTCTTTGTCTGTGAGCATGGTATTTTGCATATGTAATTCGATTGGGTGTTAATGCAAAACTAGTAAGGTTTCTTAAAACACTAATATGTTGCATAGGTATCAACATCTAATTTACACCATCTTTTAGATCATCAAAATACGAATTCAAAGAGACCAAACATGGCTTAGGTGGGTTATACGACTAGTCATCTATCATAACACATGCATAAACAGTAGAAAGACAAATACAAATACAACAGACAAAATTAAAATACAATGCAGTAATACTGTACACAATGACCTGGGCTATGTGTGATAGGAAGGTCAAAGAAAGGTTTGTCTGTGAATGAATAGGAAAGAGTCTATTTCTATAGGCATTGTGTCTTTCCTATGGGCAAATGTAGCATGGGCAAATGTGCATTCCTCTGGGCAATTAAACCTCTTATCAGGTCGTTGTCCTGGCAACTGAGCCCTTTTGGGGTGTTAGTTGCTTTGGGGGGTTGTCTCCAGAGCTCCAGCATATAGCTGGGTTGTTGGGTTTAAAGACTATTTGTTAAATGTAACAATTAATGTATGTCTGATTGGTCCAGCCGCTACAGTCGAGGAACAGCAATGTAGTAAGAATGATGTTAAAATCGTCCATGTAACATCAGTGGTTCAACCGTAACATTATGAAGCTACAAGAATACTTTTTGTGTAAAGAAAACAAAAATAACAACTTTATTCAACTATTCTTCTCCTCTGCATCACTGTAGGCGTCATTACTGAGAGCATCACGTCACATGAAACAAGGAGCAGCACACAGTGGTGTAGTGGACGGGTAACAGGGCCACACTGCGGGGTCCCGCGATCACCTCCCCGTGCTGAGTTGCGTCGTATCGTGTGTCAACGATAGCCAGAGATATTGTCAAAAACATTGAACATTGCAATATTGAGAGGACTTAGCATTTCCAATTAATGTAGGCCTGTTACAGTCTTTTTATTATTAGGTTACTTTTATCATTCAGCTAAATTACAATTCATTTGTCCCGCAATAATTTTATAAGGTATCACCACAAGACGCGCTGTGAAGATAATAAAAGATTAAGCTATTAGCTTACTCATTGAAAATGTTTTTAAAAAGTAAAAAAAAAAAAAAAAAGTCTATTCATTTTTATAATGAATTATACCTATAATAAAAATTTTAACTCTGCAGTCATCGATGAAAATCAAGAGCAGCTTTATTTCATGCACCGATATTCAAAAACAACCTGTTTAACGCAAAATAGTTTCTTCTCGTGTTTTTCACTATACGGGCCACAAGAGAAATATTAAGGTAATAAATTAAGATGGTTATATACCGTTATCAGCGTATATTTAAGTATAGATTCATCTCTCATCGTCTCTTGAGAGAATATGCGCCGTTAATGTGACGTTACAAAGCTCCGTCAGTGTTTTTACTTTCATTTTCGGTATACTGAACGAGGTTATGACGTTCACCAGCAAAACTGTTGTGCAAAGTCTGCACGTTGCTTGTGTGATATCCATTGGCTTGCCTTCATGGTTAAAAAAATTATATATTTCTAATAATGTGATGTAACTCCTCCCCTGTGATTTTCGGCCACGTCACTGAGCACATGCGTGTTCTATGTCAGCCGCACCTCACTCATGCGTCATGATACTCTCCATAATGGCGAGTTTTCTTTGTGCGTAAAAAGTATTCTTGTAGCTTCATAACATTACGGTTGAACCACTGATGTCACAGACTATTTTAATGACGTCTTTGCTACGTTTCTGTGCCTTGACCATGGCAGTATCCTTGCTGGAGGGTCAGAAAGCTCTTGGATTTCATCAGAAATGTCTTAATTTGTGTTCCGAAGATGAACGAAGGTCTTACAGGTTAATTTTTAATTTTGGGGTGAATGAGCCCTTTAATTCAAGACACATTATTGGAATTTAATATGCTTTTTTATGTGTCTTGTTAAAAGGATGTTACTTTACAGGAAAACCAGACAAAAGTAGCCTAATGATTAATTTATTCATGATTGATCGATCGAGGGAGTGGATTGGTGATGTTGTGTGTGATGATGGACTGTTGTGATGTCTCAGAATCAGATCAGATCAGATCATACTGCACTTGGTTGATTCTGTCTTTGGTAAATCACATCATTACTGAGCTCCACCTGTGAACGGTTGATTGAATCAGTGATTTGCTTCACAGCAAATGATTCACTATTGCACACAGTTAAACTAAGAGAGAACAGTGTATTCTCAGACTCTGTTTCTGTGGACAGACTTTTGCTCATCGCCACAGTTGGCCTGATGTCAGGATAGATGTGTTGTGTAGATACGCATGTCTGTGTTTTTGTTGAGAAGCAGTGCTGAGACGTGCTGCATAGCATAACAAACCTGTTATAGTCGTGTCTATAGTTTGTTTTTGCGAGCGCTGATCATGAAAGTCTAGTTTTTGATGGCACATCGTAGCTTTGTAACTCTATCTGGCACTGCAGAACTGCCCTTCAGATCACTGTTCATTCACACACACACACACACATGTTTGTTTTTGTGAATTGTGGGGACTTTCCATAGACTTCTATAGACCTTATACTGACCAAACGATATTGTCTATCCCCTAACCCAACACTAACCCTAAACCTAGCCCAAAAAAACATGTTTGCATCGTTACACTTTCAGATAAACATCATTTACTATTTTTAATCTTTTTTTAACATTGTGGGGACCACAGGTCAAAAATTTCAGGTTTTACTATCCTTGTGGGGACATTTGGTGTTTTAGCAAAAACTAGTACACACACACACACACACATGTGTTCCTGTAATGAGCTGAACCTGTTTCCAGCACGTCTCAGAGAACAAGAAATGGACACTTGGACATATATGCTGGATTAATGTTGATTTTTCTGTCTTACAGGGTGAATCAGGGAAAGATGGATCTCCGGTGAGTATCTGCTCATCCACAGTTTCTGTGTAGATATATAAGATATGAGAGTCTTAAACTATTGAACATTTGCCTAGGAAAAAAATAGTTTAACTGTAAACAGCTGTTTTACATTGGAATAATATTTCACAGTTTTTACTGCATTTTTGGTCATAAATGAAGCCTTGGTGAGTTTTTAGTTTTTATATTGTTATCATTGATATATAGCCTTTGCGGAAGCTTTTCTTTTTGATATGAAGTGAAAGTGCAACAGATTTTTTGCTAGCAGTCTCGAGATGTGAAAATAGAAATGGAGATGTACACTTTATGTCCCATGAATCAGCTGTGGCCAAACCAACTCTAAATCCAGCAATAAACCAAACTCAACATCAGCATCAAGCGTTTAACGCACCACACTATCATTTTATATTCAGCTGTAGCTGTATTTTGACTCTTTTTTCACACACTATAGAGTGTATTTGACTGCAGCATTGGTTTACTCGCGCCTGTCGTCTCCCGCTGGTCATTTCTCTCACATGTGTGCAGCAGAGCCGCTTACTGACCACAGCAGACAAATACATGCTGGTGTTTTAGTGGCACTGATCCATGCCTCATTATTTGTGAGACGCGGCCGGTGAACTGTGGCTCAGTCTGTTAGCGGTCAGAGAACGGATTGTCAGTCTTTCATCTGAGAACGTGAGCACCTGTCTGAACACCTGTACGGCCGATTAAACCCCGGCCCGCGCTCGTGACCGCAGATCAGAGGCTGCGCTGCGCACATGTGTGCTTCATGTGTGAGAGAACTGCCTTATTCTGCTCAACTAACATGAATGAATGTGAACATTTGCTTTGTTTTTCTCTCTTTCCATCACGTACAGGGAGAGGTTGGACCTCCGGGATTCCCGGGCCTTCCTGGAAATCCGGGTCCCAAAGGTGACAAGGTACGACACACACTACCTGAATATATTTAATACCAACATGCCTAACAAACCTATAGAGCAGGGGTGTCAAACTCCACAGCCCTGATCCAGCTAATCAAGTCATTAAAGGAGAAGTCCACTTCTAGAACAAAGATTCACATATAATGTACTCACCCACTTGTCATCCAAGATGTTCATGTCTTTCGTTCTTCAGTCGATAAAAATTGTGTTTTTTGAGGAAAACATTTCAGGATTTTTCTCCATATAATGGACTGATATGGTGCCCCGATTTTGAACTTCCAAAATGTAGTTTAAATGCAGCTTCAAACGATCACAAATGTGGTTGTAAATGATCCCAGCTGAGACAGAAGGGTCTTATCTAGCAAAACCATCGGTTGTTTTCATAAAAATAATATAATTTATACACTTTTTAATCTCAAACGCTCGTCTTGTCTTACTCTTCCCGAACTCTGTTTTTGTTGCGGTTCATGTCAGTTAGTGTATGTGGAAAAACTCCCATCTCATGTTCTCCCTCAACTCCAAAATCGTTCTATATCACTGTTTTACCTTTTTTGTTAAGGGTGTTTGGTCTTCTTTGCATGTTCACTTTGTAAACACTGTGTCTGTACTGCTATTGAAGCTGCATTTAAACTACATTTTGGAAGTTCAAACTCGGGGCACCATATCAGTCCATTATATGGAGAAAAATCCTGAAATGTTTTCCCTCAAAAAACATAATTTCTTAACGACTGAAGAAAGAAAGACATGAACATCTTGGATGAAAAGGGGGTGAGTACATTATATGTGAATCTTTGTTCTGGAAGTGAACTTCTCCTTTAAGGCTTATTTGAAAACTGCATGGCATGTGTGATGGAGCAGGGTTGAAACTAAACTCAGCAGGGCTGTGACGCTCCAGGAACTGAGTTTGACACAGACGCTATAGAGTCTCTCAATCAGGTTTCAGAAGTGAAATCTCCATTTGTTTTCTCCATAGGGAAACTGATTTTTTTAACTACAACATAAACTGTTAAAGACAGACTTCTTATAAGCTTTCTTATAAGCTAAACATTCTTTTGAAAATAATCATATTTAATTTTTAATTTTAAAATGCTTTTTTTTTGTCTTCATATCAGAGTCTTTAATGTTGTGATTCTCCTCATAGCTGTTTGGTTTAGTTCATGGCTTATGACACTTTAACTAAGACTTTATTAAAATCCCCATGGGAGAAATGAGTCGACGCTGCTGTAACGGTGGACGGCACAAATGCTCTGTATTGACCGCTAACATGATCACAGCAAGCGATCCACTGTTTCCTGGCTTATGTTTTGATAGGGTGATCCTGGAGTGGGCGTCCCGGGGCTGCCTGGACCTCCCGGACCGCCAGGACGTCCAGGGACGTACAAGTATCCGGTATGTATCATTATATGTGATTATGTGCATCTTTATATAATTATGTACGTCATAACAGCAGATGGTCGGACTGTAAACTCTGAACGTTTCCCACAAGCAGGACGGCATCGACGGCTCCGGCTCGAGCTACGTGGATCTGGACAGCGACACAGAGCTGATACGGGTGAGTTATTACAGCCTGTTCAAATGAACCCACCTCTGGGTGGAAATAATCAAAGGAGCCGTATTCCCCGCGGAATGAACTCTGAGACACGTAAAATGATTGAACGCTGAACAAAATGAGACACGAGGTAGTGATTATATGCATGTGTAAGATGTGTGGATATGAGTTGTCTGACAAAGAATTTGGCGCTCAGATTAATTTTCATTGTTTGCGATTCCCACCAGGGTCCTCCGGGGCCACCGGGACGTCCGGGACCTCCGGGCCCTTCTGTCGGAGCTCATCCAGGGCCGATCGGGCCTCCAGGAGTTCCCGGAAAAGACGGGGAGACGGGAAAACCTGGACTCCCGGTGAGTGAGGATCAGTGCTGATTGACAGGAAAACAAGCAGTGGGGTTTGAGTGAGCGATTATAGACCTGTGTGTCAAACTGAGCTCAAATTCATCCTAAAACAAAAGTTAGTTATTATTTACCCACACTCATTCCTCACAAATAAACAGTCTGATTTTCTTTTCCTGTGGAGTAATGAATAAACACTGTGTTGATGGAAAAAAACAGACAGTATAACCTAAAAGTACACAATACAAATCATTTTTGCATTATATTCAAAGTCTTCTGAAGCCATATAGTAATTGAATTCTGAGTTTTAAATGATAACATAGTAGTATACTCTACATTCAAAAATAACTGATGGACTAAATTGATCAAAAGTGACAGTTTGGATATTTAAAATGTTACAAAAGATTTCTACTTCAAATAAACACTTTTCTTTTGAACTTTCTTTTCATGTGTAAAGAATGAAAAATAAAATGTATGATGGTTTCCACAAAAATATTGTTTTCAACAATGGTGTTTGTTGAGCAGCAAATCATCATATTAGAATGATTTCTGAAGGATCATGTGACACTGAAGACTGGAGTAATGATGCTGAAAATTCAGCTGCGCATCACAGGAATAAATTACAGTTTAACAGATATTCACTTAGAAAACAGCTCTGTTAAATTGTAATATTTTTTCACAATTTTACTGCATTTTTGATCAAATAAATGCAGCCTTGGTGAGCAGAAGAAACAAAAATGTTCATGAAAAACAGTCCACAGTCCTCTTTTATAGTTCTTCCTGTAGTGTTTCTGGTGGATCTTGTAGCTTTAGTTTGAGTGAGAGTCAGTGCTGACAGGACTGTCGTTGTGTTTGATCTCTTCATCTCAGCGACTGTTATCAGTCCTGACGGACTGGACTGGATCTTTATTTCAGAGGTCATAACACAACCCTGTGTTTCAGGTGATTGAGGGCTGGTTTAGTGGCTCTGGAATTGAGCTGGACTCAGATGAGGTAGAGCTCCTGTCTCATACGGTAAAATCAAACCAAGGGCCAAAGGCAGTCGTTCCTCCCATCATGTTCCAGATGCACAGAAATCTCATTCTCACTGACCGCTTCTGCTTTCATCACACTCAGCCTTCTCAATCGCATCACAATTACGTCACGTGAGGGCCGTGATTCAGCAGTTTGATGACAGTACATGCAATAGCACTATAATTAACTGTATGATAGAAGCTTGATTCCACTAGGGGATGAAATTGAAAAAGTATTTAGAACTAGTTGATATTTCGCAGTTCATACTTTTTTCCTCGCAATCGTGAGGGAAAAGAAGTCCTTTAGATGTCATACTATGTAATAACCCTTCAAACGCTCCTGTAATGGCGTTAATAGCATTGCAGTTCCGTATTAGGGTCATTACAGTACAGTATATACAGTTACATACTTATCCGGACCTCCAGATTGAAGTAATTGTTCCCAAATGTTTAGTCTTAGGTGAAAATGAGAACGAATAGTTTTTTTCCCTAAGCCGATCAGATAGCGTATTAATCCAATAAAGTTTTCAGATGAACTCTGACCCGTAAAGCTGTGAATCAAGAAGCCTGGAGGAGACTGAGATGACGGCTGATGATGAAGGAGTTTGGGTTTCATTTCATCTTCATGTGATCTGATATTCATCCGCTGAGCTCGGAACATGAACGCTGTGTTATGATGGGGAAACTGCCTTTGGAAATGACGAAACTACAACTAACTTCCTGTTTCCTGCTTAAACACTGTCACAAAAAACCTGACGCTTCTCTGACATGACAGCTGTCCTGAAAGCCTAATAACACGTCATGAAATGACCATGGGATTAAGTGTGAAAAAACACACTTCAGATGATTTAATATCAACAGTTATCATCTGTCCCTACTGCCATTGCTATTGTATGCATTATTAATATTAGATATATGCAGGTCCTTATGTGATGATTTCTGTCATTTCAGGGTGAAAATGGGCGAGATGGTCAACCAGGCAAAGAAGGAGAAATTGGGCAGAAAGTAAGATATTTGAATGTGAAATTCCAGGGTTTTATTTTCCTTTGGTTAATTTTATTCTTTACTTAAATTCCTGTATTCCTTTCTTTAAAAAAGTAGTTGCATAATTATGATACATACACATTCAGTCGGTGCAGTGAAGTCACAGCTTCCACAGATCATTTCTATTTCAAGATGATAATGTCCAGATCTTCAGCCTTGTGTCGCTCCAAACAGTCCTGCAGAACAAAATGTCTTACCATACAGTGAAACGCTGGAGACTTCGACTCATCTCGTGTTTTTTTGGCAGGGTGAACCGGGTGAACCTGGAATCACAGGACCAAAGGTAGTTTCTTTTGGATCATGCTGCAGTTTAGATCGGCTACTTGTCTTGTATATGAACTATTTTAAAGGGGTCATCGGATGCAAAGTTCACTTTTACATGTTGTTTGAACATAAATGTGTGTTGGCAGTGTGTGCACACAAACACCCTATAATGATAAAAATCCACCCGGTGACAACACACCAACAGAGGCCGCTCCCACAATAGCTGATTGACACGGCCGTCTTACCTTAGACCCGCCCTGAATGAGCTGTAACAGTCCGATCACCATTGTTTCGACACCGGAACAGGGATGTAGACAAGAATGGCTCCTAATCGATTGAGGTGTTGTGTTGCTGGATGTAATAATGAACGTAGTGGTCATCATTTACTCCCGACATCTGAGCCGCTGAAGACGCAGTGGATTACGTTTGTTTGTGATGGGAATCTACATATATCTGTGTATGTTCATGATCTACCTTCACTTACAGCAGAAGTGAGTATAAGGGTTTTTTATGAATCTTCGCAATCACCTTGCCTTATAACGTGCTAGTTAGCAATTTTTGTGGCTAAATGCACTAAATGCGGCTAAAGTAAACAGGCTCGTCACGCTACAGAGAAGACAGGGGCGGGGCGAGCAGAGCTCATTAACATTTAAAGCGACATCGACCAAAACAGGATGATTTTTGTAGAGCTGATTTTGGCAAGGTAAAAAAAAGGTGTTTTTTACACTACCATTGAGAATTTTTAACCAAAGCATATTATAGACTTTTCATTAAGACCCTAAAGAATCAACTGGTGGAAAATGGGCATCCGATGACCCCTTTAAATGATGAGTCAAAAATACATTCAGAGATGTGTAATGAGTTTGTTGACTGGAGTGAACATTGCGAGGATGTTGATAACTTTAGAGGTGATCGTTGTCTGTCAGGGCGATCCAGGCCAGCCGGGGCTTCCGGGACAGACGGGAGCTGAGGGCCCCAGGGGTCAGCCAGGCCCTCCGGGACCTCCCGGACCTCCAGGAAAAGGCTTCAGCTTTGACATGATGGTGTGTTTCACCGACCTTCACATTTGATAGATTTGGCAGGTTTTTATTTATTTGTTTGTTTATCCTTTTATGTATTTATTTATCTTTTTTTGTAATTTATTTATTTATTTACCAGTTTATTTGCCTTTTTATTTATTTTTTAGCCATTTATTTATTTATTTACACGTGAATGTTGGATATTGGATAATGTTGGAGTACAGATTTGTATTTGTTCACATATGTTCTCCATTATCTAATATTAGATTTTTTCTGAAGAACTGAAAACACGTGAAGTGAAGTCGATACTCCTATTTGAATTAGTGAAATTAGGTGACCCGAGAGCCGCCTGTGGGTGTAGCCTTTGAATACAGCCTTTGAAAACCAAAATGTTTTTTTTTTTCTGATTGTTTTACTCAATGTCTGTTTTGCGTCAGGATTTGGAGGGGTCGGGTCTGGATGGAAGCAGTGGTTTCAGACCTGTTCTGCCCAGAGGACCACCTGTACGTACAGTACATTCACATTTACTGATGCTTTTCTGGCTCTTATAGCTGAACTTGAACTTCTCATGTCTTTTCTCATTTTCAGGGTCTTCCTGGTCTCCCAGGACCTCCAGGACCACAGGTACACATGCACTAATAGAGACCTGCAAAAAGGATCTGCATAGCATGATCCATCAATACTGTAAAACCTTGATATGGCATCTGTCATATGATTTTACCTGTCATTACCTGGAATCTCCATATAGAGAGTGCATATCTGTTAGAGGTGCATTAGAATTCTTCATCTGCGCTTGATTTAAATGCACCCATCTCTACACTTCCAGGGCAGAGAAGGAGCCGTCGGCCCTCCTGGAGTTTCAGTGAAGGTCTGTGCTCCTCACACACACACACACACACACTCTTCCACAACAGTTTCCATTCCTGCTTTCCAAAGGAAGCTTGCCGTTCCCAACCACGTGTTCTCCATTAGCCCCAAATTTTCTATCTTCAACACATCTGTAAGGGTCAGTGAATGCATCTCGGGCTTTGAACTTCTTCAAGGTGTAATTCAAAGTAAAAACACATCATGATGGCTTTATATTACGTAATACACACCCTCACAGAAGTTGGATTCAGGAAGTTATCAGCTAAATCAGATTCCACTTAATATAAAACAAGTAAATTGCTCCCATGATCTGTGGTAAACGTACAATCTGCTTAAACACCATTAATGTAGCTTCACTAATTCATACACGTAAGAGTAACTATATTATATATTATTTATCATCCATTGTAGAAACATGATCAGACTTATGATAATCATTTCTCCTCCGCTCCACTAGGGGGAGCTGGGCGCTAAAGGAGACGATGGACAGCCTGGGGCACATGGACAGCCTGGGCGACAAGTAAATAAATATATAATAAAATAGGCTGTAAAACCTTAAAAGTAGTCATTTTTATTCACATCAATTTATGGATACTTTGTTTTTAATTTGCTATTTTTTTACTTTTTTCAGGGGGAAAGGGGAGAGAAAGGTGATATGGGTCAGAAGGTTTGTATTCTCATCACATTTTTGATGTATCTGTCTCATAGCCTTCGGCTTCGATGCTAATAGTTGATGTGTTTTGTGTATCAGGGTGAAAGAGGTCTGGACGGAATCAGTTTGCCTGGACCTCCAGGGCCTCCCGGACCTCCTGGACCAGTCATCAACCTACATGAGGTGAGTCCAGTAACATCTTACATTTTTAAAAATGTCACACTGGATTGATTCTGGACGAATGGATGCTAATTCCAGTGCATTTGTAGTGAGTTTTGAACTGTTTCTCCACCCTCAGTTAATGCTGAATGACACTGAAGGAATCTTTAACATCTCAGGAATTTTTGAACCACAAGGACCATTGGTAAGAAACTGCTCCCTAACATTTGTTTATTCATGGGCTGATCACTATGGCTTAAGTAACCTTCATCGACACCAAACCAGAAAAAGTAGTCTTGTTTAATCATATTCATATGCTGACCCTGAAATGCAAATGAACCACAAAACAGTGAAGCAGAATTGAAAACAGCGAATTCGAAAACACAACAACAGATCAGAAAACACAACAGCAAATCGGAAAAGACAAAGCAAATCTAAAAACAGGTTGCCAAATCAGAAAAAACACAACAACGAATCAGAAAACACAACAAATCAGAAAAAAACAACAGTGAATCAGAACACAGCAATGTATCAGAAAACGTAACGAATCAGAAAACAAAACAATGAATCAGAAAAAACAACAGTGAATCAGAAAACAGCAACGAATCAGAAAAGAAACATGACAGCGAATCAGAAAACACAACAAATCAGCAAACAACAGCGAATCAGAAAACAGCAATGAATAAGAAAAAAACAACAGCGAATCAGGAAACAGCAACGAATCAGAAAAGAAACACGACAGCGAATCAGAAAACGTAACAAATCAGCAAACAACAGCGAATCAGAAAACAGAAATGAATAAGAAAAAAACAACAGCGAATCAGGAAACAGCAACGAATCAGAAAAGAAACACGACAGCGAATCAGAAAACATAACAAATCAGAGAAAAAACAACAGTGAATCAGAACACAGCAATGTATCAGAAAACGTAACGAATCAGAAAACAAAACAATCAAATCACCTTTATTTATATACCACCTTTAACAATACAGAATTGTGACAAGGCGGCTGTACAGTATTAAATAGGAAATAGTACATCAACAATGCAAAGGGCAACAGTAAACACTCAATTTTCAGGTAAAGGTAGTTAATCAAATACAACAAAATAAAATACAATATTGTGTGAAGATAAAGTGAAGATAAAGTGTCCCCAGCTAAGCAAGCCAGAGGCGACAGCGGCAAGGAACCAAAACTCCACTGGTGACAAATGGACAAAAAAAAACCTTGGGAGAAACCAGGCTCAGTCAGAAAAAACAATGAATCAGAAAAAACAACAGTGAATCAGGAAACATAACAAATCAGCAAACAACAGCAAATCAGGAAACAGCAATGAATAAGAAAAAGACAACAGCAAATCAGGAAACGTAACAGCAAATCAGAAAAAAAAAACACGAATCAGAAAAAAAACAACAGTGAATCAGAAAACAACAAATGAGCCAACAATAGCGAATCAGAAAACAGCAATGAATCAGAAAAAACAACAGCAAATCAGGAAACAGCAACGAATCAGAAAAGAAACACGACAGCGAATCAGAAAACATAACAAATCAGCAAACAACAGCGAATCAGAAAACAGCAATGAATAAGAAAAAAACAACAGCGAATCAGGAAAAAACAACAATAAATCAGAAGAAATACATATTTTGTATTTAAATTTATTTTTAAGGTCGTCATTTGTGTGGTGGAATTTAAACTCAGTAGAAGCTTAACAAGCTTGAAACATCACTTATCATTGTCTTGAAATATGGCTGTAATCTTGTCCTCATACTTTTGGCCATAGTGTTCCAGCTGTTATTTCTTATGTTTCTCACCGCTTTTAATTCCCAAACTACTCTCATTCTATAGAAAGGTGAGCGTAAAGATTGCAGTATAATAGCTCGTCAAAACCACACGCTCGCTTCATGGAACGCACTGGAATGTAAACACACTTTGCTTTAATTGCATTATTTACAATAAGTCACTGAAATTGTGTTTTAAACAATTACGAAACATTAGCTTTGCTTTATTGTGTAATTTACGGGCATTGACGGGCAGAAGTGAAGGCAAATAAACAGAGAGCCGTGCGGCACGTAAACAGCTGTGTCTGCGTTTGTTTCACGAGCAAAAGAGCGGAGCTTTCTGCTTCAGTGTCAAACACTTACACGCTTCTTCAGATTTTACGCCACAATACACAAATCCATTAGAGCTCACAAACGTGCCGTGCGGTTTGAGATAATAACCCGAACACACTTTCATAGTGCGATGGTCTCGCTGGAACATTTAACTAGAACAATTGCTGGAATTCAGTAAGTGTTTCAGCATCTGAAATTACGTATATTTTTAAGTTAATGTACGTAATTACAGTTAAAAGCCTTGGTTTGAATGAATATTTGTGGTTTTTGCAATTTACTAAATGATTAAATCTGCTTCATAGTTTAATTATTTTACAGCAGTTCTCACAAAATGCTTTTGTTTTATTTCACCAGGGACCCAGGGGACCGAAGGGTGATACCGGGGCCCCGGGGCTTCAGGGTCCTCCAGGACTAAAGGTAAGACAGTCAGTACAGCAGGTGCGAATGAGCGTGTCTGTGTGTGATTTGGGAGGAGAGAACGTGGAGCTGCTGCTGCTGTTTGTTGGTGTGTAATCAGGAATCTAATCATTTGAGCTTCAGCACATGCAAACTGCAGGCCGGTCCCCACAATGTCAAAAATTTCAGGTTTTACTATCCTTGTGGGGACATTTGGTCCCCACAATGTAGCCAAAACAAGTACACACACACACACACACACACACACACCGCTGACATGAGAACTGCTTCCATTTAAACTTCACACATATTCCATTTTAAAGGTCTAGTATCTGATTCATAGTTGATGATTTAAAATGAAAATCAACAACAACAACAACACTATAAATAAAAAGTAACAAGCACTTATTTTGGACTAATTGAGTCTTTAATCAAGAAAAAACTGTTGATTGTTGATCAGTACTTTACAATATTTTGTGTTTCTGTTGTTTTTTCATTAGTAAAACAGTAATGTTGTGAAATGTTATTGTAATTTCAAACAGCTGTTTTCTAAGTGAATATCTGTTGAAGTGTAATTTATTTCTGTGATGCGCAGCTGAATTTTCAGCATCATTACTCCAGTCTTCAGTGTCACATGATCCTTCAGAAATCATTCTAATATCAATTTTTTTTGTGTCCTTGCTGATTTTAAAAATAAAATTATATATATGGTACTGAAAAAATGCACTTATATTGTAAATAATAGATCCAGATTGTATTCTCCTAATAGATATTGATCTGTGGATGTGTCATAATCCTCATCTCTGCATTCATAACATCTGATGATGATGGAGGACTGGAATCATCTAGTATTGTGTGACACAAAACACCAAACAAGAGGTTAAAGAACAGCTTCATTTTAAACGTCTGGGGAACATAAACACACAGCAGAGAAACATAATGATTACCAGACTGAACACACACACACACACATACACACACACGCACGTTTGTTTTTGTGAATTGTGGGGACTTTCCATAGACTTCTGTCCCCTAACCCAAACCTAACCCTAAACCTAGCCCTCACAGAAAACATGTTTGCATCGTTACACTTTCAGATAAACATCATTTACTATTTTTAATCATTTTTTAACATTGTGGGGACCGCAGGTCAAAAAAATTTCAGGTTTTACTATCCTTGTGGGGACATTTGGTCCCCACAATGTAGCAAAAACAAGTACACACACACACACACACACTGGTATTCCAATCATTATGGGTTTGTTCCATAGGCGTAATGTTTTTTTTTACTGTCCAAGCTTTGTTTTTTATCCTCTTCCTCTTCCCCTAACCCTACACCTGAACTCCTCACACGAAACTACAGGCATTTCTAGATTCTAGATTCATAAAACACTTAATTCTGTGTGATTTATAAGCTTGTTTCCTAATGGGGACCTAAAAAATGTCTAAGGACGAGGATTTTGGATATTGGCATCTTTGTGGGGACATTTTGTCCCCATAACACAGGGTATACCTCAACCCAATACACACAGACACACACACACACACACACACACCCCAACACAAACCTCATGTGGCACAAATTACTTCAGTCTCTTCTTAAGAGAGATGAGCAGAGGGAAAAGAGTTTGAGGTTGCTGAGAGTTTGCTGTGTACATTGTGTGTGTGTGTTTGTGTATATGGTTGTGTGTGTGTGATTGAAATAGCTGCAGAGGTTTGCGTGTGTATCATGTTCTGATTCAGTTCTCATCACTGCTGAATATGGATGTGAGTGTGTTTTTAATTGCACGAATGGCTGCTGTAGGGTCAGAAGGGGGAGCCGGGGATCCTGTCTGGAGTTCATGCGCCGCAGGGACCGAAAGGACTGAAGGTCAGCGACGATTTCTTGAACCGTTACAGTTCTTTAACCGCTGCATTACTCAAGACCAGTGATTCCACTTTAACAACCTCTCTGAGACAGTTCAGATAGACATAAAGCATTCATTTGATTTCACTGCTTTTTACTGTATTTCTCACAGGGAGATCGTGGCGTTCCTGGACCTCCTGGTCAAGAGGTGAGAGGAAGATTTTGTGACTTTGATTATTATTCATTATGAATATTTCAAATGAAAGTTTATAGGGAGCTTGTTCAATTAATCCCATCAAATATTATGAAAAATATAAATGTTTATGTCATTCTCCAACTGTTTTTCACATCAGCTGTATTTTCTAAAATTCATTATCTAAAACTTAAAGTGTTTTTTCTAGCATTTTCTGTCCACACTGAAAACAAAAATGCGACTAGAAATGACAAAAATACAGCCAATCAGAACACGCTTGATGTTTAATGTGCAGCTATGTGAACCAATGAGCGTTCACTGTGGGCGGAGCTACACAACTCAACACAAATCAGCTGTTTTGAGGCTTTTCTTGCTTTCATGTTAAAACTGATTTAAACTCATTAAATATAGAGAGAGAAAGAGAGAGAGATCAGATTTTATATAAGGTCACATTGTTTATTGTTATTATCCTGTACTCAACAAGCCAAGCCTGTTCATTCATTATATTCACTTAATCTCTGGACTATTTCCCCGTTATACTGGAGGCAGTCTGCCGTCCTTGCTATTTTACAATTCATATGTTTTTCCCTTTCCGGTTTGCTGTTAGCGTACAGCTGCTTCTGTTCAAAATGTTTTGGAAAAAGTGTTGAGGCGAGAGCGGCCCGTACGGGCGCAGACGACACTCAGCGCCGCACCTGTTTGTGTTAGTCTGCGTTCCTCTGATTTCTGCCTTATTTCATCACATTCAGGGCCCCATCGGACCAGCTGGACCAAAGGGGGAGTTTGGATTTCCAGGACGTCCGGTAAAAAAACATACACCTGCACGTGCTCACTCAATATCGAGCATATAATAACTGTCATTAACAGCATTAGTGGACATTACAGCATTATATAACACTTAACAAGATCAACAGTAATGTTCAATGGTTTGCGGTTGGCAGTATTTTGTAAAAGAAGTCTCTTCTGATCACCAATGCTGCATTTATTTGACCAAAAATACAGTACAAATGGTGTCATATTATTAGAGTTGAAAATAGCTGTTTCTATTGTAATATTTTGTAAAATAAAACATTTGTGCTGCACAATATTTTTGTGAAAACTATCATACATTTTATTTTTCAGGATGAATAGAACGTTCACAAGAGCAGCATTTATTTCAAATAGAAATCTTTTGTAACATTATAAAAGTCTGTACTGGCACTTTGATCAATGTAATGCATCCTTGAATAATAAACATATTAATTTCTTTAATACCTTAAACTTTCAAACATGTGTATATATTGTACACAGTGTATTATCATTGTAATAATGGATGTGATGTTGTGTTTTGTCAGGGTCGTCCAGGAATGCACGGGCGTAAGGGTGAAAAGGGAGATTCTGTTGGTTTACCTGTGAGTTTATCTCATTTGTCCCCAAAAACTATCTGTTATGACTTATCATATCAGACAAAAGTGTTCTTACTTTTAGCATTTTTAGCGGTCTTGGTTCTGGAAGTATTTTCTAAATTCATTTTTCACAATAATAACTGCACACATTTTAAAATCAAATCAGTATTGTATCTGGTAATTTTACGCAAAATGCGATATCCACCGTGTTCTTCTGTCATGTTTTCTCCCTCTCTTTCCAAACCGCGACAAACGCCAGTCTCCCTTCTCTGCAGAATGCGATACACCCGCTCAGCCAATCACAGCGCAGCATTTCACGCATTGTAAACAGTAAAGGTGGCGCTTCGAATACACCCCGCATCCTAATTTTTAACGTTGAGTAACAGACATATTTGACAAATCCTTTCATAAACAAAGTGTAGAGAGAGTGTAAATAAGAGACTGATTGTTCAGTGTAGAGAGCTTCATTCATTATAATGGAACTTTGTGGGATCGCGATGAACTAAGATGACTGACAGAGTTTGTAAATGAGACACTGATTTAATACAACAGTTCAATAAACAAGAAGTTAATATGAAGTGACTTACGTTGTCTGACTAGAACACTATTGCCTGATTTTGCTCTATTTTTTAAACGAATCTAGTAAGTCAATAAATCAATTTCCTATTCATAAAGACAGTCACTTGCTTTATTCCTGAATGAATCAGCCGTTCGAACGAATCAAATGATATGATTCAGTAATTAAAACCGCCATATACTGGCAGTTTTAGTTTAATTTTTAAAGTATCTTCTTTTCTGTTATTTAAATCATTTAATATTTCTATATTCTAAATTTTATACTTAAAACATTAATCTCAACATGAAGTTATGAATTTGACTGCACACATGCGACCGCTGAGCCTCATTAAACATATGAAAATACACCTACAAGACACTTTTGTGTTCTTCTGTGTCATCTCTGTAGTACAAATTCATTTTGTTAATACTGATTTCATTTGATTGGTAACTTATTTTTATTATGTTGTTTAATTAGAAATTTTAAAAAGTTTATAAAATATATATTTAAATCTAATTCACTTTAAGGAGTCAAATATCAGCTCATAATGGGAAGGCTAATTTTTGATCAGATTTTTTGATCATTGATTAGAAGGTGCTCCTGAAATTTTAAGTGCTCCTAAAAAGAAAAGTAAGTGTAGAGCCCTGATGAATTTATTGCATTTTGGGGGGAAAAAGTAATCAGTTTTTATAATCAATCTCTGAAAATTAAAATCATCTAGACACTTTCTTGGTAAAGAAAACACATTTTTACTCAAATTAATCAAAATGGATTTATAGTGTTTTAGAACCAAACCTTTCATATACTTAATATATATATATATATATATATGTGTGTGTGTGTGTGTGTGTGGATAATTTAAATGGCACTTTAGTAACAAATCTAGATTGTTGAATTTCTCACACCATTTCATGCTTTTTCTCAAAAATGTGTAAGATCCAAGTTGCTTGATATTCTTGAAGGAATTAAAGGATATTTAAAGGAATAGTTCAAAACAACTGGAATTGTGCTGAAAATATGCTCACCCTCAGACCATCCAAGATTAGAAATGTGATTTCAGACTTGTAGAAATGTGTCATTCCATCACTGTCTCACCAATGGATCCTCTGCAGTGAATGGGTGCCGTCAGAATGAGAGTCCAAACATCTGATAAAAACATCACAATAATCCACAAGTAATCCACACCACTCCAGTCCATCAGTTCACATCTTGAGAAGACAAAAGCTGAAACAAATCCATCATTTTTAACTTCAAATCATTTAAATCTAGCAAAAATATAATGAGTCTATAATCCGTAATATTGGTTGAACATCTGTTTGGACTCACATTCTGACGACACCTATTCACTGCAGAGGATCAGTCGGTGAAACGGTGATGGAATGACACATTTCTACAAATCTGATGAACAAACAAACTCGTCGTAATCTTGGATGCCTGAGGGTGAGCACATTTTCATTTCTGGCTGAACTGTTCCTTTAAAAGAGAGTCTTACAATCTCTCTCCGCATACTCTGAAAACAAAAAATGAAGTGTTTTATCTAACAGATGAAGGATATGGAGTGTTCAGGGCAGTTACACAAACTTTACGTAACAACAACAAAAACAGCAAGTGTCTGTAAGCGTTTAGAATGAGAGCAGGCTGTTGTACTAATCAGTTCTCCTTGCTATTAGTGAAATGGCTGTGTGTTAAAATCTCATCCAGCACGTTTAGTCGGTCGTATATCTTTGTTTCATGATGTTTGTTGATAGTTTGTGATGGTGTAAATCATGTGTGTGTGTTTTGTTTTTGTCTGAAGGGTCCACCGGGACCACCCGGGCCTCCAGGACGACCAGGAATCTTCAACTGTCCTAACGGAGTAAGTGTGTCTCAGTCTTGATCTCAAACACACAGACGGTCTGTTCTGCTGTTGCTCAGTGTGACTTTACCTCACGTTTCTATAGACGGTGTTTCCAATCCCTCCTCGACCCGGCTGTAAAAAGCTCGTAAGTGATCGAGTGTGTGTGACGCACTGATTGAGTCGTGTCTTCTGCTCACTATCATCATCATCATCATCATCATCATCTTTAAACTCTCTCACTCTAACTGTGCACACTTGACCTTTAACCCATCTTCAACTGTCTCTGTTAATAATCAATTCATTAAGTGCATTTTATATGAACTTAATGGATATCAGGTAGCAAATATGTGACTTCATACATCACATTTGATCATTTTCCCCTGTGCATATCCCAGCATTCAGTGTGTATAATCCACACAGGCATGTTTGTGTGTGCTGCACGTCATACAGACGGAGGAATGATCGTGATCATAATGCTACTGTGAGACTAACTGAACAACATGATGCTGAGCACATAAAAGCATCATCTCTGCTGTTCTCGTATGCTGTGATCCCCAGATGAAATGAGCATGACGTGATGTTTGATTTCCTTCATGTATTTTTACAGTCCTCTATTTAATTCCCGGATGAATGTGTACTAGCTGTTGCATGTTGTGCTACACAAGCACACCTGAACATCTGCTGCTGAAACACTTCATCTCATCAAGAACACAGATCATTTTTCATCAGAACATGAATTTCCTGTCTCTTGCTTATTCATCGAGCAATTGTTTTCACATCCAGATGTTTTCTGCCGTGATGTGCTGAATTAACACCGTGTTTCTCATCGGTCGTATTAACACCCGTTTGTCTTTCTTTGCTTTTGTTCAGGTTTACAGTGATTCCACACAAGGTGAGTTTTAAGAGTTGTCTAGTGATTATCATACACTGCTGATCAAATGTTTGAGAACAGTTCGATCTTTTGATGAAATTAATGCTTTTATTTTATCAAGAAAGCATTAAATTGATCACAGGGCTCCCACGCTTCTTGAAAGTGCTTGAAAACAAATATAGGTCCTTGAAAGTGCTCGAAATAAATTTGAAATATTTTTTAGTAGAATGGTGCTATTTCAAAAATGTTCCTATATGCGCAGTCAGAGACTAAATGAAACAGCGTTAATGATTGGGGTGAGAAACAAAAAATCTTATTATGCGAGCTGATGCGCACAGTGCATTTATGACTGAAAACTACTGTGTGCCACTATAAAAAAATATTTAAGAGCATCAGTGCAAATGACCCTATCAGTATATTTGTGCTTGCACTGCGGGAGATTCAAACGTTTCTAACGTGTTTTTGCAGAGGTGAGTAATGAATCACGGACGTATGTTGATTCCTTGAACACAACTACATTTACATGCACAATATTTTGGTTCAGTCTGACTGAATAGTCGATGCAGTCTGAGCTGCACTGATTATAACGGACAGAGACAGATTTATTGATTAAGGGAGTTTGCAAATGATATTGATTTAATACAACAGTTCACTAAACAAAACATTAATATCACGTGACCTACACTGTCTGAACACTATTGCCTGATTTTGCTCAATTTCGTCAACGAAAATTGTTTCAAATAAAGTAACAGCTGAACTGCTGCACATCTCCGTTCAAACACAGCGTTGTTTCGTTTATGCATGAATTGGTGTTTTTAAACGAATCTGGTTAAATTTCCCATTCATAAAGAGTCACTTGATTCATTCCTGAATGAATCAGCCGTTCGAACGAATCAAATGATATGATTCAGTAATTAAAACCGCCATATACTGGCAGTTTTAGTTTAATTTTTAAAGTATCTTCTTTTCTGTTATTTAAATCATTTAATATTTCTACATTCCAAATTTTATATATAAAACATTAACCTCAACATGAAGTTATGAATTTCACTGCACTCATGCGACCGCTGAGCCTCATTAAACATATGAAAATACACCTACAAGACACTTTTGTGTTCTTCTGTTCCATCTCTGTAGTACAAATTTTTTATACTTATTTCATTTGATTATTCTTATTCTACTTGTTTTTTATTGTTGTTTTAATTCGAATTTTTTAAAAAAGATTTTAAATATAATTTGTTTTATTTGACAAAAGATGACATACTTTTAATAAAGTTAGAAAAATGCCATTACAAAGATAAAAACAACGTTTCCTGTAAATCACTTTAAGGAGTCAAATATCGTCTCGTGAAGGGAAGGCTAATATTCGATCAGAATTTGATTATTGATTAGAAGGTGCTCCTGAAATTTTTGACTGTGCTCCTAATGTTTTAGCACAACTTCTAAAAATAAAAGTTTGTGTGTTAATGTTAATGTTTAACCATTTTTTATCCATTTAAAAATCTTTTACAAGAATTACAGCAAAAAAACCGTTTGATGCAAGAATATATATATTTTTTTCATCAGTGTTTAAGAAATTCTAAATTCCTTTGAACACGACTGCTCAAAATGCTCTAAATTTATGAAACCTACACATTCAAAACCTCGTTACTCTGACATTTTTAATGTAAGCGTTAAGTGTAAGTGAAACGTTAAGTACTGTACGAGGTCTTTCATGACGCTACATACGCCGGCGTGTGAATTTGACAGGTGCTTGATAGAAAATAAATGGTGCTTTAAAAAGTCCTTGAATCTGGTGTTCACGAAAGAGTGGGAACCCTGTGATCAAAAGTGACAGTAAAGACATTTATAATGTTAGAAAAGATTTCTTTTTCAAATAAATGCTGTTCTTTTGAACTTATTAACCTATTATTCTGTGAATCCTGAAAAATAAAATATATGACAGTTTCCACAAAAATATTGTGCAGCACAACTGTTTTTTGCGTTGATAATGATCAGAAATGTTTGTTGAGCAGCAAAAATGTTGCCTGCTTGTGATTACTCTTCTGTTTTAATTTTTGCTTTATCATAGTAAAGGTGAAGAGTGTCATTTCTGCAATCTGTAATTTTCAAAAATAAAAACACAATTTTATTCATTTTGAAAATATACTATTTGAAGCAGTTAGTCGTCAGTGTTATCTGTTTGTGTTGATTGTGTGCTCCTGATCTGTAGAGGGCGCCAGCAGCTCATCATCTGACTCTTCATCAACATCCTCCTCTGGTACGTACCTGACAATCACATCACGTCACTGAGAGAGTTGAATCGCTCCTCCTTTACTTCAGCAGTTTGTCACTTCATGTGTGTCGTCGTGAACTCGCGTATGTTTCTGATGCTCTGATGTGTTCTTCTCGTAGGAAACACACTGGGAACCAAAATCACGGTGAGTTTCATCGAGTTTTCAGACATTCTGCTGCGAGCGACTGATTCAGTAGAGACTGAAGAACTGTTGTTGTGTTGTTGTTGAATGCATGAATGTCAGGCTGTTAAAGGAGATCAAAATTTCAGAGGAGAGAAAGGAGAAGCCGGGATGCCAGGGCTGCCAGGGAGATCAGGTTTAGCGGTGAGTGACACACACACACATCAGCCTATATAAGATCACTGCATCACTGCACTCCTCCATCAGACTCAGAAGGAAGAGTTGCATTAAACCCCTGTGACGCCGCTGATCTTGAGTTAAGGCGGCTCTAAATGATCAACATGATCAAACTTTGCTGTTAACCCTGTTTCACACAATCTGCTCTGTGTTTTCTGTCACCTGATTGGTAGTTGAGAGATTTTTATCCAGTCAAAGCTCTTTTAGTGTAATTGTACAAACGTCCTCCTTCAGCTGCTGCTTCACGTCTGTTTTTGCTGTCAAATCTTGACTGATTTTGATCAAGTAAACATCAAAATAACTGGAATCATATTTCCAGATGAACATACAATAATCATATTCCTCCAAAACATCGCTCATCTTTTGAGGAACATTTATTTGTTCATCTCTCAAACGTTGCATTATAAGTTTGGATCATCTCATCATATAGAGAGACCACTGATATTTACATCATTTGATGTCAGTATCTGCTCTGCTGTTCTATAAAGATCTCACTGATTTACATTACAAGCAGAATTTCATCATAAAAATACTGTATCTGCATCTGCACCAAATTCATTTTTTTGCTCAGTTTGAGTCTCTGAAATACATTTGAGCTGTTTTTTTCCTTCATATTCTCACTGTATCAGACTATATGAGCCGTATTTGATCAGATGTGATCCTGGACCACAAAACCGGTCATAAGTGTAAATTTTTTGAAATTGAGATTCATACATCATCTGAAAGCTGAAAAAATCTTTCCACTGATGTGTGGTTTGTTAGGACGGGACAATATTTGGCTGAGGTACAACTATTTGAAAATCTGGAATCTGAGGTGCGAAAAAAATCAAAATATTGAGAAAATCACCTTTAAAGTTGTCCAAATGAAGTTCTTAGCAATGCATATTACTAATCAAAAATTAAGTTTTGATATATTTACGGTAAGAAAAATTGATAAATTTGACCCATACAATGTATTTTTGTCTATTGCTACAAATATACCCGAGATTCTTAAGACTGGTTTTGTGCTCCAGGGTCACAAGTATGAGTACAATAACATAAATATGTATAGATATAAATTAGCTCAATAAACTGATCCATATTTCATATATCAAGCTGTTCAGGGTTCATATCTTGTTATTTTTCTGCGGTGTCTCTCTCTCTCTCTCTCTTCTTTTCATCTCATTCTCATTTCTATCTGTCTCTCAATCTTGATTTCTCCTCACATTTATTGCCGTCTCTCTGTTTGTTCTCTTCTCAAACTCAAAGCGTTTTTGATCTTTCTACGTGATTCGAGGTGTGTGTTTTATTTGAACTGTGCCGTCATGAATTAATTGACGTGATGATTTGCACATTACTTCTCGTCTGGTAGGGTAATAGCCTTCATTAAGAGAAGACAAACATCACACTGGACAAATGAAGCGCAATGAACTGAATCACTCTGAGGATAATGACTGAGATCACTTGAGTTCACTTTCACACTTACATCCCAATTAGAAGATAACAAAAGATAAATAAACCAGTTTTTCAGCTATTTTAGAACATTCTCAAATGCTTATAGCCAAAAAAACAAACCTTATTTGTTATAATCTCAGTAACAGACTGGGTTTTTACTGAAACTATAAATAAATAAAAAATAAAAAATAAAAAAATAAACCATTACTCGAAATAAAATAAACGTTAACTAAATTAAGATCATATATATGTTTTTTCGGGTAATTTCAAAGGCAAAATTTCTAATTTAAATGTATTTAAATTGATGTACAGAAATAACAAAAACTAAAACTGGAATAAATTAATTAGAGCTTCATATATAACAGTACCTAGTAAAAATGACAAAACACAAAATTGCTAAATCTTTAAATAAAATGAAACTGGAAAATATTATAAAAATATCTCACTGATACTAAAATGATACTGGTAATAGATAATTATAGATTATGATATATTATAGATTTTTTTTTTAAATAATTGCTTCAAAATCGTTTTAATTTTAGAAGCATTATTTGCTCACAAATTTAAATCCACACGCTGTAATTATTATTTAAAAGACAAGATTTTTATTATTGGTTGAACTATTATTATTATTGTTTTTTTTTATTCTACCAGGTCTGGTGTTTTTAAGCAATGATCAATGTTTTTTTTGACATGTAATGCCGTGAAATGTGTCATTGTGTTGGTTTTGTCAGCAGGGTCCTAAAGGAGAATCCATCGTTGGACCTCCTGGTCATCCAGGACCACGAGGACCCTCCGGCACACCAGGTATCGGGAGAACCGGCGTCGCTGGACCTCCTGGACCGCCGGGACCCCCCGGACCTCCTGGACAACACGGATCTGGTACGAGAAACCTCAAATTATTTGACGTTTCAAAAGTCTTTTTAGAACTCCGTGGTGATCCTCAGCTCAGTCCGGGTCGCTAAAGCTCTTCATGAGGTGCGGGTCATGAGGTTCACGTGTTTGTTTGTCTGAAGCCGTCCTGATTTCCTGCTCTGACGCAGGAGTGGATGTGTTGTTGATGTAAGGTTATGAGGGAGCAAATGGCTTTCAGACGCTGGTCCTGCTGAGCGTCCCACAGCTCTTCATCTCACCGTGATGAAGGCAAACACTTGTGCTGCTGTCACACTTTGATATGCATAGATGCTCAAGAGTTCATGTTGTTTCAGGCGTGATGATCCCTGGCCCTCCTGGACCCCCCGGGCCCCCGGGACGAGCCGCGGAGGCCTCCAGCGCCGTGAGTGAAAACACAACACTGACGGTCCGATCTTAAATGAATCTCATCTGCTTTAATGTCACTCTGCTCCAGTTTCCTTATGCAAACACTATCTTGAGATGTTCACAGCGGTAAATGAGGTCAGCTTGCAGAATACAGTCATATTTCTTGTAGGATGTCTCATAGCTGATTTTGGCCTTTGTGAAGAGCCTGGTCTGATTCATCAAACATGGTGGAGCTCGTCCTCAGATTCATTCAAAAAGATTCACTGCCTGGAAACGCAATCCAGTAAAACCATCACAATGCAATCGGGTGACTAGAACGAGATACGTAAAAAAACAAACAACATTTTGAGTAATTTTGTAAAGATCCAAAACCCTCAAATTACACCTCATTTTTTGGAATTTTGTTTTTATTAACAATTAGTAATGATTCATTTTTTTTTTTTGTTAATCATTTTGAAATTGATCGTTTTTTAAGACACATCCTTTAAAAAAGTTATCTCGTTTCACCTGAAAGTGCAAGTTTATGCAACTAAAGTGAATTTATTTAGTAATTTATAAACATATATGTAGGTTTCATAAATTTGGACTGTTTTTGAGCATTCATCCATTCATCCAAGTCCATTCGTTCCAGTGGGGTTAATACTGATAATTCTCAGATAATGTGTTCTTATAAATTTCATGCAATGATATATTCAAATAAAATTACTCATCAGTAATGCAAAAAAATATCTACACTATAAAAAAAAAAGTGTTCCAAAAAGTTGTTTCAACTTAAAATAATTTGTTACCCTGCTGACTTAAAATTATTAGTTTAGTCAACTTGAAATTTTAAGTTACTTAATGTTAATTTAAATGACAACTGGAATGTTTTAGTTGACTAAACTAAACATTTTAAGGCAGTGGGGTAACACATTATTTTAAGTTGAAACAATCTTTTTTACAGTGTGTATTTTGCATCATAGTTTTTTCTCCGTTATTTATTTAGTTAGTAAAAAAGGGTAAATGCTGTAATAAATGCTGTTTTTCTCACATTCACTCATTAATGAGAAGTTGCTAATCAGATATAGTATGGTTTTAGTTGGAAAATGTAGTAACACTTTAGTATAAGGACCAGTTCTCAAATATACATCGGCTGTTTATTAGCACTTATAAAGCACATATTCAGTATGACCATATTCTGCATCCTTAATTTTACCCAACACCTACAGTACACTCATTTGAGAGTTTATTTAGGCAAAAGTCATAGTATTTAGTTAGTTAATAGTGAGAATTGGAGTTTAAAATAGTGTGATCAAAAACCGAGTTATGTCAGAAGTTGTGTATTTTTATTTGACTGTAGTGTACGGCATGTCTTTTTTCTGCAGGTCAGGAAGTATGTGAGTCTGCAGGCCATGAGACAGCAGTCGTCTGGGGATGAGGTCGGGACGCTGTGTTTCGTCATTGACTCTAGTAAACTCTATATAAAGGTCCCAGGAGGCTGGAGAGAGATTCAGGTAACTTATAGCAGCTGTCCAAATGAAATCACTCATCAAACTCTTCACATTTCGCAGCTTAAGTTGAGTTTCTCAGATTTCATGGGGTGTTTGTTCCGCAGCTCGGCGGGCTGGTCGAGATGTATTCATCCACCCTCCTCTCACAGGATGATGTAAGGACTGCATTTCTGCATCTGATTTAACACATTATATTGGACCGAAAAAGCTTTTTAATATGGAAAAGTAACTATTTTAAGTCTCATGGCACCCATTTACAGTGTGAATGTTTGTGTTTCTGTGTTTCCCTACAGGCTGAACCTCTGATGCTGACCCCACAACTCACTCACACACCCAGAATACACACCGGAAACGCAGTAAGTCTTTGTGTGTGTGTGTGTGTGTGTGTGTGTGTGATGCCAAAATCACAGTGCAGGGGTGGCACAGAGGCGCTTCTGAAGTGGCATTTATGTGTCATAGGTCATATGTTATGTGTATATTTTGACACTAGATGCTGAGGTGAATCAGAGCTGGCATAATTTAGTCTGGCTGCGATGCAGCGTTGCGTCTTTCCACTGTATTTTGAGCAGGAACAGAGCAGCCTTAACTCAGCTGAGTAAATATGCCTAAAGAGAGAGAGAAACTGGTTTATTTGTTTTGGGATTTTTCTTTTGTCTGTGTTTGAATGAGGGCTGGATGATATTGAATATCTACAACATATATTTACAGTGATTATTTTGAAAGGATAATTTTAAGCAACTCTAATTCAGCAATTTGTGTCATCACGTTTTTTATATATATATCTATATATATATATAAAATATATACTCTAGCGTTCAGTAGTTTTGGGAATGTTCAAAAGATGTCTCTTCTGTTCACCAAGGTTGCATTTATGTGATCAAAAATACAGTAAAAATGTGTAATTTGTGAATATCTGTTAAACTGTAATTTATTTCTGTGATGCGCAGCTGAATTTTCAGCATTTTTGATCCATTTAATGCATCCTTGTTTATTTTAAAAAATATTTCTGACCACAATTTTTTTTAACAATAGTGTATTATTATATATGATATAATAAAATATTTTAGTAAATATATACAGATATTTTTTTATTTATAGACAGTTTCCCCAAGAAGTTGTTAATTATTAATATTTTTTGGACACTTAAACCACAATTTCAAATGTGTAAGTGTAGTTGTATCATATAATCTGTGGCGCATTTAAATTAAACTGATTAAATATCATTAACAGAGAAGATGCCCTAAATATTTAGACTAGAACAGATGCAGTAATCAGCTTGAATCTGCATGTCTACAAACCAGTCACAGGGATACATTTTTCTAAATCTATAAATAATCTTTTCATTGATGTATGGTTTGTTAGGACGGGACAATATTTGGCCGAGATACAATTATTTGAAAATCTGGAATCTGAGGTGCAAATAAATCTTGAGAAAATCACCTTTAAAGTTGTCCAAATGAAGTTCTTAGCAATGCATATTACTAATCAAAAATTCAGTTTTGGTATAGTTACAGTAGGAAATTTACAAAATATCTTCATGGAGCATGATCTTTACTTAATATCCTAATGATTTTTGGCATAAATGAAAAATCCATCATTTTGACCCATACAGTGTTTTGTCGGCTGTTGCTACAAATATACCCGTGACACTTATGACTGGTTCTGTGGTCCGGGGTCACATATGTGTTTGGTTAAATTATTGGTTCCTCTGATTAAAAGAGAGAGAGAGTAATTATTAGGGCGTTTCAGAGCATATTGTATATTGAGGTGTATACTGAATATCATCAAAAGGCTGAAATCTATTGAGATATGCTCATATGTGTTGATGTGTGTTCAGTGTTGAGCTCCTCCTGCTGGAATCTTCTTTATGGCAGCGCTAAAACCACAGAATGTGTCATTTTTACAGCGTTTCTGTCCCATAATGCGTGTGTTGCTCTGAACACTCTCACTCCGTCTTCCCTCACAAACGTTCCCAGGCTGTCGTCCACAGAGACAAATGTGAGATTTGAGATTTGTCATGGTTTGGTTCTGAAAAACAGCGGTCAGAACCCCTCGAAGCCTCAGGATCATCAGGCCTCTAAAAATGTTCCTGCGGCATCCAGAGGTCCCGTTTTAGACTAAATTATGGTGCCGTCCATCTGCTGCTGGTGAAGATCGTCCAGCCGGTCTGGGTTTATGAACACAGACCAATGCAAACAGACACTCAAACTACAGACTCGCTGCTCTGTGTGTGTGTGTGTGTGTGTGTGTGCATGCTGGTGTGTTCCTATATACTGATACTGACCGATACTCGATTCCTCCGCCAGTACTGATCATTCAGAATTCATCTGCTGATGGTGATAGTTTGGTCTACTAATGAGAAAAAAATCTCTCCTAACACTGTAAACTCTCCCTCTCATTTAAATCATTAATATAGTATTAGAGGTTATTATTAAGAACAGAGTCAGAGACTTATTTAAGATTAAATAATCTCTCTCTAAGATCTGGTGTTTTTTTATAGCTAACTAACAAGTTGTGAGCACTAGATAACTTCCCAGAGGTAAACTGATCATAGGCTGTTTTAGAGCATCAAAATATGATAATTGTTTGAGTTTTGTGATAGAATGGCAGAATTTGAGAGCTGAGACTTTGTTTCTTATCAGAAGTAACGAAGCACAAAACTCTTTACAATTATTAAATGGGAAGTGCACTATAAATAATGTTTGGTGAAGGGAAAAAACAAGGACCTGGCAACCCTGGCTTGAAGTATAAGTGATTCAGAGGGTCAAACAGAACCTTTGTTAACGCCACTTAAAAGTGAGATTGTGTTAATGCATTATTATCACATTGAGGTTAAGAGACATTTTCTTCACACGGATGATGACTGATAGTGCAGATGTTTGCCAGTGATTCCTTACTATAAACTACACATTTGAAGTATTTTTTCAGATTGTGATTGCGGATATATGCCGTCGTATGACGCGTGTGGTTCTCCTGTGTTTGTCAGCTGCGGTTGGTGGCTCTCAACTCACCGTTGACGGGAAACTTGGGCTCCATCTATTCGGTTAATAAACTCTGCAGGACTCAAGCTCAAGCCATGGGCATCAGAGACGATTACAAGGCCTTCCTCTCACACCACCTACAGGACCTGATTGACATCGTGCAGCCCATGTACCGAACAAACATGCCGATCGTCAACCTGAGGGTAAAAAACATCTTTCTGTCATCCTTACTGATAATTCCCAGTCATGACCACTCCTCAGTTTCTCTGTAAAGGAAACTCACTTGTTTCTGTTCCTTGTCTTAATATTTAAGGCCTGTGCTCAACTATAGGTCATACTTCTCGATGCTTTTCACTTGTCTGTTGTGTGAATAGACATTTTTGTTCTTGATGTGAATAGATCTTAAAGGGACAGTGCACCCAAAATAATGAATCATTTACTGACTTTCTTCAGGCTATGCTGTATTTCCACAGTTGATTTACAGATAACGCTCTCCTCTAGTGAGCTGGAAATGCAGGATCGTTGAGTCACAAACTGGATTATTTCGATTTATGAACAAATTCAGAGCAAAAGATTCACTGAAAACTTACTTGAAAGAAATTACTTGTTCATCAATCAGTTATCAGTTACTGCTGCTGTCATGAACTCAAGAAAAGCAAAGGAAGACGTCAAGATTATAGTCAGTAATAAATAACGCTATTGTTCCAGAGTTACCAAGAAATGAAAACTTTTCTTCAAGTATTTTTTAAAAAAACATTAAGAAATTACAAACCCCAAACTTTGAACTGTAGTGTTTATGATATCATACTTTTATTGTGTCTTTAAAAGCTTTAAAGCTTTACTTGTGAGAGAAGGAAAGTTGTATGGGCTCAGAAAACTGACTGTCCCTTTAAAGGAGAAGTTCACTTCCAAAACAAAGATTCACGTATAATGTAGTCACCCCCTTGTCATCCAAGATGTTCATGTCTTTCTTTCCTCGGTCGTGAAGAAATTATGTTTTTTGAGGGAAATATTTCAGCGTTTTTCTCCATATAATGGACTGATATGGTGCCCCGAGTTTGAACTTCTTCTCCTTTAAGAGTCTGAACTGATGTATTTCACTCATGTTGTGAGCCAGTTTATGTTCTGTTAAGTGTATGTGCTGTAATGAGAGAAGCAGGTGTCTGATGTGTGTTTTGTGTGTGTAGGGTGAGGTCCTGTTCAAGAACTGGGACAGCATCTTCTCCAGTCATCTCCTCCCTGCCGGCGTCCCTCTGTACTCGTTCGACGGGCGGGACGTGATGAGCGACCCCTTCTGGTCAGTACCGCATCAGTAAATCAGCACAGGTTCACAGCGGCGTTATGATTGAGTGTTAAACGCAGCGTAACTCACTTCAGCAGCCTCCTGATCCAATCACATGCCTTAAAGCTTCGTTGCTTTGCGTTATCCTTTCATGCACATTTTAAGCAAACAGTTGCACAAATGTGTGCGTTCAGCGCTGTCATTGTGCCTCATGAACTGCTGGAGCTGTAGTGCGGTGGTGAGCGAGTCTCTAAAGCGCAGCGGAGTGAAGAAACGGCGGCGGACGGCCGACCGCAATCCAGACGACACTGGCTGCACCTCTGGCTTTCGTATTTCTCCACCCGTGGCGTTTTATTTTTGGTTCTCTGTTTATGTGTATTTATACTCCGAGCTGGTAAATATATCCTGGGATGAGGCCGTGACAGCGGAGCAGTAATTGTGGTCGGCTAGTAGCCGTTTTAAGCTTGTTTGTGAAGTTTGTGGATGTTTTTGGCGTTTCAGGAGTCTTTCTGTATGAATGCGTGGAGCAGAGGAGACGTTTCACAGAGCGGCGGTGTGCCATAAAGCCTGTCGTAACTCTTCAAAACATCCACTTGTTTCGAAAACTAAATTATTTATATGGATGTTAAGGGAACATTGTGTTTTATCATTTTTTTTTTATCACTTTTATTCTTATGGGAAACCAGTGTTCATTTTGAGAGCAATTTTTGATTCGGTTTTAGCCATAGTCTTTTAGCTTTACTCATATTTCTGAATTGTTTTAGTCCAGTTTTAGTCGTCGAAATGTCATCAAACTTAATCTACAGTAGATTTAGTTCTAAAATCTAATGGGTATAGTTAAACTGTAATGCATTAAGCGTTTCTCTAACATTCTCTAACATGTTCCCAGAGAAAGCAACTATTAAGCTCCTTAATATGAATGATATGAAAGATATTAAGGACATGCACATTGTCTTGTTTCTTGTCAAAATATCTAAAAATTCTTAAATCAAGATGCGTTTACTAGACAAGCAAAATGACGTAAGGTATTTAGTCTTGTTTCCTGGGGGGGGAAATCAAGATTATTTTTCTTACCCCACTGACAGATAATTACACTCACATCCAACCGTTTACATGCACTGAAGACATAACGTGAAGCACTGTGCGTTCTGTGAATCTTCCACATGGCTGACGTCATTTTCTGTTATGAAAGTTTAATCATGAAAAATATATTGTCTTGTTTTAGAAAAAAATGTTGACAGAACTTTGATGAAAATTATTTGCTGTTTGTTCAGTTAGGGATTGATCAGGATCATCAACTAGTCACCTTTTGAATTTATTTATCAGTATTTTATACTTCTTTCCTCCTTTTTAAAATAGCCAATAGCTGTCAGATTATGTCTCAATATGATATGTGAACAATATTTTGTTGTTTCTCAGTCTAGATCCTCAACAAACTTCAAGGAGGACATAAATGACATTATTTGACTCATATTATTTGTTATAATCTTATAATATTTTAATTAGTGTTGTAAATAAATATTAAAAAAAAAAAATAAAAAAAGCTGTAATTTGTTTTCCAAGTAACTGTTGCTTTCACTGAGGAAAATAGTTCTTGAAACGTCTTAAAATGGCAATTAATTAATTTTAATTCTTCTTATACATAGTGACATTTCTAGTTTTGCTTAATTATTATAGCAGAATTTTCAGAGGAAATATTTCAGCTGTATGAGGAGCCTTTGAATGATTTCTTGGACAGCAGGAGCCAAAAAGGCTAAAAATCAGTGTTTGAGCATTTTATTAGACAAAAACACTCAGCACATATTTGGAATTTAAATGTTAAATGTCTGCTAAATGTTTATTTTACATATAAACTGACCAAAGTTTTGAATGATTAAGATGTTTCTGAAAGACGTCTCTTCTGCTAACTAAGATTGCATTTATTTAATCTAAAAATACAGTAAAATGTGAAATATTATTGGAATTTCAAACAGCTGTTTTCTATGTAAATATCTGTTAAACTGTAATTTATTTCTGTGATGCGCAGCTGAATTTTCAGCATCATTACTCCAGTCTTCAGTGTCACATGATCCTTCAGAAATCATTCTAATATGCTGATTTGCTGCTCAACAAACATTTCTGATTATTAGCAATGTTGAAAACAGTTGTGCTGCATAATATTTTTGTGTGGAAATCCTCATACATTTTATTTTTCAGGATTCACAGATGAATAGAAAGTTCAAAACAGCACCATTATTTGTTTGAGTGAATGTCTGGGCTCATGTGTTTCTGTGTGTTTTGTGTGTTTTAGGCCTCAGAAGGCTGTATGGCACGGCTCTTCGGAGAGAGGCAAGCGTCTGGCCGCTCTGAACTGCGAGTCGTGGAGAGTGGGTGACATGGCCATCACCGGTCAAGCGTCGTTCCTCTACAGCGGCTTACTGAACCAGCAAACGCGCAGCTGCTCCAACCACTTCATCGTCCTGTGCATCGAGACCAGCCACGACCACACGACCGTCCATGAGCTGCAGAAGGCACAGTACCGCCACAGACGATATTATCACAGATACTGAAACCTCGTCGTCTGACCTCTGTTTGTCGGGACAGGACGACATGGAGGAAAAGCCCCGTGACCAATCGATCTCAGGCTTTGGCCAAGAACTTTAAGACAACCAAAGCCATCGCTCTAGAATGTAAAGCGTATTGGCCGACGGAGAGGTCGGCTTTCTTTATGTCATTTGGATGCACTGTACTTTTTCATTTTTTGGTGTTGATTTTAAAAAAAAAAAGCCTTTTTTGATCACGTCATTTATTTGTTTCTTATTCTGTTTGTATTTAATTTAATTTCAATGTTTTATTTATACAGTGACCGCACATCATTCAAAAATCGAGTATGGATAAATATGTAATTTAACTGTTGCAATTGTTTGTTTTTGTTTTTGGATACTGCATCCGTTTCACTGAGATCACCATCAAATGAGTTTCTGACAGATTTTTTTTTTAAAGCAAATCAATTGAAGCAGTGTTTGTCTGTTAAATAAAACATTTTTTCCAAATTTGTTCTGTACGTACCTATTATCTTCAGATGGATTTGTTTGTTTACAAGGACCGGCCTGCGGTGCAGCCGACTGTGACAGTTGTGTCTGCTCTCATACAAATGTCCTGGACCTTCCGTCAGCGATTCCGTCTTCGGCCGGTTGGGAAAGTTTGCACCTCTCAGATGCGGCGGTGGAGCTGGCACGAGTCTGGGTTGTTTTTCAGGACTCTGGTGAGGTTTGCCACCCTCAGACTGGCACCGGCACACCGTTACGTCACCCGCCAACACACATCACTTACCAACAGCACGCCTGTTTTCCCTCACGATGGAATGTTGTGGGAAAAAATCATGTAAACAGTGACTTTAAGAGGTCACAGCTTTAAATATGAATTTATTGCACATGTCCAGACTTCACTTCAGTTTGATAGTTATCATGGGGCTTTTTAGGTTTTTATTTGAAATGTACAATTCTAATTATTTATTGTAACAAAACTGCATTCCTATAAAGTCAAGCAATCACTTTATAATCTTATTTTATACTTTAAATTATACTTTTATACTTTTGTTATTGTTTTAGTTTAGTTATTGTGCTCCAAAAACCATCACAATTTCAAAACATTACTTTAATGCCAGTCATATTGCTCTAACTTTCATTTTATTCATTTGTAGCTCTTGCAGTAATGAAGCACTGTAAACCTATTCGTTGTCAAAATAGTTCTTGCAGCAGAATTTCCAGGAATAATGTAGAATATATGTATATATAAAAACTTTATTAAACCTCTTCACATAACAAACACTATTATTGTTAAATACAGCCAACATAAACCCAAGCCGCATACACAGCAAAATAAACCATACTGAAATATATAAAAGCAAATTAAAACTATTTATTTAATTAAACTTAAGCAATTTTTATTTTTTTCAGCTACTTTTAAGAATTTAAAGGGGTCATCGAATGCCTATTTTCCACAAGTTGATATGATTCTTTAGGGTCTTAATGAAAAGTCTATAATATACTTTGGTTAAAAATTCTCAATGGCTGTGTAAAACAACACCCCTTTTTACCTTGCCAAAATCAGCTCTGCAAAAATCATCTCATTCTGGTCGAGGCTGCTTTAAATGCAAATGAGCTCTGCTCGCCCCGCCCCTCTCTTCTCTCTGTGGAGTGACGAGCTGCTCAGAGAGATTGTTTACTTTAGCGCATTTAGGGCGTTTAGCCGCTAAACTTGCTAACTAGCAGGTTATTAGGAAAGGTGATTGCAGAGATTCATAATAAACCCCTTATACTCACTTCTGCTGTAAGTGAAGCTGGATCATGAATGATTCGAATGAGTCTGAGAACGGCTCGATCTGAAAAAGGGGATATTATTTTTACAGATTAATTAAAAACCACTGCCTGGATGTTTATCATTATAGGGTAGATTTGTACATACACTGACAACACACATTAATGTTCCGATGACACGTTTAAATAAAATTTTTACCGAGTTTTTGAATGGCACAAAATTTGAAGCAACTTACTGGCACTACTTTCATGTCACACTGCAGACCTGCTCTTTCTTTTAAACAAATGAAACTGGCTTGACGTTGGACGTTCGTAGTCGCATATTTAGGGACTTTCTCTAAAGTTACATATGACATTGATATACACCTTTCTAACTTCAAAATCATTTGAAGTGAATTACTTACAGTCACACAACCAACTGTAAAGTGTTCATGTAGGTGTCAACTATAATGCACACCTTAGATTGTTTATGATTATTTTAAAACTTAGTTGTAAATATTGCTATTTTTCATTAATGAATGGGCTCAAACACAAATATGCCATAATACAGTTTATTTTAATAAATATTAAAAGTCTAAAAGGTTTCCATTATAGTTGACACATACATGAACACTTTACTGTTGCTTGTGTGACTCTAAGTAATTTGCTTCAAATGCTCTTGAAGTTAGAAAAGTGTATATCAATGTCGTATGTAACTTTAGAGACGGTCCCTAAATATGCGACTATGAACATCCAACTTTTTGCCGTTTGAAAACTGCGTCCATCTTGCATCTCAGTTATCGTTTGTGGTGAAAATGACCTTGGAGGACTTCAGCATAAATATAACTGTAATATGGCCGTGTTTGTACGATCTGGACTATTTGTTTTGGCGGAAGCTTTAAAGCGCAGGTCAGATTATGAAATCAAATGTCTCCGTGCGCAGTGTGCAGTGACGGGGCTCCAGATGCGGCTGTGTGTCAGTGCTGCTCTGTGATTAGCTCGTTTAGGCTCATTAGGGTAATGAAGGTTAGGGTGACTTTCATGTGCGGTCGCTGAGGATAAATATAGCAGCGGTTTCATATGGCCTTGCTGTAGCTGCGCACGTGTGAAGCACATTGGAGCATTAGTGGCGTTTCCTGACGCTCTTTCATCAGTTTCGGGCTCAGTGCCACAACAAAGAGCAACATTTCGATTGTGAGTAATAATTACAGCAGGACGCCGGACGTGACGGAAGCAGCGTGTGGCAGTTCCGCCATGCAACGTATAAAGTAGCTCATTAAGTATACTCTTATTTGCCTTCCTGACAGAAAAAAGTCATTACAGTCTCCAGTTTTAGTTTAGCTTGGAACACCTACTGTAATTATGTCAAGTTATATCGGTTATGTCTGGCCTCAATAGGCTGTCATTAGCTTGATAAACAGTGATTTGAATGTATGGTGTCCTGCCCATCAGAGCACAATAATAGCATTCGAAGCAAACAGCAGTTATAATCTCAGGAGCACATGCCGTAGAAACACAAGGAAATGTCGGTTATGGCTTTCTTTGGAAGTGCTGTGTGTGAGTTTAATATAACGCTGCCTGTGTTCGCCTCCAAAAGCCAAAGCTGTGACCTTTTCATTGCATATCTTTGCATGTCTCTTATTTTTCTATTTTTAAAGTGGCAGACTGTGACAAATCAGTGCTGATCAGAGACGGTCAAGGATCATATTTTTAATTTGTGAAACAGTGGATGTCTGTTGTGATGGGATGGCCTGAAGAGAGCGCGGGTCATAAACCACAGATTTCTGATATTTTTCTTTCAAGCTCTTTTTCTGATGTTATTTTTGTTTTGTTGTATTCTTTCTCATGTGTTTTTGAGCAGCATTCAGGGACGTAACTCGCTGATTAACCGCCGTAGTATGATGCACTGTTGTGGAAACTAACTAGCTAGTTTCACAAACACACTCGCATGTCTGTCATTTGAACCACATCACTTGAACAATCTAGGGGCCGTCGTTCATGCCGTCACACGCATGTGGTGAAGTAAAAACTTCTGTTAATTAACTGATTCAGATTCTCCAAGATGCTGCTGTATTGGACATGACACTTGATGACTGTTTTTTTTGTTCCTTGTGATTTTGCTTGATCTGATTTTGATTTAGGTTTCCTCTTATGTCATACTCCAGGGTTCCCTAAAGGCCAGGGCTGGGAAACTTCGGTTCTGGAGAGCCACTGTCCTGAGTTTAGCTCCAACCCAAATCGAACACGCCTAGGTGTAACTTTGTAGTAATCTTGAAGACATTAATCAGCTTGTTCTGGGGCCATTGTCTTTCATAAAAGACACTAAGAAAAGTGGAGATTTAAGTACAAAACCTTGCTTGAAATAACCTAAAAAAATCAATCGGGGCTAAAGCAGTTCCATAAATGACAATTTAAAGGGAACCCATTATGCAAAATTCACTTTTACGTGTTGTTTGAACATAAATATGTGTTGGCAGTGTACGCAACCACCCTATAATGATGATAATTCACCTGCCCTTTTTTTAATTAACTAATTTATTTTTAAAAATCTTTTTAAACCATGTCTCATAGTTTACTGATCACAGAATCCATAATGTGTGACATCACACTTTACCAGCCCCGCCCGTGATATTTGACTGACAGAGCCATATTAGCAGAGTCCCGCCCTGAGAGAGTCGCAAACACACTATCTGCCGTGTTTATCTTCACACCCGAGCATTCAAAAGCAGCATTCAAGTAAGAAATGTCTTATTACAGCTATAGACATTATCCAGTTCAGTGCAGTGAGTGATTTTCTGCTTTTACTGTATTGTTTGGATCATATTAACAGTGTAGACCTAAAAAGCAGTATAGGTATATTACGTTGCTGTCACTTAATACACCGATCTAATATAAACGTGTGAATTTTTTTTTTTTCTTTCAAGCCGTTTAACCTAATGGACATAACTGACTGTGTTTTTGCAACTTATGCATGTTTTAACACATACTTGTGTGTGAATGAGAACTTAGTTTAGTACTCGCATGTGTGTTTTAGCCACTTCCTGATCGTGTGCTTCTGATGTGTGCGTCCAAATAAAACGTGTATCAGAAGTTTAAACTGATATGGCTTTAAAATGCATGATTTCAGCGCGATATACATAATCAAAACCAAACAGATGTTTTTTGGCAGAGATCTGAGATACGAGCTAAAACAGCACAGCCCTGTTCTGGAAAAGAGGGCGGGGAGCAGCAGCTCATTTGCATTTAAAGAGACATTCAATTAAAACAGTCTGTTTTTGTTTCCACTCAAAATAGGCATTTTCAAAATGATATAATTAATGATCTGTGGGGTATTTTGAGCTGAAAAACTTCACAGACACCTTCTGGGGACACCTGAAATTTATAATGCATCTTGTAAAAAAGGGGCACAATAGGTGCCTTTTAAGTTCATCTCACTAATTTGATCCAGGTTCAGTGAGTTGAGAGAATTTAATATGCACACTTATTCTTAAGCATCCACGTTTATTTGATCCACCATGGCAAACAGCAAATATATTTGTGCTGTTTAATGCATTTGAGATGCTGTGCCTTCCTCAGTGCATAACAGACACGTCACAGTTATATTCTTTATCTGTATATGTTAGAATGTCATGCAAATATGTCCTTTTTGCTGTCAGGAGTGGGCAAGGCTTACGTGAGAGAACGCACACTAAACAGACAGAGCGCAAATAAATAGAAGCACAATGATTCTGAGAAAAATACATTTCACATACAATGTTTGTTGTTGGAGATTAAATGCGACATGTAGAATTTTAACTGTACATATAAGTGTATTTTTTATGATAGCAGTAACTGTAAATCAAATACAGCCCTAATTACAGCTCAAATGAGTTAATGTGTATCTCTCTTATGTGTTTTCTATTATTATTTCATTTTTAATTTGGTGGTTAATGCTTTAAAGCAGTGTCATTAAAGGGGTCATTGCAAAGTTCACTTTTACATGTTGTTTGAACATTAATGTGTGTTGGCAGTGTATGTACAAATCTACCCTATAAAAATCCATGCAGTGGCCTTTCCTAACAACATGCTAGTTAGCAAGTTTAGCAGCTAAATGCGGCTAAAGTAAACAGGCTCATCACTCCACAGAGAGAAGAGAGGGGCGGGGCGATCAGAGCTCATTTGCATTTAAAGAAACAACCCCTTAGAATGAGGTGATTTTTGCAGAGCTGATTTTGGCAAGGTAAAAAGGGTGTTGTTTTACACAATCATTGAGAATTTTTAACCAAAGTATATTATAGACTTTTCATTAAGACCCTAAAGAATCATATCAACTTGTGGAAAATGGGCATCCGATGACCCCTTTAAATTTTGGACACAATATACTAAATACAGTCAGTTGTACCCTGCATTTTTATTTATTTGATTTATCATTTAAGTTGCATTTTCCGTATACTTTTATTTTTGGACCGACAATAAAGTTAAATAATTGTATGTGAGAGAGTTAGTGGGAATATCATTGTGTTCCCATTGGTCAGTTCTAGACCTAGAGCAGTGATTCACAACCACGTTCCTGGAGGCCCCCAACACTGCACATCTCTCCTTTGTCTGACACACCCATTTCAGGTCTTGGAGTCTCTGCTAATGAGCCGATTATCTGAATCAGGTGTGTTTGATTAAGAAGACATGGACAACATGCAGTGTTGGGCCCTTCCAGGAGCGTGGTTGGGAACCACTGACCTAGAGGAACTGACAGTCATCCTGCCCTGGACCAGGTTAGTTTCCCAGCATATGTTGGCAGAGTGACTGAACTTGAGCTATGGTTAATTTGCTTTATGGACCCAAATCAACTGACAATAAGTCAGACTGACTGAATTAAGCCTGGCCTATTTGGTAAACATGTTTTATGAAATGGGCCCCAGTGTTTGACTAGGGTTGGAGGTAAATGCCCTATATAGAAAAAAACTATATAGATTAAAATGTATATATGGAAGATATAGATTGAGACTGTACTGCATGTTAGCTTGCTTATTGCACCCAAGAGCATCATTTAATTTTATATGTCTTACTAACAAGAAAGTGTGCTTATAAACACAGGTAGTTCCAACCACATAAGTTTGCAACGCAGTTTGCCAGTTTTGGTTTCAACTATGTTGAACTGTGTTGGTAACAATGGAGCTTGTGATGATCGTTAACGATGCTTCTGGGAAACGCACCCCAGATCAACATACTGGCTTGAACCAGAATAGCAGTGTTGGGGAAAGTTACTTTTAAAAGTAATGCATTATAACGTTACGTTACTCCATTGCAAAAGTAACTGTGTTACTTTTTTCTGGAAAGTAATTCATGACATTACTTTTGCATTACTTTTTGTCACCTGAACTAGGCTTGCTTGTTTATTACAAAAAAATGGAAATTAATAAACCTTAGGCTGGAGGAAATGTTTATGCGCTTGCTCTTGAATTCTCTCAACACAGGGACAGAAGAGCTGCCAGTGAATAAATGTGAAAAAGTAACTTGCATTATGTATTTGAAAATATAACTGATATGTTTGTGTAAATTTAAAAGGAACGTTACTTAAATAGTAATCTGATTACGTAACTCACGTTACATGTAATGCTGTGGAGCACCGTAGAATATCCCCTGAGCTTCACATCCACAACGTCAGAGCTTTTGTGTTCGTCCGGTTCTGTCTGACTGAAGGGAATCACTACATTCAGCTTTACTTCCCAGATGAAGAGAACTGTTCTTCATTTTGTGTCTGTCTGTGTCTCTTAATCCCTTAGTCTTGTCTATATTAGCAATGTTTTTCTCTATCTAAGCTAGTATATGTTTTTCTTTTCTGGCTGTAGTTGTGTTATGTCTGTGGAAGCGCAACAATAATCGATGTCTGATCTTTTCTGTAAGTTCTGTAAGGCTGTTTTTCTTTTTTTCCCTCTCTCGCTCGTGTGTCCGTCCCCCTCTCCCACCCCTCGGGCACATAACGGTATAAGTGCGGTGATTTCTCATGGCTCCGTTAGTTAACCCAGCCCTCCTCCTCCTCCTCCTTCTCCTCCTCCTCCTCTTCCAGGCTCCGCCGCACATGCTCAGAGCTCCGCGCCGCGCTCCGCGTCTCCTGTGCGGCCTGTGCGTGCGGACCCGCCGCGGACAGTCTCCTGCGCTCCCGCTAGCACAGATGCTCTCATGGAGCTCGAGTCTCGTTTGCGTTTGAGTCCACCATGCACTTTAGGATTTCAATAAGATGTATGTGTGTTTTGAGATAATCATTTTGCTTCTCTCCTGCAACTTCTGCGCCTTCGTTTACACTCAGGGTAAGTCCGCTTTTACTTCTCCGCTTCTTCTTCTAGTTGCTCTAATGGCAAGAATCGGCTGTTTTTATCCGCTAAAATATCATTTTTACCGACTATGCTCAGCGAAAGCTGAGACTCTACTAATAATAACTAATAGCGGCGTTTTAATAATATAAAAGCAAGTTTGGACTTGTTGATTCTGCACCGTTATTCTCGATCGGGCGTTCAGTGCTGCATCAGAATGATTGAATTGGGAATAGTGTTATGATTAGTAGTAAGTATTAAATCATTGTTTGAGTCTATCATTGAGTGTTTGTATATGCTCGACTGTAGTACCGTTATATTCCCGTAACTTCATTGGTTAGCAGCTTATGAATGCATTTTTCATGCTGCCAAATGGGCAACTGGAAATAACAGCTCCAGATATCACATACTATAGAAAGTAAGATCAGAATAAATGTGTTTTTCTGTCAGTATAGTGTGAATGGGCGTCTCTGCTCGCGTGTGAATGAGAGGTCGGACTCGTGCTGGTTCAGTCACATCCTGTCAGGACTACTATTAGAGTAACCACTCATAACCACTGCATTTATAATTCATAAACACGCATTAGACTACAGAATGACTCTCTGTAGAATGCCAGGGGTTCACGAAATCTAATAGCAATTTTAGAATAACAACAAATTACTGTGCAACAATGACTGGATTGTGATGCATTGCGGGGAATAATAGTTTAAATAGCGGTGTTTAGTTTGAAGTCACAATACTGGTGGGTTAGTTCTGAGACCTTTGACCTAATTTACTGAGAAAACAAGAACTGACTCTTAATTCTGAACATAACTATTGCAGTTTATAATGTAGAATTATCATTAATTTTCAAAAATAAACCAGGAAATGGTAAATAAATGCAATGCATAATTTACTGATAGCACAGTGTGTTCTGGTAACCGCAGTGCTTTCACAGTTAAGTATTGGAGATCACGGAGACGGGCGGTTGTTTCCCAGCCTGGTTCAAGTGAGGTGATCTAATGTTAGTTATTTATAAGAGTGTGAAAGTGTGGTGAAGGTGTTAGGAACATTTGTTGTTTTTGTTCACAGCTGCCATTTGTTGTAGGGGCATCTCGTCTCCATGATGTTTCGCATCAAGAAGTTAAACACGATAAGTACAGTTTCCCCCTGGCAAAGTTTTGATGTTGTTTATGAATCTTAAAGTCAATTCTTTCACGTTCTATTAGTGTCAAACAAAGTCAGTCTTGCATCTGGATGCCGAAGTGCTTTGAAGCGTGTGTGTGAAGTGTGTTTGTGGACATGTGCTCGGGATTCTTCAGTAAATAACTGATGTGGGATGTCTGACACAGACGGAAGGCATTAGGCTACTCTAGCGTTAGATAGATAAGGTGAGCGAGCAGAAGTTGGCCGTTAACCCTTTGAACTGTATTTACTGCTGTCCGGCACGGCCTGTTCGCTTCTCCTCTCACAGCACTCTTATAAAGCTGCGTTTCCTCCAAACGCTGCCTTGAGCGAATCACGTTCGCCAGCCGCTCACGTTGTACCTATTTGAAGCTTTTTTTTTTTTCCACACAAACATCTGCAACCAATTTAGACTTCTTCAAGCACAACTCAGGACGAGAACAGGAAAAACAGAGGTGGCAGTCATCGCTGGAAATCAATGTCATGCTTAAAATCGATGTCATCCGTAGAGTAGAATAAGGAATGCCTAAAATCGTAAGGTTGCAGTGTGTTTTTAGTATTTGCGGAAAGTTTGGTTCCTGTTTTTTAAGTTTACGCTCTTCGGTTTTTCAGAATTGCAGTTCTCTGTTTCTGTGAATCTTTTCATTGCAAGGTTTGACGTTTTTAGACTCGTTCTCATGATCCGCTGAGGCTGAGCAATAGCAACACCTCTCCACCTAAACATGTGTGAGCAATTACAGCGCATGGACTCAAGGCATTGGATCTGTATGGACTGGACTCGCTCCATTTTCTGTCGTGTTTGATGTCTTGTTATTGGGTTTGAAGAGCCGATGGTATGGCACGGCCGGTTCCTCACATCTGCCGAGAGCAACGCGGCCCTCACGTGCTTCGGTTCTGATTGCAGACATGCGTGTATCTGCCGGACACGTGTAGGAGCGAGCGTACGGCCGGACTCATGCTATGCCCGCACGCCTTTCATGTCCTTTAAAGCCATCTGGCACTTTCATGTCATTATGAACGTTCAGAACATGTTCTGACTGTATTCATCAGATCACATTGAAAGTATGGAGTCCAGGGCGAAATGCTGATCATAATGGAGAACGATTGAAGTAATCCATAGTAAATATTTTCATGCTATAGTAAATTCATCTGTTCGTGGCGTTCCAGAGAGCTGTTTAATTGATGACTCCCATATGTCTTCACGAAGCGTGTTTATTCTTATCAGGTGTTTTAAAACGAGGCTTTTGAAATCTTTGCTAAACTTTCAATCAAAAACCTTTACTCTTGAAGAAAGTGGTTTGATTTGAGTCCTTTAATTTGTAAATGCAATTCCAACAGATGAAAAGTCTTGCACATTTTTGGCTTTTTAAACAACTTTTTTTTTTTTTTTTTTTTAGCAGTTTGGCTGCAACTAAAATCTTTTGTTGTTGTTTTCTATTTGATTGCAAGCATTTTTATTACAAAATGTTATCCACATAACAATTTGAGTCAAAAAATAAAATAAAAAATGAACAGGAATTCCTTAGTATTTGGTTTGTGTGAAACCTGATGATTGTGTTCCTCAGCATGATGTGAGATGATCTGAAGTCTTTGTACAACAGTCACTTTCACAGATTTTGGAGTTTTTCTTTTTTCTTTTTTTGTGCTGTTTAGTAAATCTAATACTTTGGCTTCTTTACTGCAGTTTATTTCAGTTTTGTTTTTTTAACTGAATTCCCATTCATTTTTGTCAAATCAGTAATTGACATCTTGGTTTATTTATCTTGCAACGTTGTGCTTTTTTTTTCTGGTTTTGTCTCCAGTTTTTGGAGACCGTTGCATGCTGTAAAACCACTTTTTGACCACAAACTGGACATTGCAAACTGCTCCATCATCGTCAAGCGTCCTTCTTGACAAACTCATGATCATGTTGGCGTTGTTCTGTGCATTATACAACGCAGTGGTTTCTGGAAGTGATTCTGAACGTTCTTTTACAGACGAATCACCCAGCTGGCTGACCGTTCCGAGCAAAAGTCACACGCCTGACAAATACGTGCTCAAAAAGCTGTTCAGCTTTGGCTTTGCAATCGCATTAGGTCTTCAAATCAGCCAAAATGATGAAAGACTTGAATATTGCACATTTCATCCTCCTGTTTTCCCTCTTGGTCAATCCGTTCTTGTTGATTGTCAAATTCCTGGATTATTAATGCACAGGAAGTGACCTTTGACCCGTGGGCATTATTCTCTCTGGGCCTGACACGCAGGAATGCGGGAGCCGGCAAAAAAACACAGAGCAGAATCAGACGCCATTCAACATTGTACGGCTGCGAGCCCTTACGTTGTAAAGACGGGGCAAAGGGTGACGCAGGGACGCTAAAGTGCTTTTGAAACAGATCTCGTAACACCCTGCCTTCACTGGACAGACGGGGAGATTTCCTCAAACTTCGGCTGTGAAAGAAAACAAGCTTTGAGCCCAAAAGCTCCACCAGGAAGTGAACTGCGGCTGTTTTAGGTTTGCCTCAAAAATTCCTCCGTTTAGCAGCAAACACTGCCGTACTGAGCTTTCATTTACGGTTTGGTTGACGAGTAAACATCCTCGCGCCCGTCTCTGTCTGGAGCCCAACCCCGTGATTCTCGCGATGGAAAATAAGCAGCACATTTGACACTTGGCGTGTTTCGGATGAACTGTGAGCGGAGCGTTCGGCACGTACGGCCTGTCGTTAAAGCGGAAAGTAGGGAAGTCAGACTGCACAAACACTCTGTAGGGTTAAAAGGATTTTACTTGAATGAAGTGACATTTCTGTTAAAAATCTTTCATTCAGACCGTGATGTTTGCTTCCATTACGGTGCATTGTAGACAGAATGTTATACTGAAATACTCAGACAAATTTTACCGCAGTACTGAATCAGCGGTGACAGCTGCGTTAATCTGAATCCGCAGTGTGAAACAGACCAGTGTCGTTTGACTGCAGAACGAATAGTTATTACAAGCCGGTTCTTTTTAGTGAATCGAAGACATTTAGCCTGATCAGTGTAGTCTGATTCCCAAATGAACAGCTTGAATGACTCTGATCTGTTTAGTGAATCGAACACGTAGAGTTCAGCTCGTGTAGTTGAATTACAGAATGAATGATTCTAATGAGTTGGATCTTTCTATTGAGTCAAACATAAAGTGTGATCAGTGTATTTCAGTTTTCAAATGAATGGATCTAATGATTCTGTCCTTTTTAGTGAGTCAAACCAGAGTAGTTCAGTGTAGTTCAATTCCAGAAGTAATGACTCAATAGAGTTGGTTCTTTTTAATGAACCAAATGCATAGAGAGCAATCTTTGTGTTTTACTTACAGAACTAATGACTCTAAAGATTTGGTTGTTTTCAGTGAATCAGACACATAATGTGCGACCAGCGTACAGAACTGATGACTCTGAGTCGGGTGAATCAAATACATGGAGTGTCACCAGTCTGTTTTGATTACAGAACAAATGACAGAACAAATAATTATTTGAATCTTTTTGGTGAATCAAATACACAGAATACAAATAGTATATGTTGATTACAAAATGAACAACTCTAAAGGTTTGGGTCTAATGTATCAACTCTTTTTAGTGACTCAAACCCAAAGAGCGCAACATGTTTTTCCCCATTATAGGAAGAATGACTCTATTGAGTTGGTTGTTTTCAGTGAATCAAAAACACAGAGTGCAACCAGTGTAGTTTAATTACTGAACAAATGACACAGTGTAGTTCATCTACATCAATAACAAATGCCTGTGAAATATGAATTGGTGTAATAACTCATTGTTTGTGTGCCTTTTGTCAATTTTATAAATATTAATGATTGAAAGATTACCACATTTTGCAGGTTTAGTACTGACGAAGGCCAGTCATTAGACTACTTTAAAAAAAGTATTAAAAATCTACATGAACCGACCTTTTGCAAGAATTGTTCGAAACTCATTTATTATTGAAACAGTCTCGAAATTTCATTGGAAGTCATTAGTGAAATGGGAATCGTTTCGAGGAATCGGACCAGGAACTGCGGAATTCTTTATCATTTTCTCTGCCCTATTGTATTGTCTGTGAGGAAGCTGAGGTTTCTATCTGCAGACCGAGTGTTTTCTCTCTGAAAAGTCTCTGTTGATGCTGAATGTGATCATAAGCTGGTGTGGTTGATCTCATCACACTGAAGCGCTGGAGCTGCAGGAGCTTCTGTCAGAAATGAGCTGTTAAATGCAGTGGAAGCCCAAACTTTGTGGTTCCATAATTTAATATAAACTCATAACATTTGTCCAGTGGGAATTCAGCGATGCTACTTGAACGCGGCCCAAGGACAGCATCACGCGTCGCATCGCTAATGTGCCGTTTAGTCTCCGCGCCAGTGAAGGGAGGGTCTGTTCACGAGCTCTTTGGCAATGGACGAGAAATGAATAATTCATACGCTCGACCACATACATTCCATATTTTCAACATGAATAATTTCGATTCTTTAAGGCCTTCAGTGAAGGACTTCATTCCATCACAAATGCAGCTTTCTGTATGGAGGGATACAGCATCTGAGTTTGTAAATGTACGTGTGCTTTTAATAAAACATATGGAAGAATAATAATAAATGGAAGACCGCTTATAACTAAAAAAAATTAAGAAAAATAAATAAAATAGTAAGCCCTCTGATCAGTCCTGTAAGTTGAAAGTGGATATCTCTGTCGTGTTGTTTGCTGGTGCTCTTCGTCAGTGTTATCGGTGTAATCTCAGCGCTCGGATGGCATCTGTCGACGCTTCTGATCTTCTGTAGCGAGTCGATCCGTGGAAGTGCGTCTGTAACCGCGTGCCAACCGCAGCTCCGCCAGGACCGACGAGGCTCTGCTGCGGCAGATGTCCCATTCATGATGAAGAAGGCACGCGTCAGGAGGACCTGATTGATAACCGCCCACCATGTGGGCATCACAGGAACCGCATGTGTGGCGTAAGGCTGACGGATCGCACAGGGAGAGGCTGAGCTTCAGGAGCTTACAGAAGAGCAAACGCCCCTTTAAAAAGAGTGTGTGTGTGTGTGTGTGTGTGTGTGTGTGTGGACGTGGTGGGTGGCGACTGAAACCAGCTCTCGCCACCCATGCTGATTTTAGACAGGAACAATCTTTGTGGATCTTTGTTGTAGTTTTGGCTCGGCCACTAATATGCCATGGGATATTTTCATTTTTTCCTCGGTGACAAATAAGAGTGCCCACGATGATAAAAACATCTTTAAAATCTACTTTAAAACACATGTGCTGAGTGTCATTTAAGTTGGTTTCCTATGGTTTTACTAAACTTTTTATATTTGATGTCATGTGGTGTAGCTTTTAAGTAAAAATAAATTTTTTATTGAATCATTATTTGTATTTTATTTATTATTTTATTTAAATTTTTTTTTTTCATTTATTTGTTTTTTATTACTATCATTAAATAATTTATATCTTTGGAGAGTTCAAAATTATTGATCCATGAAGATATTTAGTCAATTTCCTACCATAAATATATCAAAACCTAATTTTTGATTAGTAATATGCATTGCTAAGAACTTGATTTGGACAACTTTAAAGGTGATTTTTCTCAATATTTAATTTTTTTTTTTTTTTTTTGCACCCTCAGATTCCAGATTTTCAAATAGTTGTATCTTGGCTAAATATTGCCCTGTTCTAACAAACCATATATCAATGGAAAGATTATTTATTTAGCTGTCATCATTATTCAGATGATGTTTCAATCTTAATTAAAAAAAAAAAAAATTACCCTTATTACTACGTTTGTGATCTTGGGTCACATTTTAGAATCTAAACTAGTCTACTCATAAAAATCTCAAATTATATTATATACAGATCAGTAGGGGGCTGCTATTTATTTGTTTATTTATTTACTTGCAGTTTTCTATTAAGTATGAGAGAGATTTTTATGTTCTAAAATATTTTTAAAGTAATAATAATTAATTGGGATCAGTAAGAATGTTTTTGAAAAGTCTCTTGTGTTCACCAAAGCTGCATTTATTTAACCGTAAAAACAGTGAAATATTATTCTAATTTAAAACAGCTGTTTTCTATGTGAATATGTGTTAAACTGTAATTTATTTCTGTGATGCGCAGCTGAATTTTCAGCATCATTACTCCAGTCTTCAGTGTCACATGATCCTTCAGAAATCATTCTAATATGCTGATTTGCTGCTCAATAAACATTTATGATTATTAGCAATGTTGACAACAGTTGTGCTGCACAATATTTTTGTGGAAATGTCATAGATTCAATTTTTAAGGATTTACAGATGAGTAGAAAGTTCAGAAGAACAGCATTTATTTGCAATAGCGCTCAGCTGAAACATAGTTCTTTTCACTTACACGAGAGGAAGGAAGCACATGAGCTCCTCCATTAGTCAAACCGCACAGAAGAGCATGAAGTGGTGTATGAAGTCCAGCGTGTCTCTGTCAAACGCTCTGCTGGAGGTGGTGTATCTCAGCGAGTGTGCTGTACTGGAGTCAGTGCGCTGCTTTCAGTCGTCCGCCGCTCTATTGTGTGTCTCTGTGTGACGGCGCATGCTTCTTTACGGCGTGACAGGATTAGCATACGCCCCGCACCGCCTCTGTCACTCAGGCTTTTGTTGCTCCGGCTCATTGTTGGTTTTTCCAGCTTGTCCAGGACTCTCCTCCAGCAGACCTTCTGCTCCTGCTTTCAGTCAGTGTGATGCAGATTTTGGCCTCTTTGCTGTTGTGCTGCTGTGTGACTTTATCTGGCTGTTCACACTAATGACTGTAACAATAGGCATTGTTGAAGTAACTGAACTGAGAACAGCCACTCTGACAACACTGAGCATATGCTGAACGTCCACTGACGTTCCTATTGACGATTTAAACCGTGTTGTCACGTGTCACGTTTGTATTTTTTCTTTCACGCTGGAAACGAGCTTCTGTGGAGATCTTGAGTTTGTCCTCTCAGAATGACACTCCTCTCATTAGCAGCCTATAGTCCTCGTCTGTGGCCCGTGTGTGTCTGTCATTGCTCATTAAAGCTCTCGCTGTGAGAAAGCGTTCGGTTCGCCGCACAATTGATCCTCCTCTTGTATAACGTAAACCTCTGAAGTCACCGCGCCGCTGGACTCGACGAGCGTCAGCCGTGATGTTTGCTTTCCGCTGCCCTTTAGTTTTCTCGCTGCGGTGACACTCGCTCCAGCAGTTGCCATGGCTTTTATCAATTTCCACAGCAACAGTAATTTGTTTGGTCTGGGCTGAATGTCTTCGGGTCTCGTCGAGACGAGCGGTGCGCCCGTAACCAGGACTCGATGCTTCGCTGCACCTTCAATTGCATCATTAAAATCCCAGCTCGTTAAGGGGCGACGGCCACAAAGAGGCCACAAATTGCTCTGCTTCCCTTCTCCGTAACTGCCGCATGCACTGATAGATGCCCTTTAATGCTCATCTGAGAACGACTTCACCCCTCTGAAACATTGTGTACACTTATATCACACCTTTAAATAACGGCATTTTTAGAATCGTAACTCAAGGAAAGCTGTTGTAAAGGCGTCTTTACACAGCTGAGATAAGGCTGTTTTGTGTCTGGTCAAAATTCAGTGTAAAGATGTAATGCAGCATAAAAACCAGATTAAATTATGCCCTCTCATTCACCTCAGCTCTAGAGTCACACTCCTGTATAAAGTTGCAATTGTTGTGTAATGGCAACTTTGCACAGCAAAGGTGGCTCAAAAGCGCTTCTGAGGTGGCATTTGTTTGTCTTTACACACTATTTAAAGCTCATAGATGGCATTGAATCAGGTGCTTAAAGTGCTTAAAATACCTGAATTTGACTTTTTGAAATTTAAGGCCTGGAAAGCCCTTGAAAATACCAATATTCCTAAAGAGGTACTTAAAAGACAATGTATTTATGAAATAAGTGTTTAATTTTGTCAGTAAGCACATATCTTTTCACACAAAATTCACACAATTTAAAAAAAAAAAAAAGCATCATGCCTTTTTCACTTATTTGTTAATGTCAGAAAGCAATCCAGTAGTAGAGCTGACAGTGTCGTGTAAACATGACTGAAGACGTGAAAAGAGGAAGAGATGAACTGAATCAATTCAGTGAGTCATTTACGCTGGAACCGCTCCGACTGATTCAAACTCGTGATTTAATCATTCATTTCAAGCGAATTGCTAGCAAAAAACAGGTCAAATTAAGAGCCGTTCATTTTCGAATTCCGACATCGCTTGTAATGATTTTAAAAAGCACTTAGTGATGGGTGAACTGAGCTTTTCGAATCTCTGAATCAGTTAAACCATTGCGTCGCAAAATGATTCACTCTATCAAAGCACTCCAATCGGATCACGTATCGCAGATCATTTGATTCAGATCAGAACGTGGACCGTGAATCATTTGATTTAGATTGTAACTTTGGAGTGCGGATCACAAATCATTTGTTTCAGATCAGGATTGTTTTTTTTGTTTTGTTTTTTTTTTTTCAGATTGGAACATATAACAGTGGAAAATATCGACCCATTAAGGCAGTTATAAAAACAAAATCAAGAAAAAAAGAAAGTATACACAAATACAGATCCCTTAAGAAAATTAACTGTGGTTTTACTATAGTAAAAGTGTAGTATACTTTGTAATACTTTAGTAGTAATACTTTGCATGTGCTTCACTGTATTTTTGTCATTTTTTAGCCAATATTTTTATTTAGCTATGTCTCTTTTTTATAGAATTTGAAGACATTGTTTGATGAGTGAGATCTCTGATTGAAGACATTAAAAAAAAACAAAAAAACTAGTGCTTAAAGTCCTTGGAAGACCTGGAATTTCATTTTTCAGTATCTGTATGAACATAAATGCATTGTAACTGTATATTGTACGGTCAGAGCTGGCATCATTTACTCTGGCTTTACACTGAATTTCGAGCAGACACAGATCAGCCTCAACTCAGATGTGTAAAGATACTCTGATTCATCTCAGCCCCTAATATTAAAGTATTTTACTAAAATGCCGTGTCAGTGCACTTACGCCAGCTCATCATTGTGAGCCGCCTCTGCAGCGTCAATCTGGTGTAAGATACAGACACCTGCTTCATAAAATGCTTTCTTAACAAAAGGTCACATACTTTGCAACATCAAGTGGTGCAATTGCTCAAAACCTTAATGATATATGAATTAATAATGTAAACATTTTTATTTTGAAAATAGAGTCCGTAAACAGGTTGTTTGACATGCAGCTTAACCCGACGAGTCAACCGAGCTGTAAACTAAATGTTAAGAACAACACAACAGAAATTCTGTTTTCACAAAAGACCGTATTATCATTGCTGTCATGATGTGGTCAAGCGGTATAACATTCATTGACCGTTTGCTAGAATCTCAGCATATAACTGACGCCAAGCTCAGCAAAACCAATCTCATTCTGGTTAACCAGAGTTTGAGAAAGTAATGACGCGGCTGCCAGAACTGCTGGCGAATGCCGTTCATCACGTCCCTCTAACCAGAGCTCTGCTGGGGTCTTACAGGCATTTTCAACCCTGTTCCCCTGCGATTGTTGAAGGGCACGGCACTCTGACCAAACCGTCTGAGGAGGAATTCAAGTGGCTTTTTTTCTTGCTGGAGTAGAGAGTGGACATGAACGACAGTGTAACTCTCAGTGGGAGAGTTACTTTTAAAAGTAATGCATTACAATGTTGCGTTACTCCATAAAAAGTAACTAACTGACTTACTTAATTACTGCAATGCATTGTTACTTTTGTGTTACTTTTTGTCACCTGGACTGGCCTTGCTTATTTCATATTTAATAACAGACGGTCCTCGTTAAATGGGGAAACAAAGTAACTTGTGTCACTTATTTGAAAAAGTAACTTTGATGTTTTGTTGTAAATTTAAAAGTAATGCTTTACTGGTTACTTGAAAGAGTAATCTGATTACATAACTCGCGTTACCCTCAACACTGGTGGTCTTTTAAACATCTTTTGTGTTCTCATTTCTCTATTGTTAAAATTGCAGCTTGGAGCTTCACCAACATGATTTTATGGCCTAACAGAGTAGAACACGATCGGTCGCCCCATTTGTTGGTCAATAAACAAGCTCAATCATGTGTTTTCTTTCCATTAAACCCACAACCTTGTGTTTCCAGCAGCGTGCGCTACAGGACCGGTTAGCAGCAGGTTAGCAGGGGGTTTATCCGTTCCAGTTGTGTATGTAGGCGCTCTAACTGAGGCTTTGAACTTTGATGGGATCCTCATGGGTGTCCTTGGAAGCGGTTCAGGGTCCGGGGTCTCGGGGCCACATATTGTAACCCCTCTCGTGCTCTCGTCTGCTTCTCGTTGCCGTTTGATCACCTTCGTCGGAGCGCCTCCCTTTCAAGTGGTCTTCAATTCCTGCCAGCGGCCCCGGCGTCTCTGGACATCAAATGCGCGCTTTCGGAACGGCCTGCGCACGAGGGGCCGGGGTATCGTTACCCGTTCTCCCTCGCTCTCTGGGGAGCCTTTCCGCTGGGCTGAAGCAGACTCAGGGAGAGCAGGGCCGCTGGGGGTTTGGAGGGTGAAGTGGACGTTCAGGAGCGTCGAGGAGGGGAGGGAGACGAGAGGCGAGGGGAAGATGGGTTTGAAGAGGGGAATTCCTTTGATGTGGCTGGTGGGTGGCATTATTACTATTCTTCAGAAAAACAGCGACACAGTAGCGCAGAGCTCAAAATACTAGCACATGTTGCTCCCTAATGCTGGATAGAGATCTCGTTCCCAGGGATCCAAACTTGGCTAAACGGCCCATCATATGATGCTTTTTTTTGTTCTGTCTAACATATATTCAAAATGTAATTCATGCATACATCGACTTGAAAACACCTCTTCAATCATAAGCATGTTTTCAATTTAGAAATTAAAATGAATAGAAATCATAGAAAATTCATTCATATTTTTAGGGGGCCCAAAGTCAAAAATGTCAGAGTTTTACAGCTGTCCTGATTTTATAATGAAGAAAAACTCAATAAAAAATTAATTACTGAGAAGAAGAAAAAAAAACATCTGCATGATGTTTTATCATTATTATTATTATTATTATTATTATTATTATTATTAAGCAGTAAAGCAGGTTTAATAATAATAACAATAATCATTTAAAAAAAACAATAATTATTATTGATATAATAATATTATTTTAAATATTTTATATTATTATTATTATTATTATTATTATTATTAACACAATTGCATAGCTGTTTATAAATAATAATAATAAAGTATAAAAATAACATTATTATTATTATTATTATTTAATAAATAAATATTAGAATTAAATTCATAAGCAGTAAAGCCGTTTTTAATAACTTTTTCATATATTCAATGTATTATTATTATTATTATTATTATTTAGAAGCAGTAATGTGATTTTGTTAATAATAACAATAAAAATAAAAATAATAATAATAATAACAATTTGTAATATTGTGGTGTTGTTGTTATTTATTATTATTATTATTATTACTTTAATATATTAAACAATAATAATTATTATTGATATAATAATAAAATTATTTTTAATGTTTTATTATTATTATTAACAAACACTGTTTATTAATAAAAGACAACAATAATAATATATATTTTCGGTTATTTAAATAACTTATTTTATAACTAATAAAAATAAAATTCATAAGCAGTAAATCAGTTATTTTATTGTATTTTTTTTGTTGTATATTATTATTATTATTATTATTAACAAAACTGCATCACTGTTTAATAATAATAATAATAATAAATATTTAAAAGGTTATTTAACTTCATTATTATTATATCTTAAAAGTATTATTATTATTATTATTATTAATAATAATAATAATAATAATTCTTAATAAAGATCAATGAGTCTTGAAGAATTGTGAGATAAATATTAGATTCTTTGACCTTTTATGAGAAGTTATTTCAGGCTGTAAAAAATGTATGTTGTAAAAAAATGGATATTGATTCATATATCATCATATACATGATTTTTGTATATTTTACCCTGAAAAATATATGACAAATTGTATTAAATTAGCATGTGTGGGAATTAATACTTGATGTGACCTACACTGCTGCTCTCTCAGTCTGTGGATGGAGCCAAAGCTCCTGAAGACAGTGTGACAAAAGACTCAAGTCGGTCCAGCCTCTGCTGTCTCATTTCCTCCAAAAAGCTCCACTGTCATCCATGACAGAAAATGTAAATGTTCTGGTCTGATGGATCATCAACTTGAAGTGTGTAAAGCAGCTTTTAAATGAACTTTTGCACATCTTTGGTTTTACGGCAGCGCGTGGCTCCGTTCGGCCGTGGTGAGATTCGGCAGGCCTCGCGTTTACTGCACCGCGAGCGTTTGTTTATCGCTGCTTTAAAACCTCGTCACGAACGCCATGGAAGCCGTCAGAGGAAAACTGCTTTCGTTTAGAGGCTTTACTTCAGAGACCGTGGAGGTCAATTCCTCAACCTGAGAAGAACAACAAGCGTGAGATTTACTGCGCGTCCGACGCGTTAAAAGCGGCGGTGTCGTCTCGATAAACTACGGCGTCCTCTTCGCCGACGGGATGAAAGGAACGCCTGGTGTGTCTCACTTCAGCGGCGTCTGCTCATTTAAAACCAGACGCTCTGAGACAGAAAGCAGAGATCGTCCAGAACCTCCTCAAACTCACTACAGCCGCTGAAGAAGAGCACTTAGCCGCGTCACGAGCGCCGAGAGCGGGAGAAGAGGCAGAGAGACGTGCGGCCGAGCAGAAGAAACAGATCAAATCACGCTGATGAAAGGAACGGGCCTGGATGAGACGCAAATGCAGGACGGCGGAGATGAAAGCGCTTCATTTTGATAATGACGACTTTTCCGGAGGAGCATAAACAGATGAGAATATGTTTTTCTAAAGTTTTCAAAGACACAACTCTCCCTTGCCATGATTATAAGCAAACGGACGCTGAAGCACAGGACGCTAAAGTCACAGTCCTGTCCGTCACGTCTCCTCTCAATCTGCTCACATCCTCACATGCCTTCAGTTCATGACTGGCTGTGGGATTTTCCTGCTTGATATCTCTGAGATTCCTCCGCCTGGCGCTCAAGAGATCTTGTGTTGACAGTGATAATGCAGCCGTGCTGTGGTTTGTCAAAAAAGGACATTTTCTAGCAACCCCCTTTTGTTTTTTTAGAATTTTATGGTTTTGAAAGAGAGTCTCTTCTGCTCGCTAAAATAAAACATACAAATCAAACATACTGTAAAAATTGTGAAATATTATTACAATGTAAAACATCTGTTTTCTATGTGAATATGTGTTAAAGTGTAATTTATTTCTGTGATGCGCAGCTGAATTTTCAGCATCATTACTCCAGTCTTCAGTGTCACATGATCCTTCAGAAATCATTCTAATATGCTGATTTGCTGCTCAACAAACATTTCTGATTGTTAGCAATGTTGAAAACAGTTGTGCCGCACAATATTTTTGTGGAAACCATCTTATATTTATTATTCAGGATTCACAGATGAATAGAAAGTTCAAAAGATCAGCATTTATTTGAAATAGAAATCTTTTGTAACATTATAAATGCACTGTAAAAAGTTTTCATCAGTTTCAACTTAAAACTACAAGTCATTTCAACTCACTACACTAAAGTGAGTTCAAATGACTTGTATTTTTCAGTTGATTTAACTTAAAATTTTAAGGCAGCTGCTGAACTTTTAAGTTGAAACTGGTGAAAACTTTTTACAATGTCTTTACTGTCACTTTTGATCAACTTTCACTTCCAGAACAACAATTCACATATAATGTACTCACCCCCTTGTCATCCAAGATGTTCATGTCTTTCTTTCTTCAGTCGTAAAGAAAGGAAAATGTTTCAAGATTTTTCTCCATATAATGGACTGATATGGTGAGTTTGAACTTCCAAAATACAGTTTAAATGCGGCTTCAAACGATCACAAATGCGGTTGTAAATGATCCCAGTCGAGGAAGAAGTGTCTTATCTAGCAAAACCATCGGTTATTTTCATAAAAATAACACCCTTAACAAAAAAGGTAAAACAGTGATATAGGACGATTGTGAAGTTGAGGGAGAACATGAGATGGGAGTTTTTCCACATACACTAACTGACATGAACCAGAACAAAAACAGAGTTCGGGAAGAGTAAGACAAGACGAGCATTTGACATTAAAAAGTATATAAATTATATTATTTTTATGAAAATAACTGATGGTTTCGCTAGATAAGACCCTTCTTCCTCAGCTGGGATCATTTACAACCACATTTGTGATCGTTTGAAGCTGCATTTAAACTACATTTTGGAAGTTCAAACTCGGGGCACCATATCAGTCCATTGAAATGTTTTCCTCAAAAAACGACTGAAGAAAGAAAGACATGAACATCTTGGATGACAAGGGGGTGAGTACATTATCTGTAAATTGTTGTACTTGAAGTGAACTTCTCCTTGAATGCATCTTTGCTGAAGTATGAATTATTCCTACTAGGAAGTTAAATTGCTCTGTTGAGTTTGTCTCTTGGTGGTTCTTGTTCTCCTGAGGTTTTGTGTCAGCAGTATGGAGCATGTTTTTAGCATTATTTTGGATTATCAGGAAGTTTCTTACATATACTTTAAGAAAAAAATCAGTAGAAAAACAGATATAGTCCTGGTAATTTTCTGCCCATACATTATCTATTTCCTATAACCTTAAAACACAACACAATGCAAAAAATGGATATGGATAAGTCTTTATATTAAGACCATACATTGTGGTGTATTTTTGCAGACTTTTCTTGAAGTGTAGCATTGCTGTTGATTGAAAATCCCTCACATTAAGTGTTTTTGTTCAGTGTAAGCACTAATTAGTGTTGCGGTGAGAATCAAACGCTGACCTTCACATGCACCAGGGCTTCAGTGAGGCCTTATATAGAAATCCCATCATGATTAACTGCAACCGGCCATTTCAAGATACTTAGTCTGACTATTTATGGCTGAAAACAAAGTGCCGGCGAGCGTTATTCTCCGTCAGCGGGGCTTAAAGTGAAATATGATGGGAGTAGACTGGATCAGATGGACTGAACTCCCTCTCTCTCTCTCTCTCTCTCTCTCTGTTCTCCAGATCCCTCCTGCTGCCATCATGCCGCAGACCTCTTTCCTCAGTGTAGAGGAGCCTGTGAACAGGTAACAACATTTACATCAACTAAACACACAAACACTGCATTCAGAGAAACTTCTAGCCCAGAGCTTTTTCTCCTATTAAATCAGAATCGCTGAACTGTTTGTGAATGTCTGTGCTAATTGCTAAATACTGAGTATGTAAATACTGGTATTATTCATGTAGCGTTGTATGACAAAGTAATTTTTTTTTTCAAATTATTTAAAATTGAAAGTAGATTCATGTACAAAACCAGCATGAATCAGTGAGTTGTGAACACAGAGCTGCTGTGGATTTATAGAGAGTGTTTCCCTCCGTCCTTTGAAGTGAAGTGATGGAAAAAAACAGTGTTGGGGAAAGTTACTTCTAAAAGTAATGCATCACAATGTTGCGTTACTCCCTAAAAAAGTAACTAATTCCATTACTTAGTTACTTTTTATGAAAAGTCATGTTGCGTTACTTTTTAAATCTGGGCAGGGCTTCCTTTGTTTGTTTTTAATATAAAAATTACATTTTTGGCAAATGTAAACCCTTTCACACCAAAAGCCACAACGCAGAAGAAAGTTCTTCAGCAATAAAAAAAACAAAAAAACAAATGTTAGCTTATCTTGAGTAATTTTTGCTTATTAGTGTGGTTAAATGGATAATCAAAGGTCAGCAGCAAAGATATTGGTTAATAAAATGGGATTAAATACATAAAGGATATTAATATATTTAATTATTGCAGGTTTGCATCATATTCTGAGTTGCATTTTGAGGAATAATTAATCTGTTTTTTGTTTTTTGAGTGAGATGAATTTATGCACGTTCACATTTATTCTAGAACTAAGGTAACACGTTACTCCTGATTTCTCTCAACATGGGGACAGGAGAACTGTCAGTCAATGAATGGGAAAACAAAGTAACTGTCATTACTTATTTAAAAAAATAAATCTGATGTTTCTTGGCATTTAAAAAGTATGTGTTACTTTGCCAGTTACTTGAAAAAGTAATCTGATTATGTAACTCATGTTACTTGTAATGCGTTACCCCCGACACTCCATGTCTGCTCTGTGTGAGTGTGGAGCAGGTGAAGGCCTCTGTGTTTGTTTCTGTCTCTTCGTCCCGTCATTAGCGAATGCGACTTCCGTAGATTCGCGTGCGTCTTTGAGCGCCGGAGCTCCAGGAACAAGCCGAACTCTCTGAATGGCCTCTTTATGAAGTTCAGACGGGTCAGTTAGTAGCGGTGCGTTAACCCGCCGACCCGCACGGGAACACTGTCCCATTGAGTACAGTGAGAGTGTGAGCGAAGCCTGCTGTTTGCACCTGCCAGCCACCCAATGATCAGAAACACAGAGAAGCGCATTAAAGACGGCCCGAGCGTCAGACAGGACAGCTAAAAGCCCATCAGATGGAGACGGATCTATAAAACAGGAGATTAGCGGGAGAGAATAATGACGGCTTGTTAGCGGCGCTGCCGCGGCGTAATCGCCCGGCCCATTTCATCCTAATGGACGGCTCGGGCTTTGAAGAGACGAGGCCTTCGGCCCTTTGAGGAGGGGCCGCGCCGCTTCAGAAGATCTCGCCGGCACCCGCCATTGATTGAGCCCTCCAAACAACAAAAACTGAAGAAAGAAACGCGGAGAAGTTTTCCAAATGCACCGGACGCTTCATTTCTCTGGTCGTGTGGGCGGAGCCGCTGCGCCGCTTTGATCGCTGATCTGCTGCTGCTGAGCGACGCTCTGCTCTTTATAATGCGGGACACATTCAGCACACTGCTCTCAGATCAGATCACTACTCACATCAGCACCTGAGTATTTAGTTTTTAGTTATGCTGTAAATATTATATTTGTTTTAGGGCTGTCAGTTGGTTAAATTGTGTTTGAATTGAATTCTAACTTTATCTAAAATTATTTTAATTAATTACATGATTAAATAATCAATATATTTTATTTCATATTATTAAATTTTATAATATTTGATTCACAATATTTGTAACATTAAGCTTAATTTGTTTAAAACAGAAACAGTTGTTGCAGATGAATAAAAGCATTGAATATTTAAAAAAGAGGTAAAATAGGAAACTTTCTTGTTATGGAATGTATGTATATGTTAGGAAGCATGATTAATTGGGTTAATTTTTAAAATTGTTTTTCTCATTATACTAAATTAACAGGTTGAATTGGCAGTATTCTATTTGAACTAATATTAGGCTATAATTACAGCACACTGAATGTCTGTTCATGACTGTATAGAAAATCATAGATATAACAATTCATGTTTCTGTATGTAATTTTTCTGCACACAGCAGACTGAATTGCAAAACTGATTTTTCCCAAATGTTTTTCCAAATTCATTCATGATATGCTACATACCTAATCAAATGAATTGCAATGAATCTCACCCAAATGAAGATCATTCAAAGACAACAAACAGCATTTCATAGGTATTACAATACATGCCTTTTAGAAGTCAGTAATCATTTCTTATTACAGAATTTTAATTGCATTTTTTTATGCTTAATTGTTAACTTTTTGTAAATTAATGGTTATTCATAATTATTTTTAATAGCAAAATGTCAACATATTTTGTTTTTTATAATATTATTATTAGTATTATTATTATTATTTATTTATATATTTTAAATTATTTATATTTTTTAAATTATTAATTAATTAAATACATGATATAGTGATAAATGGTCATTCAAATTCTACCTGTGTTTGTTTATTTAATATTACACTTATATAATCTAAACTCTCTTTTTTTTTTTTTTTTTTTTTGTTGCAGCAGATGAGTTAAAGTACATTTATTTATTTATTTTTTTTTTGAAAAATGGCGAAACCTGGAAATTCATGCAGAGGCGGACAATAGTGAAGTATTTTTACTTTACTCAAACAAATTCAAAAAGTATCTGTGGTTTATCAGAGTGTTTTTCTTTGGAAAAAGAAAGTTTTTTACTTCACTACATTCCAGAGCATAATGTCAAACTTTTTGCTGCACTACATTTAATAAATAAAAGTTGTTGTTTGTTTTCTCTTTAATACTTAAGAACATTAAAAATGTAGTATTTTATTGTACTCAAGTAAATCTTTGAATTGCTTTTACTTGAGTAAGAAGTAAGAAAGTAATAGATTTCTACTGTTATTAAGTATTAAATGATATTTAATGTGAAACATGGTGAAGTAAAAAAGTACAATATTATGCTTTGGAATGTTGTGAAGTAAAGTTTTCTAAAGAAAAACACTCTGATAAAGTACAGACTCTTGAAAAGTACTTTTACAGCAGAGTAAAAATACTTCACTACTGTCCGCCTCTGAATTCATGTGATTGGCTGAAGCTGGCAGAACCACACCCCCAAGTCTTTTGATTGGCTGTCACACATGAGTCTGAGTCTGTGTTAATTCAGTGGTATCTGTCAAATAAAGTCTCTGAAAAATGAGAATCAAAAAAAACAAAAAACAAAAGCATTTGGTGTATATTTTGCTTTTTGTAGTTCTCTGTTTCTTCATAACAGGTCTGATTTGTTTGTTGCCGAAAGAAGTTATTTGAAACATCTGCCAGCAAATTCATATTTTCCCATTTTCACTGATCGTCCTTCATCTCTGGCCAAGCCGACCGAAACCCATCACAGTGTCGTTCAGATGTGCACTTGTGTAAAATGATGAAGATCTATAATTCACTGGAACTGAGTTTGGCTTCTGTTCTCCAAACGGCTGCAGATGCTCCTCATTAATGAACAGATCGCTCTTGATTTGGGCTCCCGTAGACAGAGTCCAGACCGGCTCCGGTTCTGACCGTCACGCCGTCCAGCGATCGTGCATCCAGATCCGGAGCGTTTGAGCCGGACGTTGAGAAACACAAACACAACAAGCCTTTCTCACACCACAGCAGCAACCGAGCGCTTCTTGTCTTTGTATTTGCTAGAAAAATCCTTTCTGTGCAATTTCTGTATGCATCGTGGGGCATAAAAGATTATTTATTTTTTTACCATATACAGGAAGTCACACGATGCATGTAAAACTATTAAACCAAAGACTCATGTGTGAATTCCTTCCTGTTTTCTCTGTGCAGCTCGCGACCATCAGAAGCGAATCACGTCTGAAGCACCTTCTCCTGCGTTTGCCCAGTTACTGCCCCGAGTCTCTGGTAAGGCATTTCCTCCGTTCTCCAGATCTGTGTTTACATTACAGCTGTCGCCCCGGCAACGCAGGAAGTCTTAAACAGAGCGAGCGTCGCGGCTTCCTGTTCCTCCCCGTTGGTTTGGTGCTGCGGTTTTACCTGCTTGGCAGCGAAGGAAGCCGAGATGAAGGCTGGACGGACGCCCTCCACCCTCTTTCAAAGCTGGAATGCCAGCGCCGGCAATATGCAATTACATTCAGCCTCTAATTAGCCACGGCGGAAGCCTCGGGCCTGTTGCGTTTGGACGCGCGTCCTGCGCTAATTCACAGAAAATGCATGCAAATGGATTTTGGAAGCATTTGAAATGCGCTCGAAAGCATTTTAAACGGACTCGAGAGTCTAACGCATCAAAACCACATTGCTTTTTGTGCTCGTCACAAATGACACTGAATCTTCTTGACGGGCTCGTTTTTTCGTACGCCAGAGAACACTGACGTCCAATGTGAATCTCAGACAATATCCTGTTTACTCGTTTCATTATCTTGTCAAAGCGCCGGCTGTGCGGATGAGGAGCGGCCGTGATTCTGCTCCAACAGCGTCCCACCGCAGCGGTTTATGGCTCAGCAAAGCGTTCTGTGACTCTCATCTGCATCTACTTTTAATTAAAGTTGAGTCACATTAGGAGGCTCTCCGGAGCCCCGCTGCCAATAATACGAGCTCCAGTGACACCAGAGCGCTTTCTCATGAACATATCTTTCATACGGGTCCTTTATAACAAGACCAAACAGCTTATATAAGAGTGTTTTTAACATTTAGTTTGCCATCCGTGAAAATACATTTGAGATGCTTCACGAACTGCACTGTGTATTTTGTGTTGCTTAAAATATAAACCATGACGTCCAGATGTCTGAAAATGTTTACACTACTGTTCAAAACTTTGGGTTTTTTTAAAAAAAGAAATTAATACTTTTATTCATCAAAAATGACATTTATAATGTTACAAAATTTCTTTCAAATAAATGCTGTTCTTCTGAATCTTGAAAAATAAAATGTATGACAGTTTCCACAAAAATATTGGGCAGCACAACTGTCAAGAAATGTTTGTTGAGCAGCAAATCAGCATATTAGAATGATTTCTGAAGGATCATGTGACGCTGAAGACTGGAGTAATGATGCTGAAAATTCAGCTGCACATCACAGAAATAAATTACAGTTTAACAGATATTCACACAGGAAAAAGCTAGTTTAAATTCCAACAATATTTTATATTTTTACTGTATTTCAAAAAAAAAATCTTACAGACCCCAAACTCTTGAACAGCTGTTTTTTTTTTTTTTTTAATTTTTTTTTTATTTCCAGTCTCACATTTTAAATCTGTTCTTCTGAACCTGAGCACTATGTTATCATCAGCTCCCTCATGTCGCTTGAAATGAGATGTTCCGTAAATAATGATGTGCTAAATAACTACTTCTGGGTTCCGAAGAAAAATGCTCAGGTTTGGAAGCAGATGAGAGCGAGCAGATGATGTATTTTGAGTTGTTGTAATGCTAAACATCTCCTTTTGGTTTTGCAGAGTGAACTTTGGATCTGCATCAACAATACGTTACCGGGTAGGTGAACGCAGGAGCACAGATGGAGATGTTTAGGGCGTCTGCAGAACCCACCTGTCTTTTCGACCTGTACCAGCCTTAAAAGAACAAGAGAGGATTTAGAGTCTCTGAAGACCTAATGCCTCCCAGATGCACAAATATCACACTTCACATCAAACTACACCTTACACGGCCGTTAAAACCCCGGCCAGAGCTTTGAGCTTCAGCACGTAAAGAAGCGAAGCCAAACGCTCCACGCTCAAAGCACGTCTGGATGAAACATGGCGTGTTGTTTTAGGTCATGTGTGCATGTATTGTTCTGCATTAGATTTATTGTAAAGGTGATTCTAAATGTTTTCAGGGGCATCAAAGAAGTCAGATGGATGGGTGGGTTTGGGCTGCTGTGAGCTGGCCATCTCCGCTGAATGTCGCAGGGACTGCAAACAGGTCAGTAAACACATCTGACCTTCAACCTCAAACACATTTCACATGCTCTTGGCTGTGTGTGTGTGTGTGTGTGTATAATATTGTTATTAAGTTGGCTTGAGGAAGCAAACTTACTGAAATCCGACTTAAACGTATAGTTATTATTCTTCTGAGACTAAAATAATTAACTCCACAAACTCCAAACTCAGCCCAGATCTACAGACTGATCTGACCGGGTGTGCTGTATATTTTCAGACTGATCGGACTTACAGTTTTCCTAAAAATGATGATTAAAACTGGGAAAAATCCCATAGACTTACACTGACGGAATGACTAGACTAGAAACATGCTAACAACATGCTAGTAACTTGTTAATCATGCTAACAACATGCTAATCATGTTATAAACATGCTAATCATGCTAGAATCATGCTAGTAACTTGCTAATCATAGAGAAACATGCCAATGACATGATAATCATGCTAGAAACAGACTAGCAACATGCTAGTAACTGGCTAATCGTGCTAGTAACATGCTAACGTCATGCCAATCATGTTAGAAACATGCTAACAGCATGCTAATCATGCTAGAAACATGTTAACATGTTAATCATGCTAGGAACAGACTAGCAACACGCTAGTAACTTGCTAATCATGCTAGAAACATCTATCTGAAACTGTATTGCCTTTAAAACATTCAAACTTTAACCTTTTAAAACTACTTTAAACTTCAAACTATTTCAGACTGAAAACCATCAAACTTAACACTTTTTTGCTTAAAACTTCTTAAACTCTAAACTTTTTAAACTTCTTCTTGACAAACTTTATCTAGTTATTATTATTATTATTATTATTATTATTATTAGTATTATTATATTTTTCTGTAGGTTCATTGGCTCACCTGTGATTCTTATGTGTTTTCTATTTTTCTGTTTAGGCATCATCTAAAAATGACATCACTAAAGTATGCAAGAAAGACACAGAGGTGGGAGTTTCACCTTTATTTTACTTTGGAAGCCTGTTTCCACCTCAGAGTAAAAATATGTAATTGTGGTAATCATGAGAAATTTTAAAACAAATGTGAGAAATGCAAAGTGCAGATTGTGAGAGATAGTCGTCACAGATGTGAGATTGGGAAAGTCACAATTACTAGGACTGGCCTTTTTTATCTTCATTCTTTGAGGTAGAATCAGGCTTTCAGAAATTACACATTAATGAACATGTTTGTTCCAATAATACATTTGAACCCTAAGTACTGAACTTTGCCACGTAATTTGTCCTTTCTTTCTTTTTTTTCCCAAAAATGCTAGTTAATATTATCACATTGGACTGAAACTTACTGACTTTGCTCCGCAAAATTTTATTTCTTTATTTTTTATTATTATTATTTTTAATAGCAATTTTTCCCCTCACCTTGTTACACTTTTTGTGTTTCTGATCAAAAAAGAGCATAAATCTGTCATTATGATGCATTATTACCACTGATTGATCCCCTGGCTTAAGTGATCATTCCAGTGTTGTTAGTATTATTTGCTGTATTTATTATTATCGGGAAACCCTGCTGTAAATGTTAAACTGGTCATGGATCAGTAGTCTCCACGTAAAACTGATCATGTAGACCACACCATAAGTTGCAGAGACTTGAAACTCGGGGGGATGGTAGTACTCACACCCCCAACAACGAAGGCTCACCCCAAATGGCCTGATGGGGGCGTTACAGCGAACAAAATTAAAAAATTGATGATGACTCCTAAACCTTCAGTCACAGGCTCAAGTGTCTTATGTCGTTGGAATCCTTAACTCAGGCCTCAGATTCAGTCGTGAGCCTGGCTAAATTTCCAGGTATTTTGCATTTTTTTTTTTTTTAAAACCTACTTTTGCGAACTACTCCTAGGTTTTCGCCCGGAACCAAACCAGTGCAGAAACATTCTCTGGAGAGTGAATATCAATATTTATCCAAAAAAAGTTGAACTTCCGACTCACTTTCGCAAAGGGGCGCCAAAACAGGTGGGCAGGGCCACTTTTACTAAAATAGCTACTGAACAGAATTAGATATCTCCACCAAACTCAGAACACTTATGTAAGAGCTCAATCTGAGGTCACAGGGGAAAGAAATCATGGAGCTTGGCCACTTGGTGGCGCTATAAGAGGGAAAAAAAACATAAAAAGGGCTATAGCTGCGCAACCATTTCTCCTGTCAACGTGAAAATCAGTGTGCACGGTCTTGGTCCGAAGTGCCACAAGTGTCCATTGACCGATGAAGTTTGAGCACCTGTTAGACAATGTTGACGGAGGCCGATTATAACGAAACTCGGTGGGCCTGTTCAACTCGGGGCCCCAAGGGTCTCAGAGAAATTTGAAAGAAATCAGGCACCTGGGGGGCGATATTACCCATTTTTCATGGGCGTAAATGATTGTACGTCTCGCTGTTTTTCACACATACACACGACACTCGTATCATACGATAGAACTTCTCATTCCAGACAACTTTGTCTCTAGAACCACTGCTGTCAATCCAAACGTTTGTTAAATGATTGAGAAGATGTAAAAAAAACAACTTTTGCGAAAGAGTCCTAGGTTTTTCGCTCAGCCTGGAAAAAAACACCGCAGTACAATTCTCTAGACTCTAAAAATGTTGAAATTTACCCGTTGGGAAGCTATAACAGTGTTGTTTAGAAAAGGAGCCTGTACAAATTTACCCAAAATCCTATAAAGCCTAAAGGAAAACTCAAAACTTCACAAAACCCGCTGAGCACATGCGACAAGTGATTCTAAACAAGCATGCAACGTTTTAAGGGGATCGGACCACAGCTGCCGCTATAACTGCCATAAACATTAAAAAAACATCATATTTCAATTGTAAATTACCTGGATTTGCCCAAAATGTTTTTTTTAATCATTGATTTAGGTGGGTACAGCCTTGCTAAATAATATGTAATGTCTTTTTCCTTATATGCTTAAATGCATTAAGTGCTTGAACCCCAGTAATCACTGCTCGCAGCTATATTTCAAATTAGGTTTTATATTTTAGTTTTCTTTTACATTTTTGCTTTGACTTATTTTATTTCTTGAATTAGTTTTATCTTATTTATTTATTAGTTTTTCATCTAATATTTAAATTTACTTTATTGCAGTTATGTATACATTTTTAACAGTTTTAGTTATGCTTAATAACACTGGATTAGACTGATGACCTGAGTCATATCTAAACCAGAACATCTCAGAGCTCTTTAAACTAGACCTAGTTTGGAAAATATACTTAATATACACCTTAACAACCACATAACAATTCCTTGACAACCACCTACAACAGCGCAGCGTCGGCGCAGTGACCTCAGCACGAGCGGCGTTTACGTCAGAAGTGCTGTAAATCTAGTTTAGCACACAGTCACCTTCATACAGACTCACGGCTGAGATGTTTAGATGAAAGCAGGCAGACGCTGGGAGGTCTTTATCCTTCATCAAAGAGCCCGATGTGATTCGACGGTTCTCTGTATGTTTGTCTAGCGGCTCTGCAGCCTGAAATGAGCCTCAAGCTTTATTTGTGTTTATTCATTTAAACCCTGTTTTCAAGCACAGGCCCAAACCTCTTTATGAGGTCGTTTCATTAGTGTTGAGCAATGGAAAATATAATTTCCCTCAAACTGGACATGCTGTCGCCACATTACGGTCTCATAAATCTGCAGTTCTGCTGACTAAGTGTTATAAAAGAATAACGATTCCCTATGGAAATGCCGTTCGCACGCAGCATCGTGTCGATTCGATGGCGTTCTCCGTCGGTGGGACTGTGGTGTTTCTCCCGCGTCCGTACGGCTCATGTGATCCAGACAAACACGCAGACCATCGGGCACAGTGTTTGCTTTGGATCGCTCTCACAACAACTTCAGCTCTTTCATCTCGTGCCCTTGGTTTTCTGAGAAGTTGTTGTGCAAACTTACGCATACTTCAGCGCTGCTCCGCTCTGATCCAAGCCTTTATGTAGCGTTAGAATAGATGTTGGTCCAGAACTAAAACAGCATCAGCCTTTAGGTTTTATGGGTAAAATGTGCCTTAGTTGTATTAGCACACTAACAGTCATGCACAGGGTCAGTAAGATGTTTAATGTTTCTGAAACAAGTCTCTTCTGCTCACCAAGAGCAAAAAATACAGTAAAAATGTTAAATATTATTACAATTTAAAACAGCTGTTTTCTATGTGAATATGTGTTAAACTGTAATTTATTTTTGTGATGCGCCGTTGAATTTTCAGCATCATTACTCCAGTCTTCAGTGTCACATGATCCTTCAGAAATCATTCTAATATGATGATTTGCTGCTCAACAAACATTTATTTCTGATTATTAGCAATGTTGAAAACAGTTGTGCTGCACAATATTTGTATGGAAACCATCATTTTATTTTTCAGGAGTAATAAAAAGTTTAAAAGAAGAGCATTTATTTGAAATAGAAATCTTTTGTCACATTTAAATCTCTTTATGTCATTACATTAAGTGTCTTTAAGTGTTAATTTCTTAAAAAAAACTTAATGATCCCAAACTTTTTAACAGTTGTGTACTTAGTATTTGAATTCAGAAATAATTATTAGAAATTTGAAAAGTTAAAGTTTAAAAGAGCTTGTCTTAAACGGACAGTGCACATAAACAAAAATACAATCATTAAAATAATGATAAATATAATCATAAAATGTTTTTGTGTCTTTGTGATATGAGCAAGCACATTTGTGTGTGTTTTCAGAGATGAAACCCTGTTTCATAAACTATATTGCAATACTCTAATTGATTGTATTTTTCTCTTGCAGAAACCACTCTACAGCTGTATCACCAAAAATGAAAGTAAGCAAAGCTGCAAAGCTCTTTGGTCCGTCTGTACCTCATTTGGGTGATTCGGTCCTCAGAGACTGAATTTCCTGTTTGATGACGTCACGTCTCCAGTCTCTGACCTGCATGAGAAGGAAATGAGATGGAGCCGTTTCTGTGCCTGGGAGGCAAAGTCACGACCTTTAACCCGCTCTCGCTGAGCTCAGGACTGAATGAAGCGCTTATTTGTGTTGATTAGTAGAGCTGCGCTGCCCTGCAGACAAACTCCCAGACGTCTCTGCACATCTGATAGCCTTTATTAACCAGTGGCAGACTGCATGATCAGATACAGAAATGATGATTTCAGTGTGTGGTGTATTAGTGATCGTTCAGGTGTCAGATCCTCATGTTTGTGTTTGTGTGTGTGTGTGTGTGTGTGTCCAGTGGGCTCAGTATGCTGCAGTTATGCAGGGAGACACACAAACTGCCGTGAATACTGTCAGGCCATCTTCCGCACAGACTCGTCGCCGACCGTCTCCCAAATCAACGCGGTTAAAGAGTACTGCCAGAGCATCAGTCCGCAGCTCATCGGCTGTGTGACCAACTACACCAAATCCTACCCCATCCGGAGCCCCATCGACAGTAAGAACAGCCAAACACTACTTAAACACAAACTTTCACAAATAATTACACAGAGATGGCAAGTAATACATTGAATTAAGCATAAAAATTTATAGTAAAAAGACTGAAATAGCATTTTCTTGTAAAACATACTCTAATATCTGTTTGATTTACAACTTCAAAAAATAATTGTTTACAGTGTACAAAAACTGTTAGCCAATCAGCTGTGTCTGCATCTCATTTGCATACTATTCATCCTAAATAAAATGTAAGGTGTTCTTGTTTTTTTCAAGAAATTCAAAATTGTATCCATCAAGGCTGTGTTAAATTGTTCAAAAGAGACAGTAAAGACATTTATAATGTTACAAAATATTTCTGTTTAAAAAAAAATGATGTTAATTTGAACTTTCTGTTCATTTGTGAATCCTGAAAAATAAAATGTGTGACAGTTTCCACAAAAATATTGCGCAGCACAACTGTTTTCAACATTGCTAATAATCATAAATGTTTGTTGAGCAGCAAATCAGCATATTAGAATGATTTCTGAAGGATCATGTGACACTGAAGACTGGAGTAATGATGCTGAAAATTCAGCTGCGCATCACAGAAATAAATGACAGTAAATTACAGCTGTTTTGAATTGCAATTATTGTTATTGATTTTGCTGTACTTTTTGAATTTTTACATTTTAAATTTGAGTACGAAGTTTTTATTAACTTGCAGCCCAGCTGATGATTTCAAGTTTGTTGGCAAGGCAATATTTCTATTCTATCATTTTAACTTTAACATGAACTAATTGTTTTGAGTTTTAGTTACCAATACCAACACTAGAGTGAGTCATTGAATCATTTACTCGACAGATGTAGCAACAATCATGTAGATTACCTATAAAAACTACAACATAGTAAAATGAGCTATGCAAGGTTTTGAACTGTCTCATTGAATGTGATTCAGGAAATGACTCCCTTACCCAGAATGCCGTGTGTCTGTGCTCAGGTTTGTACTGTTGTGACCGGGCGGAGGAGGCTCACTGTCAGACGGCCTGTAAGCGCATCCTGCGCACCATGACCACGGAGCAGGAGATCATGGAGGGTCTGATCAGCGAGTGTGGCAGTCAGCCGCTCCCGCAGGACCCGCTGTGGCAGTGCTTCTTGGGTAGCGCACACCCCCCCACCATTAGCGATCCCGAATCGCCCCCGATCGCCAAGATGGACTACGCTAAACTGCACTGCTGCTTTAAGGCCAACACGTCCCACTGCAGGTCAGCACCGAGCCCGTCTGAAAGCTAACGCTGTCGCTCTGAGACTGAATGTGTTTGTATGCTCACTGTTTGTTAGGAATATGTGCTTGGAGATCAGTACCAACTGGGGCACTCAGACGTGGCAGGAGTTCGACCAGCATTGTGAATATAACCCGGCCGAGATGGACCTCATCACCTGCTTGGCCGACGTCAGGGAGCCGTGCCAGTTAGGCTGCAAAGATCTCAGCTACTGCACCAACTTCAACAACAGGTTGGAAACACTTTCCTACTATAGATCTGCTTGTTCAAGCGTTAGTTCCCGTCCTCGAATCTGACTGGTAGTAAGTTTTTCAACTAACTTTTTTATTTCAACTTTATTTTAATTAAATATTAGGATTTTTAATCATTTTAGTTTACAGTACCAACAATAGAGTGAGTCGTTGAATCATTTACTTGACTGATTTGTTCAAAAACGTTCATTCAGGAACAAAACAAGTGACTGTCTACAAAAGTGAGTCACTGAATCATTTACTTGATGGTTTTGTTCAAAAAACGTAGTTCATTTAAGAACAAAACAAGTGGCTGTCTACAGAAGTGAGTCACTGAGTCATTTACTTGATGGATTTGTTCAAAAACATTATTTTATTCAGGAACAAAACACCACTATGGTGTGTAAGAAATGTATTTGTTTCATTGTGGAGTAAAAGTGAACTGATATTGTGTTTTAAATGTATGTTACTCAATTTTACCTTTCTGTTTTTTTGGACTGTTGTGTAGATTAAGCACATGATTAATTGACATATATCCTCAATATTATCCAACTATCCCATCTGTAATATTGTTATGCTCTTTGAAAACATACAGGGGTTGACTGGGTTCATAAGTTTGCATGCTGTTATGTAACTGAACACGAGGTGCATGTCACATGGAAAAATGAATATCCAGCAGGCGTATTGTTGGGTTTCTCTCTGGCCTGTGCATTGTCTCTGTGGGTTACAGATGTAGACAGCATGATTTATGAAGGCAGAAGTAGTCCAGCGTTGTTTTCAGGTCAAACAGGCATATGGAGCTCTATGATGGGACCGCTGGTTCCCCACCACGACTACATGGTTTGCCCAGCGCTGAAGTCAATCCCATGAGTCCTCTCAAAAGTTTGAGGGAAGAGAGATTCAGTCCTGCGAGTGTGACTGACTCAAAGAGCTTGTAAAAGTGTCATAACATGCTTGGTTAGATGATGAAATGGCACGACACATTTCTTCAGACCCCCGCGACAGCTCCCGGTGAATGTGCAGACCTCCTGAGGGGCTTCGGAGGGGTTTTCATGACTTTTGAATCCAGTTACAGCTTGTGGCGAAAGGTGGAGAAGATTCTGACAGATGTGTGGAAGAACAGAATCACTCAGTACTGAGTAAACAGAGTTTGGCTGACCCGAGACACTTAAACTCACGCTGACCCTTTGTCATAGCTCAGGGTTTGGTAATGCATTTAAGACATGATCAAAGCAGACGAGAGCTGCTAACACACACTCTCTCACACACACACACACACAGTGTGTTCTGAAACACTGTTTCAGCTCAGTGGGAAATAAAAATCCTATAGACATGTACTGATGGGAGTCAGTATGTATTTAGAGATCAGGGTGGGCACTTTTGACCTATCATCACCCTTGCAACTCCATTGCAACACAGTAACAGCATCTCAGAACACCTTAGCAACCATGTAGCAGCATACTAGTGTCTGTGATTGGCGGCTGAGGAGGGAATCCAGTACAGTGTGAAATATTCTGGTATTATTTTCTTTGGCTGAGGGTGACGATGATGACGGGATGTGAGTTCAGGCAAACAGCCGCTGGCTTTGATTTCTCTGAGGGATTCCTGCGGTTGATTGGATCCTGCAGATTTCAAAGAGTGCTGAAGGTAAATAGGGAAGAGAGCGGAGGGGACGGACGCGGCCGGAGCGCCGTATACTTACCCTGATGCTCATCACAGCATGTCTGCACGCACCCTATGGAGAATGTAAACAGTACAAATAAACCCAGACGACAGACAGACAGATAAACACACACAACTTCATCCTGACCACACCAGGGGGGTGTTTCATAAAACAAGTTTACCAAATAAGCCAGGCTTATTTCAGTTAGTCTGACTTATTGTCACTTGATTTGGCTCAAAATAAGTCAGACTAACTGATATAAGCCTGGCTTATTTGGTAAACTTGTTTTATGAAACACCCCCCAGGTTAACAGTGACCGATGTGTTATTTATTTATTTATTTTTTTATTTATTTATTTTTTTTTTTTTACAGAATGAATAATGTAAGGAATAGAAGAAGCAAAAGTGGATTTTATTGATTTTGTGAACCTTCCAGTTTCACAGACAGGGCTTAGGTTAAGCCAGGATTAGGCCATAGATCAGTTAGGACATTTACACTTACCAAAATTATAAACGCAACACTTTTGTTTTTGCCCCCATTTTTCATGAGCTGAACTCAAAGATCTAAGACTTTTTCTATGTACACACAAGGCCTATTTCTCTCAAATTTTGTTCACAAATCTGTCTAAATCTGTGTTTGTGAACTGAGATAATCCATTCACCTCACAGGTGTGGCATATCAAGATGCTGATTAGACAGTATGATTATTGCACAGGTGTGCCTTAGGCTGGACACAATAAAAGGCCACTCTAACATGTGCAGTTTTACTGCATTGGGGGTCCGAAAACCAGTCAGTATCTGGTGTGACCACTATTTGCCTCATGCAGTGCAACACATCTCTTTTGCATAGATCTGATCAGGTTGTTGATTGTGGTCTGTGGAACGTTGGTCCACTCCTCTTCAATTGCTGTGTAAAGTTGCTGGATATTGGCAGGAACTGGAACACGCTGTCGTATACGCCGATCCAGAGCATCCCAAACATGCTCAATGGGTGACATGTCTGGTGAGTATGTTGGCCATGCAAGAACTGGGATGTTTTCAGCTTCCAGGAATTGTGCAAAGATCCTTGCAACATGGGGCCGTGCATTATCATGCTGCAACATGAGATGATGGTCGTGGATGAATGGCACAACAATGGGCCTCGGGATCTCGTCACGGTATCTCTGTGCATTCAAAATGCCATCAATAAAATGCACTTGTGTTTGTTGTCCATAACATACGCCTGCCCATACCATAACCCCACCGCCACCATGGGCCACTCGATCCACAACGTTGACATCAGCAAACCGCTCACCCACACGCCGCCATACACGCCGTCTGCCATCTGCCCTGTACAGTGAAAACAGGGATTTGTCCGTGAACAGAACACCTCTCCAGAGTGCCAGACGCCATCAAATGTGAGCATTTGCCCACGATGAACTGCAGTCAGGTCGAGACTCCGAAAGAAATTCTTTGGTTATGCAAACCGATTGTTGCAGCAGCTGTCCAGGTGGCTGGTCTCTCTTGGAGGTGAAGATGCTGGATGTGGAGGTCCTGGGCTGGTGTGGTTGCACGTGGTCTGCGGTTGTGAGGTCGGTTGGATGTACTGCCAAATTCTCTAAAACACCTTTGGAGACGGCTACAGCAGGCAACAGCTCTGGTGGACATTCCTGCAGTCAGTATGCCAATTGCACGCTCCCTCAAAACTTGCGACGTCTGTGGCATTGTGCTGTGTGATAAAACTGCACATGTTAGAGTGGCCTTTTATTGTGTCCAGCCTAAGGCACACCTGTGCAATAATCATACTGTCTAATCAGCATCTTGATATGCCACACCTGTGAGGTGGATGGATTATCTCAGCAAAGGAGAAGTGCTCACTAACACAGATTTAGACAGATTTGTGAACAATATTTAATAGAAACAGCCCTTTTGTGTACATAGAAAAAGTCTTAGATCTTTAAGTTCAGCTCATGAAAAATAAAGGCTAAAACAGAAGTGTTGCGTTTATAATTTTGGTGAGTGTAAGTAGTCTTTATAAAGATAGTTTACATAAAAACACTACTGGTGAGCATCTTGAGACAAAACAATGACACTGACATATTTTAAGATCAGTCAGTGCAAGTTTCTTTCAGTTAAAACATCCCAGACATGCATTTTAGTCTGGGACAAAATTTATGCCTTGTCTGTTAAACCGGGGGTTAATGCTTAAGAGATACAGCTGCATTTATTTGTTGTTGTTAAAATGTAATTTATTTCTGTGATGCGCAGCTGAATTTTCAGCATCATTACTCCAGTCTTCAGTGTCACATGATCCTTCAGAAATCATTCTAATATGCTGACAAACATTTCTGATTATTAGCAATGTTGAAAACAGTTGTGCTGCACAATATTTGTGTGGAAACCGACCTGATTCACAGATGAATATAAGGTTCATATAAACCCAGCAGAGTGTTTTTCATTTTGGTCAAGGTTTACATTTCTGTCATAAATCAGCCCATCATCACCACACCCAAACAAAAAGACTGTAAACAAACCTTCAAATGACCAGGAATCAGCTCCTAACCACATGCAGAAACCTCAGCTTCACCATCGTCCCGTCCCACACGGAGCGCTATAAAAAGAGCTGATCATTAGACAGAATGAAAGCCTGGAATGAAAGCTTCTCTCAGCTTCAGGTTTCCTGAGGAAGTTCCTCTTCCCAAAGCTTTGTCGGGACGCGGTTGCTAGCGAACAATGGCCTTCTGGGATTCAATAAGACTGCAACTCGAGTCTGCTAAATTAGGAACAGAACTGATTTTTATGGTGTTTTTTTTTAATGGCTGCAGTGTTTCTAGCATCATTTGCTGCTTCTGTGGAGAATGAAAGTCTGTGTGCTGTTCTGCAGGTTTTGCTCTGTGAGTCTGATATATTGTAAATCATCATCTGACGCTGTTTTTGTGTTCTCAGGCCAACGGAGCTGTTTCGCAGCTGTAACGTTCAGTCGGATCAGGGCGCCATGAACGACTTCAGACTTTGGTCCAACGGAACCATCAAGATGCCCTTCATGAACATCCCGGTGCTGGACATCAGGAAGTGCCAGCCGGAGATGTGGAAGGCCGTGGCCTGTGCGCTGCAGATCAAACCCTGCTACAGCAAGTCCAGAGGAAGCGTCATCTGCAGGTCAGGCTTCATCTTCATCTTCTTCATCAGTCAAAGAGTAAAAACTTATGAAAACATACCCAGGTCACATTACACCTCAAAAGCAAAATAAATCATCTAAAAAGCCTGTGAAAGTTGTTGTTTTTTTTGTTTTTTTTTAATTAGATTAATTAATCTAAACATCATGTAATTAATTACAAATTTTAATTGAATTGACTGACAACCCTAATTAAAAAATGTAAAACACTGAAATGCACGATAAAAACTATAATATATCTAAATACATTGTAGTTATAAAATATAATTGCTTTAATAATTGAGCATTTATGTATGTACATATTTGTTTATTATTTTGTTGCATTAAATAGAAATAGTTTTTGTGTTATAGTAATGACAGTTTGTGGCAAAATGTGCTTTACTGTCATGGAAATAATTTTACAGTGTTTTGTTTTTTTTTTTTTGGAAAATATTTTTTTTGTTTTTGTTTTGCTTTTGAAATCGAATATATCCATATAATCTTGATGTACAAATCTTTTTTTCATGCACTAGACCAAAAAAATTTGGTTGGTGTATAAAAGTCACATAATCCACATTTTTTTTGTCCACAAACAAGCTGTTGACAGTTGATGCCGGTGTGATTAGTGTGTGTTTGGTCACAGTGTTTAGATTCCTGTAATGCGGTGAGAATGAAACAGATCCAGGTAATTGCAGGTTGTCGTGTGAAGGGTTTGAGTTCTAAACCTGCGTGTTGCTTTAGCACAGGTCTTTTGAAACACAAGTATCTGTTGGGCCTTTCTGTGTTGCACTGAATTTTTATGTATGTATTATGGCCATTCAGAGATTAAATCGTATCAAAACACTGTGAGCATTCAGAAACAGATTCTAGTCAGTAGTGTGGTGTTTTCATCAGAAATTGTGCTGCTTTGTTCAGTTGTTGAATGGGGTAGACGTGTCTCTGGTTTGGTGAGGATTAGACGTCCTCACGCAGGAGAAAGCTGAGGAATGATCAGAATAAAGAGCTGTGACTGTGAGTAATGGCAGGGTGCGACCCAGCACGCATCAGTCAAGCTCCGGCTCCTGTTCCAGCAGGACTCACTGTTTGTGTTTAGAGAAAAGAAAGCACATCCAGGAAACCCAGAACTGCTTAAAAACAAGTGTTCGCTTCCGGTAACGGGTTTCACATATGCGTTCTTCTGCCGGCATGGATGAAACACCATGCTGAAATACTCCAACGGAGTCATCTGATTCCCAAACGAAGTGAATCAAAAATTAATCAAAACTGCTGTAGTCTGATTCCTGAATGAATGACTCTGTTGAGTCGGTTCTTTTTAGTGAATCAAAAACGTATCAAACGGCTTAATGCATTCTTCCACTAATTGAGAGAATATTGTACTAAAATACAATATATTTGTTAATTTGTGCAGCAGGACCACTACTGAATCTATATTAAGTGAACAAAACAGTGCAACCAGTGGAGTGTGATTCCCAAACAAATGACTCTTTTGAGTCGGTTCTTTTTAGTGAATCAGTAATGTATCGCAACTACTGTAGTCTGATTCCTGAATGAATGACTCTACTGAGTCAGTTTTTTTTTTGGTGAATCACAAGCATTTGTGCAACCAAATCCATTCTTCCACTAATATTGAGGGAACATTATACTAAAATACAATATATTTGTGCAACAGCACCACTACTGAATGTATAGGTAGTGAATAAAACCACAGAACAAGTCTGACTCCCAAACAAATGACTCTCATGAGTCGGTTCTTTTCAGTGAATCAAAAATAAATCACAACTGATGTAGTTTGATTCCCAAATAAATGACTCTGAGTAGTGAATCAAAAGTATACAGTGTCACCAGTGTAGTCTTGATTCCTAAATGAATGACTCTGTTGAGTCGGTTCTATTTAGTGAATCAAAAACATATCAAACGGCTAAATGCATTCTTTCACCAATCGAGATGGAATGTTGTTTAAAACACAATATATTTGTTAATTTGTGCTGCAGCAGCACTACTGAATCTACATTTAGTGAACAAAACAGTGCAACCAATGGATTACCATTTCCCAAACAAATGACTCTTATGAGTCAGTTCTTTTTAGTGAATCAAAAGCATATTGTGCAACCAAATGCATTCTTCCAATAATAGTGAGGGAATATTGTACTAAATACAGTATATTTGTTAATATCTGCAGCAGCACTACTACTGAAAGTATAGTTAGTGAACAAACCCATGCAACCAGTGTAGTCCAATTCCCAAACAAATGACTCTTATGAGTCAGTTCTTTTCAGTGAATCAAAAACAAGGAGCACAAAAACTCTAGTTTGATTCCTGAATAAATGACTCTATTGATTTGGTTCTTCTTAGTGAATACAAATATTTTGTGCAACCAAACGCATTCTTCCACCAATGTAGAGGGAATGTACTAAAATACAATATATTTGTTAATTTGTGCAGCAGCAGCAGCGGCACTACTGTTGCAATTAGTCTCAAATCTCAGTTTAGTTTTGTTGTTGTTAGTTTTTTCAGTTGCAAGATGTAAACTCAAAAGGAAAAAAAGTCAGAATTGTGATATAAAAACTTGGAATGGCAATTCTAAGATAAAAAGTGGCAATTCCCTTTTCTTTTTCTCCCGTTGCAGATACAGGCTTTCATTGCGATCGATCATTCTGACAGTGTTAATAAATTGTTGCGTCATGTTAATGTGATGTTGTGTTCAGTGTTCACAAGATGTTTCTATGAAATTCTAAAACATCAAAACAAGTTTTAAACCATTCCAGAAAAAAACTTGCATTCGTTTAACATCACTACGCACACGTAAAAATAAAACTCACGCAATCAAGAGCGGCTTTAAAAGCGTCAGACGCCAGCAGTGTTCAATCTCCACGAATATTCTGGATTATCATGAAAGGATCCGGCGGTGTCGTTTCTGCTCATTCACACACTGATGACATAAATGATCATGAGTTATTGTTGCTGGTGTCGGAGGAACAGATCGTGTCCGAGGAACAGATCGTGAGTTTGCGTGAGCTCCGTCTGTGAGCCGGACGAGATGAAAGCGCGTTTCCTGTTGACCGAACGCGTCAGATCGCCGCCGTCCACATGTGGCGTCTCATGAGGCGTCTGAGATCCTCGTGTATTTGTTATTTCACATTCGCTCACACTGATAGAAACATTTGTAGTGTTTTGTTTAGCAGCACATTGTAAGACACTTAACTGGCCCCACTGCTTCAGACGCTCACATCTGCATGACATCAACAACAGCAAACAAAACACATTCACATTCTATTTCTCACTATTTAAACTAGAACTTTTCCTCAGTAAACTACTCATTTGCTGCTTATCAATAGTTGGTAAGGTAGTTGCTTTAGGTGTAGTTTATGTGTGAGGTTGATTTAGAGATCTTAAACATGATCCTGCAGAAGAACACATTAATATCCATTTTTTTTCGAATTAAGTTATATTTTTATTTTCATTTTAGAAGTTTTAGTAATTTTAGTTATGCGTTGTCATTTTTTGTAGCTTTTGTTTTGTTTATACATCTATATATTTTGCATTAATTTTTATTTCAATTTCAGATTTAGCTATTTTAGCACATCAGGTTAACTTTTGTTTTTATGTTTTATTATATAAAAAAAAAAAAGTAGTACATATATATGTAATTTCTCAATTTCTTAGCATAAATGCTGATATATATATATTGATATATATTGATATATATAATACTACTAACAAACCAAATAATGTGCATTTGATTCACTCAAAAGAACCAACTCAGAGTGATTCACTCAGGAATCAGACTACAGTTTTTGTGCTGGATGTTTTTGAACCGACTCATAAGAGTCATTTGTTTGGGAGTCAAGCTACACTTTTATTCACTACAGTTTTATTCACTAACTATACTTTCAGTAGTAGTGCTGCTGCAGATATTAACAAATATACTGTATTTAGTACAATATTCCCTCACTATTATTGGAAGAATGCATTTGGTTGCACAATATGCTTTTGATTCACTAAAAAGAACTGACTCATAAGAGTCATTTGTTTGGGAAATGGTAATCCATTGGTTGCACTGTTTTGTTCACTAAATGTAGATTCAGTAGTGCTGCTGCAGCACAAATTAACAAATATATTGTGTTTTAAACAACATTCCATCTCGATTGGTGAAAGAATGCATTTAGCCGTTTGATATGTTTTTGATTCACTAAATAGAACCGACTCAACAGAGTCATTCATTTAGGAATCAAGACTACACTGGTGACACTGTATACTTTTGATTCACTACTCAGAGTCATTTATTTGGGAATCAAACTACATCAGTTGTGATTTATTTTTGATTCACTGAAAAGAACCGACTCATGAGAGTCATTTGTTTGGGAGTCAGACTTGTTCTGTGGTTTTATTCACTACCTATACATTCAGTAGTGGTGCTGTTGCACAAATATATTGTATTTTAGTATAATGTTCCCTCAATATTAGTGGAAGAATGGATTTGGTTGCACAAATGCTTGTGATTCACCAAAAAAAAAACTGACTCAGTAGAGTCATTCATTCAGGAATCAGACTACAGTAGTTGCGATACATTACTGATTCACTAAAAAGAACCGACTCAAAAGAGTCATTTGTTTGGGATTCATCTGACGCGTTCGGTCAACAGGAAACACGCTTTCATCTCGTCCGGCTCACAGATTATTAACAAATATATTGTGTTTTAGTACAATATTCCCTCACTATTATTGGAAGAATGCATTTGGTTGCACGATATGCTTTTGATTCACTAAAAAGAACCGACTCATAAGAGTCATTTGTTTGGGAATCACACTCCACTGGTTTTGTTCACTAAATGTAGATTCAGTAGTGGTGCTGCTGCACAAATTAACAAATATATTGTATTTTAGTATAACATTCCCTGTGATTGTGACTTTTTTCTATTTATATCTCTGAATTGTGAGATAAAAGTTGCAATTATAAACCAGGTTCTATAGATGAGCCTTAAATGAACACTAAATAACCATCAGGTAACGTTACATAAAATCTGACTACAGTACTTCAGAATTAGAGAAACATTGTAGCAACTTGTATCATAATATCAATACCTTCAGGTTCCAGTGACATCAAACGTTACATTAGAATTAGAGGAACACTGATAACTGATGAGTAGCAATGGTGTGTCCTCAGGTCGGACTGCGTGGATATCCTGACCCAGTGCGGCGATCGCAAGCGTTTTCTGGAGGGCCAGACACCCGAGCGCATCTGCGACCTGCTGTCGTCCACCGACGACCCGGAGCGCTGCATCCCTCTCAACAGATACCTCAGTGAGTGTGCGCCCGTCTCGGGTCTGCGTCGGTTAGGCCGCGTCACTGACGTCTTTACGCTTTCCACAGCTCCCAGTCCCTTCGAGAACATCATTGAGGAAGTCATCCACCCCTGCAACCCCAACCCCTGTCCCAGCAATCATCTCTGTGAGGTCAACAGGAAGGGCTGCCACCCCGGACAGGACTGCCTGCCGTACTTCTGCGTGCCTGGTACACACCAAAGATTATTCACTCATGAGCTCGAACTGGGATTAAAATATGTGCAGTTTTTCAGAATGGAATAATAGAGCGCAATAATATGTTATTTTGTCATGACGTGACTTTACCATATTGGATGTTTAATTCAGTGAGCCAGAGAACACCTGGGACAAAAAGGCATATTTTGCTTGTTTAATCTAATTTTGTTTGTTTTGCTTTATTTTGGTTTAAAAACATCTAATTTTTGACATTCCAATCAAAATGTCGAATTTAAAGTTTTGATTTTGTTTTGTTTTTATTTTGTTTAATTAATTTATTTTAGCCCATTTTGTTTTTGTTTTTATAAAAGGTCTTTAAAACTCTTGAAATTGTTTCCAATCAAGTAATGAGTAACAACAAAAAAAAAAGATTTCCATTTACACAAAACAAAATATTTTGTTTTTGATTTGTCTTCGTTTGGTTTTGGTTAGTGGTTTTGGGTTTTTTTTGGTTTTGTTTTGGTTTGGTTTTAGGGTTTTTTGTTGTTGTTGCTGTTCTTTTTGTTTCTTTGTTTTTTTTTGTTTGTTTTAAAGCATCTTAACTTTTTATAGTTTCCAGTCAAATATTGAGTTAAAAAGTATATTAACAAGTAGAGTTGTTTTTTGTTTTGTTTTGTTTGTTAGTTAGTTTTGTTTTAAAACATCCTAACTTTTGCAATCAAATAATCAAAAATAGATTTTAAAGTTTTGTTTTAGACTTGGTTTGGTTTCGGTTTGTTTTTTTATTTAGTTATTTTCTTGTTCATTTATTTTTGTTTTTAGGTTTTAAAGTTGTGTTTTTGTTTTGGTTTGTTTTTTAGTTTTTTATTATTATTTTTATTTATTTTTATTTTTTTCAGTTTAGTTTTTAAAGTTTTGGTTTTGTCTTGTTGTTTTTTTTTGTTTTTTTTTGTTATTTTCTTGTTCATTTACTTCTGTTTTGTTTCAAAATGTCTTATCTTTTGATAGTTTCTAATCAATTCATTAGTCAAAAAGTAGACTTTTAAAGTTTTGTTCTGTTTCCAGTCAAATATTGAATCATCATTGATTTATAAAACTTTTTTCCTTGTTTCATTTTGAAATGTCTTCATTTTGATACTCCGATGAAATAATGAGTCAGGAAGTAGGTTCATCACACCAGAAAATAAATGTGAAGTTGAGTGAAGTGCATTGTGGGATAGCCAGCATTATGTCCTCTGTTGTATATTGTGCATCCGTGTGCTTTGTTCATACGGAACACTGACATGTTGTGCACAGTCCTCACAGTAACAGTAGTATGCATACTGTGCACAGTAAGAGTGTGCCAGAGAATGAGGAGTAAAGTGTGTGAGGATTGTGTTGTTGTGCAGAACTCTTCTCAGACAGTGTTTTCATGTCTTTAAGGCTGTAAGCTGGGAGAAGCGTCAGAGTTCCTGGTGCCGGTGGACGGCCACATCCAGGTGCCCACTAGGAACGGTCAGGTGGGCTGTTACGAGGTCTGCACCTGCGGTCAGAGCGGCCGTCTGGAGAACTGCGCCGAGATGCCGTGCTTCGACACCAGCAAGACCTGCCTCATAGGAGGACAACGCAAGAGTAAGAGCCTGTGCGCTTCCTGTACATTTGCAGCCGCTGCGATTTACATGCAGCTTAATGAATAGCAACTCATTTTCAACACTTGCTTCACAAATGAAGGGTGTGTAACAGACACCTGTGTTTGTTTGTTTGTTATTATTTATTTAATGAACTATTATTAGCTTAATCAGAGCAATCAAGGCAAAAATCTGAGTGTGTGTGTGTATTTGGTATTTATCACATTATGGGGACCAAATATCCCCACAAGGATAGTAATACCAGTAAATTTTGACCTCGTGGGGACATTTGTGAGGTCCCCATGAGGAAACAGGTCTCCTGTGAGGGCTAGGTTTAGGTGTAGGGCGATAGAAAATACAGTTTGTACAGTATAAAAACCATTACGCCTATGGAATGTCCCCATAAAACATGTAAACACAACGTGTGTGTGTGTGTGTGTGTGTGTGTGTGTGTGTGATGTTTATGTTCCAGCACTGGTCGTGTCTCATGTGGACGCTGCCATCTATTGGTGGAGCGATGCATTAATAACACATGAAATCTGAATTCTCAGTGGACTGACATTCAGAAATGTTTCCACTATGTTTTAAACAACACAAACAGACTGGAAATATGTCAATATATAAAAGATTTAATAAAAGCTTTAAATTAGAATAAATGCATATCATTAGCAAACCTTTTTGTTTGTTTATTTGTTTCTGTTTTTTATTGGTGTGTGTTTTTTGTAAACAGCTCATTTTTACGCTTGTCGGTTTGAACCTGAATGAGTTTATTGCCTTTTCTTTCATGTTTATTTTTACTCCACTTCTAAAGCGCTCGGCCATCTTGGGCTCATTGGAGACAGATGTGCTGTGCTTTATAGTCGTGTCGAGCTCTGCCGCCTGGAAACACGAACTCATCTCACAGCCGTCTTTACTCTTGAACGTATAGCACGCTCTGTTCTTACTCGTATAAGGAGAATATGTCTATATAACTGTATGACTTTCTCATTCTCAGTGAAGTAAAGGAAATAACAAATGGCCAAAATGGTGTTGGGGAACTGTCGTTTGTCGAGCTGTAAGCTAATCATCACTTTGTTTAATGTAGAGTCACCAACAGGAAGAGACAAGCGGAAACATGGCGTCAGACTTCCTGTGTGTTCTCCTCTATTGCATGTATATCTTAGACAAAACAAGAGCAGCAGCAGGAGTGAATGTTTTGTTGATGTGTTTCTCTGCTCGTGTCTCGTTCTCGTGCAGATCACGGTACATCGTTCCGGGTCGACTGTCATCCCTGTTCCTGCTTCGCCGGCGAAAGCATCTGTTTGTCCCGCCAGTGTCTGCGCTCCGACGGCTCAGACGAGGACCGGCGCCTCTTCACAGGTCTGTGATTCAGTTTCATCTTTACTGATGTTTATGAAAGACTGTTTACACCACAGCATGAAAAATAAACAAAGCAAGCCTGACTTCTTATCTCACTTCTTTGGGTTTATATCTCGCAGTTATGACCTTTTACGAAATTCAGACTTTTTTTATCACAATTTTGTTCTTGTGGAAAAAAAAATTGCAGTTACTTTTTTTTTTTTTTTTTTTAGTTTTTATTCTGTGGCAGAAAAAAATAAAAAATAAAAACAACAGGTTTATGAGATGTGGACAGAATTGCGAGAAAAAAATCAGAATGTGTGATTCAGAGTTTTAAGATATAAACTTAATTTAATACTACACTATAAAAACAGTCACAATTCTGAGTTTATGTCTTACCATTCTGGCCTTTTAGGTAATTGTGAATGTTTTTCTTGCAATTTTGAGGTGAAAAAAGTCAAAATTGCAGTTTACGGTTTACATATTTTAGTTCTAACTTTTGCAGTTCTGAAAAAAATACCTTTTTTCTCACAATTACCTTTTTTTTTTTTAATCTGTGTTGGAGGGGGAAAAAAGAATTATGAGACAAACCCAGAATTGCAAGAAAAGTCAGAATTCTGAACGATCTGAAATAACTAGTTATTCTGAAATATCCTGCATTTCTGACTTTTTAAGTAATTGTGACTTTGTCTCACAATTTTAAGAAAAAAATAATTGTGAGATTATATTTCTCATAATTCCACAATGACTGACTTTTGCAGTGATGAAAAATGTTTAAACTGTGACATTTAGCATTTTATTCCTTGGTGTAAAAACAGGCTTCTATAGATTTTAGACTTCACAACAATATCTATTAAAAAAATGTTCCAAAATGCCAACAGTTACAGAAAATAACAGACAAAAAATGAAAAATGTAAATATAAACAAAAAAAAAATTTGCAGTAGATAATTAAAAACTCTTTTTTAAAACACATGCTTAAGTAAAACAATTATTTTCAAGTAAACGAGTTAATTGTGTTTAGATGAGTTGAATTGTTGTGGCTCAGTGGTTTAGCGTGTTTTGTCTTTCAGGTCTTCCCTGTGGCTGCGCTGATCATTTCGTGCCGGTTTGCGCTCGTAACGGACGCACGTATCCCAGCGCCTGTGTCGCGCGCTGCGTCGGCTTCAAGGACAATCATTTTGTGTTCGGCTCCTGCAGGAGCATCGACCCCTGCTCCCCGAACCCCTGCCAGAGGAACCAGAGGTACCTTCACCACATACATCTCACATCTCAATACACGGCACCGTTCACTTCCCTCCGGTACCGTTATCTGCTAGTGTTCCGGCGAAAGGCCTGCGTGAACAGAATATGGTGACTGTTGTGTTTAAGTGTGAAGCGTGAGCTCCGTCTGTCATGAGGAGTTTGTCCAGGGCTGCTCTATCTCTGCGTTTCCTCTCGGCTCAGATTGTTTGTTCAGGTGTCTCTCGGTTTCCTCCTCCGGCAGGACGGTGTTTGTGTGACCCCTCCGATGAGCGCTCGTGTCCTGAAGGGATCGCGCCTCGCTGGGAAACGGATCCGGTCGTTCGGCACACGTGAACGCCGATGAAGCAATGGAAACTCCAGATTCATGTGTGAAATTGAGCAACGTGCGCACAGTTTGATTCTAGAATTAATTAGTGTGATTCATCAAACAAATACGCAATTAGTAAAGACACAGGAGAGAAGGGGCTGATATGACCAAAACCCCCACTAATGTTTGATGAATAATAATAATAATAATAATAATTAATAAAACAAACAAAAAACAATTAATCATTTATTTGTCAACAGATTATTAATATTAAAATATTTTCAGTTATTAATAACTGTAATTATAATTGTTGAAATAAAAAAAAATTCAAATAAAAAAAAATTAATAAAGCAATATGATTAAATACACCAATTTTTAATAAATGTAATAAATGTAAATGTTTAAGAAATTCTAAAAAAAAATGTCAACAATTTTTTTTTTTATAATATAAATAAAATATATGGATAAATAATATATGAATATTGCAATGAAAACTACAAAACAATTGAAATAAAGTGTTTCTTCAACATGCTTTATTATTAAAAATGAATGTAAGCAATAAAACAAAATCCAATAAATAATAAAAGTTAATAATAGCACAATTTAATGGATACAAAAGTAATTATTTCTGAATATATTAATTATTAATAATTGAAAACATATCAATTATTAAAAATAATCAATAATAATGTTTAATATTCGTTGCTGCAGTGATATACATTAACTTGAATATAATGAAAATGTCAAATATTTAATATGTAATAATAACTGTAAAATGTAGTAATGTAAAAAATAGAAATAATTAACATTGTATGAATTACTACAGTTGATGACAATAATAATAATAATAATAATAATTAATAGTAATATTTTGAATGAGATATTCCTCTGTAGGTCAGTGGTTCTTGAGTCTGCACTCGTTGAATGTCTTCTTTCTCGAATGACGTGGGTCATGATCGAGAGCGTAAGCAATCCGTTGTGTGTTTGTGAAGGTTTGTTTGTTCAGATGTCACTGAAGAAGCACTCGGAGGCTTTTGAATTCGCATTCAGGATAACGTTAAATTAGAAGCACAATGACTGGAGCTCTATTACACACACAAGTCTCTCAGACATCAATGGAGGGTCTCTGAGTGAACTTCCCGTCCAAGACGAGAGCCTTTCAGCATCTGTCTTATGTAAGGCGTAGCAGCGTGTTGCGTAACATCTCCTTGGCCCGTGTTTCAAAGGAAATGTTTGTTCCTTTGTAAACAAGATGATAAAATGGCGAAGCCTTGATGTTAAACATCTGACTGAGGTGCTTTTATGACGCCGCCGGAGCAGAGGACCGACACGCTGAGAGACTGCGGGGAAAATACGGCTCGTCTTCTGCTGGCTGGATTGGAGAGCGGCGTTCCTGGACAACCTGGAAAATTCATGACTGATTTAACACATGGAAATGAGAGACATGTCCAGTGTCCTGGAAAATCGTGTTGTTGTCCTGGAAAATAATTTTAAAAATGTAATTGTGTTTTCTTTTAGCCAAGAATAAACCGTTTAGCACTGGCCTGAAACCATCCAAGCTTTCTACTGCATTTTAGCACATGAACATGAACACTGGACCTGCTTATTTAAGCAAAGTTTACTTAATTTACAAATGTTTAAGGGCTACAGGCTAACGTTTTAATGTAGTATTTCCTTCAATATTATTATTAGCATCAATAATACTCACTTAATGTATCTAAATTGTAAATAGTAAAATAATAAATAACAAAGACGACAGTTTCAGTATTTTCACTGTGGCATTGATCCGAAAATCATTAGTTGCAATAAATATCTAGATATATGTACATTTCCTGAAGAAAACATGAGTGATGCTTGCCGTGGTTAGCATGATTAGCATGGTGTTAGCATGATGCTAGCATGTTTTTAACAAGATGCTAACTTGCTTAGCATGACGCTAGCAACACTATCATGATTAACATGTTAACATGAAGTTAGCATGATTAGCATGTTGCTAACATATTTTTAACAAGATGCTAACATTAACATGTTTTAAGAAATTAATGTTTACCATTGTGCTAATGAGTCATTAGCATTATGTTATCATGCTATTAGCATGTCTTAGCACTTAAGCAGGCGATCCTAGCATATTTTAGCTGAGATAAAAGTTAGTTTGATTAGCATGATTTTAACAAGATGCTAACATGAGTAGCATGATGTTAGCAACATGCTAACATGAATAACATTCTTATCGTGAAGTTAGCATTATTATCATGTTGTTAGCATGATGTTAACAACATGCTATCATGATCAACATGTTGTTAATGTGAAGTTAGCATGATTATCATGGTGTTAGCATGATGCTAGCATTTTTTAAACAAGATGCTAACTTGATTAGCATAATGCTACCAACATGCTATAATGATTTTTACAGATACACAATCTGTATTGTTAAAAGCGCTATATAAAGGTAACTTGACATGATTAATGTTGTTACCATGCAGTTAGCATGGTTAGCATGTTGCTAGCATGTTTTAACAAGATTCCAACATAATTACCACAAAGAAGATGCTAATGTTTACTATTATGCTAATGAATTTAAGTAGGCATTCCTAGCATATTTTAGCATGTTTGTAGCAAGTTTTAGCATTTAGCTAGGTCATGCTAGCATGTTATAACATTGTTAGCATGATGCTAGCTCATTTTGTCTCATTTTAATCATATTTCAGCAATTACCTATACTTTTTTGCACATTTTAACACTTAGCTAATGACTGTTAGCATGTAGCTAGTCACTGCTAGCATGTGTAGCGTGTCGGGAGTCCTATTTGCTAGCATGAGTCAAAAGAACCAACTCCCATCTCTATACGATATTCTGATACAAAGATGGGTCTTGGTAGACGGTTGCTAGGGTACTCTGTTTGGTTGCTAGGGAGTGGCTTGGCAGCTGCCATTTATGATACTCCAAAGGCTGCTTACCAGTATGAATGATATAAACCAACCCTCATGCCTCTGTGACATTCAGATTTGAAGATACGCCTGTTTGGGTTTAGGTTGCTAGGGTGCTGGATAGTGGTTGCTAGGGAGTGGCTAGGAAGAGGTTAAGGTGGTTCACGATTGGCTGGTTCCTGCCGAGTCAAACGAGCCCACCCCCGTGTCTCTATGACACTGTGCTCCAGATATCCATCTGGGCCTTTTATAATGGCAGTCTGTGGAATCAGTTGCTAGGGTGCTCTAAACGGTTGCTAGGACGTGGCTTGATAGCTTCATAATGATCCTAAGAGTCTGATTGGTTGTCTGATTAAAATGAGCCCACCCCCATGTCTCAGTGCAGAATTCCTATGTAATTCACCATAGTAGGAAAAAGCGCTGCTGTTTCGTGGGCCGTCCTTCACCATAGGGTGTCTGGGGGGCGACTGTGGGGGGCTTTTGTACCTCATTGTGGGTATGTTCTCACACAGCTTGCCAGCCTCTTCAAATGTGGTGACCCTCATGTTTGTGTGAAATTCTGGTTCAGGTGTATCCCCACGCGTCAGGTGTGTTTGACGGATCTGTCGGAATATCCCTGTCCTCAGTACGAGTGTGTTTCCCGTCCGTCCGGCTGCGATCAGACTCAGCTGGATCCGGTCTGTGACACAGAGAACATGGAACACGCCAACCTGTGTCTGCTGTACCAGCGGAGCAAGAGCCTGGCGTATATGGGACACTGTCAGGTACAACAACACCACACAGATCATGACACTCTCAATGTGAACATTGTAATTGCAGACGAGATGTGAACGAGTGATTTCTGACGTGTGTGTGTGTATGTTCAGGACGCGTGCAGGAAGCCCAGAGAGGTGTGTGGTCATAACGGAGAGACATACAGTACGGTGTGTGAAGCATTCTCGGACCGCGTGGCTGTGGACTATCAGGGTCGCTGTCATGCGGTCGGTGTGGTGTCAGAGTTCACGTCAGATTCGGGCTGTAACGCCGTTCCCTGTCCTCCGCTCTCCAGCCGCGCGTGTAAACCCGTCACGCCGCCCGGTAAGAGACGCTCCAGCACCACATACAACGATACAACAGAGACTTTTTATCTCACAATTCAGACGACTTCTCATAATTATGAGTTTATATCTAGCAATTTAGACTTCATATCTCATAATTCTGAATTTATATTGGAATGCTGAGTTTATATCATAATTCTGAGTTTATATCACAATACTCAGTTTATATCAACACTCAGTTTATATCATAATTCTGAGTTTATATCATAATTCTGAGTTAATAACTCTTAATTCTGAGTTAATATCTCTTAATTCTGAGTTTATAGAACAATTCTGAGTTTGTATCAGCACTCAGTTTATATCATAATTCTGAGTTTATATCATAATTCTGAGTTAATATCTCTTAATTCTGAGTTTATCATAATTCTGAGTTATTAATAACCTCTTAATTCTGAGTAATATCTCTTAATTCTGGGTTTATACAATTCTGAGTTTGTATCAACACTCAGTTTATATCATCATAATTCTGAGTTTATATCATAATTCTGAGTTAATAACTCTTAATTCTGAGTTTATATCCTTAATTCTAAGTTAATATCTCTTAATTCTGAGTTTATATCATAATTCTGAGTTTATAGAACAATTCTGAGTTTATATCATGATTCTGGTTAATATCTCTTAATTCTGAGTTTATAGAACAATTCTGAGTTTGTATCAACACTCAGTTTATATCATGATTCTGAGTTTATATCATGATTCTGAGTTAATATCTCTTAATTCTGAGTTTATATCATAATTCTGAGTTAATATCTCTTAATTCTGAGTTTATATCATAATTCTGAGTTAATAACTCTTAATTCTGAGTTTATATCATAATTCTGAGTTTATAGAACAATTCTGAGTTTATATCATGATTCTGAGTTAATATCTCTTAATTCTGAGTTTATATCATAATTCTGAGTTAATAACTCTTAATTCTGAGTTTATATCATAATTCTGAGTTTATAGAACAATTCTGAGTTTATATCATGATTCTGAGTTAATAACTCTTAATTCTGAGTTTATATCGCAATTCTGAGTTAATAACTCTTAATTCTGAGTTTATATCATAATTCTGAGTTAATAACTCTTAATTCTGAGTTTATATCGCAATTCTGAGTTTGTATCAACACTCAGTTTATATCATGATTCTGAGTTTATATCATGATTCTGAGTTAATATCTCTTAATTCTGAATCTGAATTCTGAGTTAATATCTTAATTCTGAGTTTATATCATGTAGTGCAGGTTAATATCTCTTAATTCTGAGTTATATGTAATTCTACAGGTTTGTATCAACACTCAGTTTTATATCATAATTCTGAGTTTATATCATGATTCTGAGTTAATATCTCTTAATTCTGAAGGTTTATCTGCATTTCTGAGTTAATAACTCTTATTCTGAGTTTATATCCTTAATTCTGAGTTATCTTAATTTTAAGTTTATGCTCATGAATTAAAGGTTAATAACTCTGAGCCTATGTGAGTTTATATCATAATTCTGAGTTAATATCTTAATTCTGAGTTTATATCGTAATTCTGAGTTTGTATCAACACTCAGTTTATATCATAATTCTGAGTTTATATCATGATTCTGAGTTAATATCTCTTAATTCTGAGTTTATATCATAATTCTGAGTTAATATCTCTTAATTCTGAGTTTATATCGCAATTCTGAGTTTGTATCAACACTCAGTTTATATCATAATTCTGAGTTTATATCATGATTCTGAGTTAATATCTCTTAATTCTGAGTTTATATCATAATTCTGAGTTAATAACTCTTAATTCTGAGTTTATAGAACAATTCTGATTTAATATCTCATAATTCTGAGTTTATATGTTGCAATTATGAAAAAGCTGCTTGTTTTCAAAAGTTTTTATTAACAAAAAGTTGGAAGTGTTGATATTAGGGAGTATTGGATTTTCAGTTTACATCTTGGTTGCATTTATTTATTTAAAGTGTTTTAAGTTAGATTAGACTAAGATTAGATTTAGATTATTTGTAAACTTTAATAACTGAAATACTTTAAGTCACCATGCAGCACCTTTTTGAGAAGCACTCAGAATGAACTATTAAGAGGATTTGTTTGATTTTCTGGGATATCTGTGAGGGCATTTGTGTAAAACTAATGGAGATAAACTCGCATGTAAATGTGTGCAGGCGCCTGCTGTCCGGTGTGTGCAGGAATGCTGCAGATCCTCTGGAATAAAGCGCAGATGAACACCTTCGCTAAGGTAAATGTTTCATCTTGTCGTTCTGCGTTGCACAGAGCTGAGATTTGCTGGTGTTTAAAGTGTCCGAGCGCACTGAGATGATGCATCCAGCAGGAGGCAGTGTGGATCATGTAATAGCATTATTGGAGTATGAACGCACCCGCCTGAGTATTCCCATATGATTGTGTTTCTCCTGAACAACTCGTTTTTACATCAGCCACACCAGCTCTCTGCGCACATTAGTCCAGTGCTTTTATGAACTATTAACAGTCAGTATTTCTGTATGGGGTCTGGCCTTCCTCCAAAAACACAAAATTAAGTGTAATGAGCCAGATGTTGCATTGAGTAAATGCTGCAGTTATGATCAATAACGTTCGCCAGTGCTGTACTAATGAATTCCATATTGCAGTCTCCGCTGTTTACTATTGCTCATAATAGAGTTAGTGATTTGAACAAATGAACGAGGCTTTAAATTACGCAGCTTGTTAAGAAAAGACGTATGTGTGCTATGAGACGAATGCATATTGTGTGAGGCAGCATTCGTATTCACACTCTGTGTGTTTCAGCTGAACCGGAATCAGCCGGTGACGGTCCATGACATCCTGAGGATCTTGCGGCTGCACGTCTCTGTTCCTCAGTGTGACATCTTCGGCTATCTGAGCATCGACTCTGAGCTCATCGTCCTCATCGTGCCCGTCGATCAGCAGCCCACGCCACTGCAGGTGTGTCTACAGAAAAAATACAGTACAGTAAAATATAATGTAGTAATTATCAGTCACACTACAGTGTTAGCTTCTACAGTATGTAAACCAATCAGTGTCCAGGAATATCTACAAATATTGATAAAACATGTAATGCTGTCTCATCTCCGTCTGGACCTGCTGCATTTACTGTGACCGTGAAAAATTAAGGATGTTATTTTCAGTTTATGGCTTGTATTTTTATAGAATAAATGTAGAATTAATTTAACTAATTTAATAATATATTAATGTAATAAAAGCATTCAAATTATTAAAAAAAAAATTCATTCAAAACTAAAAATGCAATGAGGATTGTTTTGACAGAATAAATTTAGAATTGATTAACAATTTAATTGTTTAAATAATTATATAATTATTTAATAAAATGATTGAAAATGTTCAAAATTTTACAAATATATGAGGATTATGGCCAATAACCAGTAAATGGCTGATTTATTACAGATTTTGAATAAATGTAATAAATATTGAATAAATTGAACACATTTACAATTATTTAAATAATTTAATTATATATTAATTGAATAAAGGTAAAATGTAAAACTAAAAACTAAGATTAGTTGTTTTAAAAATTGAATTTAGGCATCACAACATTATAATGTTTAGTATGAAAAACAGATTCATTTTAATTAAATGAGATTTACATTTTAACAGCATTATTAAATTATTAGAGATTAACTGTAAATCAGCATTATATGCTGTAATCTTAATGTAAAAAAGCACTGCAAAAAAGGCTTATCTTAGAATTTTTGTCTTGTTTCTAGACAAAATATACATAAAAATTCTTAAATTAAGATGCATTTACAAGATAAGCAGCATGATATAAGATATTTAGTCTTGTTTTATGCAAAATCCCTGAAAATTCCCCTGAAAACAAGTAAAATGATCTGCCAGTGGGGTAAGTAAAATGTTCTTAAAATGAGTGTTTTCCTTACCCCACTGGCACATAATTTTATTTATTTTAAACAAACTGCACTTATTTATTTCTTTCTTTCTGTGGAAACAAGACTAAATATCTTAAGCTATTTTACTTATCTAGTAAATGCATCTTAATTTAAGAATTTTTTTAGATGTTTTGACTAGAAACAAGACTGTTTTAAAAAATATTAAATAAGATGCACCTTTTTTTGCAGTGTGAGCAAGTAAATATTTGCTTATAGCCTATAACAATAAATGTAATAACCAAATTTTAACAACTTGACTGCAAAAATGTATCACAGAACCCTAGTGAAAACATGCAGAACTGCCTGAATGATTCACTCATATCAAGTAATATTGTAGCCTTCACAATCATGTACATCTCTGTTGCTCTATTTTCCTACAAAACGTTTTTTTATGATAGTAAAGCACTCGTGGTCTGGCGAGCGTCTGTATTCCCAGGCTAACGGTGAACGTGTAAGCGAGTCTCTCCCTCCCCGTTCGGGCTTTCATGCGGTTGCGTCATACGCTCCAGATGTTCCTCAAATCTGCCTAGAAATATTAAAGCTGTCCGCGAGGACTTCGTGCCCTATTTCTGCCGAGCCGCGGAGGTTGAGACTGAAGCGTGCGTTGTGCTCTCCCGTGCAGATTGAAGCCTGCAGTAAGGAGGCAGAGAAGATCGACTCGCTCATCAACTCGGCCAGCCCGACGCTGGTGTCCCACGTGCCTCTGTCGGCCTTCCTGCACTCCGAGGTCAAGCTGTCCACCATCAGCTCCTCCGCGCTCGGCCCGCTCTCCCTCTCCCTCTGTGTTTTCTCCTCCTCTCTCCTGATTTCTGTAACAGGGACCCTGTTCTCCTCGTAGCCGCCCGTTTGACCTCCGATGACGTCGTCAATTACGCTGCAAACCGACAAGGACAATCAAACTCCAGACTGTTTTCTCAGTATTAAAGACTTCCTGAGGAATCTGAGGTGCGGTGAGACGGACAGATCGCTGCTTTCACTGACCAGCACATATCAGCTTTCCAACACTTTTGTATCTTTGTAAAAACAGCCTGAGGAAAACGTTGTTGTTGTTGTTGTTGTTGTTGTTTTTATAAGTATGATATATTGTTTGAAATATTTTATTGTTCCTCTAATGTCAATCGATTTTTAAAAAAAATACAAAAAAGAGGAACCCAGCCATGTAAACAAATATGACAATCGTACTGCTTATCCATAAAGTGGTAAACACAATATGCCTTGCTTATAAATTTATAAATATATATATAAATGTATGTGTATAGATTTTTTTAAATATGAAGTATTGCAAAAACAAACCTTTATGTTGAAAAGAGAAGCAAAATGTTCTATTTTGAGATGATATCGTCATAATGTGCCATTTTGAAAGCGAATGCCTGCATGATTGACGTCCTGACGTGTTTTTACTGAATGTGTGCTGTTGTCCAAGTGTCGTGTCGATGCCACGTTAAGGGCCGCCCCGTTCCTGACAGTATTATTTGGCTTTGGCAGCTGTGTAGCATGATGGGACGGGCCTTACTGTGTCCTGTCTGTCTGTCTGTCTCTGTGTAACACTTCCCATGTATATTTTTATATGATGATAATAATAAATGTGATCATATTGCCGAAGGATTTCATCAGAATGCTCTAGTTGATATTATTGTTGTACAGTTAGATAATCAAAAAATGAAACCATGTACACTGTTGTTCAAAAGTTTGGGGCCAGTAAGACATTTCTAAAAGAAATTAACACTTTTATTGATCAAGGATGCATTCAACTGATTAACAGTGACAATAAGGGCATTTATAATGATACAAAGATTTCTATTTCAACTAAATGCTGTTCTTTTGAACTTTCTATTCATCTGTGAATCCTGTAAAATAAAATGTATTGCAGTTTACACAAAAATATTGGGCAGCACAACTGTTTTCAAAATTGATCATAATCAGAAATGTTTATTAAGCAGCACATTGGCATAGTAAAGGGTAATTAAAGAAGTTCCAGAACAAAAATGTACAGATAATGTACGCACCCCCTTGTCATCCAAGATGTTCATGTCTTTCTTTCTTTAGTCGTAAAGAAATTGTTTTTTGAGGAAAACATTTCAGGATTTTTCTCCATATACTGGAGTTTAATGGCGTTCCCGATTTTGAAAGTCCAAAATGCGGCTTCAAAGGGCTCAAAACGATCCCAGCCGAGGAAGAAGGGTCTTATCTAGCAAAACGATTGGATATTTTCTAAAATAAATAAATAAAATAAACATTTATAATTTATATACTTTTTAACCTCAAACGCTCGTCTTATCTCATCTGCCTAAATTCTGTTTTTTTTCCGGGTCAATACAGTTAGTGTATGTCGAAAAACTGCCCTCTCATTTTCTCCTCCAACTTCTAAATCATCCTACATCGCTGCAGAAGAACCGACCCAGTGTTTACAAAGTGAACATGCAGAAAAGATCAAACAAAAAAACGGTAAAATAGCAATGTAGGACGATTTTGAAGTTGGAGGAGAAAATAACATGGGAGTTTTTCGACATACTCTACCTGACATGAACCAGAAAAAATAGTTCAGGCAGACGAGCCAAGACGAGCGTTTGAGGTTAAAAGGTGTATAAATTGTACTAATTTTTTTTTTATTAGAAAATAAGCAATCGTTTCGCTAGATATGACTTTTCTTCCTCAGCTGGGATCATTTAGAGTCTTTGAAGCTGCATTTAAACTACATTTTGGAAGTTCAAAATCGGGGCACCATATCAGTCCATTATATGGAGAAAAATCCTGAAATGTTTTCCTCAAAAAACATAATTTCTTTACGACTCAAGAAAGAAAGACATGAACATCTTGGATGACAAGGGGGTGAGTACATTATCTGTGAATTGTTGTTGTGGAAGTGGACTTCTCAATGCAGAAAAATTCATTTGTAGAACTTGCTGTACAATGTAGATTTTTTAATTAGATTGCAATGAAATCTGCAAAATGCTTATATATTATTATTAGCATATGTGTTTTTTGGAGGGGATGTTTAGCGAAACATTCATCTCGTTACCAGTAGGTGGCGACAAGTGACATATTTATGAGGGAGTCAATTGAGTCATTTCCTCAAACGATTTGTTCAAAACATTGACTCATTCAGGAACAAACAGCTTCGGCTCTGTTCGGATATTGTTTGGAGCTCTTTTTATTCACAAACCAGATGAAGTTACTTGATATGAACCTTATTTATTGAACTGCTGTTTCACGAATTCACGCTTACATATAATTAGCCAGAGTATAGTAATGCATATTTGGCTGCTGTCCAGGGAAGGGCTTCGAGCTCGGGAATGGCCCGAGCCCAGAGAACCCCCCATAGGTGTAGTGAGACCTCGGAGTGAGGAGATGTGGTGGTGGAGGGATGCTGATAAACCGTCAAAAGGATTGAGGTAAGTCAGCTGTATTTATATCTATAGGGTTGATTAACTTGATGAGCTCCTCTTCTGATAATTAGGCTAACGTTAGGTATCTGAACATTGTTAATAAACCATCATTTAAAGCAGCGGTGTGTTTAGTGGTTTAAAATGACGATTTCCTCAGTGTAACTGGCCAACAAAGGTCAGTCAGATGAGTGTGTATATTAAATCTTAACAGGAATGAAAATGAGGCTGTGAGAGACTGTAGTAGGCCTACAGGGCGTTCAATACTATGTTGGTTAATAACTTAGGACTCTTCAGACTAAAGTCGTTCTGAAGAACACTTTCAGTAGACAAGAAGCCACCAAACTGTTGAAAGTTATGAGTTGTGAAAAGAACGTGATTTTGGACCTTAAGTCAATCACTCACTCACGGCCTTGTTTTGGTCCGTGTTGAATTCAATATGGCGTCTGTCCTGACTGTTGCTGAAGCGTTAGTGCAGGGGTGCTTCCCAACCCTGATCAAAGACACCAAAACCAACTCATTACATTCTGAAGGAGCACTTGATAATTACAGACAGGTGTGTTTGATAAGGGTTGGAGCTAAACTCTGCAGGAAAGTCGATCTCCGGGAACAGGGTTGGGCACCGCTGCATCAATGGGTTTGTCCCAATAACCACACTAGCGGTCCTGACCACTCCTGAGTAAGAGCATAAGACTGTCCTGCATCTGAAAAATGGCAAAGTTCAGTGTCCTTAATGCACAAAATTCTAAATTCACACCCTAAGGGCCTGTTCAAACACCCACACTTGACCCTTTGTCTGCTTACATGACGTCTTTCCTGTATTTCCCTAACGAAAATTAACCATGGTTTTACTGTAGCAAAAGTGTAGTAACCGTGGTTTTTGACATATTGATTACCATTTGTATAACCACAGTTTTACTGCAAACAGCATGGTTAAACTATGGTTAGTGTAGCAACTATAGTAACAGTGTTTTTTTTTTGGTTTTATTTGTAAGTAGAATCATGGTTCATTTTTGTAAGGGTTGGCCAAAGTATTCAAGTGAGCATGAAAACCACAAGGACACTTGAGCTTTATTAATTTCCAATAGCCTACTTTGTATTTTAAAATGAACCTCTTAAAGGAGAAGTCCACTTCCTGAACAACAATTTACAAATAATGTACTCACCTCCTTGTCATCCAAGATGCTCATGTCTTTCTGTCTTCAGTCGTAAAGAAATTATGTTTTTTGAGGAAAACATTTCAGGATTTTTCTCCATATAATGGACTTCATTGGTGCCCAATTTTGAACTTCCAAAATGTAGTTTAAATGCGGCTTCAAAGGCTCTAAACGATCCCAGATGAGGAAGAAGGGTCTTATCTAGCGAAACACACACAATGAAATTGTTTGCCTGATGAAAAAAAGTATTTTAAACGGGTTCACATTTTAGAAAATGTAGTTAATATTTGCGTCATTGTTGATTTATCTCATCCACCTGCAAATAATCAGAATGCATTTTTTTTTTATTACCCGCAGATATAACCGCCATCCGCGCATCACTAGTTGCCGCCCATGTTCTTCCCGCACTCCCTTCACTATCTCTGATTGGTTTAAACCACGATATGTGTGTCTGTTGAACCACAGTTGCGTAGACTTTTTTTTTTTTAATTGGTCGCACACTAGAGCCCTGAGGCTCTGAGATGCGGATCCACGGGTCGTTCTTGAATGATTCATTCATTTTGAACGAATCTTTAATGTGACTCGGGAAGAACGAGTTGTTTCGGGGAGTGATTCATTCAGTCACACGTGCAACATCCTTTTAGGTTCTGTACTGGAATTAGTTCACCTTCGGGTTTTTCGAGTCGTTCGTTCATCATATGAGGTTGTCACGTGATGCAGATTTTGCTAAAATGAACGAAAAAAGATTCGTTCAGTAAAATGATCCAAACTTCCCATCACAACTATGAATCATGTCTTCAAATCACCGCAAGTTCATCGTCTGTGTACTCCGGCTCAAAAAGGTAGAGTATGGCGAAAAACTCCATCTTATTTTCTCCTACAACTTCAGAATCGTCCAACATCGCTGTAGCTTTTTGTTTGTGAACGGCGTTTGACTTACTTGCACTTTCTTAGTCTGTCGCTTTGTAAACACTGGGTCTGTAGTTCAGTGTGACCTTCCGTCGTGATTCAATAGTACGTGAACGCGCATCCCAGAGCCTGTGCTACACCAGCTTTTGTGCGTAGAAAGTATACACATTTTTATTTTCTGAAAAAAATGAGTGATCGTTTCGCTAGATAAGACCCTTCTTCCTCGGCTGGGATCATTTAGAGCCTTTGAAGCTGCATTTAAACTACATTTTGGAAGTTCAAAATCAGGGCACCAATGAAGTCCATTATATGAAGAAAAATTCTGAAATGTTTTCCTCAAAAACCATAATTTCTTCACAACTGAAGACAGAAAGACATGAACATCTTGGATGACAACGGGGTAAGTACATTATTCGTGAATTGGACTTCTCCTTTAATGCCTCTATGGCTTTAGGGTGAGCGTATCCCATCATGCATTACGCTCAAGAACTCACATGACCCAAAATCGTAAGACACTGAGGAATTTAATTAGATGTTGCATATTGTTTGTATAGTGTTGAGCTCAGAGATGAGTATGTGTAATTTGTAAAATGTTTATCATTTAATTAAAATCACCACAATTAAATTGTGTATAGAAACAAGTGAATAAAAGTTTAGAAGTTTATTTTAAAAGTGCAAAGAATTAAACAGACCAAAATTGTAAATATGCATGTAAACATCCAAGTGCAAATACCACACGTGTGAGAATTGGGACGATTCATTGTCACCACATGCTGACAGATTTAGACCAGTTGCTTCTTTTGCAGATAGTTTCAGTAAAGGCTCTGCCATATCTGGAAAGAAAGTCTTGAGTTATTTACATTTTACATTAACGCCTCACCCATTTCAAAAGTTAGTGGTAATTCTGTGTAAAACACACATCAAACAAGAAACGAGAAATGTCCATGAAAAATTCAGTTTTACTGAAATCACTGAAAGTCCCACAATAGTTGGATAAGTTCATCGGGTTCTGAACCCAGTGATTGCTCACTTTGGATTGTTCTGACGCACAGAACGAGGAGACCATCGCTTTTAGTAAGTGACCTAGAACACGGTGATCGCTCGTCAAAGCTTGTGTCTTTTAGAGAAGCCGTAATTCCACAGCTGCACAAAGACTTTAATGAGATCAGATCAATCTGTCTCTCTCTCTCTCTCTCTCTCTCTCTCTCTCTCTCTCTCTGTGCAACTTTTTCAGTTTTGTTACTAAACAACGAAACAATGACATCCTTAATGGAACATTTTTTTTAAATAGCTTCTTTTATGTTCCACAGAAAAAAGAAAGGTTTGGTCTTACAGGTTTGTAATGATATGAGGCTGAATAATGATGACAGAATTCCTTTTTTTTAGATAAATGATTTAAAACAGTCCTGCTCTTCTGTTTCCACATTGACTTCAAAGAATTTTTTATGTAGTCCTGCTGTTTTCTTTGATTGCAGTGATACGACATGGGCTTGCTTAACCACTTTGACCAAAACAGGAAGTGTCAATGTCAGTTCTTAGAAAAGCTCAGTTTCCCAGAGCCAGTTGATTGTGGCAACTGACACTAAGACAAACATTTCTTCAGATGACCTTCATGGTCTTTAAGACCTTAATCAGAGCAGAAAGCCTTGAAATCATAGTCATGGCATTAAATCTATCTTTAAAAATCTGTATTTTTCTCAGTATGTGTTATTTCCAAAACGAATATCTGAACGTCCTCAAATCAAGATGAATTAACATATAGATTAATATCTGTCAGTGGGAAATTAAAACCTAATTTTCCCTTTGAATTAAGCTGTTTTCAGGCATTTTTTTTTTTATCTTGACATTTTGCTTCTCAAGTAAATATGTCTTGAATTAAGAATCACTAGGCATTTGTACTAGACTAGAAAACAACTGCTGAAGAAGAGCAGTACTTTTTGCAGGTACAGTAAAACGTATGGTTATTTCCATATTCAAATGTTTGGGAACCCAGTGTTCAATCCTTGAGCTGTGGAGATCCGGTTGGTTATACAACTTATTGTGTTCGCTAGACATTTACATTTAGAGATCATATTGACATATTGGGTTCCCTTCAGTTTATTCCTTAAATTTGCTTTACTTGATCTTAAAGGAGAAGTCTACTTCCAGAACAAAAATTTACAGATAAAGTACTCACCCACTTGTCATCAAAGATGTTTGTGTCTTTCTTTTTTTCAGCCAATAAGAAATTTAGTTTATGAGGAAAAAAATCAGGATTTTTCTCCATATAATGGACTTCATTGGTGCCCCCAAGTTTGAACTTCCAAAATGTAGTTTAAATGCAGTTTCAAAGGCTCTAAATGATCCCAGCCGAGGAAGAAGGGTCTTATCTAGCGAAAACAATCTGTCATTTTCGTAACAAATTGCCAATTTATATACTTATTAACCTCAAACACTCATCTTGTCTAAGTCTGTGTGAATTTTTCCGGTTCAGTACAGTTAAGGTATGTCAGAAAACTCCCGTCTCGTTTTCTTCCCTAACTTCAAAATCATCCTACATCACTGCAGAAGAACCGACCCAGTGTTTACGAAGTGAACATACAAAGGAGATCAAATGCCCCTTACAAAAAAATGGTAAAACAGCGATGTAGAACGATTTTGACGTTGAAGAAGAAAACGAGATGGGAGATTTTCGACATACCCTAACTGTCTTGACTAGGGATGCAACAATACAGTTAGTCGTCGGTTCAATACATACCTGGCATTTTAACCGCAGTTTTCGGTTCGGTTCTAATATCTTGTCACTTCAGTGTGTGTGTTTTTTATTTTTATTTTTATACTCCCATAAACCTCTGTACACTGGAAAAAAATGTGGTTTAGTATATGTTAGGGATGTGACGAGATCTCATGGCAGGGGATCTCACGAGATCCTCCGAGAACATTTTTCAGTGTTTACATTAGAGCTGCACAATTAATCTTTAAAATATCACGATCTCGATTCAAACACCCACGGGATCTTATTCCTGAATGACAACGATTTAGCTATGTGTATTGGGACTGTTTCACATGTCGAGTGTCAGTGGAGGGTGAGAAGCAGGTTTTGTCGCTGCTCATGTTAATGAATCAGAATGTGAACGCAGAAAGAGCAACACAAACAGTGTTTTCAACCACATTATAATCATTATTTCTGTGTTACAGACATTTAAAATAATAGAAGTACTGTGATAAAAGTTTATAGTTTGGGTATAAACAATTATTATGTACAGTCGAGATCTAAACGAAAGTATCTTAACACCAGTATGTATATTAACGCTTATCCTCTTCCGCCAAGAGGTGGCGACAACTGCTCGTTTAAAAAAGTATGTCATTGAATCATTCATTCAGATTTCAACAGTCAAACAAGACTTAATGAAGTGACACACTGACTCCTTCACTGAATGTTTTTTTGTTGTTGTTGTTGTTTAAATGAATATATGTTTTTAAAAGACTTTAAAGACTTTTTTAAAAGCAATGAACAATTTGTCAGAACCACTAGTAAATTACGTTATTTTGTTTAGTTTTCTAATATTTTTTCCCCCAGAATCGTGAGAGAATCATGGTCTCTGTAACATTGAGTGAGAGGCGAGAGGCGAGCGGATCCATCTGCGAGCTTTTATTAATAGGACGAGACAAAAACATGGTCGAACAGGCAGGGTCAAACAGTAGCAAACAGGCATTTGTGGAGCGAGATACAAGAATAGTCTGTAAGGCAGGCGTGGGTCAATCAGCGGCGAACGTAATCCGTAAAGGGACGAGACGAGAGAATAATCCGTAAAACGAGCTAGAGTCCAGTAGGCAGGCGGCGAGACAGTCGAGACGAGATGGCCAGGCGAGAAAGCTAAACACGGAAACCAGGAAACTAGGGAACTAGGAACTAGGAACACTAACAATGATAAATCACAACAACAATACTAATCACAATACTCTGTGGCTTGCAAGGGGAAAGACCGGGGCTTTTATAGCGCCGCTGATTGGTCACAGGTGCTGACCCAATCAGTGCGCTGAATGACGGGGAATGTAGTCCGGGGTGTGGTGCAACAGTCTGAGTATTATGACAGGGTGAGAGCGACATCTGGTGGTGAGCGGACCGCAGAACACCAACCAGATTCGTAACAGTCTCCAATTTATTAAAAACAACTGGGAATCTCAGTTTATCCAGAATCGTGAAGCTCTTGTTTAAATGTTGTTTATTACTGCACATAATTCATTAAAATGGAAGTTTAATTTCATAATGTTCAAAATGCACCTACATTTTTTTTGCATTTTGTCTTTTTCAGTTGAATAAAAGACTATTTTTCCTATATATTTCAACAGGATTTCTTTATAAAAGTTTAAAAATCTTGACTCGTCTCGTCTCGTGAGAGAAGTGTCTCATCACACCCCTAGTATATGTCTGCTCAATTTTTCTTTTGAGAGAGGTTTTTTTTTTTTTTCACACAAAATAGGATGGGTTTCATTCATACTTGACACCAGATGGCGCCCTCATGCAGAAAATCCACATATGCGTCAAAGAGAAAACACTGATGACGTTCCGTTCCAGCTTTAATATGGATAAAGGCATCACTATTACTGTAACCTGAATAAAAACAAGATATAAACATTTTGAATGATGAAATGTAAGGACAATAAACACTGGTCTGTAATGACATATGGTTTATCTGTGTTCTTCAAGCCGTCTCGCGTATTTTCATAAACCACTGCTAATCGACGTACATTGAATATGAGTATAGAATTTATTGTCTACCTCATTAAGAATCCACATCAGATCACGTAAGGAAGTTATTTCAAACGCTCGACTGATGTTGTGAATTAAAAACAAGTTATAATGTTTTTTATAATTGTTGTTTTTATAACTCTTTCGTTGGACAACAGGTTTAGAAAGGCTTAGATTGGAAGTTGACCCAGATTACACAGACTACACATGCACATCGCAGAGACGAGACAAGACAAGACAAACATTTGAGATTAAAAAGTATATAAATTGTAAATTTGTTTCAAAAATGACCGATTTTTTTTTCACTAGATAAGACCCTTCTTCCTTGGCTGGAAGCTATTTAAACTGCATTTTGCAAGTTAAATTTTGGGGGCACCATTAAAGTCCATTATATGGAGAAAAATGTTTTCCTCAAGAAACATAATTTCTTACTGACTGAAGAAAGAAAGACACAAACATCTTGGATGACAAGGGGGTGAGCACATTATCTGTATTTTTTTTTTGCTCTGGAAGTGAACTACTCCTTTAAAAAGTTTAACTTTCTAAACCTGAAGAAACCCTGATCCGAGTATTGTCATTTTATGTTTGCCACAGGCCTTGTTGTAGTCATGACTTGAAAAACCCCATTATTAAAACACAGGACATTCTGGAGGGAAGCAGTGGTGAATTACTCTTTGTGTTTTGACATCAGGGCTGCAGCGCTCTACACGTCGGGAAGAAAGACGGGTCTCTGAAAGGTACGGATAAGAGCTTCAGGACAAAAGTGTGTGAGGTCTTACTGAGTCTGCAGCTCTGTGTCGCCTTTACTCAGGACTGAATTTCCATTCCTTGCATGAACATCCGAGATCTTTCATCATCCGCCTGCAGACCTCACTGGGGAACGTGCACAGGTGCCGAAACACTGGAGGATATGCTGTGTGTCTTTAATAAGATCGTCTGAAAAACTAGTGAAAAATACCAGTTTCTCTGTGGTTGATAGCCGGAGCTACTGTTCTTTAGAAAAGTGTATTTGTTCACGCAAGCTTGGCTGCCAATGTGCAATCGAAAATGAGCTAAAATGGTGACGTAGTCCTGTTTTATGGAATCTCAGCAAGCTTTGGTAATCCACATGTGATGTGAATCTTTTTACAGCGGCCTACACGCCACCCACCGCGCCTGAAATTACCAGTCTACAGCCCTCAGCAGCCTGCTAGAATTCTCTCCATTAACCTTGACAGGATGAGACAGACTTACATCCTAATGAAATGTGATGAAATATGAGGTTTGTGGAGGAGGGTGCATCATTATCACAATGCATACATGTGAAAAATGACAGCGGAAATGGTGCATTTGTGTAAAACACATGGTGAAGGAAGTTCAGTGACCACAAGTATTAAGTGGTGAGCTGCAGTAACGTAAGCAGGCCATTCTTACGCTCACACCACGATGACGGCATATATATATATATATATACTACTGATTCTACTGCTCACAGACGGTTTGCTTCATACCAAAATCTCATATTAACCCTTTATGTCAAGTGTTATTGTTCCCTTTTTGACTAATTCACCTGTAGATTAATGTGTAAGTAATCATGCGAACCACAAACGACATGTGTCATCCCATCAGACATCTGTGACACATTCGTTGTTCATAGTTAAAGTGTTTGAGTCTAAATATGGTATGTTAATTAATATAAGGTGCCAGTACTTTTTCAGTGGTTTAAAGAAAAAAATCAGACCTCCAAAAAGGAAAATGCTGTCATTATTTGCCTTCATTTAACCAGGATTCCCACTGTAGTCAGAGACTGTAAACCTAAGCCCTGTGATGTTAAATGAATAAATGTAAATGTAATGTAAAACAGCTTTAAAATAATAGTCTTTACATTTAGCGTGAACATAATTCAGGCTTCCTGAAGCAGACACGCAGATGACATTTTCTTTTGTGTGTTGAAGGAAATGCTGGTGGTAAAAGCCGTTTCAGCCGCTGGCCTCGTTATACTCGCACGTCAACGACAATGATTCTTAATGTCTTTATTTGCATGCTTTTCAACAAGTTAGGTGAGTCAGTTATGATTTTCCTTCATCGTAACGATTGGTGTTTGATCTTCTGATGACTATAAAATGCCACTTTATCTTCAGTTTGTTACAGCTTGAATGATCTGTGACCGTATTTATCTCATGGCTTTAGGTGCACAAGATGTCTGCACAGTCAGTCAAGTGTCTGTCCAAGAAAAAAAACCTATCATAATCCCTTGCTGGTATAATCATGCTTATGTACATAATGATAAATATCTGAGTTCTGGAGATCGCTGGACCTTTAGTAAATATGTTGAGTTCTCAGATGGGAGAAAGAAACATGAGACAGTTTGTGTTTCAGATAACAAAACTACTAATGTTTTAACTATTGAAATGAGGAATATTCAGCAGAGCCAAAGTGGAACATACTGGTGTGGGATTGATGGACCTAAATCCCATATTGGAGTTGGATTCAAATTAAAAGTCACAGCAGGTGAAATTGACCAGAAATAATAAATCTTTTTAATAATTATCAGTTACTTAACATAAAACTGTTTTGTTCATTCTTTTTCATATCTAGGTACTGCTGGTCTCTATGTTCGAGATCAGATGTTGGCTGGTTTTGAGGCCGGTAGCGTTACCGTCTCCTGCCATTATCATTTACCTAAAAAAACTGGTATACAATGGTGTAAGCTTGCGGGGGTCTGTGTGTTAGAGTCAGGCGGGCTCTTGGATGGGGCTTTAGTGGAGATCAGGAACAGTAACGGAGTAGTGAGCGTGAACATGAGCAGACTGAAGAAGGAGCACACAGGATGGTACTGGTGCTCAGTGAGGGATCTACAAATGCCTGTTCATATCACTGTATCGACAAGAGAAGAAACCACCATTCCCACCTTCACCAGCACACACAAGACTACCTCAAACCAGCCCACGTAAGATAACTTGACATCTACAATGAAATTATAATTACTGTTTGCTTTGTCTCAACTGTAAATGATCCCTCAGGTCAGCCGCCTCTGTGAAATCCACAGGATGCTTCACATCTGCTCAAAGGCCTTAGTAAGAATCTGTTCATTTACGTTTGGAGCCATAAATGTGGTTGTACAGTCTTAAAAATAAATGAAATAATTCCTAACATCTCAAAATGCTCAACATGAAAAAGTTAGTGATTTCAGTATACCTGAATCAAGACAAATTTATGATTGCAATTGATTCCAGAGTACCAAGCTACATAGTACATTAAAATATAATGGACCTTTTTCACAGGCTGTGATTATGCATTTTAACGGTCATCGCAAATCCTACAATGTTGTTTATATTTTCATTTTTAAAAAACCATGTACATTTAAAACACTTGATTTTGTATTATATTACCTTATATTACCAAACTACAAAAAAATAGTTAACACTAATGCGAGGGTGTTTCTAGGGCTGGGTGTTTCATCGAGTTTGTATGATATATGTTGTTGGACAATAATTGTGCCATATGTAGATGTTTAAACCTACAAGTAAGTGTATTTTAATGATAGCATTAACTATAAAGTGACTCTAATGGGGGTAATCAGAATAGCCTAATACAATTAGTCTGTGCTTTTGCATTTGTTTTAATTTTCATTTTTAGTTTAATGAATTAATTTCTGCTTTAAAAAGCATTCTTTTTTTTTTTTAGATTAACTGTAATTAAACTATAACAACCCTGCTTTGAAAAATAAAATGTTGCTTCTTTAAGATTTTAAAGAGCATCAGAGAAATATGAAAACATAAATATTAGAATCTGCTGTGTAGTTATTGTACATATGAATACAATGCAGTGTTGTACAATAATAAAGTGTAACTGTACTGTTGTTACTAAGTTATTCAAAAGTAACACCTGTATGAGAAATAAAAGTTGAAAGTGTATTTGTATGAATTTCTCACTGGTTCTTTTTGCAGTTCCAGTTATTGTGGCTGATCGTTCTGGTGGTTGTGTTCACTGTGATATTGAGCTGTGGAGCAGTGATTGGGACCACGCTGTGCAAAATTAGTGAGTCATTCAGACAATTGACTCCACCAATAAGTCAATAGCCAATTATCTATACATTGCTTTTTACAATGAATGTGAAATTATTAATTCATATTTATGCTTTTTTTGACAAATGAACAGGGCGAGTGCTGCCAAGAAATACCAGACTAAGGAATGTCAGCGTAAATAAGTTTTTCTTACATCTCACAGCAACTTGTTATTCAAACAATTTATTGCTTTCTTTTATTTGTCCTGAACAGTGACACCTGGCTTATTTCAGTTCTGGTTAAAGATTCTCAAGGATGTGTATGTGCTTTAGATGTTATGTATATGTTATGTGAACATTTTTGTTGTTTTCCCAGCAGTCATACACTGAGAAATGTGAAGCACAGCTGGCACAGGTACTGTCTAAAGTCTTCAAAACTGCTTTTAAACAAAGAAAACAACTTGAGAACACACAATAAGCACAAACCACTGGAATCTGCATTACTTCTGGTTTTCCTTAGTCTCATTCCTGTATAATATTGAATATTTTGCATCTGTATTATGAGGCATTGATGTTCAGTGTGTCTGACCAGGATTGTATTTAACATTTGTTACAGGCAGTTCCCAGAGATGATGAAGTGATCTACTCCACAGTCTCACTAGGAAACCTTTATCAGGTAAATACCCTGTTTTCTCTCGCAACCAACTTTTTCAAATCAATAACCTGCAGTCAGGTTAGACGCCATATTGAATCTTACATGGATGAAAGTGAGGCTGTGAGGGACAGAGTGCAGAATTTACAGCATAAATCTCCCTCACAGCCTCATTTTTCATTCCTGTCAAACATGAAATGTAATATTAGCCTGGTTAAAGTCTATATCATAGAACCACCAGCATAATATCCACATATTGTCTCTCCTTTTCTAGATCTTGTCATTATACTCATCATTGGACTGAAATAATAATGATATAAAGAGAAATGTATATGAAATATATACATATACATACAGTAGTCAACATTTGAAGTGGATCAAAACCTTTCATCAACCAAAACAATACCTGTTTTTGCCTCAGAACAACTTTTTTCATCCACTTCAAATGTTGACTACTTCATATATATATATATATGTACAGTGGGGGAAAAAATTGATCCCCTGCTGATTTTGTATTTTTGCCCACTGACAAAGAAATGATTAGTCTAAATGGTAGGTTAATTTTAATAGTGAGAGACAGAATAACAACAAAATCCAGAAAAACGCATTTCAGAAAAAGTTATAAATTGATTTGCATTTTAATGAGTGAAATAAGAATTTGATCCCCTATCCACCTTATTTTTCAATGCGGAAGTAAGCTGTTTTCTGGAAATGTGCTAGACTTCCTGTTCATAATCTGCCACAGAGAAATAACGAGAAGAATATTGAAGTGCTGTAAATGGTAAAACAGTTTGCACTACAAACTATTGTGTTCATAATTAAGATAACACATTAAAATAATATGGTTAGACACACCAATTTGCAAAATCAAGCAGCTGTTTTTTTACAGATAAACATAGCTGGCATACATAGCATAACATGAGACTGGAAGCCAGGCACATTAAATTTACAAATGGTCGCTCCCACTCTTATATGGAAGTTTTTTCCTAACAAAATTAAAATGAAAATTCAAATGCCTAAAATGATCAAATCATAAATCAAACTCTCACAACAACTGCGCAAATGATAAATCAAATGCTCAAATTATCAAATAATAAATCAAACTCTCAAAATGGCTTCTCAAATGAGAAATCAAATGATCAAATGTGATTTAATTTCCTCATTCGGGGAAGCATTAACTGTATCAAAAATCAAATTAAAAATCATTTGTATTTGATATTCAATTTTCATGATCAACCCAGTATAAACCTGTCATAATTAAATCAAAATCAAATAAAATCAAATGCTCAAATGATAAATCAAATGCTCAAATCAACATCGCAAACGGTAAATCAAATGCTCGGGTCGTTCTTGAACGATTCGTTCATTTTGAACGAATCTTTAATGTGACTCGGGACGAATGAGTCGTCTCGGGGAGTGATTCATTCAGTCGCGCATGCGCAACATCCTATTAGGTTCTGTACTGGAATTAGTTCACCTGTCTCGAGTCTTCGGGTTTTTGGAGTCGTTCGTTCATCTTATGGGGCTGTCACGTAATGAACGAACGACTCGTTCGCAGTTCGACTTAACGCAGCGCTGCGCAGCTCGATCAAATTCTGAAGGCGACTTGAGGCCAATAGGGTCTGGCTGCAGACATCTGCGCCTGCACTCTCAGACAACTGCACTTCCGGAATTGACGTCACTTGCAGTCGATTTTATTTTTACTTTATTTTATTTATTTATTTATTTTTAATTGAATCTCTCAACATTTTACAACAGTAGCCAGAGGGTGAAGACAAGAAAAAATAAACTAAATTACAGTGTCACTCGCAATCACCACCTGCACTCTCAGCTACCTGCACATCACATGCAATCCACACAAATGGTGCATGTTGCCAGTGGAGACGCTGTGGTCATTAAACGATTAAAACTAATTTAATAGCATAACGTACAGGGTCCTAACTTCAGCTGCAGGAGATAAAAACAAGACCCACAAATCCGTGGCCACAGAACAGCAGAATATGAACACAATGCGCAAAGTCTCTCGTTAAGCTTTTTCCTCCCGTAGAAAACCATTAACACTTGATATGGCTTAATGTATTAAGATACATTAAGTGCCATTAAACGATCAAATTTGTAATATCGTTTATTAATTTAATGTACTTCTATCAAGCATATGGCCATGAATGCGCAAACTTTCACTTTAATACTTGCCCTGCAAACACTTAATGTGGCAAAACGGACTAAGATGATAAAGACCAAATTCACTAAACCTTACTGTTGTCAAACGATAAACCAGCACATATGAACACGCCATAAGAAAGGCATTATGTGATATTAAAAGGACCAACTCTGTATAGGCAAACAGACGTGAACGCAATGCGTTAATAGACGTTTTCCTCCCATAGAAAATCAATATAAACAAAAGACAATGATACAGAACAGCTGTAGAGATTATTCTTTATGGGAAAACGCGAATGTACGCGGCGTTGCGTTTATTCTGGGCTCACCTGCTTATGTGTAGCTGTTTTAATAATGAATAGGAGCATATTGAGCATATTGAGTCTTTACCATCTTAATCCATTATGCCACATTATGCCACGTTTTGCGAAGGAAAACACTATATAGCCTACATATACATTAATAAACTGTATATCGAATTTGATCTTTTAATTGCATCTTAATACATTGAGCCATATTAAGTGTTAATGTTGGTCTACGGGAGGAAAACACTTAAGGAGAGACTTCATATTCTCTTGTTCATATTCTGCTTCATGTTCATATTCGTTTATATTCTGCTGTTCTGTGGCCACGGATTTGCGGGTCTTGTTTTTATCTTCTACAGATGATTTGCAGGATCCTGTATGTTATGCTAAATTAGTTTTAATCGTTTAACGACCACAGCGTCTTGTCTCCATTGGCAACATGCACTATTTGTGTGGATTGCATGTGATGTGCAGGTAGCTGAGAGTGCAGGTGGCGATTGCGAGTGACATTGTAATTTAGTTTCTTTATTCTTGTCTTCACCACCTGGCTACTGTTGTAAAATGTTGAGAGATTCAATTAAAAAAATAAATAAATAACTAAAATAAAGTAAAAATAAAATCGACTGCAAGTGACGTCAATTCCGGAAGTGCAGTCGTCTGAGAGTGCAGGTGTCTGAGAGTGCAGGTGCAGATGTCTGCAGCCAGACCCTTCTCACTTGAGGCGGCACCGACGCCTCATGACTGTCACGTGTGGCATCAAAGTGCCGCGATAGCGATAGCTGACTCAGCCGGCGCAGTTTCTTCAGAGCGGCTGCAGGAGCTCTGATGACCACATGGCTGTTTCACGATTGGCCAGATTCACCACATGACAACAATCACGTGTGTTTTGGGTTTATTCTAACATCCTCAAGTCCGATAATGCTGACAAATCTGTTTTTAGAACAATAAAAGTGTTTTTACTGCAGTCGCAATGTTATATTGAGTCACATTTATCATAAAACACTGATAAAAGCATAAATAACCCCACTTTATTAGTATTTAAATAGTATATGTTTATGTTGATCATTATTCTTGTTCAGATGGTGCTGTATTAAGCAGTATATGAAACGTGTTTCTGTTGCTCATGAAAACGCTTTAGAAAAGTCTGTGTATTTGATAAATATTGCATTTACTTCACTTCTTCTGTGATAGAGCATGCAAACACCACGAGAGCTTCACTAACGAGAGTAAAAAGAGTCCAACTTGACGCCTCCGTTTTCAACTCCGCCCCCGACTGCTCTAGGCTACTCTTTTTTTTTTATTATTTATTTATTTATTTTTTTTTATTTATTATTTTATTTTTTTTTTTTTATTGAACAATCATTCATGTACAAACAACTCTGCAATATCAAACATCATTATATTACTATAGAACAGGTGCATACAAATAAGATAGAAAGAGAACGAAGAGAGAGAAAAAAAAAAAATCCATGCCGGGGGGGCTAGGGTTTTTCTTGTAAATCATATTCTATAATAATTGAAAACAAATTTACTGCATTTTTACCTTTCATTACCTTTAGGGCTTTTGTATACAGAATAAACTCATTATGAAATGCACAAAAGGTTGGTTTTACTTTCAAGTATTTTGACTTATGTATATAGAATTTACCCAACATGAGGATGTTATTTACCAGAAGATCATCTTTACTATTATTCATTACAAGTCCATAGCTAATGTCCTTTAAGGTGAAGCTATCAAGGTTACGTACCTTTGGGTAAAGCCAGTCATGGATATCCAACCATAATGCATCAACATACATACAATGAAAAAACAAGTGATCTGTGGTTTCAATATCATCACAGAATATACATTTGTTAGTATCAAATCCAAATCTAAGTCTTAAGTACTCACTGGATGGATATATTCCGTTTAAAATTTTAAAATTAATTTCTTTAATTTTGGGAGATAAAGGAAATTTTAAGTATTTAGTTCTGAGAATATGAATGATATCTTTTTGGAAATAGTAAGAAATTGAATTTCTGTAAACTATGATAGGATATGAAATATTGTTAAACATATTTCTAATATTTTTGTTTGATAGTTTACCTTCTCTGAATTCACAGCCTTCAATTATCAATGGAGGTAAACATAAGGTCATGGTATTAGAATAAAAGAGAGTTTCTTTAATTAGACTAATAATAGAATTAGGGATAGCTTTAACAACCGATTCAAATTTAGCCCGATTACAATTTAAATATTTAGTACAGAAACTCTCATATGATATAATACCACTCTTTTCCATTAAATGAGAGACTGACCAAATACCTTTCTCCATCCAATCCTTATCATACAATGATTTGTTTCTAACTGTAATGTATCTATTATTACATAGTGGTGTATTGTGTGGTGTGAAATTATGGTTATATAAAATCTTCCAATATAGCAAGACTTGCTGGTGAAACTGTGATAATTTAACTGGGAGACGTTGAACAGTGAAATCACATTTTAATAGAAACTCTATTCCTCCTAATTTCTTGAATAACTCTCTGGGAATATGAAACCAAAAATTGTTTTGATTTAAAAGGGATTTCATAATTAATTTTAAGGGTCCCATTTATAGAATCAAAATCAATAGCTTGTAAACCATCTTTATATTGTTTTATCATATGTTTTATTATATGTCTTCTTTTTCCAGATGTAACCAAAGTTAATCTGATTAATTTTTTTGATAGCTCTATTTGAAATAGCAATTGTGTATGCAGGATATATTAATCTTGAAATACTTTTCATCTTTGTCAAAAATATTCTACCTAATCGACAACAGCCAAGAGTTGAGTTTAATTTGACATGTATCTATTGTTTTCCACACATTCATAAGTTCATTTTCAGATGAATCTTTTGAGATAAGCATTCCTAAATATTTAACTTTTGATTTTATAGGAATGTTATAAGCATCAGTTAAGTGACATTGATGGATTGGCATTAATTCACATTTGTTCATATTAATTTTTAAACCAGAGGCATTGGAAAAAATGTGAATAGATTGTAGTAATTTGGGAACCTCTGATAATTGCTTCAAAAAAAAAAAAAGCTGTATCATCTGCAAATTGACTAATGATTACTGACTGGCCAAGTACCTCTAATGGAGCTATTGTAGAGTTTTTAATAAAGATGGAAAGCATCTCTGTGCTTATAATAAAAAGAAATGGGGACATAGGACAACCCTGCTTTATACCACGATTAATGGGAAATCTGGGTGAAGTACCTCCTGATAAGGAGACAGAACTATTAGAATCTTCATACAACGACTTTATGATGTTTCGAAACCTATCTCCAAAACCAAACAATCTTAAACAATCAAAAATAAAGGGATGTTCAATTGAATCAAATGCCTTACAAAAGTCAATGAAGAGAATAAAACCACCGTCTTCTATTAGATGTCTGTAATCCAAAAGATCAAACACTAAACGAATATTATTGTGTATAGACCTTCCCTTCATAAAGCCAGATTGAGATTCGCTTATAATTTTGTGTAAAAACGCTTTCAATCTGTTTGCATATATAAGGGCTACAATTTTATAATCCGTGTTCCATCCATCCATCCATTTTCACCCGCTTATCCGGAACCGGGTCGCGGGGGCAGCAGTCTAAGCAGAGACGCCCAGACTTCCCTCTCCCCAGACACTTCCTCCAGCTCTTCCGGCGGAACCCCGAGGCGTTCCCAGGCCAGCCGAGAGACATAGTCCCTCCAGCGTGTCCTGGGTCTTCCCCGGGGCCTCCTCCCGGGGGGACATGCCCGGAACACCTCCCCAGGGAGGCGTCCAGGAGGCATCCGGAACAGATGCCCGAGCCACCTCAACTGGCCTCTCTCGATGTGAAGGAGCAGCGGGTCTACTCCGAGCTCCTCCCGAGTGACCGAGCTCCTCACCCTATCTCTAAGGGAGCGCCCAGCCACCCTACGGAGAAAACTCATTTCGGCCGCCTGTATCCGGGATCTTATCCTTTCGGTCATGACCCAAAGCTCATGACCATAGGTGAGAGTAGGAACGTAGATCGACCGGTAAATCGAGAGCTTCGCCTTACAGCTCAGCTCTTTCTTCACCACGACAGACCGGTACAGCGACCGCATTACTGCAGAAGCTGCACCGATCCGTCTGTCGGTCTCCCGCTCCATCCTTCCCTCACTCGTGAACAAGACCACCAGATACTTAAACTCCTCCACCTGGGGCAGGGACTCCCCACCAACCTGAAGAGGACAAGCCACCCTTTTCCGACTGTAACACTTTAATCCGTGTTTAATAATGTAATTGACCTAAAGTTATCCAATATTTTGGGGTCCTTATCAGGCTTAGGAATTAAAGTTATTGTCCCTTGTTTCATGGTGGATGGAAATGACATCTTTTCTGTTGCTTCTCTTAACATAAACATAAAAGGTTCTTTTAGTATGCTCCAAAAGTGTTTATAAAAATTTGCAGTAAGGCCGCCACATCCTGGAGATTTGTCTAAAGCTAAACTGCCTACTGCTTTATCCAATTCATCAGAGGTTATATCTGCATCACACAGTGTTACAAAATCATCATCAATAAGGGGAATAAAGTCTTTAATATGATCAAAAAAGGATGTTTTATCATCTATAGAAAGGGTTGATGAATATAGATTACTATAAAAAGAAACAACTTCCTTAGTGATTGAAGCTTGATCAGTAACTACCTGGCCCTGAATTAATAAGGATTTAACTGAAAGCCTCTCTTGACTTCTTTTTTCTAACCGACAGAAATATGATGTACTCCTTTCCCCCTCCTCAATCCATTTAGCCCTAGACCTGATGAAAGCCCCTTCTGCTTTATTAAGATAAATTATATCAAGTTTGTATAAAAGACCTTGTAACTTCTGTTTTTCATTATCTGTAGGTGATTTTTTGTTATAATAGACATTTATTTCTTTAATAATATTAATTTGAGATCATCTATTACTTTTATTCAGTGTTTTTCCAAAACAAATTGAATATTTGTTATATTCTTGACTTTATTACACTATTTGGTTTGAACCAGGAATATTGTTCCGTGTTAGGATATTTAAATCGCCATGGATCCAATAGATTGTGAGTACGACAAAAATCTGTTAAAACAGGGTTGTAAGAAGAATTTTGACTACATCTGGAGGGATATCTATCAAGGCACTCATCACTAACCATGTTAAAATCACCACCCATAATTATACTAGCAGTTGGATAAATAAGTTTAAGGTTTACAATGACACTGGAAACATCTGAAATCAACTGTCTATTTTGAATTACATTATTAAAACCATAAACATTGACCATAATAAAATAATGGTCATCCATATGCAAGACACAGATTAACCAGTGACCATTATTACTGAATCTAGATGTCACTACTTTACCAGGTGAGTTACAAAACAAAACAGCTACACCTGCTGATCTAGTGGACCCATGATCAAAAAGAATTTTGTCTCCCCACTGATTAACCCAAAATTTTTCATCCTCTGGTTTGGAGTGAGTTTCCTGCAACAAAATAAAGTGTGCTTTTTCACCCTTGCAAAACAGAAATAATGACTTTCTCTTAGTGTTCTCTCTTAAGCCCCTAGCATTAAGTGAAATACAAGAAAAAACAAAATTATTCATAAACAAAATTGGCAACAGCCAAAAAAATTAGTATGTCCAACAAGTTATACTTTTGAAAAAATTGGAGAAAATAAACCCAAACAGGCACTGTCCCTTCCGACTGCATTCAAAGCAAACAAAACCATCCAAACAAAACCTACAAGTCAAAAGGCATTTTCAATCTTTAAATACTGCCTTGTTCATATACCTTGTGTGCTCCTAAGTGATTCTTTGTCCGTTTATATATCCAGCACCTCCTCTGAAGTATGCACGCTTCCCCGCATCCCTAGCTTCTTTTATCTTAGGCCACAGTACAGCTCGGGTCTCCCTGACGGCTTTGCAGAGGTCTTCGATGAAGCTGATTCGGAGCTCTTTGCAGATCGCGTGATCCTTGGTCATCCTCCACAGCGCATCTCGGTGTATTCTCTGAGTAAACTGAATGATGACATGCCTTGTTTTGTTTTCTTCACGTCTACCAATTCGCAGTGTTGGGCAAGCTACTTGGAAAAGGTAGTGAGCTAAGCTAACAGTTACTCTTCATTAAATGAAGCTTAACTACACTAAAGCTACAGCCTTGGGTAATGTAGCAAGCTAAGCTACAGCAACATGGCAAAAGTAGTTTACTACATCTAAGCTATTTTTTACATTTTCATTTTTCTATTGAACCAACATCATACCAAGTCAATGCTCTCTCAGTGATCAGTTAAATTGTCAGTCATACAGGCATAAAAGTCCAGTTTAATTGTTTATTCAACCACTCTTCCAAACCAATTTGGCAACAAAAATCAGTATAATGTACAGGGCTGGGTTTATCTGTTGTTTTTTTTTTAGTAATGTTATAATGTTCCGACATTATTTCCCTCACTCCACAACAAATCCTTTAACTTTAACCGTATTCAGAACCGAACGAGGATGAAAAAATAATAAATAAATAAATTTGCCTAAACAATCCAAAACAAATTTAAAGCGAAACTGAAAGTAAAGTTGGGCTTATGTAGACTACCTCTCTCGCCACAAATACAAATGTTTCCATATCTGCAATGTATTTGAAACGAAAATATTATGCATTGGGTAAGCTTTGTACTTCATGCACGTCGACGGAAAATATCATGATGAGCAAAAATGTGCCACGGGGCCGGTGTTCACGCTGAACTGCACGTAACACACACTATTTAAATTGACTAGTGTAACTTTTGGGTGACTGTGTTTTATTTTTCAGATGAACAGGCTGCAGTGACAGTGCGCGATCAAACAGCTGAATCGCATATTCCGGCATTTTGGTCATAGTAAAGGCATAATTCGATACTGCAAAGTCCAAAGCAGTTTGAAGTGTCAGGAATATTAGCAAAGATTATTATAATTAGTTTAGACTAGAACACTGTTTAATTCTTATTTCGCTATGGAACCTGATCGTTTTTGTTTGTTTGTTTGTTTGTTTTTTGCTAAGAACGAACTGAAACATTTTGCCTTTTGCCATGAATTTGACAACCCACACCCACCCACTCCTCATCTCGTTCTACTGAGTTTGAGATCTTCCCAGAGCACTAGCCTGCTTCAAAGACTAAAATCAAGGCGCCCACCACTAGTTCAAGTACTAAGTTTTTTTCTCAATACCGCTACAATAGAGGCAGTACGTGCATTGCATTCACGCGTTTGCATTGCAGATTATACAGTTTTCTGTTGCTACGTGGTCGCTCAGTTTTTTTTCTGACATTTAGCTAAAATATAAAGATTCAGCGCTTCACATAAGCAATTTGGTTGTCTCGACAACAAATGCTAGACTAAGACACACTTTTCTCATCACCTCGAATGCAAAAAAACCATTAGCCTTTATAAATACAGTGCTGTATTATAAATACAGAAAACATGTACTTTTTCAATCAACACTTCTTTATTTACCTCAAGTCTGCAAACACGCTGAGATGCTTCAAACTGCGCGCCGCACTTCATTCACGAGAGAGGCGGGAGGATTAATACGGTTTGACTGACAGTTTAATGAGCCAATGGCGTCACGAGGTTTAGTGGCGGTGACGTCGCTTACTGACCCAGGATCAGTGATCCATAGCAGTTATATTTCCGATTTGAGCTTAAAGTATAGAAAATATATAGCTTTTAGCTTTTGTTGACGCTACCGCGCTACTTGATCAAAATAAGAGCTTAGCTACTGAAAAGCTATTTGATTCAGAAAACAGCGACGCTACCACCACGCTACTGACGGTGTGTTCACACGGGGCGTCAGCGTCAACGCTTCCCTTTGACTTTGAATGGGTGACGTCAAGCGTTGCCGAAAAGAATTGTGGATCCGTCGGCGGCGCTTCACTGGCGTTGCTCGCGGCAGAAGTTGAGAATTTTTCAACTTCTGCCGCGAGCAACGCCAGTGAAGCGCCGCCGCCGGAAGCGTCAGCCAATCAGGATCGCTCTATGCAAATACAGTAGCCAGGCGGGAGCCAATCACGTTCGTCCTGTTCAAGAGCAGCAAACTGAGGATAAATTATAAAATGGAGGAGAAACTAATTATTGCGGTGGGCAATCACCCGGTCCTTTATGATATATTTATGTTGAATGACAATGAAGCTGTATCCGAGTTTTTGTTGTTGAGTTCCTATCTAATTTCATTGGCTGACGCTGCTATGACCATGGCGTCAGTGCCAAACTTCAGCCACGCCTTCCTTCAAGCGTTGACGCTGACGCCCCATGTGAACACACCGTGAGAAATGTAGTTAAGCTAGTAGCGTCACTACTTGTAGCGACGCTACTGCCCATCACTGCCAATTCGATGAACCGAGTCCACAATGTGGTTAATGTTCGAGGACCATGATGGGGAGATTTTCACAAGCAACAGAGCAACTGCCTCACGTATGTCTTCACCTTCCTTTTCCTTTAGACCACGAATCCTCAGATTCCACTGGCGTTTGTTTCGCTCCATCTCCAATACACGTTCCATCAATTCCGCGTTATCTTTCTTTAAAGCTGCTACTTCTTGGACCGTAGACTGTAACTGAGTTTTGCAGTCCTTGATTTCGGCCGCGTTAAACTCGACCGCCTTGGCTATGCTGGTTAACATGATGGAATTTTGTTGTAACTGAGTACCTAGTGTACCTTATCCGTTAGCTGCTTTATTGCTTCTAAGATTGCATTCATTCCTTCTTTACCTTCTGACCCACTGTCCTTCCTTTTAACTGTTGGTGCGTTCTTTGCCGGTGAAAAAGGATCTTTTCTTTTTATATTCTCGGTGGAAACTTCCATCCTTGTAGCATACTCATGGCCGTCAACTGGCTCATTACTGCGGGATAAAGCAAGATGTGTTCGAGTTGCGTCCACCTTGCTCTGATGTCATGCTGACGTGTGCCAAAAAACTCTGGCGACGGCGAGGCGGCCGTGTCGGATTGAGCAGTCGGGCACAGTAGCTCTCCACCGACTGCGCTAACCAAAAGCACGATGGGAAACACCTGGATGACGACACCGCTTAAAGCTCATTGGTTCAGACAACCGGGATGTTGCCGTTCTTTTCTAAAATGTTGTATTTTTAATCTAATATCATGTGATTATGTGTTTAAATTATGCATGAATATTCCCAAACACTATGCAAATGCAATCTCTGTGTGAGATATGTGATTGCTGTCATATCTCTATAAAAATCTAAAATACACGTTTGTATTAAAGTAAAATGGATGATAAATACGCCTTTCGTATGGAATTAAATAGCAAGCACTTTGAGTGTCTTGTTCATCATATTTATTTTCATATAAAAACAACAGAGCTGAAATTATATCAATCCGATTCCAAACTCTCCACCAAGGCCAAGAACAAAGAGCTGTCCAAGAATGTCAGGGAAAGACTGTAGACCTATGCAAGGCTGGAATGGGCTACAAGACCATCGCCAAGCAGCTTGGTGAGAAGGTGACAACAATTTATTCACAATGGAAGAAACACAAAATAACTGTCAGGTCTGAAATCCTGCAGCGCCCACAATCTCCCCTGCTCAAGGAAGCACATGTACAGGCCTGTCGAAAGTTTGCCAGTGAAAATCTGAAGGATCAGAGGAGAACTGATCAGATGAGACCAAAATCGAGCTTTTTGGTACCAACTCAACTTACCATGTTTGGAGGAAGAGGAATGCTGCCTATCACCTCAACAACACCATTTCCACTGTCAAACATGGAGGTGGAAACATTATGCTTTGGAGGTGTTTTCTGCTAAGGGCACAGGACAACTGCACTGCATCAAAGTGACAATGGATGGGGCCATGTATCACCAAATCTTGGGTGAGAACCTCAGCCAGGGCATTGGAAATGGGTCGTGGATGAGTGTTCCAGCATGACAATGACCCAAAACACACGGCAACAAAGTAGTGGCTCAATCTGCAAAAGATCTCCAAAAAGGAGTGGGACAAAATCCCTCCTGAGATGTGTGCAAATCTGGTGGCCAACTGCAAGAAACCTCTGACCTGTGTGATTGCCACCAAGTACTAAGTAGTAATGTTTTGAGAAGGGGTCGAATACTTATTTCACTCATTAAAATGCAAATCAACTTATAACTTTTTTTTTAAATGTGTTTTTCTGGATTTTTCTGTTGTTATTCTGTCTCTCACTGTTAAAATAAACCTTCCATTAAAATTATAGATTGATCATTTCTTTGTCAGTGGGCAAACGTACAAAATCAGCAGGGGATCAAAATATTTTTCCGCCACTGTAGAAAGGCAGTTTTATCACTAGATCTGTTTTTTTTTTTTTGCAATGTGGTGAAATATAGTAATAATACTGACTATCTGATCATTCCCACGATGATGATGGAGACTCGAAAAATACGAAAAATACTCCATTCTGCCATTTTCTCTGATTGTATTGAGCAAATTTTGGGAATATGTAAGTGTTAAAATCATTACTGATATAGTGGGCTTAATGAGTATATGTAATAATGAGAAAATATTGAACAGATTGTCCTGTAATTTAGCTGTTGTGAAACGGAAATGTAGATAAGAAGTTGGAAAATGTTTTTTTTATATTCATCACCATTCATTTTGCCAAGAGCTAGTTCATTTTTAATGGTTACGTTTCTTTTTATCTATTGTAATATATGATTTATAACCATATGAATTCTGTACAATGGTGTGTGTGACCTAAAAGACCACAGATGTGTATTTCTTGGGAACATTTCAGCAATATTGTCTGTTTCTGTCAGTTGCTTAAAATTGCATAATTAGCAATATCAATGATTCATTTACAAGTTATTCATTCTTTTGAGTCAGTTCTGTTGAGTGCATTGGCCAGTTAGGTTCACAGAATTCTGTTCTGTCTGAACAGAAGTTTGATTCATTCATGGTGAATCAGTTGAAGCAGTTTTGCACAGGTTGTGTGTACGTGTGGATTTATACACTGTAAAATTTGCCTTTTGTGCATATGCACAATTGTAGAATGCACATTTTTTATATGTGAGACTCTGGTTAGGTCAGGTTTCAGAGAAAATCCTGCAGGAGTCACTGATAATGTGTAAGTTCACAATTTCAAATTGAAATACTTATGCAGGTGTATGTCGTGTGTAAATTCTTTTTCATAGGTTTCTCATACAGTCTCTGTAGCCCTATGAAAACAATGTTCCATTCGATAACAGTCATTATTTTTGAGTTTTCATTAATTTGCTCATATTTTAAAAGACTTATTCACCCAAAAATTTAAATGTGCTCACCCTTTAAGCCATCCAAGATGATGCGGAGTTTGTTTGTTCATCAGATTTGTAGAAATGTGTCATTCCATCACTGTCTCACCACTGGATCCTCTGCAGTGAATGGGTGCCATCAGAATGATATCACAAGTGATGAAATGCTGCATTTCTCCAAATTTGATGAAGAAACAAACTCATTTACGTCTTGGATGGCTTAAAGGGTGAGCAAAAGAACTGCTCTTTTGATGGTATTCTTAATATTGTCAGGGTCGTGTGCGGGAAGGAGCAGAGGGACAAGGAAATAATATAAACATACTTTAATAGTAGAATCCAAAAAAGGGAACAGGTACAAACAGGAAAGGCAGGGAAAAACACACGGCAACACGACGGAAACTAACATTAAGAATGGACAAGAAACAAGGAACTGAATCAAACTTATATAAGACAGCTAATTAGACAAAGACAGGTGTGAGAAATTAACCAATGACATCATAACAAGAAACGAACAGGAAAGACCAAATAAGAACACAGGAGGGCAAAACCAACAAAACAGCGGTGTGACATTACTCCCCCCTCCCCTAAGGCATGACTCGCACTCTAATAAATACACCGGGGAGGGGGGGTGGGCGTCCTGGAGGCTCGTGCAGGGCAGACACAGGAGGGATAGAGGGAGGAATGCCTCCAGGGCGGATCAGGGAGCCATGGCGGGTCAGGGAGCTCGGGGAGCCATGGCGGAGCATACACGTCCGGGAAGCCATGGTGGGTCAGGGAGCTCTGGGAGCCATGGCGGAGTATACAGTCCTAGAAGCCATGCTGGATCAGGGAGCTCGGGGAGCCATGGCCGAGTATACAGTCCGGGCAGCCATGGTGGATCGGGGAGCTCAAGGAGCCATGGCCAAGTATACAGTCTGGGTGGCCTCACTGGAGGCGCTGGCACAGGAGGGCGCTCCGGCGGCACGGGCTCTGGAGGGCACTCAGGCTCTGGACGGTGCTCTGGAGGACTGGACGGGACCAGCGGAGACGTAGGAGGGCTGGACGGGACCAGCGGAAGCATAGGAGCAGGAGAGAGTACTGGGGTCTCAAACCCCAGGGGGATCGCCCGTTCCATATTGTCTTTAATGTCTATATGGCTTGCCATATGAGAGGCCAGCGGCCTAGAGCGCGGAGCGGTGGCAGGCTGATTTGAGCACAGGGCGGCAGCAGATCGACTTGAGCACGGGCCACGACTTGAGTCCGTGAGCGGGCCTAGAACGCTCCCCTGTCCACAGGGTTGTAACAAATATGACCTTTAGTGTAAATATTAGTTTTATTGTTGTTTTTATTATTACATTTTCTTGGAACTCCAAACAGGTGGAACTTTCAACAGAACCACCGTGGAGGAGCAACTGCAAACAGGTAAAACTTCAAACAGAACTGCAGAGAGTGTTGATGGTGATGTTCTGCATGTGACGCTGTGGCAGCTGCAAAAAGAGGACAGCGGATGGTACTACTGCTCTAATGATGTTTCACAGATGCCCGTTTATGTTACTGTTACTGTATTGAACTCATCTGATCAAACTGTCATTGATTCTTATTGTGTGACTTGATTTTAGATGGCTCCTGTGCATTAATGGACATTAAAGCCCAAAGTATACTTGAGTTTTTACGTGTACACGAGGGACAACATACAGTGCTCGTGACACAAATTTTGTCCTCAGGATAGTGCACACACCACCTGGTTTTTGTAACCGAACGTATTTTGTACACACAGGTCGCACAGGTGCAATGACATCAAAAGGAGTAGGCTATACTTTGAAAGGCCACGAGTTCAAAATACACTTTGGGCTTTAGCAAGTTTTTTTTACTTTGTTACTGTATTTAACCCTTTTTCTGGAGTTTTCCGGCTTTCTGTGTTTTCAGTGTATGTGCATGTAAGCAGATGCATATGTAAACTAATGCATTCATCAAACATTAAACAACATCTAAATCAAAAGAATAAAACTGAATAAAACTGATGAAAAATAATGAAGAATGCTGGAGCTGGAGGTTTTTCTTTAAAGCCAGTGGGTATCTGTACTTTAATAGATTGTTTTTTTATTTTGAGACATATTTACATCACTACATTCCAAAGTATTTTACTGTACCTTTTACTCCACTACATTTCTTAAAAACATGTTGTTCCTTGTTCATTTGCACTGGAGAAAATGTCACCCACTCCAAGACATGATAGCAGTGTCTTGAACAAGCTGATTCTTTTCAGTGAGCCTGTTAAATCGGTTTGCAAATCGCAAAATGGACTGAGTGGATTGAGCCTGCAGTTAACAAATCACTGACTCCAATGATCCTGTCAGAGCGAGTCTCCAGTTAACAATTCAGTGAGTTCACAAGTCTGACCCAAAAAAGATACTAATTCCTAACTTTAGGGTTTATTAATGTAAATAAAATTAATATTTAGGTCACAACTCCCAGCTGTAAGCAACCTAAATCTGCTGTAGAATGGTGAGCTATTTAAGCTGAGCTGTTTAAGGGAAGTGGAAGGACACCTCTCATCAGCGCTTTCCTGTGCGGCTTCTGCTAGGGCTCTTCTACTGCGAGTAGCAGGCTTCGAACTTCATGCTTTGTAACTGTTCTCATGGATGTTCACAATGAACGCCAGGACACGGTGCACCCCCCTAGTCAGCATACGTTCATTCCTACAATTCAGACCCATTGAAGGCACCTCTGGAAGAGGTGGTCGCTACGCAGCCCTAAAAACCTTCCTTGCAGTCATGGTACCATGTCCTGGTCTATTCAGGCAACATGACAGTGTTAGCCTTTATAAATCACCAGGGCAGGTCACGCTCCCTTTACACGATGGTGAGATGACTCCTTCTATGGGCACAATGCAACTTATTCTCACTAAGGGCAATTTGCATGCTGGGCAGACTGAATCAAGGAGAATGGAGAATACACACCCAAGTGGTTCAAACAGTTTGGTCTGTCTTTGGGAGGGCAGAGGTATACCTCTTGAACTCATAAGACAACAAGGAGCAAAATGCCCTGGCCCGTGAATGGCCCAGTGCTCGTCTTTATGCCTTCTTTTCGATTACCCTGCTTCCTCAGTTCATTAGACAGGTCAGGGAAGTCAGGTACTCGGTGCTCCTGGTGGCCTTACTCTGGAGGAATCAGATGTGGTTCCCTGAGTTAATCAAGCTGCTATCAGCAACTCCTTGCCCAATTCCGTTAAGGAAGGACCTTCTCAGTATCAATGGTCAGTATTTTCTGACTGGTGTGCAGCATGGAAAGAGGAGCCGTCCTAACCTTTCTGCAAAAACTGCTGTGTAAGGGGTCTTCCTCTTCCACACTCAAAGTATTTGAGGCAGCCATCACGGTGAATAACACTCAAGAGGCTAGTCTGTTAGTCGCTTAAGACTGCCCTTCTTCTGCTTTTAGTGAGTGGACGATTAACAAGCACTGTCAGTCAGTCCTTAATGCCTTGAGTTTGGGCTTAACCAAGACACAGCGATGTGCCTAAGGTGCTCTCCATTCTGTTCAGGGCACATGTCATTACCCTTCTAGCTTTTCCTAAACCAGGAGATGAGCAGAGACCTAATTTACCGTGCCCATTCAATTGCCTAAATTGGATCCTACTGCATTGTAATGGGGTGAATTGTATTGCATCGCATCGGTAGCTGCTTCTTATGTATCTTGAATGTATTGTATTGAGATTTGTATCTGGCATTCAGCTCTTTGTATGCTTCAGAGGTTGCTCTAAAGTGCTGCCAGTTAGAAAGCAGAGACCATCCTGCAGGATAGTTCACACTATAGCCCTGGCTTATGCCTAAGTGGGCTTACAGTGTTCTGTTGAAGTGAGGGCCCACTTCACCAGAGGAATGGCCTCTTCCTTTGTTTTTGTGAACCTTCAATCAAGCAGATTTTTTTCTGAACTCTTTCTGGGATCTGCATCTTGACAAATTCTGTCTCTGATCTCTGCAGGCCGTTCTTTTGACCTCAGGGCTTAGTTTTTGCTGTTTTGCTGCGGTTTTCAGCTGTTAGACCTTTCATTGAAGGCTGTGTGCATTAGATCTAGATTATACCTATTCATTTGAATATGCCACAGGTTAACTCAATGTACGCTCATTGGAAATATGTGCCTCTGTATATATTTCTGTAAAACTGAAAACTGAAAACTTTCTTTTCACACAAAGTATGATTTGCACACAGTTTAGATTAATAACACCTAATTTTCACGCAATTACTAGTAGAATATTATATTATTATACAATTTTAACATCCTACGCAATTTGAAAACTGATACTTCGTCACATATACAGCTTCATATGCACAAGTTTTCTAATTCAGAAGAGTTGCTCGGTAGCTCACACGATACGGCGCTGCACTAAAGAGCTTCAGTACAAACCCTGTAAAACTTTGGTTTAACAAAACAGCTCAAATCTGCATAAGGAAGTTAAAATAGCACGGCTGCATCAACAAATGTGTTTTTATATCAGTTTTGCATTTGTTAACACAATCAGATAGGGTTAGGGTTGGGTTTGTTGTAGCGTAGCACTAATAACTAAGGGTAGAATGACAGATATATATATAGCCTTTCTAACAGAGAAACTGGAAGTTTTTGTGTATGTCTTATGAAAACTAAGAAATTTAAGAAATTGATATTACTTTTTACCTATATATTCATTTCTACTCAGCTTTTTCAAAAATCTTTATATCATGTAAATGTGTTAAGGTGGTTAGTTTCCACGTCTGGTCTAAAGCACTGGTGCTTTTAATAGTCATCTTCCTGTTTGGTTGACAGTATTTCATTTTTAGTTCAAACTCCCTGATCGCTTCATGAACACGCCGTAAGTGGGTTAACTGTAGTGAGATGCCATGGCCTAAACAGGAAGTGAATGTTAGTTCTCAAAAAAACACCACCACAGATGGCAATAGGGCGACCAATAAAGAGGCTAGTCGAGCGCTGGACTATTGAGGCCAAACCAAGCCAATGCAGGCTAGAAAATACAACCAAGACCTAATTATAGGCATGTTAAGTGAAGGGCCAGTTTTGAAGATTTTGAGTTATGAAATTATGAGTTATCAAGGGGGAGCAATCGCTTCCCCCATCTACTGTAGCCTAAGCCTTCGCTGCATTCACCCCTCATCACACCACAGCTGTTTCCTCGAGCGAAAATGAAGCACATATTAAATGCATGCTTTATAAAACAATCATGTTGCCATTTTCATTTGGAAATTTAACTTTCAATATAATACATATTCCAGTGCATGTGGCAAAGAGGTTTGCATACTTGAGCTAAGGAAAAAGAGTTGTAGAAATGCAGACAGAAAAATTTTTAGCAAAACAGGTGTCTGTGTGAGATGGTGAAGACATGTAGGCTTATTCAGTACTCAAATGTTATACCTATCTATACAGTACAGTGGAATACTGCAATAAGTGTAGTATACCACCCTTGTTCGTCAAACATTTTTTTATTTTATTTATACATTTATTATTATTATTTTATAGTTATGCACTTATTGGGGGCTGAGCCCCTCTAAAAGGAAAATCCTAGAATCACCCCTGGTTAGTAATAAATAATGAAAATGTGGAGTAAGAGTTCAGATGAATGTGTGAAACATGTTAAAAAGCAGCTGTTGATCATTTTCTGGTGGAAACCAGAAATGTTTGATGTAAATACAGTTTGGTGTGAGCTTTGGTCAGGTCTGCAGGAGGTCGCATCATGTTTCCATTCTCACAGACGCAGCTTTATCACCAGCATCTTTACCAGTGCAGGTTACTGTCACACAGCAGGAAGGAGGTACAGAGATCAGAATCAAATATAACTGTACAGTTTTTATATTGTGTTTTTTTTCATCTGTTAACTGAACATTCAGCATTAAAATATTAGCTATTATGATGTGCATTGTGGAGATGATGTGAAGTGCATGATATGTTTGCATATTAAATACAGTGACACAAGTGCTGTGCTCTCGAATGTGGTGAAAAATATATAGTCATACTACGATCAGCTTATTCTCAGTCTGCCGCAATGATGATGGAGACTCTGCTGCTGCTGCTGTTCCTCCTCACACACGCTTCAGGTATGAAAAACACTCAATTCTGCTGTTTTCTCCCATTCTGTTAAGCACATTTTGGGAATATGTACTGATATAACTGTTGAACAGATTGCACTGTAATTTAGTTGTTGTGCAACTGCAATACAAATGAAAAGTTGAAAATGTTTTTATATGATCTTTGCATAGAACTAGCAGTGTTAATATTTAATGGTCACCGCATCTCTTTTTATCTACTGTAACTGAGTTTTCTGCTGAAACCAAACATGTGCATCTTAACTAAGGTGTCAAGAATTAGATATTTTGCCTAATATGGCACGAGGTTCTATTTTGTTTATTTCATCGCTGTATGATTCATCAGCATATATATTCTGTTTAATGGTGTGTGTGATAGACCACAGACATGTATTTCTTCAGAAGCATTTCAGCAGTTATGTTGATGAAGCCCATTTCTGTCAGTTGCTTAAAATGGCATAATGCCAAGGATTAATTTACTATTTATTCACACTTTTGAGTCTGTTCTGTTGAGTGAATTGGCCAAATGGGTTCACAGAATGATCTGAAGTCTGATCCATTTATGGTAATCAGTTGCAGTGGATTCTCAGTTAGTAAAACAGAATCTAGGTGTTTTAACAAAGAACACACAGCATAGGATCTACAGTTAATGTGATGAATGATTAAATGAATTTGAATGATATTTAGTCATGTAATGCTTCGGCACAGATGCCAATTTCCATATTGTGTACTGTTAGATGCAGTAGTATAAAATGAATGGCAATTCTTAAGTATAAAAATGATCACATGAGAGCTCATGCATATATAGAAACAATGTGTTGTAGGTCTATCCACAGGTGTTTATTTTGTTGAGATGGTCTGGGGATGCATGTATGTTGAGGGGACTGGGAATGTTGCACATGTTCTGGTGTATGTATGGTTTCAGATAAAATTCTGCAGGTGCCCTTGATAATAAAGGTGGTGTACACAGCCACCTTATAATGATTAAAATCCACTTTTTAAACCATAACCTCTTCTTCAAATCAAGCCAGCAAGCAGTAGACAAGAATGTCTTCTATGTGACTGAGGTGTTTTTGTTGTTGGATGTGATAATGAACATAGCAGTCGTCATTCACTCCCGACATCTGAGCTGCTGAAGACGTAGTGGATGACTTTTGTTTGTGAAGAGAATGCGCCTCCCGATCTACGTAAATGTGTCTATGTTTGTGCGAATCATTCGAGATCTAGCTTCACCTACAAAAGTAGTGAGTATAAGGGGTTTTTATGAATTGTCTTTCCTAATAATTTGCTAGTTAAGTTAGTCCTAGTAAGTGTCATGGCTAAAGTAAACAGACCAGCTCATCAACCCAAAGAAGAGAGGGGTGGGATGAACAGAGCTCATTAGCATTTAAAGGGACATGCACCGAAATTGCTCGCTGTAAACAGAGCTGATTTTGACAAGGTAAAAAGAGTGTTGCTTTACACTACCACTGAATTTTAACCAAGGTATATATTCTAGACAAATGAGCATCTGATGACCCATGTGAAATGATAAATGTGTTATGAGCATGTTATAGTCAGATAGGACAGCACTAATGCCTACCTGATCTCATGATGAAAACATACCTGTATGTTTTAAGTTATGTTTTGTAACATAACTTTTTTGCAAGATGCGAAATACGTACCAATAAGTCCATATCACTACAGTTTTCAACAGAAATGAACACTGGAGGTGGTAAAACAGTGAGAGTAATTGTTTTCATCCATAGTTATGATTATATAGCCTCATATGAATCCACGATGAAAGAGCTGAAAGATGTGAGATTGAAAAACAAGCCAAAACGGCATGCTTGCGATTGCGTGTTTGTCACAATCGCTTTTGTTCGTGCACTTTATTTTAAAACGTCAAAGAGCATTAGAGATATATAACGCCACTCAACTGACATTTCAAGTCAGAACTGCAGTGACGCGTAGAAAACCAACGTCACATAAAACGTGCATATGTACGTTCGTCAAGCCTAAACTAAGACACAGTCATCTTCATTACAAGTGACTAACTTGTCTTTCCAGTGCTGATGCTTGTCTTTCTCTTATTGTGGTTTTTGATCTCGAAATTTGCTGATGATGAATAAGATTCAGCGCATTTCTGTTGCTTTTGTTGATGTGAACGTTATTAAATCTGTATATAGCGCAGGAATTGATGATCAGATTGATAGAGACACATGGACAAGTGTAAATGGAACTATTTTAACAAATCAGATTGCTGTCTCATCAGGGAAAAAACATGAAGTGACCAGGTGTTCATCAGATTTGTAGAAATGTGTTACTTGCTCACCAATGGATCCTCTGCAGTGAATGGGTGCCGTCAGAACGAGAGTCCAAACATCTGATAAAAACATTTACAATAATCCACAAGTAATCCACACCACTCCAGTCCATCAGTTAACATCTTGAGAAGACAAAAGCTGAAATAAACCCATCATTAAGACGTTTTAAATTAAATCCATAATCCATAATTACACTTCCTCCAGTGTAAAAGTTCATCTCCTGTTGTCTCTCACATTGTCTTGTAAACTGTCTTGATCTGTGCAGATTTCTTTCCTGATTCAGACCAGACCACTTTTTCACTTTTTTTTTCTTTAGTTAAATTAATTATTTTATTGTTGTTTATTATGTAACTTTTTTTCTCACAGTAACTCAAGACATCCATACAGTCAAGAAAATACTTGTTCAAAAACAACAGACGATCACAATCCCATGTTTATATGATCAGAAATACACCAATTACCCAAAATACATGAGTTCTGGAGCTGTTTGGCTCTTCAGTCATTACGTTTCACACAATAGAATGTCTATCGTGGATAATCATAAAGAACATTTTTTCACGGCGACACTGAGAGAAGCTGAAGTGAGTGACACTGGCACATACTGGTGTGGTTTTTCCTTGCCTGGATATGATGATGGCACAAGTCTTTACCTGCAGGTCACAGAAGGTATCATTTATTCTGAGTAGCATATTCCAGAATGAGCAAATGTCTTCGTCTCTGACCTTTTCTCTCAAATGTCTAGCTGAAACAGGTCTCCGTGTCTCCAGTCAGAATTTGTCAGGTTATGAGGGAGGTAACATCACCATCCGCTGCCACGGGGCTTCACGCTGGTGTAAGATCGGGGGATCTTGTGTTGGGAGAGATGGAGGCTTTCTAGAGAGAACCGCAGCGAGCGATGATGGTGGTGTTCTGAACGTGACGCTGTGGCCGCTGCAGAAAGAGGACAGCGGATGGTACTACTGCTGTAATGATGTTTCAGAGATGCCTGTTTATGTTACTGTGATGGAGGCCCAAGATTTTACACAGTTCACAACTAACAGCTCTCAAAACAACACATCACTCCAGGCAGACAGGTCAGTTCATGTCCTCGTTTTATCAGAGCATCAGCGGTGGACTGACCTCAACTCGTCAAGCTTTCATTGGTTTTTATTGTGTGATTGGTTTCAGCTGGTTCCTGTGGCTGCTCGTTCTCGCAGCGCTGCTGCCCATTTCAGTCTGCGGTGCTGTGGTGCTGATCAAAGCAAAAAACAAAAGAAGTGAGTGATTTGACTAGTAAGACAAAGCAGTGACAGCATTTGTACAGTATTACATGTGTGTGTGTGTGTGTGTGTGTGTGTCTGCAGAACAAAGAGCTGAAAGCTTTAATCTTTATGAAGGCATGAACAAACAAGATCTGCCTAAAGTAGGTGAAACACAGCTCACATTCACAATACTTTCAGCTTTTGATCATTGCTTTTATTATTACCAATATTATTTGTTTTATTTTTATAGGGAACTGGGAAAAACAGCGAGGTTACGTGTGAAAATCTCTATGAGATTATGAATGGAATTAAACAAAACAATCAGGTAACTTTTATTACATTTGTGGCATTCACAAACTACAAACACTTGTTGTTATTAAAACATTTGTATATTTGTTTTACTTTTTTTTTTAGGGAAATGTTAAAAGCAATGAAGTTGGATGTGAGGATCTCTATGAAATCATGACTGTAAATAAGGGAAACACTCAGGTACTTTTAGTTATGCATTTATTTTTATAGGGATTTTATATCTCTCTGATAATGTGTTAGTATGGGTTCATGTCAGTCTAAGTGTATTTTTTGTTTTGTTTTGTGTGTGTTGTTGTGTTGGCAGACTGCAACAGAAGATAAAAGCATCTATGCATCTATGGTCAGAAAAGTGAAAACGTGATCAGATAAACAGGCTCAGGCTTTTGCTCATGTTTATTTTCTCCGTTAATCAGAGTAATGCAGTTATTTATCAAACCAGATGTGTGTAACTTAAGTAAACCAACAACATTACTTCACATTTTATTACTTCATTTAAAGTGGTGTGTTTTTTTTTAACCCTTACAAAATGTGAGTCAGTTTGTCTTGAATGCATTGTTTGAGTCGTGGGAAATGCTGGTTAACCTCAGATGTTTTTCTCGAAGTTGTCTGACTTTTTGTCATCTACAATCATGAACATGAACTCTGAGGTGCGTCTACAAACTATATATTAGTGCTGTGATGTTCATCGCGTTGCATTTTTACTTCCGCAACAACCACTATAAATATAAATACTTGTTATATATACATATATATATAGAAGTGTTGTGTTGTTAGTGCCATGCTCAATTATTTGAGCTTCTGGAAAGCACACACACAAAATCAAGTAAGGAAAAAAATCTAAAATAAAAAAAAAAGAATCATAATTGTCACATTTTGGAAAAAACAAAAGTTATAAAGTTAAAAATTACTTTTTAGTAATATATGAGAAGTTATGTTAAAGGCTTAATGTTAAAAGCGTATTATTTTTTTGGAAAATTGTATTCCAAATCCCAGTTAGGGATCTGGAAAATAATGATTGTACCCAGAATTTTAACATGAATGCTTTGTGTCCTACATGCAAAATCGATAACACACATACAGGCATGTGCAAATAATGGCAGTTGTTTTATTTTTAGGTGAGTCGTTTCTTTGACCCGTAACCCAGTCTGTCTGTCTGGTGTGTTAAATTCTCAGTCTGAGTTCTTGCAAAAGCTCATGATGAGAGTCATCCAGTGCCAGAGATCTGAGCGTTTGTTTTCACAAAGTGGAAAACTGTGGGTGTAAACAGTGCTTGTTTCATGTTCTTTTTTTAATTCCTGGAAAGACTTTTGTGGAGCTAAAGCCATCGGTGGGTTTGTCTCTGTCTGCTGTTTTCATTATTGCTTCTGAGGACATCTGTCACATTGGTGCCACCTGACTTGAAAATCTGTTATAAATAAATAAGCAGTTGTCACACTATCCACAAATACTCTTGCAAAATCGTGGCTGAGTGCGGGAGAGTGAGTCAGGCCGGAGCTGCTGAAAAACAGGAACTAGAGATGAAAAAAGTGCAGATTTCACATGCACTCCTGTCAGACGACTTCACAATGACACAGACATGGATCTGAACGGTCTGCTCTTCATCTTCAGCTTCATCAGACTCTCAGGTGAGACGAACTGCACAAGCATCTGTACCGTTTACAGCCACACTTGCTTTGTTTATGAATCATTGTCATGTTTATGCAAAGATGTGAAACTACTGCATTCATTAAGTCAACGCAATATTATGATATTGGCATGAAGAGTAAACACTAGGGTAGTCTGAGACTATAACATTTTTATAAAATAATATTTCACAATTGGATCAAATTGTTATTTAATATGTTTATATTATTACTTTTACAATAAGTTCATTTATTTTTGAAATGCATATGAAATTAAATGTGTTAAGTTAAAAAAAAAGTCATAAAAGCCACAGACTTTTGGATGAATTCAGCATTTTAATATACAGTGTTTATTTTTGCAGGTGCTCAGGACGTCACTACAATCGAGCAGATATGTGTTCAGAGAGGACAGTCTGTCATAATTCCTTGTTTATATCATCAGAAATACGCATTTTCATGCAAGTACTTGAGTGCTGGATACTTTTGGCTGTTGAGTGATTATGTGGATTTCTCCGATCAGAGATGTCGTCGCAAAACGGCGCTGATCTCAGACGACACGTCACGTCACATCTTCACCGTCCGCATGGATGATGTGCAGGAGTCTGGCTATTACTGGTGTGCCATTCAGGTTCCTTCAGCTTTTGATAAACGGGCAGAGTTTTTCTTGAACGTCACAGCAGGTGAGACCATACACTTCTTTGAACCAGCTGAAACTAGACAAACAGGGTCGCTGATTGCCAGATGGGTGCCCTAAGCGGAATTGTATTATTGTGCCTCCTCCCCAAAATATTATGGGGAAAATACACCTATTATAAGGGTTGTGATGTCCATGTGATTTTGTTGAAGAAATTCTAGAGGCTGTAGCATTTCTACCACAAAAAGGTGGCCAAAAATGAAAGAACAAGTGGATATTTGAATTAAATGTTTTGTAAGTGTAATAAAAGTAATTACCAGGCCTTTGGGACTTTCTGCAGGCATTTGTGATAATATGTAATGTATATAAATTGAATTACATTATGCATTTTAACAGTGTTGAATGAAACCATATGATTATTATTAATTAACCAATCATCATTGCCTCATTGTTTTTTTTATATAATGCATTTTAAGTTATTTTAAAGTTATTATTACAAAGGTGGTATTTTGGCTTCATAAAAACACTTAAACATTAAAACACCTTATTAACCTCAGCAGCCAAAAAAAGTTTCACAGGATATGAGCATAGGGGACCTGAAAGTGATGCACGGGCTTCCGCTTGGGCTTTTTTTTCTTTTTCTTTTCTCTGCGCCGGACTGCTGATGTCTTTTCTCAGGTATAGTTGTCCATCAGTTATGATCATTTGCAGTCAGCTGCAAACAGGTGAGGGCGGGCGCGGATGTGGGAATGACGCGTCACACCTACTGCGTTCACCATATAATGCATTTTAACGTACATGTTAAGGTTTATATTGTTTTTTAATTATATATAATATTTTTATTTATGTATATGTTAATATTAATATAGATATAGAACAAAAGTTTTTTTTTTTTTTTAGCAACTGTGAGGTGGTGCCCTACACAGACTGCGTATTCTGCATAAGGAGCGTCTGTACTGTAGACAAACTCATAAACGCGAGATAAATGACAGACGATGACAAATAGTTCAATATTTACTCACCCTCAGGTCATCCAAGATTAGGATGAGTTTGTTTCTTCATCAGATTTGAAGAAATGCAACACTGAAAAAGTGAAAGTGACGACGTATTGTCAACTATGGTGACCCATAGTCGAAATTGGTCCTCTGCATTTAACCCATCACGAGTGCACACACACGCACACACACACACACACACTGTGAACACACACCTGGAGCAGCGGGCAGCCATTGCTCCAGCGCCTGGGGAGCAATTGGGGGTTCAGTGCCTTGCTCAAGGGCACTTCAGTCATGGTATTGACTGCATCACTTGTTCACCAGTGGATTCTCTGCAGTGAATGGGTGCCGTCAGAATGAGAGTCCAAACACCTGATAAAAACTTCACAATAATCCACAAATAATCCACACCACTCCAGTCCATCAGTTCACATCTTGAGAAGACAAAAGCTGAAACAAATCCATCATTAAGACGTTTTTAACTAAAATATATAGTTAAAGTTCATAATCCATAATGATGCTTCCTCCAGTGAAAAAGTGGTCTGGTCTGAATCAGGAGAGAAATCTGCACAGATCAAGCACCATTTACAAGCAAAACAGCTCTAAACTTTAACACTTTTTTTTTCTTCTCAAGATGTTATCTGATTACTTGTGGATTACTCTGAAGTTTTTATCAGCTGTTTGGACTCTCATGCTGACGGCACCCATTCACTGCAGAGGATCCATTGGTGAGACAGTGATGGAATGACACATTTCTACAAATCTGATGAACAGGCCTGATGGCCTGAAGGTGAGCACATTTTTTTTTGGATGAACTATTGCTTTAACACACGTCTAACTGAGTTGCAACTGCTGCTTTCTATTCAATTTCTAGACTCTCCTGGACTTCACGTGAACTCTCAGAACGTGATGGGATTCGAGAACGGCAGCGTCACCATCACCTGCTACCATCAGGAGCAAAGTATTGTGAAATGGTGTAAGTTTGGAGGTCAGTGCATTACAGGAGCGTCTGGGACGTTAGACGGCGCCTCGGTTGAGATCAGATATGGTCTGAGAAACACGACTGTGAGGATGAGCGGACTGAAGATAGAGAACACAGGATGGTACTGCTGCTCAACAGAAGACCTGCAGATGCCTGTTCACATCGCTGTAGATGAGAATGAGAGCAATATGAGTCTGGTTATGGCAAAGTCTGTTCAGATCTCACCCGGCCCTCGCAAAAGGTAATGATCCTTAATATAACGGCTCGTTTACTCGCTCGTGCTGCTTTAAATTCGTACGACCGTCTTTCTTCGGGGCGAACCTTTTCAGCCTTTTGACCTAAAACACTTCTGAACAGTCCCACTGAGACTTCAGGTTAACATCTCAATAGTTTACTGACACATTCACATGTTCACGGTTCTCTGACGTCAGTTAATACTCTCTAAAAAATGATGGGTTAGAAACAACCCAGCAGTGGCTGAAAAAAGGACAAACCCAGCGATTGGGTTGTTTTCACCGGGCGGTTAGGTTAAATGTTAAACCCAACCTTTTGGGTAGTTTTATTTAACCTTTTACGTTTCCCTCACTATATTACAATTAAATCCTAATCTAATCATGATAAACTATATATCGTTGGAAAGGTCTGAGACTCCTAAGTAGATATTTTACCACTGTTTTTTGTTACAAATTATGTAGGAACAGTAATAGATTAATTTATCATAACAAGTGTTCTGACCTTTGTCACCAAGGTGCAAGTGTTCGTTGCCTTTTCCCCCTATCATCTTTTAGAAATGATCATAAATTATATATCACTTAAAATTTAAAAACCTCAAAATTCATCCTTTGAAAGCCATTTTAAAATCTGACATTGCATTACTGTGGAAATGGTACTTCAAAAGCATGTTAGAAAATGTATTTGTTCACGAATTATAACACTTTAAGTTTGGATTTCATACACTTTCATGTGTATGTTCAAAAATGGGGGTGAAAATTAAAGGGTTTAACTCAGCTATTGCTTAAAAAGAACTATAGCTGCCTTAAAATGAACCCAAAATAGGTTGTGAATTAAAAAATAGACACACAATTACTAGAAGCATCAGCAATAATCAAAAGGTGAACATTTAATAAGCATTTTAAAATACGTTAATATGTTTATGATTTAATGATTATTTATTCAACTTGATAATAAATCTTAATTTACTGAACATAGTAACAAATGGTAATTTCCAACCTATTTTGGGTTCTTTTTATTAGAAAAAAGAAATAGTTATTTTTAAGCAATAGTTGAGCTAAATAAAACTACCCAGAAGGTTGGGTTAAACATTTAAACCAACTGCTGGGTCAAAACCACCCAATATCTGGGTCTGTCCATGTTGTTTTAACACAGCATTTTTTAGAGTGCATGCAGGTAAACTAACGTGAGTGTTTTACTAGATTATGATTTTTTAAATTTTATTATTTACGTATTTTTAGCTTTTTATCAACTCCCAATCCCCAGTTAAAAATGTGTCAGTGGAACACAAAAGCAGATATATATATTTTTGATATTGTTGTTTTTGAAAATGTCCAGACTGCTATTTTCCATACAATTAAAGCATATAGTGGCCAGATGGTGTCAAATAAAAGTCTTTTGCGTTCAAAATAAAAGTTTATTACTTACAAGTTATATGGGCTGCTTTTTGATTAAATGCATTGTTTTAAGGAAAAGAGCAGCTTGAACATTTGTTGAAATATCTGCTTTTGTGTTTTTTCAGAAGAAATAACATGCAGGTTTGGAATAACATGAGAGAGAGTAAATGATGACAGAATGATCACTTTTGTGTCAATTGTCTCTTTAAACCATTTATGTCCATTTCAAATGAAAGGATATGTAATTTTGCAAAGCTGTTAACATTGACATGATGCTGTGTATTGCGTTTAAATCTCTTCATTAAATCTCTGTTGTATTTTAGGACGGCTATTTTATTTCTGTTGCCTGTGATTTTGGAAATTCTCCTGATCATAGTCATTTACTCTGCACTGAGACTGTTTAAGTTTTGCAAAAGAAGTAAGTTGTTTACTTGCATCTTTAGTTTTGTGACCCTATGTAAAGTCAGAGTATTATTCAGACAGTGTGACGCTGTTCTCGTAGGGTTTTTCCAGTCGGTGAATGAGGCGGAGGAGGGTCAGTACGTGACGATGCACAGGAGTCAGTCATCGCGTGTGAGTTCAGCAGCACAGCATCATCACAGTGATTCAGCAATAGTGCTGCAATAGTTCAGAGGAAAACCTGTGCTCCGTTACATTAAAAACAAACCGCAGACTGAACAAATTCTAAGAAAGCTCACTGTTTCTGTTTTCTGTTCACTGTCAGTCATACGGCTGTGCTGATGGGGAAGAAGTGTATGTAAATATGGCTGGACTCAAAACAAACAGTGAGGTCTGGATATTCACATTTGCCTTTAATCTTTGCCTTTTATACCATAGTAAAACACTGCTGAAGAACACTGTGTGTGTGTGTGTGTGTGTGTGACAGATACCTGCTTCCATTCAGAAATCCACCAGACCAGCTTTGGTCAAAAAAAGTGATTTATCAGAAATGATAAATACTTACATTTTCTTCATGTTTATTTGGTTAATATGCTTTAAAACACAAACTGGTTGCTAACCGTGTCTTGTTTTTCTCCTCTAGTCTCTGAGAGAACCAGATTATGTGAACATTTTGAAGACGTGTGAGTCTAGATGTTTTGTTTATTATCAGTTTCTTTAATATCATCCATTGGCCATAAATCCAGTTGTTACATCACAGAAAACCATTCCATAGTTAATAAGAGATTATTCAAAGCTATATTCATTAAGCAAAACATCCTGCTCTGGTTTATTATTACAGAACTGAATGAACTTCCATATTAAATACACTAATGTTCTGAAGTTTAGGGTCAGTAAGATTAGTTAATGTTGCTGAAATAAGTCTTTTCTGCTCACCAAGGCTGCATTTATTTGATCAAAAATACTGTAAAATTGTAAAATTGTATTTTAATTTCAAACAGCTGTTTTCTAAGTGAATATCTGTTAAACTGTAATTTATTTCTGTGATGTGCAGCTGAATTTTCAGCATCATTACTCCAGTCTTCAGTGTCACATGATCCTTCAGAAATCATTCTAATATGCTGATTTGCTGCTCAACAAACATTTCTGATTATTAGCAATGTTGAAAACAGTTGTGCTGCACAATATTTTTGTGGAAACTGTCATTTTATTTTTCAGGATTCACAAATTAATAGAAGAACATCTTTGATGAATTTTTAAAAATCCTTAAGAAAAGTATCCTAAATGTGCACACAGTATGACCTGTATGAATGATCAGCACTGATCTACAGTATGATGAGGATGTGACCGTTGATTGGATGGTATTGGTTACTGTATTCAGATTGTGTTTGATTTGTTTTGTTTTTGACTGTCATCAGGAATGGAGGAGTGAATTTGTGGTGTGATTCAGCATCTGTTTACTGGAGTTTCTCCAATCTCAACCAAACCTGAGCGCTGTGTTGAAGAGACTGTATGAAGCAGGCAGGGGCGTTTTATTTAAGCCACAGGGAACATCTCTGCAATTTATTGCAACACCTTCATTTATAAGCCAAGGTCATGGATTTGATTCCAAGGGAATGCATGGACTGAAAATGTGAACTTGAATGCAAAGTCATATTGGATAAAAATGTTTGCCAAGTGCATTAATGTAAATGTAAATACAGTTTGAATATCAGAGGTTTTACTCGTCTAGTGTGAGTTTTTTCATGTGTTCATGAAAACTGGACGGTCTTCATGTTTGGTTTGGTCTGAGACGCTGAGGCTCTAATAATCAGGTTGATACAAATTTTCCTAGTGTTATGAGAGTCAATTACGTACAAAATGTACATTTAATTGCATGCATAAAACATCATAATGTTACAATAATTTAGTTTGGGCTTTAAGAGTCTCCAGGCACAAAACAGGATTAAACGCAGCGAGTTTTCTGCTTGCGGCGCACGTTACAGCCCTGACAATCGCTGATGTGTTTTGTGTGTCAGATACACCCAAACAGCCTTATTAGGCCAGAAAAAAATATTTATAGAAGGGGAAGGAAAAATACTGGATTTAAAACAACATGTCATTAATTTTACAGATAGGACCCTAAAACTAGCCAATACAGAACATGAAGGTAAACACAAATGCAATGTAATGTAAATAGAAAGAGGCACTGGAATCCTGTTATTGATGATGTAGGGCTGAATATATCTGCATGTTTACTGAAACCTGGACTAGATATGAATGTGTCAAGCAACACTGAAAAAAGCGAGTACATTTCACAAATGATTACAAAGAAATGTCAAGTAACACTGAATGAAGTGTAAAATTTCAAACTGAATTAGTACTTTCTTGTAAAATGTACTCTAATAATCTTTAATTTACTTACAGCGTGTGTACGGTGAAGTTAAAGGTTTGTTCGTGTGTGTTTGTGTGTGTAATGACAGACTGATTCCTCAAGGGGGCCTCAGAGACATTCATCACCAGTGTCACAATAATGCTGTTTGCATTCATGATTACATGTAATATGTGTGACCATGACCCTGTTTATAGATATTTTATAACAGTGTTATTAAACATAAGACGAAAGAGTCGCACTGTGCTGTATTGTTGATTATCAGTGTTCTGCTGTGGAGGAACTAATAGATCTTTCATCCTGATTCATTTCAACTCGTTCATCATGTATTAATTAACTTCAGTCCAGTCTGGTCTGCAGGTTCAAGAGGGTTTTGTGCAGGACCAGAGAACTACATAAAACCAGCAAACTGGCTTCAGCTGATTCAAGAGGCTGTTTTGTTTGTTTTTCAGAAGCTTATGATGAAGTCATGACCGCTGTGATAAATAATGAAGAGTTTCATTTAATTAACAGTCATGCTAATCTATCAGTGATTAAGCGGTCAGATCTGTCCTTCATGTGATGATTCTCCATAAAGAGCTGAATGATTTATAATGCTTTCGACTGCACTTAACATTTCATGAAGAAAATGTGGGTGATGATAAGAATTTCCCCATTGTTGTGCAAGTCAGAAGCTTTACTATTTGTACCCTTGTGAAAAAGAAGTGCACTTAACTGTACTGAATGCGCACTTGTAGTGGACTTTAGATCTTAAAGTGATAGTTGACCCAAAAATAAAGATTATAATTACTCACCCTCACGTTGTTCCAAATTCATAAGACCTTCGGAACTTCGGAAGACAAATTAAGAAATTTTAAGAAACCCATGAGCTTTCTGACCCTGCATAGACATGAGGGCGAGTAATTAATGACAGAATTTTCATTTTTGGATGAACTATACCTTTAAGCATTAAAAAAGTATACAATGTTAATGAAATAAAAAACCTTAAATGACTCAAAAAGAGAGTTTCGTGACTGCTTCTTAACACACTTAAGTGCACTTTTAAAGCGTCAAGTTAAAGGTTTGATTAAAAAAAGACATTTAACTGTATTGTGTTATTGGATATTACTTTTAAAGTTATTAAAGAAATTACATCAAAGTTTATTTTAGCTGATCATAATTGCTTGTCAGTACATTCAGCAGAACTTGAACCATATTTCAAAAACAACAGAAGTAATTATGAAATGACATATGAAGATGTACTGAAGTAATGTACTTCAGTCAAAACACTTTTCGGTTCAGCTAATTGCATTTAATATCAATTTAAACAATACACTCTCATTTAATTGCAATTAAAATGTCATTAAGACTCATAATATTTCTGTAATATGTTTAGAAGTATTCCTGCTATTCCTTTCTTTTCACAAGGGCAATTAGCCATTACCAAGACTATTTGAGTGGTTACTAGAGTATGCCAGGTGGTTACTAGGGTGTTACTAAGTGATTAACCAGCAGTTTTGTGTGGTAGCAGCTTTTCATGATTTTGTAATCTTGGTTTAAACTGGTCTAATCTTTGGTATTTAAAGTCAGCTATTATTGGCCACAATAAACGTTTCAAATGCGCCATTAAATTATAGTTCAAATCTGTAGTCGTCATCTCATCAAGAGTACAGCAGTTCTGCGTGGAGCCGTATCAGCTGAGAGCGAGCTGAACCAGTGTTGCCAAGTCCGTGATTTTCTGGGCTACTTTAACACTGTTGCCGCAGGTTGAAGTGACCTCAATAACGCGATTAGTCTAGAATTGAGTAGCAACTGGATGAGTTTTGTTGTGAAAACCTGCCAATCCTGAGCTGAAGCTCTCTTTAAATCATGAGTCTGATATAGGAAGCTGATCCAGGATCAGTCTGACAGAGTCAGAATGAAACATGCGTTGCGTCACAGCGGGTTCGGTGAGTGTGGGAACCGGGTCCAGGTGGCCGGTGGGGTCTGTGAGTGACAGCTGGCCGTATTCCTCCGGGAGACCCCAGCGCTTCTCATTATCCTGCTCTCTGTTTAATCCCTCCTTCCGCTCGTGTCTCCTGAGCTCTGGCCACCTCTCTCTCTCTCTCTCTCTCTCTCTCTTTCTCTCTCTCTGTTCTGTGTTCAGAGGCGGTAATGATGGAGGATGCACAGATGGTTCGGGGCAGGGCTCTGGATCTACCTGTGCGGACAGCTGGTGACGTCCCATTAACACTTAAAGAGAGGTCTGCCACTGTCACCTGAGCACCGGGAGGGCCCTGGCAGCCCGCGTCAAAACAGCAATCAGGAAAACGAGACAGAGTGAGAAAATGAGAAAATAATGTTCTACGCGCTCTGTTTTGGACTGAGCGTCACCGACACAGATCTTTTCTTCAGTATTGTAGTTGTAAGGCGGGGTTTGGTTCTGTATACGAGTTGTTGATTGGATGTTGAGATGTGGGCGTGGCACTCAGTGCTCAAAGGGGCGGGGTTTAAAATGATTGAAGAAGTCCTGCACACATCAGCGGAGAGAAGACTGATGCTTCACTGGAAGATCTAGTTATAATATTCTGACTGAACATCAGGGTTTGTACAAGGTGCTAAAAGTGCTTGAATTTGACTTTTTGAAATTTGCTTTTTGAAAAGGCCTGGAAAACAGCAATATTTCTGAAGACGTACTTGAATTGTTTGAATTATTGAAAGAAATTATTGAAATTGTCAATAAGCACATCTTTTCTTGCAAAATTTACGCAATTAAAAAAAAAACATTTTTCGCTTATTTCAAAACAGTCGAGCTAGGCAAGTAGTGGTACTGACAGTGTTGTGTAAACATGGCTGAAGACGCGAAAAGAGCAACAGATGAACCAAATCATTTGAGTCACTTACGCTGGAACGGCGAAGTTGCAAAGTTCAGATCTAAGTCAAATGATTCATGATCTGTGCTCCAAGTCCTGATCTGAAACGATGGTTTGTGACTCATTATTCAGATCAGGACTTAAGAGCATGGATCACTTCACTTTAATTTTGCCATTTTTTATTAGTATATTTTTATTTATCTGTTTCTCTTTTTTAAAAATTTGAAATAAAAGATATTGTTCAGGAAGAGAGATCTCTAACTGAAGTCTGTATGAACCATGAAACATTTCAATGTTAAAACTTTTTTAATAAAACATACATGGATGACTTGTTCAATAGATGATTGAAAGGAATAGTTCACACGAAAGTGAAAATGTGCTGAAAATGTGCTCATCCTCAGCTCATCCAAGATTAGGACGAGTTTGTTTGTTCATCAGATTTGTAGAAATGTGTCATTCCATCACACAACGGATCCTCTGCAGTAAATGGCTGAATGAGAGTCCAAACAGCTGATAAAAACATCACAATAATCCACACCACTCCAGTCCAACATCTTGAGAAGACAAAAGCTGAAACAAACCCATCATTAAGACGTTTTAAATTCAATCCATAATCCATAATTACACTTCCTCCAGTGTAAAAGGCCGTCTCCTGTTGTCTCTCACATCAAAGTCCAGCCACATATTTGTTTAGAGCTGTTTTGGCTTGTAAACAGTGCTTGATCTGTGCAGATTTCTCTCCTAATTCAGACCAGACCACTTTTTCACTGGATGAAGTGTTTTAGTTAAAAACGTCTTAATGTTGGATTTGTTTCTTTTGTCTAGCACACCATTTCCTCAACAAGTCTTGACGTATTATTTATGTCTGTAGTATGAATAGCGCTGAAAGAGTTACACGTAACAGTTGAATACTTTTATCCTCAGCAAACCGTGTAAAAATAATTAAAAGCCTAAGTCTACCCATGGGCAGTGTGAATGTGTTCATCTCTCTGGTCTCAACATCGCTCTCCTCCCTTCCAGACACGAATGCCCCGATGAGAGCGTGATTTGGAAAGACTTAAATAACAGTAATTAAGGATAAATGGTGCGTGACCCTCAGCAACCCGTGAGACGCGAGGGAGCGTGAGTGTGTTTGCCAGCAGACGGGCGAGACTCGCAGAGACGAGTGTGACGACAGTCCTGATTCATTTGCCAGTCTAGCTGGAGTCAAACTGTCCTCGTTCACACGTCTGCATCGAGAGCCACGGCCTCAAGAAATCACAAGCTCCTCCGTCAGGATAAAGAGACCACGAGAGAACAAATGCAAGATTTCTCTGTAACTGACCGCCGTGTCTGGTATCTGTGAGGAAGTCTTCTGTTTGGTCACTGGAGTGTGAGTGAAGTCATCCAGACGTTTCCTCTGAACTTCTCATTAACCAGCCAGAAATCCCATAATAAGCAGAACAAATGCCATCAGAGACACTTATGAAACAGGAAATGTGCTTTCAGCATCTGCACGGCTACATCGGGAAAGAACCGGTGCTTTCTGCTGTGATCAAACAACAGTCGCTTCTCGTCAACTCCTGAAGGAAGTTTGGACGTAAAGATTTAACCGGACACTTTTTAAAGTTTAATGCAGCACATCTCCTTAATCTCATAATGAAAGACTTTTCGCTTTTCAAAACACTTTAAAAAGCTTGTTTCTGCCAAAAAAAGTCAGAATTATGATCAAACGTAACAATTAATTTGAACTTTAAGATGTAAACTCAGAATTCAGATTTCACGCCAGTGTGCATTCATTTGGCAACCCCACTGTAACACCCTAGCAACCTCAGATACATTGTGGCGGTTTGTTTCACGAGCAGCACTCTCATTTCCTTCCGATTCTGAGGTTGTATGTCTATGAAATCCAATCGTTTTGATCTCTGTAGATTAGAAGGGCTGTGTTTTGACACAGGCAAAAGGCAATACATAAATGATGCAGTAGATGCTACATCTGCTGCTTTCTCTAAAGTTTCTCTTCTACTTCAATCCAACAGTGCTCAGTTCATAATGTCACACGTTGTACCTCTTTTATTTGCCCAATTAGCACAAAAATGGCGTTATCTTCTTTTGAACATGTGCTTCGTTGAAGAATTACTCTGTGGACCAAAATATTCCCTTAAGTGAAGAGATTTTTTGTTTGCCCTACTTATGGTTAACCCCATTACTGCTTAATAGCGTAGAAAGTTTTTTTTTAGAAGAACACTGTTGCAGCGTGAATTAATGAGTGTTTCTGCGTTTTGGGCTCTAAATGAGGTGTGCGCCAGACGGGCCATTTCTAACACGTCTCAAGGTTAAACACCACACCCATCCTTTGCTAAACCAGGTCAGGTTAATACATATCTGATGCAGATCACTTCTTACGCTCAACAACTACGTTTATAATCACTGCTACCAGCAACAGCTTAAAAATATGCATATTTTAACACTGCTAAAATATTTAAAATGCATTAAAAACTGTTGACTATATAAATCCCAAAATATTCTTGATTTTTTTAACTAATTTAATGGTTGCACAGGAGGGTCTTATCATCGCACCAACCAAATCATCTATAACTGAACTCATAACGCCCCATCCAGCAGCCCGTCTGCACCAGGACGATTCGCCGTCTGTGACGTGAGGAGGATGACCATCCAGCACAGGGTTCCATCAATCACATGAGTTTCTGAGGAATCGTGGCCCTCAGTGAGTGAACTGAAGGGGGAGGGGCCCCTGAATCTGGACCTACGAACACCGATCCAACAACGGGCCCTCATCAATCTCTGGCTCTGGGGGGATGGAGGTTTGACGAGGTCAGATGTTTTGTCCCCTCAGATGAATATATGCATAAGGGACGGCAGAGGAGACACAAAGACGATCTGGACAGATAGATATGCTGTGTGTGTATTCAGTGTGTTTAGATGTTGTTTCATACTCACTTTGGATGAAAAGTGACGATTGCGAAGTGGCCTGTTGCTCTACAGTCACTCACTGATCAAAACAATGATGATTCTGGATCGAAGATCAAGCATATAAAATATTGCATTTGATCCACCTATAATTCTGTAATAACACATATAATCCAACTATACATTTTTTGGTTTACAGTCTTGATTCATCGTCATTGTTGCTTTAATGCTGTACTAATTTAGATCAGTTATCAGTAAAGCATTACATTATGCTTTTACAGTAGTAACTTCACAATCTATAGTTGTTTGGGCAGAAGTTCTAGTTACCATGTTATTATATTCACATAGCATGGCGTTTACGCGACATGAAGCAAACTGCCATGTTTTTCTATTGTTTTTTCTATAGTATTCATCAAAGTACCTTGGAGAATGTAAATACCCTGGCAAATGAACCTCTGCACCATGGTACATTTCTAAATTACGAACTAAAGCTATAGTTATTTGAAATCCACTGAAGAACACAGCTGAGCTGCTATAGTACATTTCACAAAAATAGGATTTGATAGTCTCTATGCTTTCTTGATGAATATATACACACTATCAGTCAAAGGTTTTTGCTTATTAAGAATATGAAGATTATCAATGTTTTTTAAAGAAGTCTCTTCTGCTCACCAAGCCCGCATTTATTTGATATGAAGTACAGCAAAAACAGTAAAAATGTGAAATATTTTTACTATTTAACGATTTTCTATTTGAATGTATTTTAAAATGTCAATTATTTCTGTGATGTGCAGCTGGATTTTCAGCATCATTACTTCAGTCTTCAGTGTCACATGATCCTTCAGAAATTATTCTGAAATCATAGTATTCTGATTCTGATTTGCTGCCCAACAAACATGTATTATTATTATGTTGAAAACAGCTGAGTAGAATTGTTTCAGGTTTCTTTGATAAATAGAAAGTTCAGAAGAACAGCATTCATCTGAATGTCTTTATCATCACTTTTGATCAGTTTAAAGCATCCTTGCTCAATAAAATCATTAATTTCTATGAATTTCTTGCCTCAAAAATATATATATATATATATATATATATATATATATATATTACATTATATATTTGTATAAATATAATTTTTTTATTTTTTATTTTTTTGGTGAAAACTTATATATTTATGACTTTAATTTCAGATAAATGCTGATCTTTGGATCTTTTGATTCATTAAAGAATTTAGAAAAAAATGCACTCATACTAGAACGATTTCTGAAGGATCATGTGACACTGAAGACTGGAGTAATGATGCTGAAAATTCAGCTGCGCATCACAGAAATAAATTACAGTTTAAAATGTATTTAAATAGAAAGCAGTTTTTTTGAATAGTAAAAAATATTTCACAATATTAATGCTTTTGCTGTGCTTTGTATCACATAAATGCAGGTTTGGCGAGCAGAAGACAATTCTTCATTAAAATGCATTATACATCATACATTAAAAATCTTACTATTTAAAAACTGGTAGTGTATATATAGCTAAGTTTAGTCCGTCATTATTACTCCAGTCAGGAATTTTGGTGAATGTCCAGTTGCCATGGTCAGACATATTTATAATATTGGAAAGAGGAAAGAGAAGCGAGCACAGCCAAAAGCAATCAGACAGAAGAGGACAGGAATGTGTTCTTATGCAATGAGCGGGTGTTATTCTCCAGCTGAGCTCCAGACGGGCGGAGAGGAGGCTTTTTACTCCGCTGGGCGGGGATCGGTGTCGCTGCGCTCAGCCAATGATCGCGCGGCTCCTCTTCCCTTTTCTCTCGGTGTGTTCCTCTCACTCCTCCGGCGCTCGGTCCGCCTCATACTCAACTACTGGAGTCTCGCAGAAGAAGCGTGAGCGAGGAGGATGAGGATGAGGATGATGATGATGATGATGAGGATGAGGATGAGGATGGATGCAATACCGTGTCGTCTCGTGTTTTTAGCCCTGTTCTTTGGAGCCAGGATCCAACACACAGAAGGTACGAGCAGCGGCGCGTCCGTCCGTGCGGTTTTGTGCAGTGAATGCCGTTCGTCCGGGGGCCATCGGAGGGTTGCTCTTTGTTTGCAAGCAACTGCAGCCCCAAAGAGAGTCTTTCTGCAAAGATGGCGCAGGTCAGAGCGCGACAGACAGGCAGAGAGAAAGACAGAGAGATGCTGTCGGTACAGGCTCCTTTATTCCGTCGCGAATGAGAAGAAAAGCGGCGAAAGCGCCGAAAACTCCTTTGTATCACACCTGATTGCGTTCGGAAGCGGAGCGGACTGAATCCGTTCACATGTGTGTGTTTAGGTGATTCACGTGTGGGTAATGCTGGAGGGGTTTACACTCTGATTGTAGGTGATTGTGTTCGTGCTTATCAGTTTAATGATCAGAAGCTCGTCTGGCAGGACAGTGACACACACACACACACACTCTCATCCTGCCTCGAGGCGTTGTATTTTCAGTCGAAACGGGCGTATCTAGCTTTTAAACTCGTTTCATAAATAGATGATATCGACGAAGTGTTCGTAAATCAGTTTGTCGTTACTCGCTCCTGAAACGCTAGTCCAACTTTATTTTGGTCTCGCTTTATAATCGTCAGTTTGACAAACAACTCATAACTAGCTTTTAGTTTAGTGTTTACCAGATACAACAGTTGTTTTACTTATTTGCTCTTATTTGATTAAATAAACAATCTTAAAATACGCCATATAGGGAGTTTTTTACGTATTTAGCTAGCTAGATTGGGCTAACTGCCCAGATAACTCTTAAACTGCGCTTGAAGTGCTGCTAGCGCTTTAAAAGTTCTAAACCGAGTGAATTTCGATCAGAATGTTTCTTTAATGTACTTTCTTTCGCATTTGTTATATTTAAAAACGGTGTTTCGTCATCTCGTTTGACTTTTGTATACGCTATTAGCTGTTAGCTGTTTGGCTAACTTGTTTCCACTTAGTTCTGCTTAGTTTGAAAACCGAATTAATATGCTAACAACACAAAAAGGCTAGTTAACTGGTAATGTCTGCCCGAAGTGTCTCCATTTGTGTTTGTATTATAGCGTAAACATATATATTTTTAGGAATAGTGATTTATTTGCTGCCTGTAATAGCTGCCCGTTTTAGTGTGGGAGAAATCGATCAATCGCAGTAGTAATTATAATGATAATAGTAATGTAAACACACAGGATGATGTCAGATGTTTGTGAATGTAGACTGTGGCTGTCTCAAATCCTCGTGTGCTGACTAGCTAGACAGCATGAGTGGGTGTCTGGTGTGCCACACTGTTGCCTTTTACACCACAGCACATTCTGCAGGAGTATTTATACATGTACCTGTGATGCCCTGTGGGTTTGTTCTGCTTCTTTATCTGTTTTGTCACATGCACTTTGACTGCAGACTTGAGCTTGTGTCACACTGGCTTGAATAATTCTGCTTTGTCTGAGGCACAGTTATTGTCACATGCGTTTATGGCCAGGTGACGTGCATTTGTGTCACCTTCACTAAATCAGGGAGTGCTGCTTTATTGGCACGGTGTGAATCATGAATGTCAGGAGAGCAGTGATGTTTAAAGTCAACATGAAATGGCGTTTGCAATCCATTTTGTGTTGCATATTAACTAATAAATAATGTTGGTCGTTGTTTCATGTTTGCTGTAAATGCATGATTTGAAAAACACCTTAAATGATTCAGCGGAATCAAACTGTCAAAATGTTGATTATCACAAAATTAACGAACTTATTCCTCACTTAAATAAAAAAAGGCGAGAATTGAGGATAAGGTCCGTCCACACCAAGAACATTAACTAAAGATAACGATAATTGGTGTGTTCAAGTTCTCCTGGGAAGTCAGTATTTACGAGTTGACAGTTGTAATTACAATGTCACGTGTGTTCATGTCGCTTTGGTCGGAGCAAGATACTGATGCACCTTTTCTACAAAAAAATCGGAAGCACTTTACAGTGTGTTATATTAGTTAATGTAGGAACTAACATGAATGAACAGTGAACAATACATGTATTAAACTACTAATAATTGTTAATGTTAGTTATTAAAAAATGCAGGCGTTCATTGTTTGTTCATGTTAGCTCACAGTGCATTAACTAATGTGAACAAACACGACTTGTGATTTTAATAACGCATTAGTAAATTCTGAAACATTAACTAAGAGTAATAAATGCTGTAGAAGTATTGATCATTCTTAGTTCTTGTTAACTCATATAATTAACTAATGCTAAGTAATGAACTTTTATTATAAAGTGTTACCAAAAAATCAACAAGATTTTTAAACTTTTTTTCTACAAAATGATGTGTAAAGAATGTGCATACATCTGCTGTTTTGTGCATGCATTCAACTTATGAAGGTGCTGTACATTGAATCACTATACTATTGAAATATACAAAATGATAATTTTTTTAAGATGCAACTTAGTTTTATTGCAAATGATAAAAAAATAAATGTTTTGTCGTCTGCTGCATTAAATGCTCAAGCTCTTTAAAGCAGGATGGATTCTGATTGGCTGTCAAGCTGGGAAAAAAATAATTCTGAAAGTGATTCATGGTTATTCACTCTCCTCATAGAATTAGAACGATTCTCACTTTGTAGTTATTAATGTAGTTATTGTCCTTGGTATTTTTATTTGAGCTGTGAAGTTGTTCTCGTCATTTTGGGCGTCATGTTTGATTGGGAATGACTATTGCATATTGTTGGCATCTTATGCATTTACTTTTAAAACAGTTTTTAAATTTCAAAGCAAGTGCTTCATTGTAACTTTAGATTTAGGATTTAGTTTTTTTTTGTTCTAGATTGATTTTTGCAGTTATCAATATTATGCCACTAGTGCGATCGTTTGATCTTGTGTTGAACCCAAATCACGTGTGAAATGGATGGGATTGTATCCTACTAATGTACATTAGAGAAAAGCATTGTTGGACTGTGTTTAAATGCACATCACCTGAGCATCTCTCAGCAGTTTGGCTGGCAGATGCATGACTAATACGTAATGAGGCCTCATCCAGAGACGCAGATTTAAGCCCAGTTCAGAGGCTCATCTCTGGATCGAGCGTCTGATACATGTTCACTGCAATAATGTTGCCTTTGGGACGAGAATCTAAAGTATTTTTGTGACCCCGAACCGCCTGTTGTCCCGGCTTAAAGAACCAAAACTAATTTGAGAAGTTGCATTAGTGCCAGCTGTGAGCGAATGGAGAGGTAGCGATGCGTTCAGACGGCCTTGCCTTTGGCAGAGCTGCTATTTTGCAGTGATGCTGGCTTTTAGAAGTATAGCTGGCTCAGGGAAATAAATAAAACGCTACGAGGCTTCGGTATATCTAGAGCATTTTATGTTAGACTTGACTTTGGGCTCTTAAAGTGACAAAGTAATAGAGTTTTCAGGCTTTCATTTTAAAGTAATAGACTACGGTTACGGGTGACAATTTACTTTTAAGCAGCGCTCCTTTTGTCTGTCTCTGAGAGTTGAATTTGGCATTATTCACATTTTGCAGTTAATAACGGCCACATTTGCATCTTCTGAATAGCTCGTCTTGAAGTGATAGCGGTGCGAGTGTCTGTTTTATTAAAACGCTGCTCTACTGACACCGTAAGAGCTGCTCTCATGCCGTCCATTTGTTGTCTGTATTTACTTAAGTAATTTGGGTTAAGTGCCCTCCCTGGGTTCCCGTGTTTCAGCCATCTCAAGTCATTTATCTCAAAGTCAGCTCTGACTGTTCAAAACACGCTTCCATTGGGATGAAACCGAGGCCTCGTCGAGCTCTTCCCCGCAGACCGCAGCGCTCTCAGCTTCCCGTATTCGATCGGCCGGCCGTACCTGTTGGAGTAATCCCGTATCACTTTACAGCGTGTTATTATACGGACGTTCAGACTGTGGGATTTGTGGTTTGGATGCAATAGGATAGTGGCGTGATTAATGGCCTCTGTCAAAGCACATAAATCAAGCGTTTCTGCAACTTGCACTGTCAACATATCAACATTGTGTGTAGAAAATCATGCATACACAACACTTTATGCATTGCTTCATCCAAAAAGTGAACATTTAATCATTCTCATGTCATTGCAAACCTGTTTAACTTCTGGAAATGCTGAAATATGCTGCTTTTTTAAAAAAAAAAAAAAAATGAATACATTTTTATTCACCAAGGATGCATTCAGCTGAGTGACAGTAAAGACATTTGTAATGTTACAAAAGATTTCAAATAAATGTTGTTCTTTTAAACTTTCTATTCATCTGTAAATCCTGGAAAATAAAATGTATGATGGTTTCCACAAAAATATTGCGCAGCATAGCTGTTTTCGACATTGATCATAATCAGAAATGTTTGTTGAAGGATCATGTGACACTGAAGACTGGAGTAATGATGCTGAAAATTCAGCTGCGCATCACAGAAATAAATTACAGTTTAACACATATTCACATAGAAAACAGCTGTTTCACATTGTAAAAATATTTCACTATTTTTACTGTTTTTGATCAAATAAATGCCTGTGTGAACAGAAAAAAATCTTTTAGAAACATTACATACTTTAGCCAACCACAAACTTTTGAACACAGTGTACTGGGACAGATGTTGTTGTTTAGAAATTACCAGCAACCATCATAAAAGTGGTACATGTGACTCATGCAGTAAATATTAAGCATTTCCCTGAAGTCATACAGTGGCTTTATATGAGGAAAAGACCAAAATTAAAGTCATTATTCCACTAAAAAACTTCACACAATTGGTCAAGAGATAGGCCACAACCAGTTGCATTTGTAGTCATTAACATCAAAACTGGTAATTAATGACTTGGAATATACTTTTATGCTGCTTATTTGTCTTTAATTTGAGCTCAACAGCACCCATCCTCATTTGTTTCAACATTGTACATATTCGTTCTGAAATCTGCTGAAGATCACACTGAGCAGTGTTTTTAAATATTGGCTTTCAGAAGCTGTTTCAGAATCATTCTTATGTTTGGAACAAGATCAGAGGTAGTAAATGATGACCGAATTTTCTTTTTTTTGGGGTTAACTAACCATTTAAATGGCTCAAACGAATCTGAATCTGTGAAAGAGAACAAGTGTGTGTCCAGTGAGCTATCCCTGTTGGGATGCTTTTGTGTCGGTGAAGCGCTGGAATCCAGTCCTGCCCTCCATTCCACTCGTTAGTTTCACTGGCTGATCTGAAAGGGAGCTCTGCCGGTTTTACGGCGTTCTCCTCCCGCCTCCTGCAGCTCGTTTCCTCGAGCGGAGACGCTGCCTGTCCGGCGGGCAGGTTTATGATCCCCGTGTGCCTCCGAGGAGCCTGGAGCGCCGGGTATTTATAAGGAACGGTCCGTCATGTGCTCTGACACGCCAGCAATTAGCAGAGCCTCGGGCAGAGAAAAAGTCTGCCCGGAAAAGCTGGTGTTTGACGCTTTACTGGCCTTTCTCTCTGAAGGCTTATTAGCGCGTCAGCTTCACTCAGGTTCCGGAGTGTCCTAGAAAAGCCGTCTCCCGCTAACTCGTACTCAGGAAAGATACGCCCACAGACGGGCCGCAGTCGAGACGTCCCCAGGAAACGGAGGAAGCGTGGAGCTGCGTGCGCAAACTCAGACGTTCCTCTGTGATCGCCAGATGCTCACAACTGGGTCACTGTCAGTGGAAACAACAGTTTGGTCCGTCTTATAAACCTTCCTTGGCAGTGTCATGCTGAAGTCATTGTAATCTTTCTTGTACAGTCATACACTATTCATCTAATATCCAGCTTCTCATATGCCCTCAGCACAAATTATAGGAGTAACTTCCATTAAACTGTAAACAGTCAGCAAGAGATTCACTCTATAAGCACATTTTCAAAACAACAAGATTTTGTTATTCGACTCATTCTTCAAACATCCAACATTCAAAAGACATTTGTGGACCACAAAACCAGTCAGAAGGGTCCGTTTTTTTTGAAGTTGACATTTATACATAATCTGAAAGCTGAATAAATAAGCTTTCCATTGTTATATCTTCATGGAACATGATCTTTACTTAAAGGAGAAGTCCACTTTCAGAACAACAATTCACAGATAATGTACTCACCCCCTTGTCATCCAAGATGTTCATGTCTTTCTTTCTTCAGTCGTGAAGAAATTATAATTTTTGAGGAAAACATTTCAGAATTTTTCTCCATATAATGGACTTCATTGGTGCCCCGATTTTGAACTTCCAAAATGTAGTTTAAATGCAGCTTCAAAGACTCTAAATGATCCCAGACGAGGAAGAAGGGTCTTATGTAGTGAAACAATCGTCATTTTTTTTCAGAAAATAAAAATGTGTATACTTCTTAAGCACAAAAGCTGGTGTAGCACAGGCTCTGGGATGCGCGTTCACGTACTATTGAATCACGACGGAAGGTCACGCTGAACTACAGACCCAGTGTTTACAAAGCGAACGCGCAGAGACTAAGAAAGTGCAAGTAAGTCAAACACTGTTTACAAACAAAAAGGTACAACGATGTCGGATGATTCTGAAGTTGTAGGAGAAAATAAGATGGAGTTTTTCACCCTGCTCTACCTTTTTGAGCTGGAGTACACAGACCATGAACTTACACGTGATTCGAAGACGTGATTCGTAGTAGTGATGGGAAGTTTGGATCATTTTACCGTCTGGGACCTTTGAGTCTCGTTCAGCAAAATGAATGAATCTTTTTTCGAGTCATTTCGTTCATTTTAGCAAAATCTGCATCACGTGACGCCCCATAAGATGAACGAACGACTCAAAACCCAAAGACTCGAAACAGATGAACTAATTCCAGTACAGAACCTAATAGGATGTTGCGAATGCATGACTGAATGAATCACTCCCCGAGACGACTCGTTCTTCTGAGTCACATTAAAGATTCATTCAAAATGGAAGAATTGTACAAAAATGACCCATGGACGCGCATCCCAGAGCCTGTGCTACACCAGCTTTTGTGCTTAAGAAGTATACACATTTTTATTTTCCGAAAAAAATGACCAAACGTTTCGCTAGATAAGACCCTTCTTCCTCAGCTGGGATCGTTTAGAGCCTTTGAAGCTGCATTTAAACTACATTTTGGAAGTTCAAAATTGGGCACCAATAAAGTCCATTATATGGAGAAAAATCCTGAAATGTTTTCCTCAAAAAACACAATTTCTTCACGACTGAAGACAGAAAGACATGAACATCTTGGATGACAATGGGGTGAGAAAATTATTTGTAAATTGTTGTTCTGGTGTTTTTTCAGACTAGTAAAAAGAAAACATCCAAAATACCCTGTTAGGCATTTATTTTCTAGCACTTAGATTTCAATTACAATACATATTTTTAAAGGCTGTTTCTCAAAATAAGTTTTTCTCTTACATTCAGCCATAAATCTCCACTTCAGCAGCACTCACACACACCAGACTTTACATTTTTGTTCCTGTGTATATCCTGAAGGTTTTTACGAAGGGATTTGTTCATATATAATTTTATTCAACATTTTATTCCCCTCAAAAAACTGTAAAAACCTATTGTTTTCTAAGTATTTTCTGAATTATGGAGTGACAAAATGAAAAAATTCCCCCTGTAAAAACAGAGGGAGTCTAATATGTCAAAAAAATTAAACAAGAATTTTGAAACTGACTTCATCCAGTGTTTAGATTTTTGTACTAGAAATGTATGCAAATTAGTGCATATTTCATTAAATAATACATAATTTGCATATTTAAAACTAACGTTTTGGAAAACTGGTAATACAAAAAAATGTTTTAAATTATCGATGTGATCAATCAACTAGGTGATAACTATTAGTTAATTTTTTTTTTTTACCATATTCACCTGCAGTGTCTCGCCTTAATATCCTAATAATTTTTTGGCATAAAAGAAAAATCAATCATTTTGACCCATACAATGTATTGTAGGCTATTTCTACAAATATTCCTGTTCTACTTAAGACTGGTTTTGTGGTCCAGGGTCACATTTGTTGTATATCTGTGTTATTCATATTGTTACAGCAAAATACAAAGAAAACTTAAAATAATCAGTATGAAAACAATGCAGCGAGGATTCTTCTTAAATCATGTCATAGAATAACGTAACGCTTGGTGTTTTACTATCTTAAACAGAACATTTACAGCTCATTCAGTCAAGCTGAGGATTATTTGTAGCACAACCACATGGTCTGAAATGATTTGTTTTGGGTTTTTTGAATGGAAGGTCTCCAAACACAGTCTGAAACACAGTAGACTTGTTAGGAAATCAGTCGATACTTTGCTAATGACCTGTCAGTTGGTTATTTATTTATAACAGCATCTGTCAGAGCTGTGTGTTTCTTCACAAGATGCATCTTTTAAGTAAACCTGATAATGTATTCATAAAGAGGACTTGTTCATCCATCTCTCTGCTGCTCACTGGGGGGGTTTTCTTTGTTTAGCTGTGCAAGTTTAGCTGTTTCACGCTGGAGTTTGTTCTGACTTACTGCCGTCTGTGTCAAATATACATTCCCAGAAAGACTCACAGAAAATGCATCATGTGCTCAAGTAGCGCGCTTACGTTTATAGATATTTTAACTTTTAGCGGGCTTGTTTCCTGAAGCATTTTTCACAATTTAAAAATGTAAAAATTGTCGTTAAAGGGACAGTTCACCCAAAAAAAATAACACTCTGTCATCGTTCACTCAACCTCGCGTCATTTTAAACCTGTATGAGTTTCTTTCTTCTGTCGAACATAAAAGAAGATATTTTGAAGAATGTTGGGAACCAAACATAGTATGGAACTGTTCGAAAGCATGATCAGAGTCAGTCATTGAGATAAACAGAAACATTTATGCTTTCTGCTCATAATATTCTAGCATTTTCAGATCGGTTTAATACGTTTTAGCATACTCGCATCCATTCTCCATGTGAACCTATTATAAATGCAGGCGTTTTTGTGATTGTGGTGTGAATGAACACATACGGGAGAGCCGTCAGATCCGTCCTTACTCTTTATCATGTGCAGACAAAGACGCGTATAGCAGAAGGCTTTGTGGGGGAGGTGGAGGTTGACGGGGTCCATCTGAGATCCTCGCACCCGAACCCACATCTGTCGAGGACAAAGGCCTGGCAATAATGGGCGGATAGGGGTCAGGGGCCGAGCGCTGACCTATGGAAATGACTCTGGGATGCCGTGTGCTGAGAAAAGTGTGCGCTCCTGGACGGGAGTGAAGTGAAGGGGGAAGGGTGCGTCTGGATGCTAGCGCTCTCTCTCTCTCTCTCTCTCTCTCTCTGTGTGTGTGTGTGTGACGTTCACGCTCCTCCCCGTGAGCAGGGATTGCGGTTGCCAGGAAACGCGGCGTAATTAATTCCGCCGCACGCGGAAGGTGAGCCCGAGTTGCTGCGTGGAGAGCCTTTCTTTGATGAAGAACCCACATGATGCAGAGCTCATCTTCGCCTCTTTCCTGTGTTAAATCACTCCGGTCGGCTCCGGAGTGCTTCATTTGTGCCGTTTGGAGTCTGGGTGCACTGTTAGCTTTGGCTGGACTCAGCATTTTCAAGCTTCACTTTCAAGGCAGATTTATGAGCTGACTGTTTACTCCTAGATGCTGATAAAATCCACCTTAAATGTTTTTAAAACTTCAGTCATTCTCTTCTAGCAGAAATATTGATGACTCATCCTACACAACAGTTGTATTGGTCTAAAATGTAATTCTTTCTATGCTGAAAATGTCCCGCCCTCTTATACTTACCATAACCAATGGGCAATTAGCAAATCACGGGCTGTATCCAAAATCAGCCCTTATACCTTATATGCCATTTAAAGGTTAACCAATAGAGGATTTTACCGATAACAGTAACTAGGTTGGGTGGCACTGGACAATAAACAATTAATTGACTGATTAAAAGACGTTATTTAGCTAGCCTGTAACCGCCTAAATCAAGTTATGGCCTAGAGAGTCCAGAGAATTTTAAGTGTTTTTTTTTTTTTTCCAGAATGAGTGAAAATCCTAGGACTAGTTCACAAAAGTAGTTGTCAATCATTTAAGAAATGATTTGATTGTCAGCAGTGATTGTCTGGAATGAGGAGTTCTGTCGTATAATACGAATATTGTGCGTATGTGCGAAAAACTGCACGTCGTGCAATTGTTTGCGCCCTTGGAAAATGCGATATCGCCCCCCAGGGGCTGATTTTTTTTTTTCTCAATTTTCTCTCAGACCTCTGGGGCCGTGAGTCGAACAGGCCCACTGAGTTTCGTTCCGATCGGCCTCCGTTAACCTAACAGGTGCTCAAACTGCTGTGGCCAGTGGCGGCCATGTTTTTTGAGATACGCAAATTCATTGTAGACACTTGTGGCTATTCGGACCAAGACCGTGCACACCAATATTCATGTTGATGGGACAAATGGTTGGGGGGTTATAGCTATTTTAAAGTTTTGTTCCCTCTTATTGCGCCACTAAGTGGCCAAGCTCCGCATTTTTTTTCCTGTGACCTCAGACTGACTCTTACATAAGTGTTCTGGTGACGATATCTCATTCCGTTTAGCAGTTATAGGCATTTTACTAAAAGTGGCCACGCCCTTTTTGAACGTTTTGGCATCCCTTTCCAACGGTGAGTCGAAAGTTAGACTTTTTTTTGGTAATTATTGATATTAATTACCAAAACCCTAGGACTAGTTTGCAAAAGTCAGGCTGATTGTAGGTGGTGTGAGTTCTACCAACCCTCCAAGTTTCAAGTCTCTACGACTTAACCATCTCAATATATTTTTACAGCTCCTCTCTATTTTAGGAGCTCTGTCAAGAACAGGTTGATTTTTGGCCTGTCTGATTAATATTCATGAGCCTCTCTTCGGATTGGTCTGTTGATTTTTGAGTGACGCACGGCCAGACGGGTAATGTATGCTGTAGCCTGCTGTGGCTTGATGACACTCGACAGGATGTTTCAGATTGGTAATTTTTTTTTTTTCAAACACCGAATGCAGTAAGCTACGTAACTATTGCTTTAGTAAAGCCTCTTTCACACTGCACGTTGATTCCTCACCGCGCAGAAGCGCAGATCGTTCGCCAGTTTAGTTTCAGTTTAGTGCAACGTACGCGTCGCATTACACGTCACGTGTCACATGCTCGGGGCGGTGACTAAAGGCGGTGACTGAGTGGTTTGGACGTCACATTTTTACGGAAGTCACGGCGGCTTGTGAAAAGGCACAGCTACTTTATGCAGGCTGTGTGCATTTTACTGTGGACTGACTGTTTTAAAACTTATATGGTGCTTATATAGCCCCTAGACCTCACTTACCATGAAAAAAGCCAGGAAATTTCAGTTTTGACAATATGGGACCTTAAAAATGTCAAATATCGGCCTCAGCAATAAATGGGTCATGAATTGGTTATGAATGCAATCTGAATATTTATCTGTCAGGTTGAATTTAATTGACACTGTATAGAAGGCACAGACGTCTGCTTCTCTGTGATGGGTCTGTTCATATATTGTTCATGTACTGTAGCCTTAAAATATCGGTAGTTGCTTCAAGTGTCGTTCCTTATCATAACTAAACCGTATGTGTATATTTAGCATTTGAAACATGACCGTATACTGCTGTGCCGCTAGCTCTCTTGAAATCGCGGCCATCGGGCCTGATCCTGAGCTCTTGTGTTTTACGCTGGTGTGATTTGAGTCTGGTCTGTGTGTTTATTTGCACACAGTCTGCTCTGGTGTTTACCCTACAACAGTCTGTCTTCATGATAGGCTTTGAAATATTAAGATGGATTATGGGCTTTGAAGAAACAGCTGTGCCGGGTACCTGCATGAGTGTTTCACCATCACTTAGAACTAAATATTAGCAAGAGGAATCAATCTGAACTTGCACCTCACCGACCAATATTACCATGTTTTTTTTTACTTTTACCAGGTAATTATAGTGGTTTGTAGTATGGTAATACCATAGTTTTCTTTCAGCTCTTTGGACTGCTGTGTTATACAGACACACAACGTGTTTATCAATCACTCATTACTGTGGTGAATATCAAAGTAGTTCAGAAGTTTCATGTTTGTTTGTTGGTGGCTTACCAGGCGGTTGGTCCATTAAAATAGAACGTGCAATTGAATTCATTGGGAAAATTTATCTTCAAATTGTGTGTGATTCATCAGAGTATTAACAAGATATCATAGGCTTGAATTAAGAATTTGTTCCCATGATCGCTAATTTGTTCTTTTGTTTTAGTTACATTGAAACAGATACTTAATTTGTGGCCATAAAACCATTTTTTTTCTTGCGCGTATATGATGGGTGAGGCTCAGTGTGATTTTGGCAGAAACTTTCGATCTAACTCTCCAGTTTAATGAAGCGTGCCACATTACGGATGTTAAATGGATGCTGTTTGATTCTGACATTCACATTCGGTCTTTTTTTTTTTTCCCGTTCGGTAGAGTCTTGGCTCAGATTCTGTCTTTCAAGCTTAATCGAGTGAGATTTGTTGTCGGGAATGCTAACCAACCCACCCAACCACTTTACCAATTTACATCCAGATGAAGATTAATTAGCTTGGCTCTGAAAACTCGACACGCTCTTCAATCGATCCCCTGTCTGCCGTTCAGAGAACTAAAGGGACGGTGAACAAACAGCACACCGATTCATTGAACTCTCGACTGCGTGCTTGGATTACACCGATGAATTGCCTTGGCGGCCGAGAGCACGTGGGAGCTTTCGCTGGCTTTCTCCCTTCTCTGCCGAAAAGACATTGAACAGCACTTGGCTTTCAGTGCCGGATCATTCAATTACTGCATTAGAGCTTCAAGCCAAAGGCTCAAAAGATGTGAAATCCAATTGCCATTGATTCCCAAAATCAGTAGTCATTGTCTTGGGTTTTTTCCTCTCTCTTGCTTTGTGTTTGGCATTAGATGAAACCGCTTCCGTCCTTTTGATTTCTGAGACTGAAATCCTGCAGACATTTGAGTCGCCCCCATTCCCGTCCGTTTATAAATGGCTTAGATGCTGCTAATCAGATTGAATTGGGTTAATTGAAAGCATTATGGAGCTGAGTGACTCAAAATTGCGTGCTTTTCACGGACGGCAAAGTAATGAAATGATCTGTTTTATTCCGTAGCATAATTAAAGTATTCCTCTTAGACTGTTTCAACGAGCGCTCTTAGAGGGCTCACGAAATGGAGAATCAAAATGCTCTTGATATTTAGACATATGAGAGGTTATTCCACAATAAATGAAAACGTACTACTGGAAGTTTCTGAACTCACTCTCTAGTTTAAAATATGAATTATTGTTTTCTACCTCTCTGAAATGCCAGGATTTGGCATGCTGACATCACTCGACGCCCCCTTAACACGCGTCATCGCCGTAGTAATTAAGGAGGTTATGGTAAAAACGCAGTAAAAGTTTCCAGAGTTCCACATGTAATGCTCATTTCATAGGCAAAGATGTTAGCCAATCACAGCAGTGGGCGTTTCCCATTAAGTCTGACAGCAGACACGCCCCTTCCAACTGTGTGTTTAAATCAGAGGCTGAAATGACCATTTATATCTAAGTTACAACTATTTGTGATGAGAATAAAAAACATACTAAACTTATAAGTGCAATTCAGGAAACACTCTAAAATGCATTTCATGACCCCTTTATATATTTCAAGAGTTTTCTGAAGTCCTCTCCTAGGAAAAGAATTGGAGATCATCAGTAAATGACCCAAACACTTCACCCCAAACTGAACTCGAATTACTCAGCTTCATGTCGTTCCAAACTGGAATGCATTTCATTTTTCTGCAGAACGCTGAAGAGCATCTTGCAGAATGTTCTTGTCCACACAATGAAAGTCAGTTTGGACTCCATTGACTTTCATTGAATGAAGAAATAGACTTTTTTTTTCAAAATGTGTTTTGTGTTCCATTTCAAGAGTCTCATACGGTTTGGATTGAGATGCGGGTGAATACACGAAGCTAAAGTTTTCATTTTTGCTGAACTGAACTTAAAGCTATAATCCCTATCCCTTTAATACCTATAAAGATTTTTATAAAAATGTATAAATAAAAAAATAGAAGTAAATAAATATGTTGAATAAATAAATTAAAATATAATTAAAAATAATTATAAGTAGGTAATAATTTTTATCCCTTTATTCTTTTTCTGTTCTATCTGTTTTCGTTTTATTTATTATATAAGTAATATTTTATATTATATGGCAAGGTCCTCCATAACACCAGTCCTCATCCTCCCGGCTTTGGTGTTTTCAAACTGAGTCTGTCTATAGCTCATGTGTGTCCTGTGGTTGTGTAGTTTGGTTCTCGACTGTGATGGAGTAATGGCTGAACGGCTGAAGCGAGCCGTGATGGAGAAATAACAGCGTTAGACTGTGTGAGATGCAAACACACACTTGTTTCAGGCCTGCAGTGTTAAACAGGGTTAGTGCCTTACACCTCCAGTGACTCTCATAACCTGTTGAAATGAACTCTGATGATTTCAGAGAAGTATTGATCAAACTTGGCTTCGAGCTAAGCTGTTTTTAATTAATCATTGAAAGAAGAATTAAAATACTGGTTTTTGGAATCAGCATGATGAATCTTTTACTCATTGAACTCACTAAATCGTTCAGAGCTGAATCTGTCAGAATGGCAATTGAATCTGTTTCCCTCACTGAACTGCAGGCTTTTACTTTTAGTACTTTGTTTTGACGGTTCAGTAAACAATTGAATTGGGTTGTGAACCAATGAGAGTTAAATTGATATGACTTTTTCAAGTTTTGAAGTAAAAAAAATATATGCAAAAGTGCATGAAAGAAAGCGCTGCAAGATATTTCAGTTCAAGAGATGCCATTTAAATTAATTAAACCGCAGGAAGTTGAATTGGAAATTCAAAATTGGTATGTGCACTACCATTCAGAAGATAGAGTAACACGCTGGAGGAATATTCTGAAGCAATGTGCTGAATTAATATGGTGAAGCAATGTGCATGTTACTCAATACTCTGGAGCACTGGATTAATAGACTGGAGTAATATGGTAGAGTAATACTCTGGAGCAGTGCGCTGGAGTCATGTGCTGAAGTAATACTCTGGAATAATGTGTTGGGGTAGTATGTTGGAGTAATACCCTGAAGTAAAACGCTGGAGTAATACTCTGGAATAATGTGCTGGAATAATGCTCTGGAGTAATGTGATAGGGTAATATGTTGGAGTAATGTGCTGGAGTAACATGCTGGAGTAATACTCTAGGGCAATTCTCTGGAGATATGTGATGAAGTAAAATGCTGGAGCAATACTCTGGAATAATGTGCTGGAGTATTTCTGGAGTTATGCGCTGGAGTAATATGCGGGAGTTATAGGCTGTAGTAATACACTGGAGCAGTGTGCTGGAGTAATATGCTGGTGTAATGTGCTGGAATAATACTCTGAAGTAAAATGCTAGAGTAATGCGCTGGAGTAATACATTGGAGTAGTGTGCAGGAATAATATGCTGGATTGATATACTGGAGTAATACTCTGGAGCAGTGCACTGAAGTAATGTGCTGGAGTAATGCATTGGAGTAATTTGCTGGGGTAATATGCTGGAGTTGTTTGCTGGAGTAATACACTGGAGTAATAATCTGGAGTAATACGCTTGAGTAATACTCTGCACATTGAGTCCACAATCCCTGGTTAAATTTGGCTGTAGGTTTTGTTTTGGTCTTGTGAGTCATTGTCCCGTTCCGCCTCCGGCAGCGCCCATCTCAGTTTGCTGACCCTTCCCAAAATAGCCCTATCTTTGGAGCGCCGGCGTCCTCCAGACCACGAGCACTCCAGAGCCAAACACTGAGTCAGTGTTTACACACGCCTGTGAACGTGCAAGGATCCATTCAGGCTGATAATCAGGCGCTGGATGGTGGATCGGAGATCTTTGTTTGTAGTGTTTCATTCTGTGAAGATGTTTGCAGATGGTCAGTGTCAGTGTGCTGCACTCAATGGGTTAAAACCAGCACATCTCACCATGATCCACTGAGACATTACAGTCATACTCAGAATATAAACTTTCAGCTCTTCGGCTCTCTTTCAGCTGATGAGTTGGAATTTGAATGAAATGAGCCACAAACTAATTTAATTGAATGAAATGAAACACTAGTCAGCCTCGCTACTGTTGATCTACAGCTCGGTTTAGACAGGTTCTAGCCGTAATAGACTGTTTTTCCTCTCCCGTACGCAATCGAGCCATTCATTTAAACTGGGCTTCCTTGTGTCAGTGTATTTCCACCAGACAAAATATCCTGTCTGTGACATCAGCAGTAGATGGTGTTTGATATTGCTGTGCGAGCACACAGCGTCCTCCGTCTGTAAAACACACGTGAAGAGCGCTAGCAGAATCCGCCCAGCGTCGTTGGCAGAGCCTTGAGACGTTCAACAAGGCGTCCTTCTCCTCCTCCTCCGAGAATCACCCACCTGTGTTGTCGTAAATAAACGCGTCTCATGAATAAGGCCGTGTCTTCGCTACGGTGACAGCTCTGCTTCCAGCCCTGTTGCTGGGATGTATAAATACATATGAATATGTGAGGCTGTTATTGGCGCTGCACTCGTTGACTTTGTCGGCCGTGTTTACCTGCGGCTGCTGACAGACTCGCTGAAACAAAGGAGAGCCAGTGCAGACAAAGACAAACGCTCCAGCTTGAAAGCTGGACTCCATTTTGAGAGCTTTTACTGTAGAAATCAGCAAATTCCCAACCAGACAGCAGGATTACGCTTCATAATCAACAGTATCTTGAAGCTATTATTACTCTCCAGAGGAGACTTTATATATTATATTCTTTTATCGTAAGCTTTACAAAACAGACCACAGAGGATAGTTTGGGCTGAGATCGTATGAAGGGAATGTGATTGTCGTGTTTGTCAGATCTAGAGCTGAACAAATCATCAAAACAAGCAGAAGCTTACAGATGTTTTGTGTTTCTCTTCGGTTCCTGCTGGTACTCAAAATATAGTGTTTTTTTGTTTGTTTGTTTTTATCTGTTTTTTTTTTTTTATTATTATTATTATTATTTTTTTTTTGGTTTATTTTAGTTTATTTATTGCTTGTTGTATGCTTGTTTTATTCTGGTTTAGTTTATTTTGTGCTTTTTTTTAGGTTGTTTTGTTGCTTTCTTTTTGTGCTTATTTTGGTTTGTTTTGGTGCATTTTATTGCTTATTTTATTTTGGTTTTGGTTTATTTTGCTTGTTTTTGTGTTTTTTTTTGGTTAGTTTTGGTTTGTTTTGTGCATCATCCATTTTTCCCTAATTTACAGAAGACACCCACTAAAATGTCATTCAGTGTAACAATATTGTCAGGCATATTTACAACAAAAATCAGTTCATGACATATTAAAAGACAAATTACTTTCACCCCAAATACTAATGAGTTTCAACACAAGTCCACTATCCTTGTTTTTTTATTGTTTTTTTTTTTGGTTTTTTTATGCTTGTTTTGTTTTGTTTTTTTGTTTGGTTTTAGTTTGTTTTGTGCTTGTTTCATTTTTTTTTTGCTTATTGGTTTGTTTTGGTGCATTTTTTTGCTTATTTTATTTTGGTTTGGTTTATTTTGTGCTTGTTTCATTTTTTTTGTGCATATTTTGCATTTGTTTTAAGCTTGTTTTGTTTTGGTTTAATTTATACTTGCATTGTTGTTGTTTGTTTTTGTTGTGAATGCATGTGTTCGCAGAAATGTCAGAGTAGCATTAAAAGCATTGCATTTAATGGTGATATCCTAGGGATTGTTTAGCGTTAACAGTGCCAGCGGGACGCACGCGCTTACGGCTCCATTCCCTTTCTTGTTCAAGCAAACCCACGTCGCTTATTTTTCAAATCAGAAGGTGTCTGAATGAGTCACTATAACTGCTCTCAGTGTTCAAGGCTGCTTGAGAGAATAGAGAAACCTTGAGCAACACATGGAATTCAAACAGCTGAATCCTGCTGCCTTTGGATTTCATACACGTCCTCAGCTTTTTTCAAGGTTTCTTCTTTTCTTAAGTAAGTAGCGGAGGATAATCCCAGCGCTCTGCATTGCAAATGGAAGCGAATGCACCGAGAGCGCAGCTGTTCAGCCGACACACCTCACCTTTGCTCAGCGCCGGTTGTTCGTCGCCGCACGTGTTTGTTCATATTCTCCGTTCGTGTGTTTGCTGTGGCCCCCGATTGGCCCGTACCGCGGCCGACAGCCGTGCATTGTTTGACTGTTGCCTGGCAGCGGCGGCGAGGCCGTGGACGGTCGTGTGTCAGGGTGGAGCTCGTTCAGCCTCCGTCTCTCGCACATCCGTCAGTCCCGTCCCCTTCACCTTCGGCGCTCCTCACGGCCTCGTTCACCTCTGCCGGGCCGAGAATCTTATGTTTTCTGGTGCTCCTGTGAGATTTACTGCAGCATGGGCTTTTATAAAGATGTCTTGAGAACCTTCTGAAGGCTTTTGCACTTGTGAACACTGATACCTGATAAACCTCTCGCTCGTGGAGCCTGTGAGCCGCATGAACCCAGATATCCACATAAATGTCAAGATTCAGCCGCAAAACCATTTCGAAACCAAGTGTCTTGCCATATTGTTCATGTGTTTCTTTTACTGTCTCCAGTAGAGATGGGACAACCAGTAAATGAGTGAGGTGGACTAGGTGTTTTGATTATTTAAGTGGCACTTTAATGAACATGTTGATAACATGTTGTGCTTTTATGATGAAAACATTGCCTCAAAAAATGGAGAAATTATTATTAGTGTATTACTTAAAAAAAATAAAATATAAATAAATCACTGTCTAAATAAATACGTATTTTAATCACTTTAATTCGTGCTTAATTTGTTGACAATAAAGTACATTTTATACATTTATACATTTTAAATTACACTTTTTAAAAATGAGTTTAAACATGAATAAAGCTGTTTTGAATATGTGTTTGTTTCTGCCACAGGATGAAAAAATAAAAAGAGGTCATTGTGAAATGTATATTGTTTACAAGTTTGGATTGCACAGTTCTGTTTTTTTTTTTTTCTGCCACAGATTAAAAAATAAATATTTTAAAATTCTAATTTACAGAAGACACCCACTAAAATGTCATTCAGTGTAACAATCTCGTCAGGCATATTTACAACAAATTTTTGTATTAATTTATAATTAGATTTTATAATTAAAAAATAACTGCTTTCTATTTTAATATATTTTTTGGATATAATTTATTTCTGTGATCAAAGCATCATTACTCCAGTCTTCAGTGTCACATGATCCTTCAGAAATCATTCTGATATGCTGATTTGCTGCTCAACAAACATTTATTTTTGTTACTATTATTATTATTATTATCAATATTTATTAATATGAATATTTATTAATATTAATATCAGTATTATCCATTTTTACCTTTATTTTGCAAGGATGTTTTAAATTGATTAAAAGTAATGATAAAGACATTTATAATGTTCAAAAAGATTTCTATTTCAGATGAACGCTGTTCTTCTGAACTTTCTATTCATCAAAGAAACCAGAAAAAAAATCCTCAGCTGTTTTCAGCATACTAATAATAATAATTAATGTTTTTGGAGGAGCAAATCAGCTTATTAAAATGATTTCTGAAGGATCATGTGACTGGAGTAATGATGTTAAAAATTCAGCTTTGAAATCACAGGAATAAATGTCATTTTAAAATATATTAAAATAGAAAGCAGTTATTTTAAATAGTAAAAATATTTTACTATTTTTTTTTGCTGTACTTTGGATCAAATAAATGCAGGCTTGGTGAGCAGAAGAGACTTATTTTTCAAAAACTTTTGACTAATAGTGTATGTTGTAAATGTTTCGATTAAAACACTGGTAATGATGATGTTTGAAATAAAAAATGTTTAGTTTTAGTTTAATAAAGGATCTCCTTCATGCTGAGCATTGTTCATGCAAGCCGTGACCAGTCAGTTTTTAAGGTGTTTGTTGTGCATCTCTTCTTTCTGGATGTTCTTTAGGGGTTTGATTGTGTTACAGTAAATAGAGGAATTCCCACAGTCAGAACCCGTTTGCGTTTCCCCTTTGGAGCTGTAATGAGCTGAATCATTTAATCCGTTCAGATATTAGTTTGACATTAGTTTGTCTGGTCAGGTGTGAGTCCTGTGGGCTGATTTCTTCTCTTGTGACTATGTGTGTGTGTGATATCTGTGCTGCTGAGGATGAGGAGTGCAGTGATGATGAAGAGGACCGGTGTGTGTTCACTCAGCCGTGGTTCAGTGAAGCCGTTGGTGAAGAGCTCTCTCTCTTCCTGCAGCTCAAACACTTCAGCGGGACGCCGTCATCTCACGGCTTCGGTCTGTGTCAGTGTTTTTACACAGAATCATTCTGCTGTGTGAATCGTCTCTACACTAGTCATATCTGAACACTAGACTCAACCGTCTGCAGACTAACAGGTTTACAACATGTCTCGTGTGAACTTCCTGGTTGCTCCGAGGGAAGCGATACTGAAAGTGTCTGAAAGCGTGTGGCATCTGCGGCGCTCGCAGACGTCTAGACGCTCAGATATGCTGTGCTGGTTTTACTGTAGTTTGTGGTTTTGCTCGGTCGTGCTCCACCCAGACTCACGTCACGCCTATAATTTCCATCCTCCTCTCTGTCTGTCTGTCTGTCTCCTCTACAGCACAGCAGATCAACAAAATATCACACCACCTATCGCCCGCATTCGCAGGAGTTTGGGGAAAGAGCTACTTTCGCTTGAAATTTAACATAGAATTGTTTCATCTTTGTGTTTCTGTTCAATTTTAGAATTCCTTATGATGATCTGAGAAATTAGAGATTAGGGTTAGACACCCGTCCCACACATTTTCATTGTGTTTTTGACTTGTTTTTTTGCATCTCTTGTCTTGAGTGTTTCCGTACAGTGATCTGATGAGTGAATCTGAGATCTGGTGTGTGTGTGTGTGTGTGTCACGGACTGGCTGCAGTTCAAAGGTTTTTTCAGTCGGGGTTGGTCTGACAGATCAGGACAGAAACACTCATCATCATCATCATCATCGGCAGCAGCAGCAGAAATCACCTCCCCTGACCCCGTCTGTGCCACATGCAAATCACACACACACACGCAGAGCAGCTCAGTGTGTGTGTGCTCGTGTCAGTGTTATCATCACACGTCACACGGGTTCAGTGAGACTGTGAGACGGAATCACACACGCACATCTGTTACAGACAGTCATGATGACTGTTCAGTATGTGAGATCAAATGTTTTTAACTTCTTTTTGTCTTTAAGTTTGATATTTTTAGCTGCAGTTCTTAAATTAACGAGCTGCTTGACAGTTTTCAAAATGATCACTCAGAGATGTGGACTGCTGTTCAGAAGTTTCTAAAAGAAGTCTCTCTCTCGCTCTCTTTTTTTTTTTTTAAATAACCAGTGTAATGATAGTCTATTTACACTCTAACAGACTTGGTAAGGTTTTACAGTTGAGAATAGGTCAAGTTCTCAAGGTCACAGTGCATTGAAATGCATTTAGGGCCCCATGAAATCCATTTTATTTTTTTCCAAATTCCATTTTTTTTTCTTTTTAATGGTTAAATTAAATGTTATTAATCAAAGGGCATGTCTGATTAATTAAAACCTTGAAACCTATACAATTTCACATCAATTTATTCAAAAATTCAACAAAAATGACATGTTTAGGACCCTATGAAATCTGTTATTTTTTCTCACCATGTGTTTTATTGTTATCAAATTCTGTTTTATAGCATGTCTGATTATTTGAATGCATACTTAAATTTATTCAAATTTATTCTTAAAATAGCCATATGAAATGTTTTAGAAATTTAAAATTTAAAATGTTCTAGTTCTCAAATGAAGGCACAAAACATTAATTTAATTTATCTTTTAATTATTAAAAATTAAGCGAACTTTATTTTTTGGCAAACAAAGGGGAACTTACTATTAAAATTAAAACATGGAAGAAATGTTGTGTGATTATACCCTAAAAAATAATGTTTGTTTTATTTTAGCAGTAGTAGGACTTTTACTTTGACAGGTTGCTGTGTTTACATTTACAGTTCTAAGTGTTTATGACATGACGCAGTTCTGGAGATGTCGATCATGTATTTATGTCCTCGTTTAGTGAGACGACAGACGCAGCGTCACAGCGAGTGTCACACACGCTTCAGCATGTGTGTAGTAAACAAAACCGTACGTCTGCTCCATTCATTCACACAGAGACACGCAGAACATGCAGGATTCATATTTAAATGGTTTTTTTGTGGCTTAATTTTTACAGATACTCGTCCATATTGCGGTTTGATTTAAGTGTAATTACCTGCTTTTGATTAATTCATCCAAACTTTGACAACTTCATTGACATTCCGCATTTCATGACTGGATTTCGCGATTCCGTCCGCATTGCGGAAATCATAGGGCCCTATGCATTGAATGCATTGCCTCACAGTGCTGGTCTACTGTTTGGTTTGGTTTTAGTTAGACCTCCTGATCCTGCTGTGGTTTGGACAGGTCGTGAGTGACCCATGAGTACAGACGGGCTGTTTCTGGACGCCGGCCATCATATGTTTGTTGATGAGGAGACGGCGGTCAGAGCGCCACTGATGCCAATGACAGTCTGTCAGTGCCAGAAGGGTTGATTTCTCTTGTGAAAAGCCACATTTTGGCCAATAAGCAGAAAATCTGCACTGCTGTTTCAGGACGACTCAATCTGAACGCTGCTGACTGCAGACAAAAGCTGCATCTGATGTGTTCGATTGGGAAATTGATCAGAATGATTGTGTTCAGACTGAGTTCATCTAAGCCGAACCTGTTGCTCTTGTGTTTTAACTGGAAGATGATGTTTTTTAGTGATTGCATTTAGTGATGCAACTAATTCTTTCATAATGTGCCAATTAATGAATCTAGCCTAATTAATTAATCAGTTTGGGCTGGGAAGTTACCTCCTAAAAGATCATTTAAAGTCATCCTCGTGTTCAATGAGAAAAGCATTGAACAAACTGTACACATTTTTATTCAACATTGCTTAATAATAAACGGGTATTAATTTTATTTCAAAATAAATATTTAAATATTAAATGATTAAACAATTAAATAACACTCTGAACGTGAATTAAGTAAGGGATAATCAACAGCTTGTCGTGCATTAAAGGATTTTAAATGCACAGTTAGCCGTTGATTATCCCACTTATTCCATGGTCATTTGCCAAGTTATAGACAAGTTAAAAGTAGTATTGCTTTTTGCAGAGCAATATTTGACCAAGTGGGTTATTTTCGTCAGTTATGACACGCAGCTCTAGCATTCTGCCCGCTTCAAATCAGACACAGAGATGAAATAGTGCAGTAAGATCACATGTATTTGAATGAATTATAGCATTTCTTTCAGTAAATTATTGATCGACTGAGAGAGAGAGAGAGAGAGAGATGACAGTTGTGTGTGTGCGTCTGCACGTCTCTCTCTACAAACAACAAATTTATTTAAAAACAGCGGTTTTGCCACCTTGTTGCTGAGGAATATAATGTAGCGATCTAGTATCTAGGCTGTTTTATTAATAGGAATCGTGGGGAAGCGTTGACAACAAGTTTATGTATGTGCGCAGCGCAATGCCGTCTCTCTCTCTCTCTCTCTCTCTCTCTCTCTCTCTATGTGTGTGTGTGTGTGTGTGTTTGTGCATCAATTAAAGCAGCACATTAATATAGAACAGTGATTAAACTGACTTGGAACTGCCTGTGCATTAAACGGTTTTACTGCATACCTGCCAGCCAATCAGAATCCAGTATCCAGACATTCCATGGAATAAAGCACAATGTGCACAGGTTGCAATGAGTGAGTCATTGAATCATTCATTCAACTGATTTGTTCAAACAACTGCTTCATTCAGTAACGGTGATTGTCCTCAGAAATTAGTCACTGAATCATTGACTCACTTGATTCATTCAAAACTGTGGATTCATTCAGTAATGAATCACTGCTGTGTGCTGATCAGTTCTGCTGTGAATTTTTTTTTCATTTGTGAAACTTAGCATAAATAGACAATATTAACAATACTGTATCTGAACTGTAACACAATGTGAACATCTTGTATTGAACTGTTGTGTAAATTATGTGCAGATATTGGGGAAAAGCAGCACCCTTGCTGGTGTGATATTGCTCAACTATTTTCAGCTCATATAACTGCATTCTAATAGACTTCATCAGTCAGTCAGTCAGTCACCCTGCGTCATGTTGATCCGTGTGAGATGACAGACAGCTATGTACGGGGTGCTGTATTACATGCATTAATCATTTTAACAAGTTTTTTCAGTAACACTTTAGAATAGGGAACACTTATTCACTATTAAGTACGACTTTTCCCTCAATAAATTCCTAACTTGCTGCTTATTAATAGTTAGTAAGGTTTAGGTATTGGGTAGGATTAGGGATGTAGAATATGGTCATGTAGAATAAGGCATTAATATGTCCTTAATCAGTACTAATAAATGGCTAATATTCTAGTAATATGCATGCTAATAATAAACTAGTTATGAGACCGTAAAAATAAAGCATTACTGTTATTTCTTACAAAATGAATAGCACAATAATGGATTTAGTTTTCCTCTTGTAATTGTGTAATGCTGATGTGATCTGTTTGTGTGTGTGTTTGCAGCCTTACAATGCTACTGTCACCGGTGCCCGAACCACACGTGTGCCACAGACGGCCTGTGTTACGTGTCCATCACTAAATCGGGCAGCGTCACCACGCAGCAGAGCTGGTGCATCAGCGAGAACGAGCTGATCCCGCGCGACCGGCCCTTCGTCTGCGCGCCCTCCGCCAAACACGACACCGGCATCTACCCCATGTGCTGCGACACGGACTGGTGCAACAAGAACCCCGACCTCTCCTCGTTCCCAGGTCAGTGTGCGCCCGAGCATGCGTGTGTTCAATAAAGCCACGTCACGCTGCGGCTCAGTGCCTCGTCTCGTCAGAAGCGTGTGATTTTGTTGAATATGTGCTGCAGGTTTGAGAGTGAGGAGGTTGTGTTTTGTTCAGCAGCAGCAGTGTTTTCAGTGTCTGAAAGCCGCTTGTTTGTTTCTCCACATGAACTCGATTCAGCTCCTGCTCTGAGTTTGAGTCCGTTATAATGTGCATTTGAGAACACAACACGCACCAGCCATAGTCACTATGAAAAGCGTTTAGAAACCAGCTGTTATCAACAATACAGACGCTTTAAGAGCTCCTGCGGTTTTCATCAAAATAAAAACATGATGGTTTACAAAGAACAAAGAAATTAAGACAATTATAAATATTAATATTGTCATTTTACTGTTGTACTGCAATGTAAAACGAATTAGTTTTTCTTACAGTAAAAATATTACAGTAGTAATATTTCTTATTGTAATATTTTATGTTTATTAGTAGTAATAACAATAAAAATGTATACGTATTATTGTTGTTATTATTATTATGATTACTTTTTGTTGTCGCTGATACTTAATAAAAACCCAGCTACAGTATGTAATAATAATAATATTTATTTTGAAAAATACTACACAAAACAGATAAAATAATACAATAGTAATTGTTATTTAACGGGTGGATAGAGATTTAATCAAAAAATTTTGACAAATTGTGTTTTTTTTTTTTTTATATTGCATTTTAAAACATAAATGTAAAATAAATAAATTTCTATCAATAAAAATTGCAGTTAGATTTTTTTTTTACTCAAATTGTGCTGCTTTAATATTCAGCAGTATAATTTTAGAAAGAACTTTCAGGGTTTCTGCAGGTTTTATAAGGGTAAATTTAAGACTTTTTAAAGACCTTTCTAAGACCAACTGAAGAAAATTTAAGGAAAAACTAAATTGAAGGGAAAACAATACAGCAATATGTTTTCTGTGTATAGTTCGAGTTTTACTTTCACTTTCAAATTAGCAGCAATTCAGCGTCTAGCAGTTGTTTGTTTTTAGTTCATTTGAGTTAAATTAGCGGCGTTAATGTAACGTAATGAACTTTTATTAACAAAATGAATAATAATACACCCTGTGCCTAATATAAAATAATAACTTACGCAAAGTTTGAATAGGTATACAAAACTGAAAATCAGTAAACACTATGTAACGTAGAACATTTATTAGCAAAATGAATAAGAAAGACTGGAAGCACAGCATACACCTTGATGTAATACAAAATCAAAAAATCAATTACACGGTTTAAATAAATAAAAATCAGCAAACACTGTGGAACCAAATAAATATGAAACTTCCACTGTCAGCTTAGATCAATGGCAGAAGTCAACAGGCTTTTCAAAATCCAAAATATTATTAAAATTTTGCATTTTGTTTTGAAACTCTTCCGCCATAGTCTCATGGTCTCACCTCTCTCTTCTCGTCAGTCGACTCCACTCACTCTCTTCAGGTGATAAATCAAATCTGATCTGTGATGTGACGTTCGGCACACTGCATTGAGCAGCCGCGTTCAGTTTTAATTGTATTGTCTGTTCTCTAACTCAACTACATGATTTTTATTACTATATAAAAAAAAAAACAAAAAAACAAAATGACAGGTTGTTCTTCTGGTGACTGACAGATGAAGCAGCACACAGCGCCATCTACCGTGTATTGTTTCATGAATATTGAGCGACATAAACCACGTAGCACAGAAATTACGCTTTTGCTTCACTTTAAAATGAAACGCATGAGGAAACAATCCCTTACGACAATTAATGCCATGATCATATGAATTTAAGACTTGCTGCTCTAATTTAAGACCTTTTTAAGATGTGCAGAAACCCTGACTTTGAAACTTGTGTTTCAGACTAAAAGTGTTAGTTCACTTAGAAATGCTCGTTCTGTCATTAAACCTGTACGACTGACTAAAAACAAAAAGATACTTTGTAAATCAGCGTTTTTGTCATCATTCAGTGACAGTCAGTGAGATGTTTTGCAGAGCGGTTATTCAAATGTGTATAATTAACATGTTAATGTTCACCTCCCAGTGACTCTGTGTCTTTTTATAGCATGAACTGTTTGAAGATGCGGTCATCGCGTGTATGTTTGAACATGACACTGAATGCACACGCTCTCTGTCTCTCTGTTATCCTGACGTCTCATATAAACCCCGGTGCCGTCTGACAGAGAAGCAACCACCTTCTGAGCAAACGGTCGGTGGAGGACCTGTTCTCTCACACACGTGTAGTTGGTGTGGTTTTGTGCTCGGGATGATTGTAATCTGAAGAAGTGCTGCTCTAAACACAGGAGCTTCCTGTAGAGCAGATGGCGTCTCTCTCTCTCATAACCTTTGTTTACTGTCCTCGGCCCTTCGTCTGCTTGTGGATTTTTTAGTTTTTCATCTAATGAACTCGTCTTGTGTGGATGTCATGGAAATCCGCTCAAGATGAATCAGAGGGTGCGTGTTTGCTGTTTTCAAGAGCTCGATGTCCTGGAATGCGTCTAGACGCTGGTGTACGGGTCGTCTTAACTGAAAAATGAAATGATAGAGTTCAGAGGCTTTAGAGGAAATGCTCAGACCTGACTCATGTGCTTCTGTGAAACCAAACACTGTGTCTGACATTACTGTGTGATCTGTGTGAAAAAACGGCATAACAAAGAGTCATTGTGCGTCTTCACTCGATACGTCACCTGAGCCGCAGAATGATGGACACACAGACTAATGTAACACACCACAACTCACAACACACAGACACACAAAGAGTTTGTTACATTCACTGCAACTCACTCTTCTACTCTCACAACAGACCGTTTGGGCATCATTCACTGACCGCATCACACACACACACACACGAACATGAACACACTCCCTTCATCTGATTGGCTGCTTTTATGTAACTTCTGAGTGTATGGGCAGGTTTTTATTTTTTTTCATTCAACTGGGCACAGTGATGTTTTAGTATTAGTATATACTATTATTATTATTATTATTATTATTATTATTTCTGTATCTTTATTTATTTGTTTGTTTGTTTGTTTCAGTTTTGTATGTTTTAGTATCTAAAATTTCAAGATAAACAAGAATTGGAAATGTTGCCTTGGGAAGTAACTGTAAATGTTTTCATCTAATATTTATTTTTATACATTTTTCACCTATTATTTATTTTTATTTTATATTCTACTTATATTGATTTATTTTATATTATTTTAGATTTATTTCATTTACTGAAAATGTTTTTTTAATAGTAGTTTAAGAATAAACATTTGTATAAATTTATAGATAAGAGTGGGTGTTTGTAAAATCAGTGACCCTGGACTACAAGACCAGTCATAAGCGTCAATCTTCTGAAGATTATACATATGAGCTGAATAAATAGTCTTTCCATTGATGTGTGGTTTGTTATGACAGGACAATATTTGATCGAGAGACAACCATGTGAAAATCTGGAATCTGAGGTGCAAAAAAATCAAAATATTGAGAAAATCACCTTTAAAGTTGTCCAAATGGAGTTCTTAGCAATGCATATTTCTAATCAAAAATTAAGTTTCGATATATTTATGGTAGTAAAATTACAAAGTCTCTACATGGAAAATGATCTTTACTTATAATCCTAATGATTTTTGGCATAAAAGAAAAAATGTTAATTTTGACCCATACAATGTATCGTTGGCTATTGCTACAAATATACCCGTGATACTTAAGACTGGTTTCGTGTCCCAGGGTCACACTTAGCATCAGCTCTTCTTGTGTTTGTTTTCATAGTCTCTCACATACACGCAGCTCTGCAGAAACAACCTTAAAGAAAACAGATCCTTTTAAAGCTGCAAATGACGTCCATACCTGATGAACAGATGAAATTTATGGCTAAATGACACGTATGTGTTCGCAGACAGCTGAACTGTATTTGCTGCATTCTGTAAAGCCAAATATAGAGTTTATGTGAAAATAATGAGCTTTTTCCCTTCTGTGCGTCTGGTGTTCGTGCAGTAGCAGCTGCATCAGGATGTGCTCAGATAACACAAATCTGCACAGGAAATGCTAATAACGTCATGTTTAACAAACATTATGACACAGTAACATAGGAAAACAAATGGATAAATAGAGTACAAAATAACACTGGGTTCTCCATACACATTCGAAAGCTTTCATTAATAATAGCATTGTAAAAAGTGGAGCCGTACATTAACTATCATAAATATTAATATTCAGTGATGAATGTCAGAACACACAGCCTGTCAGGATAAACTACAGCCTATTATTAGACAAAACCATCACGGTTCTCATTAAAAACAGCAGTATGTCGTGTGCAGCGCTGCTCACAGCTGATCTGAAGTCAGTTCTAGTGTTGAGTGGTGTTTTGATGGCTCTTCCCACAATCAAAATCTCCATCTACAACACTTCTCAAAATAAAAACAAAATATGCATCCAAAAGAGTCCCTATTAACATTGTTCTTAAACATTTCGTATTTTGCTTTTATTTATTTTTTTTACACTTCTTTGTTTACAAAACCCCAAAACTGTTATTTTTAAGTTTAAATAAGAGTTTTAATCTAATATTTTCAATGTGATTTTATCGCATTATCTAAAAACTTTATGAAATGTAAAAAAATGTATTATTTATTATTGTTAATTATTGTTATTTTAACTATCTGGCATTTAATTAAATGTAAACTCTTCAAACATTAATTAAGTTTAAAGTAGGTCTGTAAATAATTACCTAATTATTAAGTTTTGACATTTGAAGACATTTGAGACTTACTGTACTTTTTGCATTCTAATAAATTGAATTATTTTGCTTGAACGTGTCTCATTGTATCCATTTAAAACGATCTTAAAACACTTTAATTTCTGAAATTCAAGCCCTAAACAGGTCTTAAAGTCTCACTTGAAATCATGGCATTAATGTTGCATATACTGCAAAAATTAGTGTCTTCCTCAGAGTTTTTGTCTTGTTTGCAAATATTTAACAACCTTAAATTGAGATACATTTACTTGAGATGCAAAATGAACATAAGAAGTCTTGTTTTCTGAGAAACTGAACAAAAAGTGAGTTATGATTAAAACAAGGACAAAGATCTGTCAAAGAGGAAAGAAAATTACTTTACATTTAGACACCACATGGACATATTGTGTTCCCTTCAGTTTACTCCTGAAAAAAAGGTCTTTACAAAGTGATACATTTATGTGCTGAAGCGCTGTATTAAATAACACATTACTGGATCAGTTTTCATTGTTTTGTAATGCACTCTTCAGGCGAGCGTCTCACGTGTTCCTCATGTTTTGTTGTCGTTCAGTGCCGACGCAGAAGCCGCCGGCGTTGGGGCCCGTAGCGTTCGCGGCCCTGATTGCGGGGCCCGTGTGTGTGGTGTGCTTCCTGATGGTCACCGTCTTCTACATCTGCCACAGCCGCTCGGTCATCCACCACCGCGTGCCTAACGAGGAAGACCCGTCCATGGATCACCCCTTCATCACGGTGGGAACCACGCTCAAAGACCTGATCTACGACATGACCACGTCCGGCTCCGGCTCCGGTACGGCACACAGAAAACATGCAGCTACACATGATTTATATACTGTCAGAGTACTTATTCATGTTTTTAATTGGCCTTACATTTTTTGGTTTAAGTTTTAGTGCTTTTATAATTTTTTTTTTTTTAATTGTTTAAAAAAAAATCATTTTAAGTAATGTGTTGTGTTATTTTATTTTATTTTATTTTTTTAGTGGTTTATGTTTATGAAATATACTATATTTCACTTTTTTAATTTAAATTTTTGTTTTAGTAGTTTTAGTACTTAACATTATATATGTAGTCAATTAAGTAAATTGTTAAAATGTTGCAGTTTTTTATCTAGTATTTATATTTTATTCAACTTTAGCCTTATTTTTTTATTATTATTTTTTAAAGTCGCAGTAATTTTAACAGTTTTTGTCATTTTATTTAGTTTTATTATGTTTTATTATTATTATTATTTAGTTTTATATGTATCTATATAATTTTTTTTATTCGTTTTAATTTTACTTTGATATATTAGCACATCAAGTTAAAGTAAATAAAAACAAGAAATGTTGCCTAGATGAAATAAAATACATTTTAAGGTTTTTTTAATATTTCATTTTAGTTATTTCAAGTAATTCGTTTCATGTTTTTAGTTTTATTGAGCTATAATAACTCTGAACATCACTGCTGTAACTGTGCACAGACAGTGACCTTTTGTCTTGTAGCGTAGAGTTGGCGTGATCTGTGTTTCAGGCGTGGAGTCTCGTCTTTACGCCCATGTCTGATTAACGAGAACCGTTTCAGGAGATTCCTGTTATTCTTGCTTCATTTACACGCTTTTCATTTCATATAATGACGTGTTTGCCTTGGTGAGCACCTGCGCTCTATTGTGCGTGTTTGTGTTTGCGTCTGCATGTCTGCTCGTCTCTTTGTTGTGTAGTTTGTGAATCTCCTTCCTTTTGTGTGTGAGCTTGTGTTTCTACAGCATCATGGCACGACAGGCACCATTAAACACCAGACGACACTGGCTGCCAGTGTAAAGTGCTACTTATCTCACTGGCACGTCTTCAAGACGTTAAAAGTACAGGGTGTGTTCACACCAACACCAGTGTCTGGCATGAAAATTTGTTTTGTATTTACGTGTACGATTTATCTGTTCAGACCCATGCAAAAAAAAAAAAAGCAGTCAGGCTGAATGAAAATATTCAAAAGTTCACTCCTTGATAGAAGATGGTGCTAATTTAATATTAACAGAAATATGCTATAAACAAAGTGCAGTTAACGTGAAATTTAAACTTTTTTTTTTTTTGTAACATTTACAAGGTTGCATTTCTTAACTGTGCATTTAATGCAACAAGTAACAATGAGCAATACATTTGTTACAGTAATTGTTCAAAAAATACAGCTGTTCATTAAATAACTTTAATATATTCAACTTTTGACTTTAATAATGCATTAGTAAATATTGGAACCAGCATTAACTAAGATTAAGGCAGAAGTCCACTTCCAAAACAAAGATTTATATATAATGTACTCACCCCCTTGTCATCCAAGATGTTCATGTCTTTCTTTCTTAAGTCGTAAAGAAATTGTGTTTTTTGAGGAAAACATTTCAGCATTTTTCTCCATATAATGGACTGATATGGTGCCCTGAGTTTGAACTTCCAAAATGTAGTTTAAATGCGGCTTCAAACGATCAAAAAAATAGTTGTAAACGATCCCAGCCGAGGAAGAAGGGTCTTATCTAGCAAAACCATCGGTTATTTTCATTTAAAAAATACAATTTAAATACTTTTTAATGTCAAACGCTCGTCTTGTCTTTCTCTCCCTGAACTCTGTGTATTCTGGCTCAAGACAGTTAGTGTATGTCAAAAAACTTCAATCATATTTTCTCCCTCAACTTCACAAATCATTTCAGAATCATCCTACATCACTGCAGAAGAACAGACACAGTGTTTACAAAGAGGATCAAACACCCTTAACAAAAAAGGTAAAACAGTGATATAGGATGATTTTGAAGTTGAGGGAGAACATGAGATGGGAGTTTTTCCACAAACACTAACTGACATGAACCAGAACAAAAACAGAGTTCAGGAAGAGTAAGACAAGACGAGCGTTTGACATTAAAAAGTATATAAATTATTTTTTTTTTTTTAATGAAAATAACCGATGGTTTCGCTAGATAAGACCCTTCTTCCTCGGCTGGGATCATTTACAACCGCATTTGTGATTGTTTGAAGCTGCATTTAACTACATTTTGGAAGTTCAAACTCGGGGCGCCATATCAGTCCATTATATGGAGAAAAATGCTGAAATGTTTTCCTCAAAAAACATAATTTCTTTACGACTGAAGAAAGAAAGACATGAACATCTTGGATGACAAGGGGGTGAGTACATTATCTGTGAATCTTTGTTTTGGAAATGGACTAACTAATAGTAACAAATGGAGCCTTATTGTAAAGCGTTACCTTTTTTATGGTTTCTGATGGTTTATGTATAAAGTTGACTTGATGGAGACTAGTTTATTCACTTTATATGCTTTAGACAAGTAAAACATCCAGGTTTCACATCATTATTGGTGCTTACGGAATTATGTATATGTGACAACATTGTGCAGATACTCAAACACACTAGTGAATTGGTCATTTAAACAGGTTCATTGAAAGTAACTGTTTAAAAGAACCAGTTCACGGAAAACAAATCAGATTTGATTCTTCCAGTCTGAATCCGGTTCAGGATTTCCCATCCTCTGTCTGCTCGTGAGCGCCTAGCTGTGGTTTTATGTAATCACGTGACCTAAGGCGTGAATACTGTACTGGTAGTTTTGTTTCATTTATTTATTTATTTTTCCAGTACAATGTAAAGAGGTTCGAAAACTCTCTGTTAAAAAGAGGGCATGCAGATGTTACAAATTAAATTCTAATTTTATTTGCAACAAATGCATCACACCTCATGCTTGTGTTTGAGGCCTTGACTCATGATGCTCTCTTCACAGTCTTATAGTCTGTATCAGACGCATGTAAACCGTAGCCAGAGCCAAACAAACACACGAAGGTCACGCACTCCAGATATCGTGTCTTGTGTTCGGTGAAGGACACGCGTCTGTGGAGACGATCAAACACGTCTAGCCAACATGAGAAGCTCCTCAAAGATATCAGCCTTCCTTCAGATTCTTTTGTCTTTTTTTAAGGGTGATTTTGCACGTATAGCAACACACAGTCATTGTGGCGAATGAACAGAGATGTGTTTGGATCGGTGTTTACACGTTTTGTGAAGTCGACCTGCGAATGACGTGTTTCTACACGTTAAACCTGCGTAATGTGACGCATTTCTGGGAACACAATGCACACAGTTATTTACTTTGTACATCAAAGTTTTTTAACATATTGTCATTATTAAAAAAGGGTTATATAACCTTCTTTGGCATTAAATTATAGAAAACTGTTTAACGCTGCTCTGAGTGAATTCTGTCATTTACTCACCTTCATGTCGCTCCAAAGCCGCTTTCATTTAATCTTTGAAACATGAAGATATTTTTAAAATTCTCTGATCTTTTTTGTAGCTCCACTGAAAGTCCATTCCGCTTAAACATGAAGTTCATAAAGTGATTCAAATGAATCAAGTGCTTTAATCCAAGTGTTTACACTTTTATGATGAACGGATTTAATTTAGACTTTAATGCACATATAAACAGAAGCTCAGATGTGTTTATTTGACATATAAGAACAAACCTCACTGATTTAGAATCGTGACTTTCAGTGGAAGAACAGAAATGACTTGAAAATCAAAAATATCTTGATTTGTGCTCCAAAGATGAATGAAAGTACAGGTCTGGAACAATAGCAGAGAGTCATGGATGGTAGAATTTTCATTTTTGGGTGAATGTGCATTTTTATTGGGTTGGAAAGACATTTCACTGGCATATATTTATCATCTAAAATTTAAATGAAGTCAAATTTAGAAATGTTTTTACTATTTAAAATAACAGTTTTCTATTTGAATATATTTTAAAATGTAATTTATTTTTGTGATTTCAAAGCTGAATTTTCAGCATCATTACTCCAGTCACATGATCTTTCAGAAATCATTATAATATGCTGATTTGCTGCTCAAAAAGGCATTTATTATTATTATTATTATTATTATTATTATTATTATGCTCAAAACAGCTGAGGATTTTTTTCCTGGTTTCTTTGATGAATAGAAAGTTCAGAAGAACTGCGTTCATCTGAAATAGAAATCTTTTTGAACATTATAAATGTCTTTATCATTACTTTATAATCAATTTAAAACATCCTTGCTAAATAAAAGTATTAATTTCTAGGTTATAGAAGTTTTTTCAAGTGTTTTTCGAGTTGGTATAGTGTATAATGTTACAAAAGCTTTTTATTTCAGATAAATACTTTGGATCTTTCATCAAAGAATTCTGAAAAAAAAAATGTACTCAACAGTTTTAAATATTGATAATAATAATAATAATAAAAAAAAATGTTTCTTGAGCAGTAAATCAGCATATTAGAATGATTTCTGATAGATCATGTGACACTGAAGACTGGAGTAATGATGCTGAAAATTCAGCTGCGCATCACAGAAATAAATTACAGATTAAAATAGATTCAAATAGAAAGCAGTTATTTTAAACAGTAAAAATATTTCACAATTTTACTGCTTCTGCTGTATTTTGAATCACAGAAATGCAGGCTTTAAAAACATTAAAAATCTTCCTGTTCAAAAGCTTTTGACTGGTAGTGTGTGCTAAAAGATCTTTAAAAGATCTGTGATCTTTAATATTGTTTTTGATTTATTATCAAATCCCACTTATTAATGTGCAAATGTTCATAATCAATAAGTTTGTTTAAATGGCATGTAATGGATCTCAGCTGGAGGTCTGTGTGATCTGGCAGGATTCAGATTCGTTTGACCCCGATCGAACTCGTTTCTACAGGACGTGACTGCATGCTTTAATAACTTGAGTTGACATTTAGGAAACAGATTGCTGCTGCAGGACGCTTCATAAAAGGAAGTGTGACGTGTGTCGTAATGAGAGCGCTGTAACGTCTCCTGAAGCGTTCACATAAATGACACACTTCACATCTGAAGACGCCCTCTTTTTTTCCATTAGACAGCCTGTTTTCTCCAAGTTCTGCTGTTTCTTGATGCGTTTAGTCTGTCTGGTGTCTTCTAGGCGTCTCTGGTCTGCAGGAGTGAGTCACGTATCGCACACATCTGTCTCTCTGTCGGTTCGATCTCGTGTCGGTCTCTGCCGTTCTCGTCTCTCCGACTGACCTTGCCATCTCTGTCTTCAGCAAATTGAATCAGTGGTTGGAAGCATATATATAAGTGAGAAGGTCAGTTGATGTTCGGCCCACACGTTCTCCCTCCGCTCGCTTGTTTTCATTATTTCCAGAGCGTTTGGAGGCTGGTGTGAATGTCAGATATGACAGTACAGACTCTGAGACTCCTGTATGTCCACAACCATACTCAAAAACTCCCAGTGAATCTGTCAGATGCTTCATATCATTATTTGTGACCCTGGAGCACAAAACCTGTCTTAAGTGTCACAGGTATATTTGTAGCAATAGCCAACAATGCATTGTATGGGTCAAAATTATCAATTTTTCTTTTATGCCAAAAATCATTAGGATATTAAGTAAAGATCATGTTCCATGAAGACATTTTGTTAATTTCCTACTGTAAATATATCAAAACCTAATTTTTAATTAGGAATATGCATTGCTAAGAACTTCATTTGGACAACTTTAAAGATTTTTTTGCACCCTCAGATTCCAGATTTTCAAATATTGTTCTATCATAACAAACCACACATTAATGGAAAGCTGATTTATTTCAGATGATGTAGAGATCTCAGTTTCAAAAAATTGACCCTTATGACCCTTATGGTTTTGTGGTCCAAGGTCACATTTTGAGACGTTTATAAATATTTTAAAGGTTGGCATAACTATAAAAATGTCAATTCTTCATCATATTTTTAGAGATTTGTAAGGTTGTATTAATCTGCGTGAGTATTCCAGGTCTAGAAATCACACTCTTAAAATGAAGACGCCTCATATTCCCAGGTTTTCCCTTTTGAATCTGATATTAAGGCTGGACTCCGCAGATAAACAGAGTAAAATATGAACAAACCTTCAGAATATAAAGAGGAGTAAAACTGTGAAGTTTGCTGTATGTAAGAGAACAAACTCTTTATGGAGTTGGATTGGAATTGAAATCTACAGATGTAAATAGACTAAAATAACTTTTCTGTCAACAAAATGAAGTTGTCTTTCTAATAAACACCTCACAAACATGTCAGATATTCCAGCGCAAACACACTGTGAAAGGTACCGTGTGTACAGGCTTTACCGTGGTTATGTTGTCATGACGACAAAGATATAACTTGTAACACAGACAGCTTATTCTATATAAACACACGGCTATTAGGAGTTAATCAGCATTGTGTCCTGTTGATTTAAAGGAGAAGTTCACTTCCAGAACAACAATTTACAGATAATTGACTCACCCCCTTGTCATCCAAGATGTTCATGTTTGTTGAGGAAAACATTTCAGGATTTTTCTCCGTATAATGGACTGATGTGGTGCCCCAATTTTGAACTTCCAAAAAGTAGTTTAAATGCGGCTTCAAAGGCTCTAAACGATCCCAGCCGAGGAAGAAGGGTCTTATCTAGCGAAATAATGGGTCAAATTTTTTTGAAACAAATTGGTAATTTCTATACTTTTTAACCTCAAACGCTCGTCTTGTCTCGTCTCTGCGATGCGCATGCGTAGTCTGTGTAATCCGGGTCAATACAGTTAGGATATATGTCAAAAAAACCTCCTGTCTCATTTTCTTCTTTAATGTCAAAATCGTCCTACATCACTGTTTTTTTGTTAAGGGTGTTTGATCTACTTTGCACGTTTACTTTGTAAACACTGGGTCGGTACTTCTGCAGCGATGTAGGATGATTTTGAAGTTGGGGAAGAAAATGAGATGGCAGTTTTTTGACATACCTTAACTGTCTTAAATGTATTGAACCGGAAAAAAACAGTTCACGCAGACTTTAACATCCCTTACAAAAAAGAACTTTATTCAAGTGTGTTATTAGTATACTTCTTTTAAACTAAAAATAGGATAGTATACTTTCAGTCTACTTTTAATGTACTTCTCAGAAATGTCCTTTATGTACTTCCCAAAAATATATTTAAAATGACATTTAAGTATTCTTTACTTATACTTAGGAAAAAGTCTAAACACATTTGAGCAGTATTGTTCTCAGAGAATCCATGTTTTCATCGTTATGGTGGTAGGGGGCGCTGTTACACATCTTCTGTACAGAATTTCCAAAACACAAGCCAAGAAGAAACCGAAACAACAGATGCTTCCACACGTTTTTAACACTATCATCAGTCATTAAACCGCATCAAAACTGTAACATTATGGAATAAATGTGACCCATGAAGAGGCGATAATGACTGTCAATCTTTGGGGTGTTGATCGACTCCATCTACGTTTGGATTATCACTCTGAATCCAATTCATAGTCTTTTTTCAGCTTATTGTTCAAAATGTTGTCTATACATGTCTTTTTTATTATTATTTATGAAACTTACCCACATTCAGGTGTTTATAAAAAAGAATGCATGAAGCTAGAATTACATGTTTTTGTTTACAAGCAGATGCCTTGTTCTTTCTTTTGATGATTTGTATGTTCAGATATTCATATAACAAAATATATACAAACTAATACCTAATAGGGACATAGTAGTATACTCAAAGTATGATTTAAAGTTTACTTGAAGAAATGAGTATACTTGCAATATAAAAATACTAAACTAGTAGTTTACTGAGACTATACTTCAAAGTGGACTAAAAATGCATAAAAAAGTATTTAAATTAGTAAACTATTAGTAAACCTATAAGTTCACTTTTAGTATAGTTGCAGTACAAACCAAAACAGATACAAAATAGTTGTGTACTCAAAGTTTACTACTGTTACACTTAAAGTATACTTAAATGTATACTTTTATATACTAGAAAGTGGGCCAATTTAGTCCCAATGAGTATTGAAATAGTACACTTACAAGCATACTGCTGGTACACTGACATTTGTACACTTACTAGATAAAGTATACTTAATAATATACTTAAAATTTACTTATGTATACTTAATAAAATAAACTTGAAGTATACTTTTTGGTAAGGGAAGACGAGCATTTGAGGTTAAAAACTATATAAATTGTTACTTTGTTTTGAAAATGACAGATCATTTTGCTAGATAAGACCCTTCTTCCTCAGCTGGGATCATTTAAACTGCATTTTGGAAGTTAAAACTTGGGGGCACCATTGAAGTCCATTATATGGAGAATATTCCTGGAACGTTTTCCTCAAGAAACACAATTTCTTATCGACTGAAGAAAGAAAGACATGAACATCTTGGATGACAAGGGGCTGAGTAAATGATCTGTAACTTTTTGTTCTGGAAGTGAACGTCTCCTTTAACTCTTGCGTTCATTCAGTATCTGAGGATCTGCTGGATCGTGAGCTTCCATTGGTGTATCTGCCGTGAGCTGCGCTCTGATTGGCTCTCGCTGACCCGTCCGCTGTCTCCATGGCTTCCCAGCATTCCCACACAGAAAACACCCTGTGTTTGCTCCTAATGGCTGCGTGTCTATTTCTGACGTGTCGCTGAAGCTTCGGGCCCCAGAAGGGTTTCAGTGTAAAATGACTCGCTGTAATGTTACTAGAGGACACAAATCTCTGGACGGGGCGTAGAGGTTAAACTGCTCTTGATTTATTACTCCACACGCACACCAGCTTGACTTTACCTGTTTGATTGTTTTCTGTGCAAAATGATCTCTGATTGACACGCAGCTCTTACTCTTAGCGGATTGCATCACGTTTGATGTGTTTTCCTGGACCTCGGCGGTTGTTGTAAGTGGTTCTATCATACACAAGAGTTCAGAAACTGGTTAGGAGTGTCATCCACTGAACATCAGGACACTGATGACTCGATTAGCGCATGGTGGTGGATTGAGATCCACTCGTCCTGATGTGAGGTTGCCTCTCAGATCTGTCTGAGTTTACAGTACGGATGTGATGATGAGGTCTGCTGACGGGAAATATCCCGCTCTTCCGAGCGCTCTGTTTTTCGTTCAGTGCTGTGAATGTATTCATTCTTCAGCATTAATTCATTTGATTTCCTCCCATGACATCTGATCTAAAGTTTGTTTTTACACGTGTCAAACCGTTTTCCCATGGAGCGGCAGCTTCAGCAGTCAGCACTGACATTATGTTCTAGCTTTTTATTTAATAAGAGTACATCATGTTATATAACAAAAAAATATATAATTTTAAATACACTGCTGTTCAAAAGTTTGGGGTCAGTAAAATTTTGAAAGAAATTAATACTTTGAGCAAAGACGCATTAAATTGATCAAAACTGACGGTAAAGCCATTTTTAATGTGACAAAAGATTTCCATGTCAAATAAATGCTGTTCTTTTGAACTTTCTATTCATCTGTGAATCCTGAAAAATAAAACGTATGACAGTTTCCACAAAAATATTGTGCAGCACAACTGTTTTCAACATTGCTAATAATCATAAATGTTTGTTGAGCAGCAAATCAGCATATTAATCTAATTAAATGCAGCCTAAAAACTTTAATTAAAAACTCTTACATTCGATTTGTTTTGTTTTTTTCTTATTTCACCAATTGAAAATAAACTAGATTGCTTTATTAACCCTTACCAAAAAGAAGTATACTTCAAGTTTATTGTATTAAGTATACTTACGTAGAGATCAAGTATATTTTTAGGTATACTTTATGTAGTAAGTGTACAAATGTCAGTGTACTAGTAGTATACTTTGAAGTGTACTATTTTAATACTCCTTGGGACTAAATTGGCCCACTTTCTAGTATATAAAAGTATACTTTAGTATACTTTAAGTATAACAGTAGTAAACTTTCAGTTTGTACTGCAAGTATACTAAAAGTGAACGTATAGGTATACTAATAGTTACTAATTAAATATTTTTTTTATGCATTTTTAGTCCACTTTGAAGTAAAGTCTCAGTAAACACTTGAGTGTGGGTAAGTTTCATTTAAAAAATAAATTAATTAATTAAATAAACAACATTTTGAACAAAAAGCTAAAAAAAAAAAAAGGACTGTTCGTGATAATCAAAATGTAGATGGAGTTGATCAACACCCCAAAGCTTGACAGTCATCGTTACCTCTTCATGGGTCACATGGGTTACACAGTTTTACATATCTGTGGTTTTGATGCTGTTTTATGTCTGATGATCGTGTTAGATTACATGTGGAAGCGTCGGTTGTTTCGGTTTCTTCTTCACTTTTGGATATTTTGGAAATTCTGTACAGACGATGTGTAATAGCGCCCCTAGCGTATAACAATGAAAACATGAATTCTCAGAGCACAAGTACAGCTCAAATATACTTAGACCTTTTTTTAAGGAGAAGTCAAGTACACTTAAATGTCATCTTATAATTATGTACAAAGAAGACTGAAAGTATATTTCCTATTTTTAGTTTAAAAGAAGTATACTAATAACACACTTGAATAAACTTCTTTTTCGTAAGGGAATGTCACTTCGATATTAACAATGTCTGTAGCACAAACTGTGTGAAACAGAACTTTACTTTTTTCCCCCTGTATGCTTTTCGTTTTAATATTCACTGACTGTTTCATTGGCAAACAGAATCTGTGTGGACGTTGTGTAACTACAGTGGTTTCTCTTCTCTTTCTGTTTCTCGCTCTGGTTCAGGTCTTCCTCTGCTGGTGCAGCGGACCATCGCCAGGACCATCATCCTGCAGGAGAGCATCGGGAAGGGCCGCTTCGGGGAGGTGTGGAGGGGCAAGTGGAGAGGAGAGGAGGTGGCCGTCAAGATCTTCTCCTCCAGAGAGGAGCGCTCCTGGTTTCGGGAGGCCGAGATCTACCAGACCGTGATGCTTCGGCACGAGAACATCCTCGGCTTCATCGCCGCCGACAACAAAGGTCAGCGGCACTGAAGCATGGGATATGCGAATGGGTCTGACCGCGATCGCACGATATGTCAGATCTAATAAAGCCGATTCTCATTCATTGTTTTGCATTTTCAGTGTCGCACACGGGTAAAGCTTGAGCAGTTGGTTATGCATACACAAATTTATATTTATATCTAATTCGTTTTTGTTGTGCATATAATTGCTGATTCCTGATTGTTTTGACCATTTTATTGTGCTAGTGCTGCGACGTTCAGTTTATTTATGCAGTTGCTCACAGTATATTTAATATTCATTGTACAGCTGCACTGTTGTTCATTTAATTATAAGTAACATGTTTGCAAAATACATTAATAAGTTCATTAAGCTTGTGCAAAACAATCACTTCTGCAAAGTTTGTACTATTTTCTGCTTTTTTTGGATGAATAATTTATTTTTGTTTACTAAAATGTTTTTTAAATAATAGCTGAAAGCTTTTTAGTATGAACAATAAATATGTTTTATTAAATGATTAATATCATCATTTTAAATATGATGGTTTCATTTCCCTAAGTATTTTATGAAGAGTTTATTTTCAAAAACAGATAACTCATTGTGCATTCCAATTCATCTTAAACTGCAGTTGGGTTATTTTGATATAAAGTAAAAATGACTAAAAAAACCCAGCTAACTATCACAATAAAACACAATAACAAATATAATAAAAAACATGATTTTTGGGAAAGAAAAAGGCGGTGGGAAACTGAGTTAACTGTTTTTGCAAATAAACTCTTCATATATTCCAGAAATAAGGTAATAATAATAAACAATCACAGTTAATGACAAGGCTGTTCCATAAATGCATCAGTTTCAAGGTCCATTTAATAAATCTGAAGATTCATATTTATCTGCCAATATATCAGTGATCGGCTTTCGGTTATAAACAACCTCCATGTGGTCGGTGCATCTGTAGTTGATTATACCTCATTTTACTGTGATTGCATATGTAGCTCCACCTGTAAAGACAAGAAGTGAACTGAATCAAATCAAATCCAAATAAATCAGTAAATTTGCTTTGCCTGATATTTTACCCATCACACACATCCATTTCACTGCTGACAGCTGATGTAGAGAAAGTGAATATTTCTACACGTCCTGATCTGATTGTCTCTGTTCTCGCTCTCAGATAACGGCACGTGGACGCAGCTGTGGCTGGTGTCGGACTACCACGAGCACGGCTCTCTGTTCGACTATCTGAACCGCTACACGGTGACGGTGGAGGGCATGATCAAGCTGTCTCTGTCCACGGCCAGCGGTCTGGCTCACCTGCACATGGAGATCGTGGGAACTCAAGGTACGTTGTTTTGGGGAAATTCGTGTTGGTATCGCTTTGAAATGCTAAAGAACTACCAAAGAACGCTCCTGTTTTGAATCTGTTCATTTGTGTAAACATACACAGAGAATGCAGTTCATACAGTCAAGGGCTTCAGTACAGCTCTTCTATAAAATTAAAAATTTGTAAATTATTTATTTAGATGTTTTTTTATATAAGGCAGATGTTAAGGTGTTACATCAAATGTCTCAGCAGAGACTGAAATTCTTGAAAAGGAAACCTTAAGTAGCTTTTAAACTAATATTGACACACTATAGACCTTCATGACTGTGTATCAGAGTCAAATTTTAAAAAATCTCTCGTACTTTTATCCTGTATGACATGGCGAACTTAATTCAAACCTCAATGGTGTTTATAATTTAAAAAAAATATACAAAACTATATATTTAAAAATGCTTTTTACCTTGAAATTAGGAAAAAAAAACATCATTCAATCTTTAAAAAAGTTTTAAAAAGTTTTTCAAAACATTAAACTAGCATGAATTTTTAAGAATTTATCGCATATTAAGATAGACTTTTCCTTATCATCTTGGATATTTCTCTATATAAGTACCTTGGATTATGATATACACTACTGTTCAAAAGTTTGGAGTCAGTTTTATACTTTTTTTAAAAAATAAAATGTAATCAGAAATGTTTGTTGAGCAGCAAATCAGCATATTAGAATGATTTCTGAAGGATCACGTGACACTGAAGACTGGAGTAATGATGCTGAAAATTCAGCTGCACATCACAGAAATAAATTACAGTTTAACACATATTCACATAGAAAACAGCTGCTTGAAATTGCAATAATATTTCACATTTTTACTGTTTTTACTGTATTTCTGGTAAAATAAATGAAGTCTTTGAGCATTTAAACATGTTAAAAGAAATGTATATCTCCTCATGTGTGAGTATGGTAATATTGTAGTATGAAGGTGTGCTGGTGTGACTGTACTGGAGATGAGCAGGTGTGTTGAATGCTTGCAGAAACACTAAACGTGATGCTGGAGAAACTAAAGCAGAATCGCGTCGGTAGGGCGCGAGCGGGCCGCCGTTGGCTGACGGTGGGCTCCCCGCGGGCCTCAGCCGGCGTCTGTGTGGGATGTTTTCTCCACGCGAGTCGTAGCAGATGTTCGTTTGGTTGCTCATTTACGGAGAGCCGTTAATTCATCTTCACACGGCCTGTGCTGTTTTTGCCTTCAGCTTTACAGTCCTGCTTATTCAGCCACCGACGGAGGCATTTATTTATTTAACTGATGCATAAAAATAGTACTTTGAGTCACCGTTTGCCTCTTGAAGACCAAAACTGAAGCACTATTGCTTGATTTAGACTTCAGCGGAGAGACGTTGATGGGGTTTTGTGAGTAATTCTGATCAGCAGAGTTGTTTGTTGTTAAAGTGAGCTTCATTTACTGGTACGGCAGCTGTATTACATTCGCATAATTGAGATGTAATGCCTCATTACACCGTGAGAGTTTCACAATCAAGCTCTTAAGATCAATTCAGCACACTCTGTTGTAGTATTGAAGGTATAATAAAGCTTTCATTTGTTGACTGATAAAGTAACGCATGTGATTATTATTGCTTGTTTTTAAACAGTCACCATAAGCAGTGAACTTCAGCATGTTTGAGCTACAGACATCATAAAGTGTGATTACTTCGCTAACAGTCTGCTTTATTTTCAACTCGTGAACAAACCACTCAAGTTTGGGGTCCGTAAAAGATACTTCTGCTCACCAAAGCTGCATTTGTTTGATCAAAATACAGTAAAAATTGTGAAATATTATTGTAATTTCAAATAGCTGTTTTCTATGTGAATATCTGTTAAACTGTAATTTATTTCTGTGATGCGCAGCTGAATTTTCAGCATCATTACTCCAGTCTTCAGTGTCACATGATCCTTCAGAAATCATTCTAATATGCTGATTTGCTGCTCAACAAACATTTCTGATTATTAGCGATGTTGAAAACAGTTGTGCTGCATAATATTTTGGTGGAAACCCTCATGCAATTTCTTTTTAAATTAAAAAGAAAGTCGTTAATCAATCGAACATGTAACATTTGGGTTAAAAACAATCTAAAATAATCCACAGCAGCCTTGAGCAGGTTGTGCATAGAGCACGTCAGCAGCCGCTGTATCACATCTGATGGTGCAGGTGTGTCTGTGGTGTCCTGTCAGGCGTTTGTGCAGGTTCTGCTGGAGCGTGTCTGTGTCAGATTGGTGCTGAGGCAGCATGGAGTAATGAAAGCGTTTATGTAGCTGACGGAGGCGCTGTGAAACACTCCCCATGGGAACGCCACGCTGCTGTGTGTGGGTTTACATGCATTATGCATTATGCAGTCGTGACATGAGCGCGTCTCACTGTAAGCTGTTGGACGTTTCCCACTGCTGTCAGTGTCAGAAATCAATGCAGCTGCACTGCAGCCACTCTCACTTCAGGGCTCTTCGATCACCTTTCTCTTAAAAAATTTAGCAGCACAGTCAAGAGCGCCTTCTAATCAAAAATCAAAAAATCTGATCAAAAAATAGCCTTCCCATTACAAGCTGATATTTGACTCCTGAAAGTGAATTACAGGGCAATTATGTTTTTACTTTTGTAATGGCATTTTTCTAACTTTATTAAAAGTATGTCATCTTTTGTCAGTTTTTTAAAAATTATATTTTTAAACTTTGTAAATTTTCTAATTAAAACAACAGAATAATAATAAGTTACCAATCAAATGAAATCAGTATTAACAAAATGAATTTGTACTACAGAGATGACACAGAAGAACACAAAAGTGTCTTGTAGGTGTATTTTCATATGTTTAATGAGGCTCAGCGGTCGCATGTGAGCAGTCAAATTCATAAATTCAGGTTGAGATTAATGTTTTAAATATACAATTTTGAATACAGAAATATGAAATAATTTAAATAACTGAAAAGAGACTTTAAAAATGAAACTAAATCTGCCAGTAGGTGGCGGCAAGTCACTGATTTAATTACTGAATCATTCATTCATTTGATTCGTTCGAACGGCTGATTCATTCAGGAATAAAGCAAGTGACTCTTTATGAATGAGTCATTGAATCATTGACTCACTAGATTCATTTAAAACGCACGTTCATTCATAAAGGAAACAGCGCTGTGTTTGAATGTTGATGTGCAGCGGCTCAGTTGTGACTTGTTTTAGACTATTTTTGATGGCGAAATAAAGCAAAATCAGGCAATAGTGTTCTAGTCAGACAACGTAAGTCACTTCATATTAACTTCTTGTTTATTGAACAGTTGTATTAAATCAGTGTCTCATTTACAAACTCCCTTAAAAATCATTAAAAGCTGTCAGTCATCTTAGTTCATTGGGATCTCACAAAGTTCCATTATAATGAATGAAGCTCTCTACACTGAACAATCAGTCTCTTATTTACACTCTCTCTACACTTTGTTTATGAAAGGATTGGTGAGATATGTGTGTGATACATTGCTCGATACCTTGAATCTCCACTCAGATATGCTGATGGGGTCAGTCGTGCTGCTGCTCTTAAATATTTTTATATTTATTTTTCATAGAAAACAACTGTTTTAAATTGTAAAAATATTTAACTATTTTTATTGTATTTTTGATTAAATAAATGTAGCCTTGGTTAGCAGAAGAGACTGCTTTCAAAAACATTTGAAGTGCAGTGTATAAATACAAAAAACAACAACAACAAAACGTTATTAAAATGATACATTTAAATAACATGCTATTATAGTGATGCATGTCTACGGAAACACAGTTTTACTGTGGTACATTTTGGAAAAAAATGTATTATTCAGAAAAGCCACAGTTCATATCTGTTGTGTTCGCAAAGGTCTGTTTTTGAAATACCACACTAGAATCAACATGCCCACAAAAACAATGTTTTACCACAAAACGTGCAGTTTTGTGATACTGTTCCAGATAAGAGCTTCTGGCCTCATTTAAAGAGAGAATTCACCCTGAAATGAATTTGCACAATGTCATATAAGAGACTTAAGACTCATTCAAAACTCATTCAGTCATTCAAAACATGAATGAAGACGGTGAACAGATGCTCAGATGTGGTTCTTGTACATCAAGCAAACCAGTTTGAGCATCAGTTAACCAAATACAGCACATATAGAGAATAAAAGTCTAAATTAAATCTAAAAATTAAATGAAGCTGCTCGGTTCACTGGGATCGATCACTGCTGCATTGATTCATGCCTCTGTGATCTTTATGTGGGGTTTTGGTGAAACAAAAATTTCATAGCTTTTATTAAAAATGCATTCATTTGTGTTTTGATGAAGGAAAGTCTTGTGGGTGTGCAGTGACATGAGTGTGAATAAGTGATGACAGAAGGGTTATTTCTGGGTGAACAATCCTTTATCTGCTCCGTGTTCTGTCGAACTTCTTGAGAAAGTGAACTGTTTCTCCTCAGATGTTCGGCTCTGTCTCTAATCTCGTGTTCCTGCGTTTGATTCCAGGTAAGCCTGCTATCGCCCACAGGGATCTGAAATCAAAGAACATCCTGGTCAAGAAGAACGGCACGTGCTGTATCGCAGACCTGGGTTTGGCCGTACGCCACGACTCCGCCACCGACACCATCGACATCGCGCCCAATCACAGAGTGGGCACCAAACGGTACCGTCCTCACGTTCTTCAGCTCCTTAGATCTTCAGCCGCTGCCCGTTTGCACTCACAGCAGTAGTTAGTGGTTGAGGAGACTAGTTTAGTCATATGTATCTCTTGGAAGACATTACTGATGATTAATCTTCATCTTCAAGAGTTTAACTGCATTTAATGTTTTTTAAAATGAATATGTTCAATTTGTGTCAAGTTTGCCCATACAAAACACACATTTATATAGCCTGTACATTTAATTTTATTGTATTTTTTATTTTATTTAATATCGTTTTATTTTATTACCCGTAGATATTTCTGCAGATCTGCAAAGCATGAATTTACAGGGTTTCTTTGGGTTATAAAATGTCTTAATTTGGCTTCACACAAGTTAAGGCAATAAAAAAAGTCTTAAATTCGGACTAGAAAATATTACAATCATAGAATTATAGCATTAAATGTTGCATGCACTGCAAAAAAAAATCTCATGCTCTGTATTAAAAAAATTAATTAAAAACTATATAAACATAAAAAACCCTAATAAAACTGACAAAATGCACAACAAAATGAAAAAAAAGGAAAACTAATTGAAAATATTAATATGAACTATAATAGTATCTCAGTGATACTAAAATAACACTAATTGGAAGTAGTGTTTTCAAACTTTAAAGTGCTGCTAATTTATTCTTTAAATTTTCTGTAATTGTCTTAAAAAGCTCTTCAAATAAATCTTAAAATTACCTTTATAAACCCTGCAGAAACCCTGGTTTAAATATGCTTCTTATTCTTCATAATTGAAAACATTATTAAATTAGCAACAGGTGCTTATAAATAAATTCAAGAGAAAAGCACTTTTCTTTATTTTTTTTTTTTTAATTCAGTGAAGACTTTCAAGCCCTCTGTCAGGCATGTTTTTTTGCCGATGTTGGGTTTGGACACGTCTTGATGGCGTCTTTCCTCCATCCACTCATTGTCAGCTTGTGGACGTGGTCTGTATTTCCCACATGAATCATGAAGTGTTTTCCCGCGGCTCTGAATTACTGCGCTAGCATGTGGAAAGAGTGATTCAGAGGAACAGTCTTGCTCTACTTTTAGCTTGTCCATTACTCAGTTCAGATGGAGGTGTCCTCGCGTTCTCATTATTTTGACAGAGCGTGCAGACGTTTCATGACTTATCCTCTGTAATTTGCATGCTGCAGATGAAATTGCGTCAGATTGAATTAACGTGTCGGAAAGGACCGATCGCTCGGTTTACTTAAACCGTTTTCCCTGGCGGTATAATTAAGTCAACAGACCTGCATGAAACGAGAGCGTTTTCCACTGCACTCAAGGAGCTTCTCAGAGGTCAGCGGCAGTGTGCTGGAGGATCTTTGGTAACACGGCTACTCTTCAGCTACTTATCCAGATAAATCTACTAAATTTAATTGTGTAGATGTAAGTCTTTTAATTGCTTTACTTCCTGTGAAAGACATGAGAGCAGCGCAGCAGTCGTGTGCTGATGCATTTTTAAAACGCTTTCTTTTGTGCGTACCCTGCAAAATGTTTTGCGGTTGTGAAGTTCAGGCCTCTGTGCTTTTTGAATTCAGTTTTAATTACATATTGATTTGTTTCCGTGTCTCTAAACCGGCTGATTTCCCTCCTTTTTCCAGAGGCATTTTTTTGTCCCTTGGTGAAACAGCATTTAGATTTGGTTGTGCTGAATGACAATAAAGTCAACCTTGAGAAACTTGAGTCAACCTTTCTTTTGGACCATGTGGGCAAAAATCTCTAGATTATGATTTTGCTTTGCTTCATCAAAAGTAATAACTCTCTATTCACTTGTATCCTTCAACAGGTATATGGCCCCAGAAGTGCTTGACGATTCAATAAACATGAAGCATTTTGAGTCTTTCAAGAGGGCAGACATCTATGCCATGGGGCTGGTCTTCTGGGAAATTGCCAGCAGATGTTCTATTGGAGGTATTATAAGGACTCACTTCATGTGAAATTAGGTCTACTTTAATAACTGTTTTAGTTCCCCAGACAAGTTTCTTTCATTTTCTTGTTCAAGGATTTCTGTGAAGTTTGTCTCATCTTCTGATCAGCAGCATCATCTGTTGTTTTTTTGAGTTTTTAGACTCACCACCTTAAATGAAACACGTTTTTGCGCAGGCATTCACGAAGACTACCAGCTGCCGTACTATGACCTGGTGCAGTCCGACCCGTCGGTGGAGGAGATGAGGAGAGTCGTGTGTGAACAGAAACTACGGCCCAACATTCCAAACAGATGGCAAAGCTGTGAGGTGAGAACACTGGACTTATGCTAAAAGAGATGAATGAAAATCCGATCTCTAAATATTTCCTTCTGCGAAGTATTTACGGTTATAGTGTTTTACAGTACTAGTCACTAGTTACAGTGTTACTGTTCTAGACACTGCTACAGTGTTACAGTTCATCATTAACTATAGTGTTACAGTACTAGTCACTAGTTACAGTGTTACAGTTCTAGACACTGGTACAGTGTTACGGTTCATCATTAACTATAGTGTTACAGTACTAGTCACTAGTTACAGTGTTACAGTTCTAGACAACGCTACAGTGTTACAGTTCATCATTAACTATAGTGTTACAGTACTAGTCACTAGTTACATTGTAACTGCTCTAGTTACAGTGTTATGCTTCTAGTCACTGGCTACAGTGTTACAGTTCAAATAATTAATTACAGTGTTACAGTACTAGTCACTGGCTACAGTGTTACAGTTCATTAACTACAGTGTTACAGTACTAGTCGCAGTTAGTGTTACAGTACTAGTCACTATTTACATTGTTACTAGATACATTGTTACTACTTTAGTCACTAGTTATAGTGTTACAGTTTTAGTCACCAGCTACAGTGTTACTGTTCTATTCATTAGTTACTGTGACACAGTTCTAGTCACCAGCTACAGTGTTACAGTACTAGTCATTTACAGTACTACAACAGACTACAGTCACTAGTTACATTTTTAGTTCAAATATATTGTCTTGCTCTTGAAAGAACAAGTTTAATTTCTCCATGTAGATCAATAAAGTTAATTCTCACAGCATTTCATTACGCCGTACACAGATCTGCCCCCTCGATTGCTGTAATCGCATCACTGCGGCCTGCGGCGCCCAGCAGAGCGTCTCTGATCCTAATGGCTGCTCTCTCCCGCCGAGAGACGCCGCTGTCCTCCATCTGACAGACCGCAGTCCTCACGGGAGCCGCATCCACCCTCGCTCGGTTCATCAAAACAGAGCTGGCCTCTTTATTACTCTGGAAGTGACACAACTTGATTCGATTTGATCCGCGATAACACCGCTGTGAAATCTAATCCACCTCCAGCGTATGAAAGCTGCCAAACACTCTGTGAAATAGAGACGTGTCGCCGCTACTCGCCTTCCGTTCTCCTAACGCGTACGCCGTCTTTGTCTCTGCGTTGGTAGCACGTGATTCAGCCGCAGCAGCGGTGACATTTACTGTCTGGCGTGGCATTTCCAGCAGATGGTGTTTCTGCATTCGGCTCTCGTTCACAGGTGAGCCTGAACACGCAGACGCCTCGGAGGAGATCTGTGTCTTTGGAAGTGTTTTGTTCCCCAGGGCAGTGTAAAACCTGAGATTGTATCCGCATACACGGGCTTTAAAGGCCTCAAAGGAGGCGAAAATTAACTGCTGCTGGAGTCATAAGCAAGCAGCTTTAATTCTACATATGATACAGTCTTAAGCACCTTTCAAACAACATTAAGCAATGTTTAGGACTTCGCACTTTGTTAGCCAACTCAGTAGTGCTTTTGTTAGGCTGTATTGTATTCCTCGCGGCAGATGACTTTCAGTATTGGGCGAGCGGCTAAATGAGCTAAAGTGTGTTTGTTTGTCTGCGGCAGAAACAGAAATGATTCGATTTGCATTCGGTGTAAATCTTTCACCCTGAGAGCCGAATGTGGGTGTCAGTAATTACCCTAAGAGAGCTCAAATCTCTGCAGAGACTGTTGAGCATTTATACGCTGCTAACAGCGTGCCAAGTTTACAACGCTGCTGCTCTTTGCTCTTTCACTTGCTTTGTCTGATTTGTATCTAATAAAATCCCCAGCGCTGAGTAAAGCGGTGAGGCCGCGCTCCATCAGACGCTCCTGCGAGCTTCGCTTTATTAAAGGCACTTAGAGCAGCGTTTCTGATCGAGTCATTAGGAGATGATGCGCAAATAATGGCAAGAGGGCAATAAGTGTCTGAAGCAGCCTATTTGTATCTGTTCTGGTGTTTCTTAGAAGCCGTGAACCGAAACACTGATTTGACAAGAAACTGCTTGGGGGGAAAAAAAGTGAATTAAACATCAGAGTGCAAAATACAAATTGAACTACTTGAAATTTGTCTGGACACCCTTCAGTGAGTTTGTTTCTCATTAGCTAAAAAAAATGGTGTTCCTTCTTCTATTGGCGTGTGTGTGTGTGTGGTTTAAGAAAGTAAAGTCTCTTAAACACTCTGACTAGTTTTTAGTTTTAACAATGTGAGAAATTCAGAATGGAGGTGTTTAATTTTCACCACATCGAATTATATTGTGTTTAAGAGTGTCCTGTAGTGGAAATAACAGTGATGGAAATGACATTTTTAATATTTTTTGCAATAAATTGGCTGATTCTTTTGTCCTGTCAAGGCTAATTAGACTAATAGCATTTTGTGTGTCTTAAATACACACAATTAAATGGCTTTTTGTAAAAAATGCCAAAATTACTGCTTAATTAGAAATGTTTTGGCTATTTATTTTTTATTTATTTTTATTTTCCTATATTCCATATTTCATCTCAAGTTAATTTGCATCTTCACTGCTGCTGTTGTCTCTGGTACGCCAATTTTAAAAAAATTAATTGTGGCAAAGTTGTTTAGTGTGAAAGAAATAAAAGACAGTATTTTATATCATCACATAAAGATACTATAATACTTTTCTTTTAATTTTTTAAATTGCTTTTTAAATTTTCAGTAACACTTTATTTTAAGGTGTCCTTGTTACACGTTACATGTTCTTACTGTTATCATAACAATTAAGTATGCACAATTACATGCAAGTAACCCTAAACCAAACCCTAACCATATAAGTACATGTAGTTAATATTACTCACTACTTAAATGTATAATTACACTGTAACAAGGACACCTTAAAATAAAGTTTAACTGTTTTGACTAATCACTTGTTACAGTGTTGCAGTTCAAAACAATTTTCATTACTGTTTTTTTTTTTTAAATGTCAGTAAAACTGAAATAGTAAATGAATAAAAATATTTAAAAAAAATAATAAAAAACTAGTTTTTATTACATATAAAATTGCCATTATTTGGAATAAATAAATCATGACTATTTTTCATGATTATATCTCACAAATGGACTATGTTTTATAATTGTGACTTAGTATCTTAAAATGTCTCTGTTTTATTATTTTGTTAGGGCCTGAGCACCGGTGGTGTGAGGACCCTTTTGGAATTGCTCAGTTTCTTCTTTTTCTACAAAATGAATCAAATTTTTGAGGGCATAAACATGCTCGAAAACTCATGAAACTTTTCACACACACCAGAAGTGGCGTGTCTGATGTGAGTTTCAGAAGTGGGTGTGGCAAAATGGCTCAATAGCGCCACCTATAAAATGTTAACGAAATGCCACTTGAGCTGTGTTTCACATACAAGTACGAAATTTGGTAGATATGTGTAAAACACCAATACTTGCAAAAAAGTCCTCTGGATGAAGTCCGAAACCCAACAGGAAGTCTGTTATTTTGATTTTCTCTGCAAAATGCCATTTTCAGACGCTGTATTTAGACGAACTCTTCCTAGAGATTTAAACAGATCAACACCAAATTTGTTCAGTCTAATCTAAAGCCCTTTGTGATGTTAATTTGCGAAGTTCTTGAGTTTTCGCTGGAGGGCGTGTTCGTGGCGTCCTGTCAAGTTTCAATGTTTCGCCATCAGTGTGACCAGTGTATTGTTTTAATCAAAGAAAATGAACAACGTGAATCGGTTTACGTGTGTTCATGTGCATTAACGTCCTGTTTTGTGTGTTCAGGCTCTGCGTGTGATGGCGAAGATCATGAGGGAGTGCTGGTACGCCAACGGAGCGGCTCGTCTCACGGCGCTGCGCATCAAGAAGACGCTGTCCCAGCTCAGCCAGCAGGAGGGCATCAAGATGTAGGTCAGCGGCCCCAGAGACTGCCACACTTAGCATTACCTTTCCCGTCATCCTTTACGATCGCATCACACTCTGTCTTCGCGAGAGGACGCAGCACTTTCACTGACTTCGTTTCCGCATCCTTTGCCTCGGTCTTAACCGCGCCCGGACGACGCCGCGTCTCGAGAACGCGGATCCCGCCGTCACGCGGAGCGCCGGGCGCATCCAACACGGGCGAAAGAAGGAATCTTTTTATTATTTATAAGTGGCCGGTGGATTTGAGTTTGGTTTTTCTCCCATGGAGGTTTGACTGTTTCTGTGGGACCTCGATTTGCACCTTGTGTTGAATTTCCGCTCATCGCTGCAGTTCTTCAGGTCGGTGTGACTTTAAATACATGTTTTCTGTTTTTTGCAAAAACTAAACTGGACATGACCTCATTTAGTCTTGGCGAACATGCTGTGACATATGCAATACAGATGAAACGTATCGACTTTATATTTTTACTGCTCTGCTACAACAACTACGACAACTACGATGACAACCATGCCTTCCAAGCCAGGTGTTACCAGAAAGTGCCACTGCTTTGAACCAACCAACCAACCAACCAACCAACCAACCAACCAACCAACCCACCCTCACGGTGCGGTCGGCCCCGTCGGAGCGAGAGCGGGCCGTCACACTCCGATCTGCTGGTGCCATTCTTCATTCTGTCTGCCTCTCATTCTCTCCACTGATGCAGCACTGAGGATGTAACAACAATCCAGACCTCTTCATCTACAGCTGGTTTCATGGAACTTCTCTGCACGCTGGTGCCGCTGACGCACCACCGGCGCTGTGGCCGTGCATGGAAAAGGTTGGCGAGACGAGAGAAAAAAAAAAAACGGCGTTACCGAAAGTTGCCCAAACATACGATTAGACCGCTCTCGATGAGGTACATTAATATAGAACACGGATATTTACTAAGCCATAGGTTTTCCAGCATTTTGTGGCAACTTTTTCTAATCGAATGTAAATGAGACAAAATATCAAGGACCGCTTCGAAACTGTCTGGAGCGAGCCTTAAGGGACCAACGAGGAGCTCGTGTGTGTTTGTGTGTGCTGGAGCTGACCGTAATAACACGCTAGCGGCAGTACCGTACGTGAGCCGGCACAGAAATGTAGCGGACGGATGTGAACGGAGCGTTCGGGAGATCGGATAGCCGCGCTCATGAATGAAGAGCGAAACGAGACGCTCAGCAGCTTTCTGTTGACTTGATTTTCTCAAGGTATCAGTTTCTGGTGCTTATTTAAGCATGCAACTCGAGATTCTTATTTATGTACATCTATACGTTTGACACTTTTTCACCGCTGAGTTTTCACTGATCTTTATAGTCACATTAGAGGCCCTTCCTCAGAGGAATATTCACAGATCAATGCAATGTTCAGCTCAGTCGACAGCATTTGTGTCCTAATGTTGATTAGCATAAAAACATTTAATTAAATTTTAAAAAATTCATGGTTACAATGAGGCACTTACAATGAAAATGAATGAAGCAATTTTTGGATTTAATAGGATTTAAAAAATTACTTTTTTAAAATCGCTTATAGTAATTGCTCTGCTGAAACCGGTATTATTTGAGCTGTAAATAATCATTTTATGGTTTTGGCTGTTACTTTATGACAACAAACCTGTCAAATTTGACACAATATGCTAGATTTTTTTTTTCATACAAAAAAAAGTTAATGTACACTGCCGGTCAAAAGTTTGGGATCAGTGCGATTTTTAATGTATTTTAAATAAGTTTCTAATGCTCATCAAGGATGCGTTTATTTGATCAAAAATACAGAAAAAAAAAATTTAGATTGTAAAATATTATTACAATGTACAACAACATTCTCCTATTTTAATGTACATTAAAATAAAATTTATTTCTGTGATGCGCAGCTGAATTTTCAGCATCATTACTCCAGTCTTCAGTGTCACATGATCCTTCAGAAATCATTCGAATATGCTGATTTATTATCAGTGTTTAAAACAATTGTGCTGCTTATTCTTGTTCTATTTTTTTTCAGGATTCTTTGATCAATAAAAGGTTCAAAAGAACAGCATTTATTTAAAATAGAAAGGTTTTCTAACAATATACACTACTGTTCAAAAGTTTGGGGTCAGTACATTTTTATTCTTTCTTTAAAGAAATTAATACTTTTATTCACCAAGGATGTGTTAAAATAATAAAACATCATAGCATTTACATTGTTAGAAAATATTTATATTTTGAATAAATGCTGTTCTTTTGAACTTGTTATTCATCAAAGAATCCTGAAAAAAGAATCACAGGTTACAAAAAAATAATTGGCAGCACAACTGTTTCCAACACTGATCATTCTAATAATAAATCAGCATATTAGAATGATTTCTGAAGGATCATGTGACACTGAAGACTGGAGTAATGATGCTGAAAATTCAGCTGCGCATCACAGAAATAAATTATATTTCAAAATATATTAAAATAAAAACCATTATTTTATGTTGTAATAACATTTTGCAGTATTATTGTTTTTTTTCTGTGTTTATAATCAAATAAATGCAGTCTAGATGAGCATAAGAAATTTCTGATCCCAAACTTTTGAGCGGTAGTGTTTTTTTTTGTTTTTTTGTGAAAACCAACATTCTGCCTCAAATGCTGTCAGTTTAGTCCAACTTGTATTGAATGTGTAACATTCCTTTTAAAACATGGAAATAATGTCACGTGTTGAGCAATAACAGTGTTTTTGGCGTGTTGATTGCTCAGACGAGGGTTTCAGCTCTTCTGATGGTCAAACTTCACTGCTATGCATCACGAGTCTCTGCTGGAGCACATACACCACACGGGAACTCTTCGCATCTCATGCCGTTTACAGTACATTAATTACATTCATACGACAGTTTTTACTTGAAATGTGCTGGAGATGCTGAAGGGAAGGCATTTCCAGCGCATTTCCTATAAAGCGGATTCATTTTACCATGTGTTTTAAAGCGCGTTTGTTTGAAATGCTGTTAGTTGGAGTTGCTTGGATGGACAGTAGCGTTATGGCTGATTATTGATGCTGTTTCATGCGTACGGTGAGTGAATGAATGACTCCTGACACACATTCAAATGCACAATTCCTAAATGAAGTACTTTTTAATGTGTGGGTAGGACGTAGTGTCTATAAATAATGTGTACATGTATATAAATATGTATAATGTTCGTCAGGCTGGTGGCTGTGTGTCGTGTACAGTGAGTTAACGAAGAATCTGGAAGGAGAACGTGTAAATTAAAAAGAGTTTGACACACAAAAGCAGCGGTCAGTGCTGTCAGAGGAGGAAAAGGGAACGATTACGGATCGATCCGCTCGTTTGAGGGAATGAGAGCGTCGTTAAGCTTTCTTCAGCAAACTATAATCGTTCAGCCAGAAATGAAAATCATCATTTGTTTATTCTCATGCTGTTCCAAACCTGGAAGATGAATGTGGGGAATGAGAGAGCATGCTCTTTTACATGCAGATGAATGCAAACTAAAAATGTAGTTGAAATAAAATCGAACTTATTTTATAGCTAGTTTCCAAAGTAACATGTCTCATTTTCATTAACTTGATGTACTAAAATAACACCATGAACACACAAGTGAATTGCTGAAACTAAAATATAAACTCTAATTCAACAAAAACTCAGTGACACTAAAACAACACTGATCGGAATTTGAATCTTTCAAGCTTCAGAAAGAACTCGAGTATGAAATTACTTTCTACCACTGAAAATCAATATGTAAACACTAGCTTGTAGCAGTTTTGTGAAGCCGAATCATATTTGAATCAAAGCTGGAGTAAATGATTCATTCAGAGATCTGAATCTCAGTTTTAGTTGCAAAGAAAAGAGCAGCTGGAGCATTCTTCAAAGTCTCTCTTTTTGTGTTTCTCAAGAAACGACGCGGTTTGGAACGACACGAGGACAAACGCTGATGTTTCCCGCTCACGCCGCGTCAGTCGCTACTTTTTCATCCTCGATCACCAGCATTTTGTTTCAGACTCGAGCGCGGTCACATTTTCATCCAGGTTTCCTTTAGCGAATGCAGGTACGTGTTGGCCGCGAGCGCCGCGCCACACCAGCTATAACTTGACAGAAAAACCACACCGTTGCACCTCCGGTTCCAGACGCTGTCTGCTAGTGTAGCTTCAGATGAACCCGTCGCTCGACGTCCCTCTCGACGAGCTCGTGCCTCCTCCAGACTCATCTGCGGCGGAGAAGCGCTCCTTCGAGGAGACTTTGCTCGACAGCGGCCATATTTCCAGTAGAACGCTCGAGTCGGACGCCCTCACGTGACCCGGACTCCGCCGCCGCCGTCGGCTTTAATGAATAATTCTTGAAAGGTAAATTATGCAGCTTCACACTATAATGCACAAACACGTCAGAACATTTTACACGCCGTCAGACGTGGACTAATTAACGAAACGGCGACGGGCGTGAAAGTTAATATTGCAAAGTATTTGCATAAATTCGCTAAAGGTCATTTTTAAAGCGGTGGCATGAAAACACACGGGTCTTTCACTCATTTATGCAAATGCATTTGGTCAGACGGACCTCAGGCTCTCCGCTAGCAATCGTCATGCTGTTTATCCCAGTTTAATTACACCGCTATGCTATTATTATACGGACACTGTGAATAAGAGCGTTCGGAGGAGCGCAGGAGAATTCTGGGTCACTTAAGGGCGGCCGACAAGTTTCCCATGGTGCATTTCACTGCGGCTGCTGATTGGACGGTAGCGGAAAGCTTTATCGTGTTTTATTTGGTGCCTAAGTTTGACTCGATGTTTTGTTTTTTAATTCCACTTAGAATGATGCACTGCATGGGACTTATTTCTAATGTTTGCATCACTTGCTTTTTTAAAAAATATATATATTATAAGGAATAATAATTAAAAAAAAAAAAAAAAAAGATTTAATTTCAGTAGGTTTTAAAAGGTCAAAATGTTCTGAGAAAAATACCTCCTCTGAAGACCAATGTGTTTATACCTCAGTGTATATATTTGATTTGTTTACTCCGAGTTTGTTTCTTTTTGAAATGCTAAAATGACATTTTATGTCGGTGGTACTTGTCGATGGCATTGTGTTATTGTATTATTGTCCAAACAGTATATTCCTCCTTCTTTAAAGCATTATTTGGTTTTGTTCTCTTCTTTTTTTTGTGTTCTGTATGAATTACAAGTGCTTTACTGATGTCATTCTGTCCTTTAATGCCTCCTCAGCTGTATAGAAATGCCTTGTACTGTTTCTTTTACAAAAAAAAAGAAAGGAAAAAAAAACAAAAAGAGAAAAAGAATGAAACTGGTGGCTGAAGTGAGCTGTGTGGGTCTGATCGGAGCCCACTTGATTTCTAAAGCGTTATGTATTGACTTTTTTCTAGTGTGTACAGATGAGCTGCATAGGATCATAGCAGAGTGAAGATCATGTTGCTTTCTAACATAGTGGAGTAGAGATGGGTGTCAATAAAAAAAAAAAAAAAACACTTCAAACCTTTACATGCGACTTCTTGTTTTATTGCTCTCTTGGATTTGTTCACGCAAAACATAAAGAAATTGTCCTGTTGTGTCAGTCCATCCTGTAGCTCATATTAGATTTGACAGAATTTATAATATGTGACACATCACACATTATTTTTGTATTTTATTTCACTTTTTTTTTTTTTATCTGAACACATTATTGCATTTTTATAAAAAATGTTGGTGAATAATGATCCAAAATATATAATTTGTACACAAATATTTTTCTTGTAGCTGGTTTTCCCAGATTCAGTGTTCAGTAAATGAAGAAAGATCTAAGCATAATAATATTAAAAATAGCAATTAAAAGAGAAGAGCAACAGTTTACAGATAATGTACTCACCCCATTGTCATCCAAGATGTTCATGTCTTTCTTTCTTCAGTCGTAAAAAGTTGTGTTTTTTGAGGAAAGCATTTCAGGATTTTTCTCCATATAATGGACTTCATTGGTGCCCCGATTTTGAACTTCCAAAATGTAGTTTAAATGCAGCTTCAAAGTCTCTAAACGATCCCAGCTGAGGAAGAAGGGTCTTATCTAGCGAAATGATCGCTCATTTTTTCGAAAAATAAAATTTTGTATACTTCTTAAGCACAAAAGCTGGTGTAGCACAGGTTCTGGGATGCGCGTTCACGTACTATTGAATCACGACGGAAGGTCACGCTGAACTACAGACCCAGTGTTTACAAAGCGAACACTAAGACTAAGAAAGTGCAAGTAAGTCAAACACTGTTTACAAACAAAAAGCTACAACGATGTCGGACGATTCTGAAGTTGTAGGAGAAAATAAGATGGAGTTTTTCAACATACTCAGTACACAGACGATGAACTTACACGTGATTCATAGTAGTGATGGGAAGTTTGGATCATTTTACCGACTCGGACCTTTGAGTCTCGTTCAGCAAAATGAACAAATCTCTTTTCAAGTCATTTCGTTCATTTTAGCAAAATATAATTAAAATGTTACATTACTTCCCTAACACATCTACTGCTTACACAAACGTTGATCACACTACAAACAAGACAAAACTGTAATGCTATAAGAAACAGAAAAGATTCATTCATTGTTTACCTGGGTCTTTAGTCTATGATTCGCTCACCTCACCTCTTATCTGACATGTTTTCAGGTTCAAGTCGTTCGTTCATCACATAACAGTCCCATAAGATGAACCAACCACTCGAAAAACCCAAAGACTCGAAACAGGTGAACTAATTCCAGTACAGAACCTAATAGGATGTTGCGCATGCGCGACTGAACGAATCACTCCCCGAGACGACTCGTTCTTCCCGAGTCACATTAAAGATCCGTTCGAAATGAACAAATCATTCAAGAACGTGCATCCCAGAGCCTGTGCTACACAAGCTTTTGTGCTTAAGAAGTATACAAAATTTTATTTTTCGAAAAAATGAGCGATTGTTTCGCTAGATAAGACCCTTCTTCCTCATCTGGGATCATTTAGAGCTATTGAAGCCGCATTTAATCTACATTTTGGAAGTTCAAAATCAGGGCACCAATCAAGTCCATTATATGGAGAAAAATCCTGAAATGTTTTCCTCAAAAACCATAATTTCTTTACGACCAAAGACAGAAAGACATGAACATCTTGGATGACAAGGGGGTGAGTAAATTATTTGTTGTTCTGGAAGTGGACTTCTCCTTTAAAGGGGCCAAGCACTACAGAGGTCAAATGAAGAGCTAAGGAGTCGTCTTTAATTAGTCTCCAGCCCTGCTCCTGAAGAGCTTCCTTCCTGCACACTTCAGTTCCACTCCTGCTTCACCACACCTGTCGTCAACACCTCGATTAGCTGCTTCAGCTGTGTTTGATTGGGATTCAGCTTACGGCATTTCTCATTCATTCCTATGGTATCTGTACACGGCCACTGAGTGTTGCACAACTCTGACTGAAGTTCAATGATGTCAAGGCTGTAATGTGATTGGTTATTATGGGACACGTGATCCAAGTTAGCCGCATGCTTTCTCCAATAGTATGTTATACAGACCCTCTCATCTCCCTATAGTAAGAAAATCTCTGGCTGAACTCTGCAGTATTGTATCTCTCCAGGAGCAGGGTTGGACACCGCTGGTTTGTTGATACAGAATTGTACTACAAAACTCAACATGGCAGATGCTCAAAATGGCTGACATAGGAAAATAAGGGGACGTTTGTCAGGATTTTTGGCCAAACTGCTCAGACGTTATAAGCAGAAATGTCAATTATGTTGTATCTTTTGACCAGTAGGTGGTGCTGTGCTGAAACGACCCATGTACGCTCAGGTCATGGTTGTTTTAACATACCAAGTTTGGTTGGAATCCACTAAAGCATTTCAGAAATATAGCCTTGTGTCCATTTTTGCAAAAAAAAAAAATTTGGTAAAACCGTTTGGTATATCAAAAAACTTTTTGCCAGCATGGTCTAAAGATGAGCCAATTTTGGTGAAAATTGGACAAGCCGTCTAGGACAAGTTTGAAAAAGTATATTTTTTGGAAAATTTTAACCTGTAGAAATTTACATTTTGGTATGCATTCGACTCGGTATGAGTCCAGGAAAGAAGAATTCAGCTTTTAGACCTTACAGTTCGAAAGTTATTAGTAAAAACATGAGTGCAAATTTGGCCTGTTGGTGGCGCTAGAGAGTTTGAGATAGAGACTCCAAATTTGCAGTGGTTAATGATGAGACTGTCTTCTATCTGTGTGCCAAATTTCATAACTTTCTCACAGAGCGCTTCTATAAGATTCATAACAATACGTTAAAGTGTTTGTAAAATACAGCATTTTACTACACAATTCTAAATAGTTCACACTCAGATTGGCTGACATAAGAAAACTGGGTAACTTTTGATTTGGTCTACTGCTCCAAATCTAACAAGATCAATCTTATGATTTTTTTTTTTTTTGGTCAAACTGTTCAGAAATTATAAACAAAAATGATTTTTTTTAATTTCTTTTGATCAGGAGGTGGCGCTGTACTGAAATGTCTTATGTGCCTTCAGGTCATTCTTGATAAAACACCTACCAAGTTTGGTCAGAATCCACTAAAATGCTGCAAAGATATAGCCTTGCCTATTTTTGTGTGAATTTCGTCAAATTTGTTAACACGCTTTACGAGAACAGATCAGAAATCTTTTCATAACTTTTTGCCACCATTGCCACTGAAGATGATCTGAGCCAATTTTGGTGAAAATCAGACAAACCGTCTAGGACGAGTTAGAAAAAGTAGAGTTTTCACATTTAAAACTCCAAAAAATGTTGACCCACAGAAATGTAAATTTTGGTATGCATTCAACTTGGTATGAGCCAAGGTATCACAGAAAAAAAAAAAGGCTTATTATTATGTGATAATAATATTTAATAATCACATAATAATTATTATTATGTGATTTCATTAATATCTTTATTAACAGTTTAACCACTCCTGTATTTTATGATCAGTATTTTAAATAAGCAAAAATACACAGACTTAAAAAAACTCATATTTAAAAGCCAAAAAAAAATCTGATCAAAATTGTGACTTTTTATCTCTCAGTTCTTTTAAACTCAGAATTCCAAGATAAACTACTGTGAGAAAAGTCACAATTACTTTTTCTTTTGACTTTTTATTCTTTTGCAAGAAAAAAAAAAAAAGAATTGTGAGATTTGACTTAAGAGTTCAGAGAAGTCAGAGTTATAAGCAAGTCTCAGAGTTTATTTCTTGCAGTTTGGAGTTGCAATTACTTTTTTTTTTAAATCACTATGTCCCTTTAGGGCAGGGGTCCTAGAGAGCCTGTCCTGCAGAGTTTAGCTCCAACCTTAAAAAAACTCACCTGCCTATAGCCTTAGTAATCCTGAAGACATTGATTAGCTCCTTCAGGAGTGTTTGATTAGGGTTGGAGCTAAACTCTGCAGGACATTTTTCTCCTTAGGACCAAACTTATCTACCCCTGCTTTAGGGGTTCCTGTACTTTCTGACGGCTAATTCTGAGGGTGTAGTTATTTCAGTGATAAGAGACATTTCTCACTCATTTCTTCACTTTGGAGCTCATGGTTGAACCGCGACAGAGGATGGTTAGGAAAATCTGCCGAACTCGCTCCGTCTCAGAGACAAAACTAGCGCGTTCAGCGTTCTAGAGCGTGTGCTTCATTACAAGCAGAATGAGTCTGTCAGTAGCTGTGCTTTTAAACATTATCACCTTTCACATGTTTAATATTGCCACGAGCAATGAACACCCGAGAGAAGATGAAGTCGAGCGAGGACCTCCGCGATTGATTCTGTCTCCGAAACAAAATATTCCTGCGTTTTATAATTGGTCCCTGATTAGAAAGCTCACTTAGTGCTTTGATATTGACTCCTTCCCTTCCTCCAGTTTCTCATTTGCGGGCCGATTGATGGTGAAGTGTTTCAGGAGCGGCTCTGAATGCGTCTATCGCATCAATCGATGAGCGTGACGCTGCCAATTACACCGACCGATCACACGGACCTCAGGAAACTCAAACAGACGGTGAAAATGACTTCTTCCTCTCTCCCTGCAGCTCTCCGAGTGTTTCACTTGTAAGCGCTGATATCCGTTTCCTTCGTTTAGACAGAATTAGACACACTCCAGCAAACATTTCAGTCTCTCACACTAGTCTGCGTGTCTGCGGTCACATCACGGACCCCGGAGACGGACTGGAAATGCCTTCTGCTTTCTTCAAATGAACGCCTCTTAAGGTTGGTCAATGAGAACGATCAGTTTTTAAAATCGGTGTGTAATGAGTTTATGCAAACACGTTTCATCCCACAAAAACGCCTTTCACTGTTGTTGGAGCCCCGTCTACTCAATATTCATACTAAATTAAAAAGGCATGAAAACTTTGTCACGTTTGCGTTGCTGTTTAAATCTGGGCAGAGCTTGCTTTTTTCTATTTTTGACAAATGTAAAAGCCATTTCACACCAAAAGCCTCAGGCAGAAGGAAAAGTAAATTAAAGTCTGCACAGTAGAACACGGAACAAGAAAGTTCAACACTCTTCAGCAATACAAAAAGAAGAAAAAAATGTTAGTTTATAATCAAAGGCCAGCAGCAAAGACACTGGTTAATAAAATAGGATTAAATAAAGGATATATGTATTATTTAACATATTAAATTATTGCAGGTTTGCATCATATTTTAAGTTGCATTGCATGTTTTTATTCATTTTGAGGAATAGTGAACTTGTTTTGAGGAAAACTTACTTTTTTGTGTAAGTGAGGTGAATTAATGCATGTTCACATTTATTCTAGAACTAAAGTACCATCTTACTCATGATTTCTCTCAACATGGAGACAGGAGAGCTTTCCATCAATAAATGGGGGAAAAAAGGTAACTCAGATATTTTCTTGTAAATTAAAAAGTAATGCACTACTAGTTACTTGAAAAAGTAATCTGATTACGTAACATCACTCGTAATGCTTTACCCCCAACACTGATCACAGACTTTCTCACAATGTAACAATTTCTCATAATTAAGACTGTATATCACACAATGTGATTAAAATTTTTTGTAACTGCAACCATACTTCTCATAATCGCTACCTTACATCTTTATCTCTTATAAATGTGACTTTATATTTTACAATGTGACTATTTTTTTTCATAATTGCAACTTTATATCTCACGATGTGACTTTTTTTCTTGTAACTGTGGCTTTGTATCTCAAAATATGAATTTATTTATTACCGTGTAACTTTCTTTTTTCTTAGTAATTTCAACCTTGTATCTCAATGTGACTATTTGATGATATTGCAACACTGTATCTTGTAATGTAACTTTTTGTCGTAACTGTGACTGTCACAGTGTCACTGTTCCTCATGTCTGATACTTTATATCTCACAGTGTGATTTTTTTAACTCTGAGGCACAAACAAGTTTCTTAAGCAACCAAGACGATTTAGATTATTTAGTTGATTTCAAAGCCTCAGCTCCTTCAGTGGGCAGCTGATGTGACTTAAATGTTCGATGTTTTTATTTCAAAGAGCGCTGTAAAGCGACGGAATTGACCCGCAGGTTTTATTATAGACTACATTTCTAGGTCAATCTCAAACAAGTCTGTTGTGATCAGGGTCTAATGTGACTCCAGGGAACGTCTGATTTCTGTTCACCAATGAAAACGTGAGGAAATCAGCCGATGAATCATATGCTGCCATCTCATTATATCTCCTCTTTGTTTTCTTCTGTGTGAAGAAATATCATCTACAAATCATTTCTGCTGCCCACGAACAGTTTCACAGACCCATTGAACTCAGAAGTGATGATTTCATGCTCACAACCTTGTAAACATGACTTTGACATCTGACCTGCATTAACGTATCATACATTCTCAACATTGCAATGGCATAAAATGTGTCATTTATTCACTTTTGAAGTCAGATGTGTTGCGCTGCATTCGACTAATTTAAGCGATGTGCTGCGGATGAAAGCAGACAAGCGTTTCAAAGGAAGGAAGGAAGGAAGGAAGTCCTGACAATAAAAGCTGTGCTATATTCATGAGCTGTAAATGTCAGAGAGCCTGCGGTAAGTGGATGTGATAGACGCTTTCTCTATTTTGACTTTATTTGCCATGTTACCTGTCAGGCAGGAGCCAAAAATAGCAACGAGCGCTGTAGTCCAGCTGCGGGTGACAGTGATGAATCTCTCTCGCTTCGCTTTTCCTCCAGACGCAGGAGTTTCTTGAGGAAGCTGCTGACCAGGAGAATATGCGGTCGTGTGCGGGAATTGATTTTTGGGAGCTTTTGTGATTTAAAGGTCGCTCAGCGAGCTTTCTGCGATTTCTGAGGCGCTGGGTATTTTTGTGAGAGGCTGGAGAATGGAAGCAGGTTGTGTATGTGAGCTGAAGTCTGCTCATGATACTGATGTATATGGAGAGATATTCCTCCAGTAGGGGACGCTGTTGCTTTTCAAATCTGCCTGCGCTGAGCTTTGAGACCCACACGCTTCATATTTAATGCATTTTGAGTTGTATGTTGTGCATTTTCACATGAATTTTTAAGATGATGGATGGCTGGTGTGAGCTGAGTTACTGCAGCGTCTTATCATATGCAGTCTGAAAGCACACTGTAAATACAGCATTTCTGAGCCTACAAAAAATGTTTCAGTGTTTGTATGTTAAAGTTATGATCAATATATCATTTATCATAATTGCAACTTTATATCTCACAGCGTGATTTTTCTTTTTTGTAATTGCAACTTTATATCTTACGTAACTTCATTTTTTCATAGTTTTCATAAATTTTTAGCTTTACATCTCTTTAAATGTTATTTTTTTCATAGTTCCAACTTCATATTTATGTGTATTTATTTATTTTTTTTATTTATTATTTTATTTATTTATCTTTTGTAACTGCAACTTTATGCACTGTGACTAGTTCTTCATAGTTGCAACTTTATATCTGTGTGACTTTAGTTTTGTTTATTTATTTATTTATTTATTTATATCTTATGGGACTTCATTTTTTCATAGTTTCAACTTTCTATTTATGTGCCATTATTTTTATTTGTTTCTACATTGTAACTAGTTTTTCGTAATTGCAACTTTATATCTTATGTGACTTTGTTGTAACTGCAACTTCATAACTTATTACGTGACACCTCAGTTGCAACTTTATATCTGTGTGACTTTTTAATTTAATTTAAAATTTAATTTAATTTTAATTTAATTTAATTCGTTTCTATCTTTTTATGTGACTTCATTTTTCCATAAATGCAATTTTATCTGTAACTTTTTACCAATGACTATTTTTTTGTAATTGCAACTTTATGTCTCATGTAACTTTTTTGTACCTGCAAGTTCATTTCTTTTTATGTGACTTTATTTTTCCATAATTGCAACTTTAAATCTTACATTTTGACTTCTTCTCATAATTGCATCTTTTTTAGTGACTTTTTTATTTTTTCATAATTGCAACTTTAAAACTTTAGCTTTAAATCTCTTTAAATGTTATTATTTCTCATATTTAAGACTTTATATCCTGCAACGTGACTTTATATAGCTTAAATTTCATTTTTGACCATGTTAAACTTGTTTTGCGTCTGTGAAAGCAGCCGTTCTTGTGCCTAGAGTCTGTTGATAGAGAGTGTTAATAAAGAACAGAAGCAGAGTGTTTTTCCTCTATCTGCAGAAGCCAATAATTGGATGTCTGAAAAGCCGCTCTTTAACAAAAGTGGTTTTGTGAGATGAGATATTGAAAATGAATTTAGAAAGCAATTACCTGCATCTGTTTTTTTTTTTTTTTATTGTCCAGACGTGGCGTATGACTGATAAAGTACTTAACTTAATTGTTTCTAGGTTAAATGATGGCTGTGCTTTATGACCTTTGCAGCTCTGAATATGGATTATGTAAACACACAGATATGGCACTTGCCCTTTCAAGCAGTCAAAAGAGGTGGAGTGTCATCTGAAGCCTCATATTGATTATAATATATTCATCCCAAAATGCGAATTCTCTCCAGCATGTCGTAATAAAGTCTCGTGTGACTGGTGTGCGGTGTGTAAGTCTTCTGAAGCCGTGAGTTCTTTGTGATCAGATTGATTTTTCCTTTGCTACGTATGTAAAGTGACTGGTAAACCTGTCATTGTCTCATTTTCTCTTCCTGACCGATGTTCTGTTATTTGTACGGACACGTTTGGATGTATAGTCGTTTGTATTTTGTGAGATGTCATGGGTCTTGTTTACAGAGTCTCTAAAAGCCCCAGTTTAATACCATTCAGTCTAATAAATGTAATTAGCTTCTTCACAAGTGTGTTGAATTAAAGAAAATATATTAAGTCTCCAAAAGCCAGTTATGATAATGCATGTTTCCCCTTTGTGACCCTTCTGCCTTTTTAGATCCTGATAATAAAAGAAAAACAGCAAAACAAGTTGAAGAGCGGGTTTCCCATCTGGATGTGACAGCGGTTCAGTTTTAGCCGGCATGATGTGAGAATGTATACATCGCAGTCAGGCAACCATTTAAACTTTGTTTTTTATTCTTCATATTCTTCTTTTTAAAAATAAGAACAGTTTTTTAAGGGTAGAAAAAAAAATATTTATTCATGTATTATTTCTTTGTTTCAACCAGGGATTGCAAGGTGTTCCATCCAAATTTATTTTACATTTTCATTTATTTAATATAATTGATAAATAAAATATACAGTGTTTGGTGTAACTAGTTACTAAGTAATTATTTACTGTAATTTAATTACTTTTCCTTTCAAAAACTAAGGAATTACTCTTATTTTTTCTTATTTAATCACAGTCACTTCTTATGTAATTGAACTCAATACTGTGTATAGACATTCATATACAATACAATAGCGGATTTAACATCAAAATTTAAAGTCTAACCTTAAAAAGCATGTGTTTTTTTATGTACCCTTCTCACCTGAAATACTTTGGTGAGTTAATAAGAATATTGGTAACACTTCAGTGTCCAATTCTCACTATTAACTACTTGGTTAATGAATATTACTGGGATATTGGCTGTTTATTATTACTTAAAAAACACATATTAATGTCTTATTCTGCAAGTCCTTATTCTAAATCCTTAATCCTACCCAATTCTTAAACTTAACAACTACTTTACTAAGTATTAATAATAATACTTAGTAATTAGGAGTATATTCAGGCAAATTCATACTTAATAGTTAGTACTGTTACGAATCTGGTCGGTGTTCTGTACATCTCCCAGTATCCATCGTGCTGATTGCGTCAGCACCCGTGACCAATCAGGCGCGCTATAAAAGCCCCGGTCTTTCCAATGCAGAGCACGGAGTGTTGTTGTTGTGATTATTGTTGTTAGCGTTTTCTAGTTTCCTTGTTCCCTGTGTTTAGTTCCCTCGCCTGGCTTCCCCGTTTTGACTGTTCGCCGCCTGCCTACTGGACTCTTGCTTGTTTTATTGGATTTTTCTCTACGACTTGCCTGTGATATTCCTGTTTGCTCCTGTTTCTACCCTGCCTGTACGACCATGTCTTTGCCTCGTCCTGTTAATAAAAGCTAATGGATCCGCTCGCCTCTCGCCTCTCACTCCCCGTTACAAGTACATAGTGTGAATTGGACCCTAATCTAAAGTGTGACCAGAATAATTTATGTAGTTATCTATTGTTTATTTAAAGGAATTAAAAGAGCCGTTTCATGTCTATCCCTGTATCGTTAACTTGTCGAGGTTTAGTAGGATTTAGAAAATAATTACTAATAATTAATTAAATACTTTTTGGCAAGTTATTTATACAGTAATCTAATTACACTGTTAAAGATGTAATTAGTAACTAGTAATTCATTAGTTTTTAGAGTAACTTACCCAACACCGAATATCTATCTGTCTGTCTATCTATCTATCTATCTATCTATCTATCTATCTATCTATCTGTCTAATCTATATATATATTTTATTTATTTATTTATTTTTTTTTTTGCTGTATATGAGATTACTTTTTTCTCCTTGGAAAGCACAGTTATTTTATTTTTTATTTGCCTTGCATATGAGATGATGATGATGATGATGATGATAATCAATCAACAATAATAATAATTATTATTCATATTATTTCAGGTCTTAATATGTGAAAATATAAATATAGGGAAAATATAAATGAGGGAATCGTCATCTGAAGGTCCGTCAGTCAATTAATGTCAGTCGGTGCAGTGTCCATTTGTCTCCAAATGTTTCTGAAGCTCTTCCTCAGTTGTTGATTTACAGTAAATCTGGACTCAAGCCTAAATGGATGAGTGTTCAGGGCTCTTGGGTTTGAGCCACTGATTCGTCCATATGCTGAACACCACTCCTTGATGAATGGCTTTTGTTGAGTGTCCAGCCACTGGCTCTGTCCCATAAACCGCTTAGCATGAACTCAACGCTCACAGACAGCAGGGATGTCAGCATTCACTCGTTCTCTTAAGTAGTTATCACTGATTACAGTGAAGATGCTAGAGCACACACACAACATCAGCACAAACATAATCATCCAGAGCATTTGTCCTGCAGATGTTTATTCGAGTGTTCAGATATTGTGAGATAATCAGATCAAAGCGTTTCACACGGACGCGTTCGATCGCAGCAGTTGACATACGGTATACGGCTGATCATGGCGTGACAGTAGCAAACGCTGCGCCATCTGTTTGTGTTGTACACCAGAAATAAGGCCTGAATCTACATGAAGTCACTGGAGAGACACGAGCGAAGAGGTAATGAGCCAATAACAGCTCGTGATGGAGACAGGAACGCTTACAGACTGGTTTTCTGACCCGGTCTGTGGTGGTCACACCCAGGAATTGTGCCATAAAACATTCTTGATTTACAGTCTCCCCTATTATTGTGCTTTCTAGGTGTCTTGCCCTCCTCTTTTTTGGAATACTCATGTCTTTAAACCTATGCTGATGTTGGGGTGGAAATTAATTATGAATAAATGGGTTGGGACAGAACCCTTTTATCGGGGACTGGATAATCCTGATTAAAGAATGACTTATGGAAAGATTGGATATATATTAAAGGTAAATCTAAATCATTTCAGAAGCTGTGGGTAATTCCTTTAAACTGTCTTGGCATTGATTATAAGTCTAGTGTGTGCCCTTAACTGTCTACACGCTGGTACTGTAATATTGTTTTGAATTAGACCACACTGCTGTTTTGTTTTTGTTGTTGTTTTCTTTTTCTTTTTTTTCCCTTTCTTTCGTCTCTTTTTTTTTCTCAAATATTGTACACTGTTAATGCTTTACCCATTACTGTGTGTGCAGATTATTCTGAAAAACTCAATTAAAAAAACAAAGTAATTATCTAAAATTCTTAAATATCTACTAGCTACCATACTTTAAAATTTAAATTATTTAAAAATGTATATTTATAGCATCTCAGTAAAATAAAAAATAAAATAAAATAATCCTTCTTAAATTAACTTGCACTGAAAATAAAATAACATTGTATAACATCATTTATAACATTGATTTAAAATCCTATTCCTTCTTACTTCTACTAACCCAGGATATGCACTGTTAAACTGTTTCCAGTAAAATTTACTGTTTAAAATAAAAAAAATGATTTAAAGTATTGTTATATTAATTTAAAATATTTTAATACTTTTTTGAAGTCCTATTCCATTTCCATCTATTATTATCATGAAATTAAACTTAGTGACATGTACCGCATGTGATGTACATGCTGATTTGGAAATGATCATAAATAATGTCTGACACTGTGTACAAACTAATATTGTTGGCTTTTTTTCAGCTGATCTTCTGTATTATCTTTCTGATGATGTTGTTATAATGAAAATGAAATTATATTTGAAACAAATACACTACAAAAGTATAGTTTTGTAAAGACAGTGGCATTATTTTAACAGCGTTTTCTACATCAAACCCCTCAGAAAGCTGAGGCTAAATCTGAATAGATCACATTCACACTGACGTGATCTGAGCCGACAGCAGCACAGCGTGAACCGTCTGATTTCACATCACATCTCTCGTTGTCATATTATTATGCTTAGAGAGGTTTAATAACCCAACAGTGGGACTCAGCAGCAGCTCCATGTGTTAAACTGACATTCAGCAGGAGACCTTTGTCGCTCGTGACATCACACATATGTCCCGTCCGTCGTGTCATGTGTGTGTGCGGTCTGTCCATTCATGATCTCACAGTCACCCGTCCACAAACCACACGCTTATTATCCCTCATCGCATGGACAGATCAGTAGCTCATATTTCATAAAGGGGTTCAGTCATTTCCCCAGCAGATTTGTCTAATACAGGTCTGGTTTTGTACTGTAGTGTTTCACACTGCACCCAGCATTCGTCCAGCATTCACAGAAGAGTGGAAACAAACAGCAGAAGCTCCGCTGAGGATGTGTCTTGCTAAGAAGCACAGATGGAGCCTATATTTAGAGCTCATATTCACTGGTCATTTGGCCAAAACTGAAGCAGCCTGTGTACTGTAAGATCTGACTGCAAAATCACTTCAACAGCATTACTGTACTAAACCGATCAGTTTTCACTCAGTGATGTATGGAATATGACAGATGCTGGGAAACTTCAGCTTATAAAATATATTATCCAACCGCAAGGCGTCCAGATGAATGCAGTTTACAGTGCCGTCTTATTCGTGTGTATTCAGGTCTTGAATTAGAGGGAGAATTATTACTCACAGAACACAAGATATCAAGATATACGAATATTGATACCAGCCACAGAAAAAATATTGTTTGTTTTCTAAAAGTGCAATGGATATTGTATAATGCTTATCAAGTTCTTCTGTTTAGTCTTGCTAAAGCTGCTTTACAGCAGAACTGAATTTAGTTTGCATCACTGAATCACAGTGAAGCTGCTATGAAACAGTAAAAGGCGCTATAGAAATAAAAGTGACTTGACTATAATCTGTATCACAGTAGGGATTTAAAGAACTTTTTAGATCCTGCAAGTTTTTGAGTTTAATGTTTTAAAGAAGCATTTTATCACATGTGACCCTGGACCATAAAAACCAGTCTTAAGTATCACAGGTCTGTTTGTAGCAATATGGGTCAAAATTATACATTTTTCTTTTATGCCAAAAATCATTAGGATATTAAGTAAAGATCCATAAAGATATTTTGTAAATTTCCTACCGTCAATATATATCAAAACTTAATTTTTGATTAGTAACATGCATTGCTAAGAAATTCAAAGGCTATTTTCTCAATGTTTAGATTTTCTGGATCAGATTACAGATTTTTAAATAGTAGTATCTCAGCCAAATATTGTCCTATCCTAACAATACATCAACGGAAAGCTTATTTATTCATCGTAAAAATGTATAAATCTCAGTTAAAAAAAAATTGACCCTTATGACTTGTTTTGTGTTCCAGGTTCACATATATAGGTAGTATAAACATGATTTACCCATGTTTAAATAATTATATCTATTGCAAATATAATTTATACTTCAGGAATCTTTAGCAGAGTATTTTACAACAGCTTTGAGCGTTGCTCAGCTAATCATAATCAAGCGTCGGACTCAGAAATATCCGTTTTATATAATCAGTCACACACAGACATTCAAATAAAGTCATTAAAAATTGGCTTAACGGTTTTCATCATTGTGAAAATGTTTTAATGTGCCTGACATCATTATTGGTTCTGTGATGAAGCTCTGCATGACATCAAGCAGCACACAGACCGAGAGCCGGTCTGGAACAGATTGACCCTCACTCCGCTCCAGCACCGCTCCGGGTTTTCCATTCGCTGCTTTCACTTAGCAAAGAAACCAATGGAAACCTGTTTCTGCTGCAGATTGAAAAAAAAATTAAAAATGGTAACTATGACCTTTTTATCTCACTGTTTTGTCTTGTTTTTATTTATTTATTTTTATTTCAGACTATTCTTAGATTCTCTGAATTTTGAAATATAAAATGAGACTTTTTTGGAACTCTGCAAGTTTTTTTGTTTTTGTTTAGTTTTTCTTTTTTCTCAGAATTGCCAGATAAATTAAAACTGTGAGATAAAAAAAATGCAGTTAGCCTTTTTTATTCTGTGGTGGAAATGGGCCTTTATAAAAAATGAACTGTGAGATATAAACTCTGAATTTTGAGAAAAAAGTCAGAATTGTCTTAAAAGTATATTGAGAAAAATGCTGACATGTTTTCCTCAAAACACATAATTTCTTTTACGACTGAAGAAAGAACGACATGAACATCTTGGCTGACAAGGGGGTGAGTACATTATCTGTGATCTTTGTTTTGGAAGTGGACTTCTCCTTTAAAGGTGCACAGACATTTTTTAAAAACGCTTTTGACCATAGTGTCAGACCAATATGTTTCACACAACACATCTGTGTTAGCCTTTGCTTGAATATGCTTGTGTGTCCTGTTCACTTGTTTCCGTGATCGTCATTATGCCAGGATTGTGTACGTAAGTGTGGGGCGGAGATATCAAAATAGGGGCTATGGGCGTGTTTGTTTGGGTGCACTTAGTGCACCTTTAATTCTGTGCACTTTCTCTCCAAAGCACTCACATACTACAGTCTGAACCCTGCAGTGAAATGTCCCAGTACTGTTCAACACCCAGTGCAACAATATCTGAGCAGCGGGATTGACCTTTGTATAATTAATATGGTTTTGATACATTTATATTTAGGCTGCATCACTACAAAGAGAGAGAGAGAGAGAGAGACTAAGTGTATTAAGATTTTGTCATCGCTCAGTCAATCTACAGCACTTTTAGTTTATCCTATGTAAATGAGAGAGAGAGAGAGAGAGCACGAGACTGAAGAGTTTTATGGATTGGTTTGGCGAATAATCCTGGATGGAGGAGCGAAATCGCCATCTGCCATCCATAGAGGCAGACACATCATCATCGTCATCATCACCTTCATCATCTGCTGTGGTGTCACCCGCCGGATCTCCGTCCAGTCCGCGCGCGTGTGTGAGAAGGGAAAGTCAAAGCCCGGAAATGAGGAAGGAAAGGAGCGCTTCCGCCGCATCCAGACCGGCTTTAATTGATCAGATCGCATCGATCGCTTCTTCTGGAGGATGCTGAATGAAAAGTGCTCGGGCTGAGGATATTCTCCACGACCGAAAGCAGCTCCGCGCCGCTCCGTGATTCTGCACTGGACCTGAATGGAAGCATGTAAGTGCTCGATCGCTCGTGTGTGTGTTTGTGTGTGTGTGTGTGTGTGTGTGTTCACTCCTCATCAATGAGATGATGCTGTCGTGTAAATGTGTGAATGTCGACTCTCGAATTCAGCGATGTAACCTGGACGATCGTATACTGTTTTTGTTTACTAAATCACCATCTTCATCATCATCATCATCATCAAACTTTACTGTAAAAATATACAGTCATGATCTTACAAGCATTTCGATGGGACTCAGCTCGTATGTCATGAATCATACGGTGTTAATAATACCAACCGTGTTAATACGTGTTTATTTACGTTAAATGAGCTGAGAGTGCGGCAAATTTATATTTACCTTAGAAGCACATCTAAAATATTTTCATCATGTCATAAGACCCTTGTATCCACCCATTTTCCTTTAAACAGTACTTTATTTTTCCCATTTATGTGACATAAAATATATATTTTCTTCATCAGCAAACTAGTTGAAAAGCGCAATAGGCTTACAGTATCAGTGCACTGTATTTTTGTACGTTTTTTGGAGCACAGAAAATACTGGTTCACTTTTTCTACATCAAAATATCATGTCATTAATATCATCATATCATTAATTCTGTGTGTTAATTGCCATTTCCCTTTAACAGTTTGTGAATTTTTGACATTTCTGAGTGAAAATTGCTTCTACAGCAATGTTTTGACACCATTTGAAGTATATATTGCATTAAATCAGAAAATGTTTGAGTTCAATTCTCATTTTCAATAGAAGGCAAACATGATGCCTTCAAAACTGGCCTCATTAGCAACTGTGGTGATTAATAACACAAAAAAAAGATGTGAACTAAAGAACATAAAATGTAGCACAAAACACTTCTATAATTGATAATAAACATGTGTAGACATATTTTATTTATCAAAAAATCCTAAAAAAAAAAAAAAGTAGGACAGCAACTGTTTTCAACATTGCTAATAATCAGAAATGTTTGTTGAGCAGCAAATCAGCATATTAGAATGATTTCTGAAGGATCATGTGACACTGAAGACTGGAGTAATGATGCTGAAAATTCAGCTGCGCATCACAGAAATAAATTACACTTTAACAGATATTCACTTAGAAAACAGCTGATTTACATTGTAATAATATTTCACAATTTTTACTGTAGTTTTGATCCATTAAATGCAGTATATATGATTTTCTATTTCGAATTAGAGTTCTGTTAAAGTATCTTCCCCTTTTTTTGTAGGGAGTGACTCTTGACCTTCATCAGTAGCCTCACCCAGCATCATCATCATCACTGTCAGCATCAGGACCAGTTCAATCCAGACGACAAAAGCGAAACGCGTTTCTGCTCCAGCAGCCGTAGTGAGCGCGTGTGTCCCTGGCGGGCCGCCGTCGCGATGGGCGAGAACATGTCGAAGCGGCTGAAGCTCGTCACGGGCTCCGAGTCAGAGATGGAGGAGCGCAGCTTCATCAATCCGTTCCCGGACTGGGACCAGGGCCTGTCGGTGTCATCAAACTCAGCAGAAGACAGCGGCGGGAACGAGCCCTTTGATGCCAACGGAAAGGTTTGTGATTTCGTTATTTGCCGCCTTTAACGTTTGTTTGTAGCATAGCATGCTAGCTGCTGTCAGTGTGTTCGGTGTTCTGCTGTTTACAAACACACTTGTTCATCAGCAGAAGCTCCGCCTGATATTAAACTTTAGTAGAAGTCTGATTTTCAACATGCACTCGTATTTTTTTTGGATAATTTAGGTCTGTCCGTTCAAGCAGCTAAAAATAGTCATTCTAACCCAGATACAGGTGGGCGTTTAATTCCTCATTTAATGAAGTGATCTGGAAACACACGTTCACAGGCTCATTAGTTCATTTCATTTAGTAATACGTGCATCACAGGAAAATTCTGTCGTTTTTTCCCCCAAAAGTCATAGCTAATTTCATAGCTAGTATTTCACATACAATATATCCCAAATTGTACATTTATATAATATTTAGTTCATTTAATTTGACGTCACTTAAATCATTATAATTATTAACATAATTTAAATTTAATTTAATTAAAATTATTTATTTAATTCAATATTACACATTTAATACTGTGACAAAATTACAGCTTCATTTTAATTTGATAAAATAAGAGTTTCTTTACACATAGTATGCTCTGTAGTTCAAGTATGTGCTTTACTGAAAATGCTTTCTCATTAGTCAATAAGCACAGTGACACTATTCCAAGCCAAATGATTGATTGTGATAGAAATTATGCCATTGTCTGTTAAAAAAACAATACCTGTCTGTTAATACTACAACCCCAAATCAGAAAAAGTTGGGACAGTATGGAAAACGCAAATAAAAAAAGAAAGTAGTGATTTCTAAATTTACTTTGACTAGTATTTCATTGCAGACAATATGAACACAAAATATGTCATGTTTTGTCTGGTCAACTTCATTTCATTTGTAAATATACGTCCTTTCCTGTCATTCTGACCTGCAACACATTCCGAAAAAGGTTGGGACAGGAGCAATTTAGGGCTAGTAATCTGGTAAATTGGTTAAATAATGATGTGATTTCATACAGGTCATGTCAACAGGTGATTGTAATTATGATTTGGTACAAAAGCAGCCAGGGTCTGTCAAGGTATGGGGTTGTGTCTGTGCCCTTGGCAAAGGTAACGTGCACTTTTGTGATGGCACCATTAATGCTGAAAAGTACATAGAGATCTTGGAGCACAATATGCTGCCTTCAAGAAGACATCTTTTCCAGGGACGCCCATGCATATTTCAACAAGACAATGCAAAACCACATTCTGCACACTTTATAAAGTCCTGGCTGCGGAGGAAGAGGATGCAGGTACTTGACTGGCCTGCCTGCAGCCCAGTCTCCAATAGAGAATGTGAAATTTTGAAGCGCAAAATGCGACAACGAAGACCCCGTACTGTTGCCCACCTTAAGACTTGTTTGCAGGAAGAATGGGACAAAATTACACCTGAAACACTTCATCACTTGGTGTCTTCAGTCCCTAAACGTCTTTTAAGCGTTGTGAAAAGGAATGGCAACATTACAAAATGGTAAATGCTTTACTGTTCCAACTTTTTTTGAAATGTGATGCAAGAACCAAAATTGGCATACGTGTTTATTTTGAGGAAAAAAAATTAAAAATCATGAGGAACACATTAAATAATGTGCTGTTCTATTGTCTGCAATGAAATACAAGTGAAAGTACATTTAGAAGTCACTACTTTCTTTTTTTATTTGCGTTTTCCATACTGTCCCAACTTTTTCTGATTTGGGGTTGTACAATACCACTCAAAGGTTTGGAGTCAGATTTTTTTTAAACAAATAAATTCATATTTTTATTTATTACGGATGCATTGAATTGCTCAAAAATGACAGTAAAGACATTTATAATGTTACAAAAGATTTCTGTTTTAAATAAATTCTGTTTTTTGAACTTTCCATTCATTTGTGAATCGTAAAAAAATAAGATGTATGACAGTTTCCACAAAAATATTGTGCAGCACAACTGTTTTCAACATTGCTGAGCAGCAAATCAGCATATAAGAATGATTTCTGAACGATCATGTGACAAATAAATGGCATTTTAACAGATATTCACATAAAAACAGCTGTTTTACATTGTAATAATATTTCACTGTTTTTACTGTAATTTTGAACAAATAAATGCAGCTTGGCGAGCAGACTTATTTCAAAAACATTTACAAAATCACACACCCTTAATCTGTTGTAATAGTACATACAGTTCAGTGAGAAGTCCTTCTGTCTTTATCAGTATTTCCCAGAATGATATGACAGCTGTATTCAGGTTTTGTTGACTGTTGATCCTTCATCATGATCAGGGTTTAGTTGTGCTTTAATCCATCTGGTTGAATTGAACTCTTAGGCCTGGTTTATCAGCTTTGACTCCAGATCTTTAAGATTTTCACACGAGTGATGGAACATTAACACCGTTGATCTTTGAGGAATTTCCTCACTGGATCATGAAAAGTAGGACATTCCAGATTAAAGTGGATGGTTAAGAGGGTTTATGACTTTAAAAAAAGTTCTACTCATAAAAAATTTGGGCTGTCATGGTTATACAGTTTATGTGATTATGATGGTTAATTGTTGTACACTAACAGTTTTAATGGAATGTTTTGTTTCTGTTAATTAGAGTTTAGGCTTAATACACTGAAACCACAGGACACAGGAGTCTTTTATTCACATGTTATTAACATGTTTCGTTCAAGGCTTTGTCAGCAAATATTGTGCTTTAGTAGTCTGTCTACACTACTGTACAGAGGTTTGGGCTCAGTAAGATTTTCTTTTGAGAACATGACTAGTTTTATTAAACAATGATTCATTAAATTAATCAAAAGAGACAGTAAAAACATTTATAGTGTTAAAAAAAGATTCTATCTTAAATGAACAGGACTCCTGCTCACATTTTTGATTTTGTTTTTATATTTATTTATATATTTATAAAAAAAAAAAAAATTGGAAAAAAAATGTTTCTGGCATTTAGACAGGTGTACTCTATGCAGTTGTTGTGATAGATGAAAATAAAACACATTTCTGATTTCAACATTTGTTCTTCAGGCATTCCTCTTTAAAAGAAAAAAAATCCTCTTTAAAAGAATGTGTTGTATGCAAAGTTGCCCACATTTGTGGGAGCCATATGCAAATTCCAGTATCTCTGCAATTGAACCATATTTGGATCTTAAAAATGAAGATACCACAAGAAAAGTTTATTAAGAACCAAGATCTAAAAGGGCATTAGGATATCTGTAATAATTCTTGCATTACAGGCATGCAAACTTTTCCCATTTAAACTTCACCATTGGCATATAATGGCATATAAAGATGTCTTTAAAAAAACAAACAAATCAAGCTGACTATTACTGTTTTTACAGTGTTTTTGATCAAATAAACACAGCCTTGGTGAGCAGAAGACACTTCTTTCAGGAACATTAAAACATCTTCATGATTCCATGAGCTGTTGACCAGTAGCGTATGTCTAATGAAACAGACACTGCACGTCTGCATTGCACATCAGGTGTTGTTTGGGACAGGGCCACAGTCTGAATAGATTTTTTTGAAGGTTTTTTTGTGAAACCTTTTGATTTTGATGCTCGTCTGCACATCAGTGCGCTGGATTCGCCACACTGCGGCACGTCACGGCTCATCAAACAGAAGCCCCCTCCGATCGTGCCTGTTTCTGTGCTGCAAACGCAGGCGGCCTTTATCTGTTCCAAACACTGGGTGTTGTGTTTCAGACTCGTGAGCAAACAGATCAGGCTGCTGCTCCGCTGCTCTAAAGCTCAACGTGGGACAGACTAGATCTGCTTCATTGTGTAGCACAAACACTCCATGCTGGAGTCAGCCTAGCATCACGATGGTGACGTTTGCACAGGCCAGCACTACTCACATTTGCTTTTATGTTTATTTAAGATTTATGGAAACTTGTTTTAACAACGAAATATACATATATATATATATACAATTGTTTACTGCAATTAAAGCTTTTTATTTTTTATTCCATGATGGAAAAAAAATTGCTACATATAAACTGAGAATTACAAGAAAAAAATTTGAGTTCTCTCATGTAAACTCAGAATCACGAGAAAAGTCAGAATGAAGAGATAGAAGGTCAGAATTCTGAGATGAAAAATCAAAATTACAAGATATAAACTCGGATGTAAACTCAGAATTACACAAAAAAGAAGTAAAATCAAAATTATGATGTAATGTCAGAATTGCAAGATATCAACTTAGAATTACAAGATGCAAACACAGAATTGAGATGCAAAGTCACAATTACAAGACACAAACTCAGTTGTAATGTCAGAATTGCAAGGTTTAAAGTCAAAATTATGAGATACAAACTCGTAAGTAAAAGTCTGACTTATGCGATGTAAACTCAGAATTGATGTGAACTTGAAACTGCAAGGAAAAAGTCAGAATTCTGAGTTTGCATCTTGCAGTTCTGAGAAAAAAAGTCAGAATTGCATTTTATAAAAATTGTCAATACCTTTTTTTCTTTTTTAAATTCCATGGCAGAAACAGGCTTCCATAAAGATTTAACTAAAACTGTAGTGTTGCAAAATGTGCAGCACATTTATTTATTTAATTTATTTATTTTTGCATGGTCTAATTTTGATCAAATGCTGTGGTTGCTATGGTTATTTGGACATTCACTATGAAAGCACCACTCTAGCGTGGACAACAGGAGAGCCATGGAAAAAAACAAAAAAACAACCGCGATCATTCAGCACCGTGCTGTATTTCTGATTATCATGGCATTACTGACTGATACGATCACTGTGTACACTGGTAGTACCAGAGTAGTTTTGATATGGTTATATCTAATATTTTGTACTGTAGCAATTCGGAGTCAGACACCATCTCTATTTTCTCCATTGTGGAGGAAAGGTGAGGTGGTTTGTGCTCATTTTCTTTGTATTGTCAGCAGTGGTTGACGGTTCGCTTCACGTGTGGTTCAGCAGGGTCTCTCGTTTCCGTTCCCTCAGCTGTCAGTCATTCCTGTGCCGTGGATCTCTGCAGAAATACATGTTCATTATTTGATTTGGTTCAGACAGCAGCAGGGCTCTGTGCTCAGCAATGTCAACGCATCAGAATTTCTCCATTGCGGTACACTTGGTTATTTTTGAGTAACAGATATTTGCTTTATGTAATGCTTAGAATTTGCATATTTCAAGTTTTTGTTGTATTAGAACCAGAACGTTTTTTTCTTTTTCTTTCACCTTTTATTTATATAGCACTTTATACAATACCAATTGTTTTAAAGCAGCTTTCAATTCTACTGTAGCTCTTAAAAGACTAAATTAAACAGTCATTGTTCAGTTGAAATCTTAAAATCTGAACACTGCCCTGAATTGCAACGCTAGAAACCACACAGAACACTTTAGTAATCAGAACATCCTAACATCCTGACAACCACCCAGAAAACCCAAGCATCGTAAGGCAAACACCATCAAATATCCTTAGGAAAATTCTAGTATAAATTGTGAAGGTAACATAATTTGGACTTCTTTCAGTGTTTACTCAAATTTAAATATTGATTGCATTTGTAAGCTCAACCATTTGTAAGCAATTTGTAATTCAACCCTGGGAATTATACATTAAAAAAAACAACATTTTGTCCAAACGTAGCTAGTCAGTATTATTGAGATACTATTGTAGTTTTTAATTAATTGTGAATCAGTTATTATTTTAATATTTTCTGTTTTCATTTTAATTTTAGCTAGTTTTACTTACTATGAGGGGTTTTTTTTATTTTTTTTATTCGGAAGTTTTTTTTTTTATTTGTAGTTTTAATTATTAATTATTTAATTATAATTTTTATATTTAAATGAGAACTCTTGCTTAGGCAACTAGATAAAGTTTTATGTATTTATTTTTTTTAAATATCAGTTAATGTTTATGTTAATGTTAATATTTTTTTCTTAAAGTTTTCAGTTTTACTGGTTCTTACCAGATACTTTAATTTAGGCAAAATGTACAACCCCATTTTCCATTTTGGCATCATTTGTATTCTATTGATTTTTCTTTCTTTTTTTTAAATATAATTAAATATTTTTATTATTAATTATTTTTCTTTTTTTTTTATGTTTACTAACATTGTGAAATGACAAAAAAAAAAATCATGGTTTTAAACTGTATTTTCCAAAAGTCCTCAATTTGATTTTTAAGACAGTTTTAGTATAAATGAATGACTATAGACTTGCTGAAAGCAAGTGTATTATATTCTGACTTCAGCATTTTACTAACAGCTTTTTTGCAGTGTAGGCAAAATACAGATGTGAGCTTGAAATATCTGCCCCTAGTGGGTTATTTTACCCACAATTACTCCTTAGCACTTATATTCAGATTGTGTATGTCAGAGTTTCTTGTTATAGGTGAGTGTCCTGTTGTAGGTGAGGTTTTCCTCATTAGGATTCGGCTCACAGACTCACTGCTGCAGGAGAAAGAAATAACTCTGGATTCGATCCACCTTCACTCTTCTGTGCCCAAGGTTCCTGAGCTATTGAACTTAGACCTTCAGAAATGGCAGTACACATTATGAATTTTCCCCTGTGGCAGTAAACAGTCTGAATAAAAGGACCTTATTTTCTTCTGTGTTCAAATGTGCTCTTTGTATCAGGGTGAACACCAGGATCCCGGGGTGCCACATTCCCCTTTGTACCATTGTCAGCAAATCACACATGACAGCTGATTCAGTACGCAATTAGCCAGTCTCTCTGATACTTTATTGTCAAATATTTGTGAAATGACTCTGTGTAATCTAATCAGTGGTTCTCCGAGTTGAACTGAGAATTGGCATTGCAGGGCAAAGAGGTGTCTGAACTACGGGTTACTTTTAAAGATTAGATGTGCATCTATGACACATGGGTATGCACATGCATGTTTGTAAATCAAATCAATTTTGAGATTTGATTTGTTTTGATATGCATATAGTTCATATGTTATGATGGAGATTCCGCAGGACTCTGTATTTGTTCCAGAGCATTTTCATCACAATGGCGTACGTTACTCAGTGCCAGCGTCTCTTTAAGTAAACTAATTAGTAAAACAACAGTTTGCCAAATGAAGCTTGAAAGCTTTCTTACAAACTCTTTTTTTTTTTTTTTTTCCTCCTCCTTTCTTCCCTGAAAATAGATCAGTGATGCCTTTCAGAAGAAACTGCAAAGCAAGATCAAAGACCTTCTCCAGCAGATGGAGGAGGGCCTGAAGACTGCAGATCCTCACGATTTTTCTACATACACAGGCTGGACAGGTGAATACCAAACAGTTAATATAATAGACTTTATTTGCACAAATTGATGTGCTTTTACATTTTTGTGTGCAATAAAAGAGTTCATTGCATGCGTTGCTGTTACTGCCTGGTTTTCCCCTGTTAAAAAATAATCATTCCTTTAAATTCTTAGAGAAAGTAACATCATTTGGATCATATAGCATAAGGAAGATAAGAAAACAATCTTATTCTGTTTGCTTCAATGATCAAATTTTACTATTGACCACTTTTGTCAAGCTGACCCCTTTTTTTTTTTTGTCATTGAACCCTGGGAAATATTTTGATATTTTGATATTTGAATTCATCATCATCATCATCATCATCATCATTTTTTTATTCCTTTCATGAAAATGCATTATTTGTACAAGGCACATACAATTCATTTAAGTTTTCCTTTACATTTCCATGATCAGAAAGGAGCCGATAGAAGAATAATTTTCTTATATTTATCTGCCCCCTTTATAAACATAAACAGTAGATGGCATTAGTATTGTTCCCTCCACCATCACCCAAACTCCAACATATCTGATATTTATTTAAACATTTTACAATGGTCACATACAAACAAAATCAAAGTTCAGTTTGATATAATTCAAGTTGTTTCTGTTTATAACTCCTTTTAAATACCAAAATATCTTTACAACTTTTTAAATCTTTCATTAGAGAATTCCATGCTTTTACTCCAGCAACAGACAAACACATTTGTTTCAAGTTTGATCGTACTATTGGATGTTTAAAGTCATATGGCCGTCTGTGATTTCCATCTTCAGAAGTAAAAACAAATAACTTTTGTAAGTCATATGGAAGAGCTTTACTTCTAGCTTCTTAAGCTTCTAAGTGGCTTAATTTAGCAGAATTCTAGCAGAACTTTCCAAAATAAATGCTGAAGTTGGATTAGTTGCATGATTTAAATATATTGTAGTAAGTGTAAATGCAGGAGTCCCAATGCTGTGAAAGGTGACTGTCATTCGTAGGCATAGCCCTGCTGTACCTGCAGCTTTATCGAGTGACGCAGGAGGCCTCGCATCTGCAGCGGGCTCTGGATTACGTCAAACGCACACTGAGGAACCTGAACGGACGGCGCGTCACCTTCTTGTGCGGAGACGCCGGGCCTCTGGCCGTAGGCGCGGTCGTTCACCACCACTTAAAAAACCAGGCCGAGTCCCAGGAGTGCGTCACGAAGTAAGAACCAAACTCTCTTTTTGTCTCTTTCCTTTTTGGCTTTCTCTGATTGCTTTCACTGCCTGCTCTCTGGACGTGTAGTTGGGGAACATAGCTGTTTTTTTGCAAAAAGGCGCACAAAACTTGAATTAACTTAAAATCCACCATTATAGTCGGGGTCATGATTACATGTGCTAATATTTATAACTAGTTGATAATTTAACATGTTAATTTGGTGCAATTAAAAATGGACTAAATAACTTGTTAAAATGATTGAGACATTTAAAGGAGAAGTCCACATCCAAAACAAAGATTAACATATAATGTATCACGTTCTTGCCACTCAAGATGTTCATTTCTTTTTTTCTTCAGTCATAAAGAAATTGTGTTTTTTGAGGAAAACATTTCAGCATTTTTCTCCATATAATGGACTGATATGGTGCCCTGATTTTGAACTTCCAAAATGTAGTTTAAATGCAGCTTCAAACGATCACAAATGCGGTTGTAAACGATCCCAGCTGAGGAAGAAGGGTCTTATCTAGCGAAACGATTGGTTATTTTCATAAAAATAATACAATTTATATATATTTTTTTTATTCTCAAACGCTCGTCAGTTATGTGAGCCCAAAATTCAAGAGGGCAAAAAAAAAAAATCACCCTTTTATGTTTATATCATATGATATAGTTGATATCACACCAGCAAGAGCGCTGTAACAGTTCACTAAACAAAAGGTAAATGTTGAGTTAAAAAATAGAAAATAGTTTTAGTCAAAGACGCAGCAGAACCATTGAGTGTCTCTGATCTCTGATCACAGTCGTGTTTCAGTACTGAATCAATCCACTGTTTTCAGTAGAATTCACAATCAGTCAGTGATTCAATGAATCGCTCATTAAGACAGTGACTCACCACCACCTACTGCTGCTTTTAGTTTCTTATTAAGAGTATCATTTCATTTTTAAAAAAATCATAATCAAAATCATGTTTTATTATTCATTAAAAAAACATTAATAACCATTTATTTTTACTTTGTATGCAATGTTGAAATCAAAATATTTATTTTTAAAGCTACTTTTTGTAATGCATATCAGTTTTTTTTCTTGTTTAATACTAAACTGAAGGAGAAGTCCACTTCCAGAACAAAACATTTCAGATAATGTACTCACCCCCTTGTCATGCAAGATGTTCATGTCTTTCTGTCTTCAGTCATAAAAAAATTATGTTTTTTTAAGGAAAATGTTTCAGGGATGTTCTCCATAGTGGATTTCAATGGTGTCCGTGAGTTTGAATTTCCTAAATGTGGTTTAAATGCAGCTTCAAAGGCTCTAAATGATGCCAGCTGAGGAAGAAGGGTCTTAGCGAAACGATTGGTTATTTTCTAAAAACAAAATTACAATTTATATACTTTTTAACCTCAAATGCTCGCCTTGTCAAGCTGTACGTGTACTCTGTGTAATCTGGGTCAGTACAGTTAGGGTATGTTGAAAAACTCCCATGTTATTTTCTCCTCCTACCTCCAAATCGTCCTGCATCGCTGTTTTACCTTTTTTTTTTGTGAAGGACATTTGATTCTCTTTGTGCTTTCACTTTGTAAACACTGGGTCGGTTCTTCTGCAGCCATGTAGGACGATTTTGAAGTTGAAGGAGAAAATGAGAGTTTTTCAACATACACTAACTGTATTGACCCGGAATACACAGAGTTCACGCAGAGCTAGACAAGATGAGCATTTGAGGTTAAAAGGTATAAATGGTCAATTTGTTTTTGATCGTTTCGCTAGACCCTTGTTTCTCGGCTGGTATCGTTTGAAGCTGCGTTTAAACTACGTTTTGGAAGTTCAAAATCGGGCACCATATCAGTCCATTATATGGAGAAAAATCCTGAAATGTTTTCCTCAAAAAACATAATTTCTATAAAACTTAAGAAAGAAAGGCATGTACATCTTGGAGGACAATGGGGTGAGAAAATTATCTGTAAATATTTGATCTGGAAGTGAACTACTCCTTTAATGCACTAAATTGACATCCTTAAAAATCAGTATCTAGTTTAACCAGATTGCCTACATTTGATTTGCTGTCACTAAATTGTATTATGTTAGGCAGTGTTATTTCTAGAAAGCCATTGCAGCACCCAAAGGCACTAGAGTTTGTTGTGCACTCCTCCATGTGCTTCATCTGTTGGCAGAATAACGGTGAGGAGAACAGATTCTGATTTGATTGAAGAGCTGGAGGTGGAAATTGGCTTTGCTCCTCTGAGGCGTTTCTGCGTGTGAGAAACAAATGCGTGTGTTGTAGTGAAACGCTCTCGCTGTAGTGCGTCTATGGGGAGTGTGTGTGTGTGTGTGTGTGTGCGCGCGCGTGTGTGTTATTCAGTGGTGGCGTGCTGTGCTCTCTGTATTCATTCGTCTGATAGATCGTCTGCTCCACTGCAGCTCTCAGCATGAGCCTGATTACATATCCTGTAAACCCTCATCCAGCCCTGCCCATATTGTGTCCTCGGTTCAGTGCCTTGTTCAAACACTGGTTTAAGTTAAACAAAAAAAGATAAGAAATACTACATGATTATACATGATGCTCTAATTAAATTAAACTGATTTGTGTATATTTTTAATATCTAGATTAAGCTAGAGAGTAGGGTGCTTGATATAATGCAGATATGTAATGCAATGCCAAAGTTTAGGGTCAGCAAATTATTATTATTTTTTAAATAAATTAATACGTTTATCAAGGATGCATTAAATTGATCAAAAATGACAGTAAAGACACATAATGTTACCAAAGATTTCTAATTCAAATAAATGCTGTTCTTCTGAACTTTCTATTCATCAATGAATCCTGAAAAATAAAACGTGCGATGGTTTCCACTAAAATATTGTGCAGCACAACTGTTTTCAACATCGCTAATAATCAGAAATGTTTGTTGAGCAGCAAATCAGTATATTAGAATGATTTCTGAAGGATCATGTGACACTGAAGACTGGAGTAATGATGCTGAAAATTCAGCTGCGCATCACAGAAATAAATTACACTTTAACAGATATTCACATAGAAAATGTCCATTTAAAATTTTATTAATATTTCACTGTTTTTAATGTATTTTGTTGTATATTTTGGTCAAATAAATGCAGCCTTTATGAGCAGAAGACACTTCTTTTTTTTTTTTATACAAATAAGAAAAAAAAAATCTGTAAAAAACTGGCAATTTGGTACTGATTACTGAGACAAAGAACAAAACATATTCCAGAATTTATCTTCCATTAATTTAGGAAAAAAAAGCAGTATTTTGATTTATTTGCACCCTCAGATTCCAGATTTTCAAATAGTTGTATCTCAACCAAATATTGTCCTATCCTAACAAACCATACATCAATGGAAAGACTATTTATTCAGCTTTCAGCAAATTATATTTACACTTATGAATGTACACTTATGACTGGTTTTGTGGTCCTGGGTCATATATTAAAATAGAAATACAACTTTTGAAAATCATAAAATTAAATGAATACAATGTGAACAATGATTGGAGAGATTTGAAAGATTAAACTGAATAATTCTTAGTTATTTAGATATCTAGTTATTTTAGATAACTTATATTATTTTTAAGGTCTTATTGTAACAACACCTGGAAACATAATGGCTGTTGCGTTTAACGTGTTTCGTAAACGTTTATTATTTTTTCCATTCTGTTTGCAGCAGTCAGTATTGTACTGCACAGATTATAACAAGTCTTTTTCTTCTTTTTATTTATTTATTTTGTTTATTTAATGCCATAACAGCCTAGTTGTTCAGAATTTGCTTGGTGAGCTCATCAACAAAAATGACATACTTTAAAATACATACATAAATACATTCATTATACATCTATACATGTGTGTCCTATCAGACACACATTGATACCAGAGGAACTAAGGGCATGAACAATCCTACAATAAGTGCTGTTCAGAAAATGTGTAGACGTCCAGGCTTCTTCCATGTGGTTTGATCTTGTTCTCCTGTCGTTCAGATTGCTCCAGCTCCAGCGTTCGGTGCTCAGTCCAGACTCAGACGTTCCTGATGAGCTCCTGTACGGACGGGCCGGATACCTCTACGCCCTGCTCTACGTCAACAAAGAGATGGGGCCGGACACGGTGGACGAGACCACCATCACCAAGGTGACCGTCTTGATATTCATATATAAACAAGCAGTAAGACTTGGCATTGATAAAAAAATACATTACAATACGTCCATTGATAAAAGCGCTGATCTTCTAGAGTGTGTTTGTGTGTCTGCAGCAGATGCATTAATCCACTGACCTGCACTGTAAATGTTTAGCCTCTCGTGGGCTGCTTTACTGTACATCATACATTATAGTGTCTGTGTGTTGGCCGGCGTCCAGCTTCCCACTGTATGTGGGCAGACGAGAGGGGTGAGATGAAGGAGAGTAATGCGTATAGCATGTTTGCCACAGTAATTATGCAACATTAAAGCTGCCTTTGATTTGAATCTGGCATGAGGAGGATTTATGGTTATTAAAGCTGCAGGAAACAGTAAGTCTGGAGCGTCTGATGCGATCACGGCGGATCAGCAGAAATGATTCTGTGATTCGGCACTGGACAACCATGTGTGAGAGGAGCTGTTCCTGGACCTGTGCAATCTGTGCTGCAGTCACACAAATAATGCAGGACACACATTCTCCTCCTCATAGCCGTCTCTGGCTATTTTTAGAACGGGTCTCTTCGCTAGCAGCCGAGCAGAAGCCGTCCCAGCATGGAGACACGACTGAGACCAGGATGCTGTGTTAAAACAGATAGACACTTAGATGTAAACTAATAGATGTGCAGCAGTGTAAGTTTGCAGTATCATACTGCATATCCCTCAATAAAACTATACAAAAAAAAAATGAAAATGCTGCATAGTAGTTAGTTGATAATCAAAAAAATCAAACAAAGTAGGCTTATACACAATATTAGGGCCTTATGATTTTCGTAGTGAATGAATCACAGAATTCAGTCAAAAAATGGAATTGACTGTATAACATAGGATGTCACAGAATCTGGCAATTTTTGGATTAACAAATCCAAATAATGCTTTTTTGGATTATTAATGTTTAATTAAACTATTAAAATCCAGAAAAATTCTAATTAAAATAAAATAAGAAAATAAATACTTAAACATTATTCATAAGGCCCTAAAAATGGTTTATTTATTTATTTATTTATTTATTTTTTATTAACTTGTTATATTGTGTAAGTTTTATGGGTTTTTTTTTTTTTTTTAATTACTAACATTTATTTTAACCAATAAACAGAGTCCAGAAAAATTAAAAAGGAAAACCTAAAACATATTAAATCATATTTTGAATATTAAAGCATATTTTAGTATATGTTGGGGTATGTGCAAAAAGCTGTCAAGTGTCCAATTGATTTAATATAAACCATAGGTCTAATGAAACTTGATAGTTGTATGTATTTATTCAGCATTTATTATTATCTAATTATATTTCATGTAATAAATATATGAATACATATCTTAAGTAAACTAAGTATACATTCCCTGCATGCTAGTATTGAGTACAGCAGAATTCATACTCATGTGATACTGCGTTTATAATTTAATGGCATTTCTTAAATGATCATAACTTCATGAAACATGAAACAACTTTTTTGATTACATTTGGACACAAAGATGCACAATAACTTGATTTTGTGAATAATAACTGTCTTTATAGTGTAGTAAATGCAGATGACACATACAGTAATAGTCTTTTTATTCTCTGCAGTGCATTTTACGGTTAATTGCATCTCAAAATAGATCGTTTGATGGCAGATTACTCTCCAGTGACTCCTTTGACATGCAGTCTTCATCTCAGTAGGCAACGTCTATCATGTCTCTCTCCTGCTTTTAATGCATCTTCACATCGTAATTTCTTTGTCAGCCCTGATGTGAAGTAATTAATCTCCATTTAAAATATTTCAATTGGAGTCTTTGCTTTTTAGAATCAGTAGTGGCTATTTCTGAATGTTTTGGTAAAAATATAACTGGCTCTGAGAAGGTTGAGATGAAAAGTTTATTATGTGATTTGTACAGACATTGGAGGGCTCTTAAAGGAATAGTTTAACTAAAAATGAAAATTTGCTGAAAACTTAGTCCATTTGAGATGTAGATGAGTTTGTTTGTTCATCAGATTTGTAGAAATGTGTCATTCCATCACTGTCTCACCAATGGATCAATAATCCACAAGTAATCCACACCACTCCAGTCCATCAATTCACATCTTGAGAAGACAAAAGCTGAAACAAATCCATCATTAAGGTGTTTTTTAACTCAAATGTGAGTCCATAATCCATAACATTTCCTCCAGTGAAAAAGTCTCACGTCTCCTGTTGTCTCTCACATAATTGTTTAGAGCTGTTTTGGCTTGTAAACTGTGCTTTATCTCTGCAGTTTTCTCTCCTGATTCAGACCAGACCACTGTTTAACTTGGCTCTGTTTGGGAGTATTTATTATTTCTGATGATTTTGTATATGTGAGTGTATTGTGAACAGTCTTGGGGAAAGTTACTTTTTTTTAAAAGTAATTAGGGCTGAACGATATATCGTTATCGTATCTATATCTAGATATGAACTTTCAAGATATTACTATCGAAAAAAGCAACGATATAGACGATATAGATTTCCCCTCTCCGCGCTCGCCCCGCCCTGCATACAACTCTGGCAGTCACACAACGAACATCAGTTTTACGAGTGCCCTTGAATGCACCGCTAAAGACAGCGCGCACACACTACAGAGACAGCGGAGAAATTAAAAAGAAAGAAAATGAGTGCGGGAGATAATGCGGCCGGTGGTAGTGCAAAATCTGACTTGGTGCCAAAACATAAATCATCTTCCATTATTTGGAGGTATTTTGGATTCAGAAAAGACGATGTAAACCAGAGTGACGTGTTGTGCAGGTCGTGCTTAACAAAAATTGCGACTAAGCAAGGTAGCACAACAAACATGTTTCACCACCTGAAACAACACCATCGCGTGCTGCATGAAGAGTGCATGACAATGAGAGAAACACCAGGGACTTCTCAGTCATCCCAAAATAAGCCAAAGCAAAGTTTGATTGCTGACGCGTTCAGTAGCGTTACGCCGTACGAGTCGACGTCCACCAGACACAAAGAAATTACAGACGCTATAACATACCACATTGCAAAAGACATGGTACCTGTGTACACAGTCTCAAAAGAAGGCTTTAAAAAAATGGTTCGGACGCTGGACAAGCGTTATAAAATACCATCCCGAACACATTTTAATCAAGTGGCCATTCCGAAACTTTATAATGAGTGTAAAATGAGTGTTGAATCCGAGCTCCGTGAAATCGATCATTTCGCCACAACCACGGACCTGTGGACGAGCCGGACAACTGAACCATACATAAGTTTAACAGTCCATTTTATCACAACAAACTTTGAACTCAAGACCCGCTGTCTGCAGACATCATTCTTCCCCGCGGAGCATACCGGGGATAATATAGCGGAGGAGATGAGAGGTGCGTTAGCAGACTGGAACTTGAAGGAGGACCAACAAGTTTGCGTGACAACTGATAATGCGTCGAACATGATAAAGGCTATGGAGGTGAATGGCTGGACGCGCCTTCAGTGCTTCGGACACAGGCTACACCTGGCAATAGGTGTAGGCAATTTATTTTTTTGGTAATTTATGTTAATGTTGATGACTGGCAGTGAGTTCTTAAAAATAAAACTACACTTTCCAAATTTTTTTGTATTATGATGTTTTTATTTTTCTGAGAAATGCTTGGTTTTCACCGAACCCGTAGTCATATCGTATCGTATCGATATCGAGATATCTGGCATGAAAATCGAGATATGAAATTTTGTCCATATCGTTCAGCCCTAAAAGTAATGCATTACAATTTTGCGTTACTCCCTGAAAAAGTCACTAATTACGTATACTAATGTAAAAGCCCTTTTACACCAAAAGTGAAATGAATTCACCTCAGGCTGAAAGAAAAGTACATTTATGCAGGAGATCACTCTTCAGCTATAAAAAGATGAAGCACGAATGTTAGTTTATCTAAAATATTTTTTGCTTATATTAGTATGGCTGAACTGCATCATCGAAGGTCAGCAGCAAAGACACTGGTTAATAAAATTGGATTAAATACACAAAGGATATTTGTTTTATGAAACATATTTAATTATTGCAGGGTTGCATAATATTCTGAGTTTGCATTTCACTGTTTTTATTCATTTTGAGGAATACTGAAATAGTTTTTTGTGAGTGAGATGAATTAATGCATGTTCCCATTTAGTCTAGAATACAGTAACATCATGTTTACTCCCAATTTCCCGACAGGAGACTTGTCAATCAATAAATGGGGAAAAAAGTAACTGGCATTACTTATTTGAAAAAGTAACTCAGATATTGTCTTAGAAATTCAAAAGAAATGCGTTACTTTACTAGTTACTTGAAAAAAGTAATATTATTACGTAACTCACGTTACTTGTAATGTGTTACCACCAGCACTGATCGTGAACAGTATGATCTGCTAATGATGTAACTGTAGTGTCGGAGCTGTGATTATAGTTCGGCTGTATGTTCGGAAGCACACAGTCTGTTCTCCGGGGAATCTCTCTGGCTGCAGTCCACTCTCTTCTGGTGACGGGGCAGTTTCACAGGAAGAGAGAGAGAGAGATTCCACCTAAACTATTGCTGACCGGAGGTCATTCTTATCCCTGGGTAAATCTATAGCTTGTGCTGAATGCACATCGCCCAGTATTCTGGTCCATTGCCTGAAATAGCCTCAGCGACATTAACTGCAAATGCAATTACTCAGAATCATGTTTTGAATCTGTTTTTTACTGTCTCCTATCTCTCCTCTTTATTGCAGTCTTCTCCCTCTATCCATCACTTCCTAGTTGATCTGTCGTCTTCAGCTTCATGACTAGGCACATTTATTTGTGGGTCTGTCGCTGCAGTGCTCCCAGATGACGCAGCTCTTTTACAGGTTAATCTTTCAGCGCTGGTCGCGCTAGACTCTCTGGAGAGCCGTGTGTCGTGTCTAATCCCATCCGTCACGCGTACTGTAGTGGGCAGTGCGTGTGTCTCTGTCTTTGAACTGCACAGGATGAGATTCAGAAAGCTGTGGGCGGCATTTCTTTTCATTTCATTTCATTTGCACTTTTTAAACGGTTTGCCAGACACAACTGAAACCTTGTAATGGGTACGTTTGTTTTTGTTTAGCTGGTTTTTGATTTAGATGTTAATTTTTGTCAGGTTTTTGATTTAGGGTCTTTAATTTAGGCTTTTGTTTTGTTGCGTTTTTATTTGGTTTTTGATTTGTTTTTGGTTTGTGTTGTTATTTTTTATTTTATTTATTTTTTTTTTTTTGGAGGTTTAGCTTTTTTTCAGTCTGGTTTTAATTTGAATGTTTGATCCATGTTTTTGTAAAATGTTGTAAACAGTAAATTTGAGGTTAATGCACATTACATATACCTTACACATGTATATATACCTTATATACAATACATTGAATAGTACTTCTAATGAAGGTGTGTAAAAATGTAAGTAAAAAAAGTACATTTGTGAGTGATTTATGGGTCATGTATTTGTTTGTTCTTAACATTTTTTTTTAGGTTAGCTTTTTCTTAACTGTTCTGATTTTTATATCTTAGTTGATTTTAATTGGTTATTATGTGTGTTGGATTTTTATTTGTTTGTTTTATGTACAGCGCCTTGAGAAACTGCTTTAAAGGCGCTATATAAAAATAAAGTTATTATTATTATTATTATTATTATTATTATTATTATTATTAACATTTGCAAATATCACAGTGTGTATTTTAAAAGAAATAGTTCACACAAAAATAACAAATTTGCCCTCACAGGGCTCTATACTTACTTTTCTTTTTAGGAGCACTTGTGTTTCTAACGTAAAAAATTTAGGAGCACGGTCTAAATTTAGGAGCACATTCTAATGAATAATCAAAATATCTGATCAAAAAATAGCCTTCCCATTACAAGGTGATTTACAGGAGAATTTTGTTTTTACCTTTGTAATGCCATTTCTATATATTTTATGAGCTTTTTAAATTTCTAAGTAAAACAACAGAATAAGAACAAGTAGAATAAGTTACCAATCAAATGAAATCAGTATTAACAAAATGAATTTGTACTACAGAGATGACACAGAAGAACACAAAAGTGTCTTGTAGGTGTATTTTCATATGTTTAATGAGGCTCAGCGGTCGCATGTGAGCAGTCAAATTCATAAATTCAGGTTGAGATTAATGTTTTAAATATAAAATTTTGAATATAGAAATAGTAAATGATTTAAATAACTGAAAAGATACTTTAAAAATGAAACTAAATCTGCCAGTAGGTGGCGGCAAGTCACTGATTTAATTACTGAATCATTTATTCATTTGATTCATTTGAACGGCTGATTCATTCAGGAATAAAGCAAGTGACTCTTTATGAATGAGTCATTGAATCATTGACTCACTAGGTTCATTTAAAACGCATGTTCATTCATAAAGGAAACAGCGCTGTGTTTGAATGTTGATGCGCAGCGGCTCAGTTGTGACTTGATTCAAACCATTTTTGACAATGAAATAGTCAGACAATGTAAGTCACTTAATATTAATTTCTTGTTTATTGAACTGTTGTATTAAATCAGTGTCTCATTTACAAACTCTGTCAGTCATCTTAGTTCATCGGGATCTCACAAAGTTCCATTATAATGAATGAAGCTCTCTACACTGAACAATCAGTCTCTTATTTACACTCTCTCTACACTGTTTATGAAAGGATTGGTGAGATATGTTTTACACGTCAAAATCTTTGAATCTCCCCTCAGCGCAAACTCAAATATGCTGATGGGGTCAGTCGTCATGCTGCTCCTAAATATTTTTTCATCGTCGCATGCAGTAGTGATCAGTCGCAAATATGACTGAAATGGTGGCACTGTAGATCCCCGCCTCGTGTTCTTTTATCTGTTAAACACAAAAGGAGAAATAAAGTCCTTGCACGACCTTTTTCCATGCAGGAGTTCATGGTTTTCACTGTTGTGCATATCCTGAATACATTGATTCTGCTTGTGATAGTCTTTGCTGGCACCTTTAATAGTCCAAACGTGACATTTGCAGCCTTTTTAATAGTTCTGTTATGTTTCACAGTGGCACTGCTGCAGTGCAGTCATTTGATTACTTTGCATTTGCTGAAAGTGCATTTTAATCAGTTCTTTAACCTTTGCTGAACCGCTGTGAATAAACCTGCTGATTACTGGAAACTGACCGACACTTTGATCCATATCAAGACTATCATCTAATCCCAGTGTGCTCTCTGTTCCTCCAAGGTGGTGACGGCTATTTTGGAGTCGGGGAAGAACTTGTCTAAGGAGGAGAAGAAAACGGAGCGCTGCCCGCTGCTGTACGAGTGGCATAAGAAACAGTATGTAGGAGCGGCTCATGGTCTGGCAGGCATTTACTATATGCTCATGCAGGTAAGACTGACAGTGTTTTACAGTGTTTTGTGATGACCTCGTTATTTGGTAATAATTTGTGCAATAGGAGTTGCATATTTTCCAAACACAAAAGTAGTAAAAGACTCATTAATGGAGCATTAAACAATCAGAACTAGAATCGTTAAACTCCTTATGATTCCTATCATTGTTTATAGACCTGTTGTATCTGGCAGTGAAGTGTCTGTTAATTTGATGTTGTGTTTACATCTGGTGCAATTAACAAATTGTTAATTAACAGCATTCATCTTGGTTCCTCTCTGAAGTCTTTGTGAAAGTTCTGACGTCTCTGTGCAGCAGTTGAGAATCGTAACCCGTCACAGACGTGTGTGTTGTGTGTATGATGGATGCATTGCTGAGTGAAATGCCTTAAAGCTAATCTCAAGGACTATCACTAATTACAGCTGGACATAATGAGTTTACAAACAGAATGATCCACAGATGCAAGTTTTATTGCAAAGGGATAGATGTAGATGTGTCTATCTTACTATCTTACATCTAAGTTTGTTTGTTGTTATTCTTGTATTTAATTAATTTTTCTAGGTAATGTGTGACGACATGCATGCGGTTCTTATTAGAACCTGGTTTTGCTTAAAGGTGCCACATCATGAAAATCTGACTTTTTTATCGTGTATAATCGGGTCGCCGGTGCATCTACCAACCCAGAAAACGTTTATTTCCCAGCTGTTTGCATTTACGGACATAACTGACTGTTTTTGTGTTTTTAACGTAGACTTATATGTATTTGACAGTTTAAGCGCAAACAGACGTGGAAGATAACTTAGTTTACACTAATATGGTTTAAATGCAGGATTTTAGTGTGATAATCAAAACCAAACACATTTTTTTAGCAGTTACGAGCTGTAAAGGCACAGCTCTATTCTGGAAAAATAGGCGGGGAGCAGCAGCTCATTTGCATTTAAAGAGACATACATGAAAACTGTGTGTTTCTAACTCAAAATAGGCATTTTCGAAATGATATAAATATAATTTGTGGGGTGTTTTGAGCTGAAACGTCACAGACACATTCTGGGGACACCTGAGACTTAACTAATAGATGTAAAAATGGGCATAATAGGTCTCCTTTTGAGGAATAGTTCAGTCAGAAATGAAAATGAGCTAATCCTCAGGTCATCCAAGAGTTTTTTTTTGGATCAGATTTGTAGAAATGTGTGATTAAATATGAATGCATAATCCATAATAACACTTCCTCCAGTGAAAAGCAATATTTTTGCTAAATATATCTGAATAAATAAAAATTCAATTCAATTATCTATTTAAATCATTCATGTTTTTGGTTAATTTTTATCACCAAACAAAAACATGTATTATAGCTACCAGAGAAAGGGCTTGAACCAAACACACTAAATACTCTCAGAATTCACACCAGGCCATCTTCTGTTAAAGGAGAAGTCCACTTCCAAAACATAGATTCACAGATAATGTACTCACCCCCTTGTCATCCAAGATGTTCATGTCTTTCTTTCTTCAGTCGTAACAAAATTATGTTTTTTGAGGAAAACATTTCAGGATTTTTCTCCATATAATGGACTGATATGGTGCCCCGATTTTGAACTTCCAAAATGTAGATTAAATGCAGCTTCAAACGATCACAAATGTGGTTGTAAACGATCCCAGTTGAGGAAGAAGGGTCTTATCTAGCAAAACCATCGGTTATTTTCATTAAAATAATTAGGGATGTTACGAGATCCCGTAACATCCCTAATTATTTGTATAATTATTTATAATTTTCATAATTGAGATTTCTTTTAAAAAAGTATACTCCCATCTCATGTTCTCCCTCAACTTCAAAATCGTCCTATATCGCTGTTTTACCTGTTTTGTTAAGGGTGTTTGATCTTCTTTGCATGTTCACTTTGTAAACACTGTGTCTGTTCTTCTGCAGTGATGTAGGATGATTTTGAAATGATTTTTGAGTTGAGGGAGAAAATATGATTGAAGTTTTTTGACATACCCTAACTGTCTTGAGCCAGAATACACAGAGTTCAGGGAGAGAAAGACAAGATGAGCATTTGAGTTTTAAAAAGTATTTAAATTGTATTTTTTTTTAATGAAAATAACCGATGGTTTTGCTAGATAAGACCCTTCTGTCTCAGCTGGGATCATTTACAACCGCATTTGTGATTGTTTGAAGCTGCATTTAAACTACATTTTGGAAGTTCAAATTCGGGGCACCATATCAGTCCATTATATGGAGAAAAATCCTGAAATGTTTTCCTCAAAAAACATAATTTCTTTACGAGTAAAGAAAGAAAGACATGAACATCTTGGATGACAAGTGGGTGAGTACATTATATGTGAATCTTTGTTTTGGAAGTGGACTTCCCTTTTAATGATGTGGAGCTCAAACCTTCTGAGTCCTCCAGAAAACATGCCAGTTTTGCCTTTTTGTCTGAATGCTTTGTTTCATTAATTTCTTTTTTTTTTTTTTTTTTAATAGCTGATAGCATTGAAATAGCATTGAAAAACAGTGGGGGAAACAGTTAATTTTTCCTTCCTTTGAAATGCTCCGCTTTTGTGCTCTGTTCTCATATTAGCTAAAGTTAACAGCAGTCAGCTGTAAGATTGATTAGAGGCCCGCAGAGCTGATAAATAATTTATCTTGAACTTTAAGATGTTGATCTGTAAACTGAATTAGTGGTGACGAGGGCCTGCGTTGCCCGGGCAGACTACGGCATGTTTAGCCCCGATTTGAGGGCCGCATAAATGCATGAGTTCACATTTTTAGGAATGCAGACTCAGCACCCTTCTGCCCTCTGTGAGACACATAACAGCGCTTAATTGAAGGAAATGAAGTTTTAATATTGAACCCCTTTAGTGAAGTCTTAATTACATCAGTGTTTAAAGATGCAGATCTGTAATCAAATTGTGACCCCCAAGCAAAGAGTCAAGATGAAAAAGCTTTCAGCTTTAGTTAAAAAAAACCTTAATTAAAACAAAACAAAACTTTTATTCATCAAGGACACATTGATTAGAAGTGACAGTAAAGACATTTATAGTGCTATAAAAGATTGCTATTTCAGATAAATAGAATAAATTACAGCAGAAAGCTTGTACTACTTGCTGACAGCAGTGATTCCTAATTGTATTTGGACAATTAAATGTTGTCAGTATGTACCAGATAAGATATAATTAATTCTCTGTAGTAATAGATATAATCATATTATATAGTTCCATTGTGCTTCCAGTGTTTCAGAAGGCTTTTTTAAAGCACAGATTGTCTTTAAGTTGGTTATTTTTTAAGGTATACATGATATATCGCCCAGTATTAGATTTTTTTTTTTTTGTCTCTATTGGTCAATATTAGTTAGTTCATTTGGATATTTAATAAAGTGCATTCTCATGTCCCCATAATCTTTTGCCATCTTTTAATGCTCTCTTAAAGGGGTCATTGGATGCAAAGTTTTACATGTTGTTTGAACATTAATGTGTTGTCAGTGTATGTACAAATCTACCCTATAATGATAAAAATCCATGCAGTGGTTTTTAATTAATCTGTAAAAATAATATTCCCTTTTTCAAATCGAGCCGTTCTCAGATGCCTGTCAGTGTGGAGTCACATGACAGAGGCCACTCCCACAATAGTTGATTGACATGAGCGTTTTACCTCAGATCAGCTGTAACAGTCAGACCTCCATTGTTTTGATGCCGGAGCAGGGATGTAAGTTAGAGAAGAATATCTCCGATTGAGCGATTGAGGTGTTGTGTTGCTGGATGTAATAATGAACATAGTGGTCGTCATTTACTCCCGACATCTGAGCTGCTGAAGATGCAGTGGATTACGTTTGTTTGTGAAGGGAATGCGCCTCCCGATCTACATATATCCGTCTATGTTCACATGAATCATTCGTGATCCAGCTTCACTTACAGCAGAAGTGAGTATAAGGGTTTTTTATGAATCTTTGCGATCGCCTTTCCTAATAATGTGCTAGTTAGAAAGTTTAGCGGCTAAACGCGGCTAAAGTAAACAGGCTCGTCACTCCACAGAGAGAAGAGAGGGGCGGGGCGAGCAGAGCTCATTGGCATTTAAAGCAACCTCGACCAGAATGAGATGATTTTTGCAGAGCTGATTTTGACAAGGTAAAAAGGGTGTTGTTTTACACAGCCATTAATAATTTTTAACCAAAGTATATTATAGATTTTTCGTTAAGACCCTAAAGAATCATATCAACTTGTGGAAAATGGGCATCCGATGACCCCTTTAATAATTTAAAAACACTAATATTTTACTAATAAATGTAATTTTTAATAAACTTTAAAATAAGTGTCACTTTTTTTTCATACCATACATTATAATGTTGCCTAATGAAGCCTAAATTCATTTGTAGCATTCAAAATGATTAACTTTATCTTTTAGTGTTTTATTTATCGGTTATTGACAGTAATGACTGGCTTGTTGGTATTGGTCAGGATTTTAAGATTGGTGCATCTTTATTTACTTTCCATGTTATTTTGAACTGTCTGTGTCAATATTTTAAATCTGCTTGGCTGCAGTTGATGTCCAAATTATGGTTCTTTTGCGTGAAAAAAAAAGAAGAAAGAAACATCATTTAAAGCCATTCCAAAGCAATGACCTAGGTGGTTGAGATGTTTGGATATTGATGTTTGGATGTTTGTGTTGTAAAGCAGGCTGGCATACCTGAGAACCATGTCAATACTCCTTCAAAAAGCAACCCAGGATGCAACATCAAGTCTGCTAGCATTAGCATACGTCTTTATGGCTTCCTGTGATGGATAATCCTCATGCTGCCACCGCCTCCTCTAATGGCTTTCCCAGGAGCCTTATAAGACTCCATATGCAGTTGGCTCCTATGTAAGCTACATCTTTATGGAGCATTTCCACGCTATACAGTGAAAAGCGGAGGCGAAAAGCAGTAAAACGCCTCATTTTTCATCCTGCGCAGTAGCGTATGCGGCAGCAGTAAACGATCGTCTTTGCTCTTTGGCAGCGGCGCTAACAGAGACGTACGGCGCTGGTTTCTGACTGACAGCTGGCTGTTTAGAATCAAACCCCAGAGGACTTTGATGTAATTTGCGGTAATAGAGCTTCACTTTGGTGAAGTGCGGCGGGTTTAGGAGTAGCTCAGCTTACATTAAACATAGCGTAATAACAGGAATAGCAGAGCGTTCTGTGAGAGGAGGGTTTGTTTTGGTGCAGTGGGAGAGATTTCTTTATGCTGTAATTGAGTGTTGTGTGAGGAGGAAGGCAGCTCTTCCCCTTTTTGTCCGTCCTCTCTCCAGCCTCTGGCAACAGGAAGCCTCTGTTCAAAAATCTGTCATCTCCACATGCACTGGAAGAGCAACATTTTAGTCTCCAGCAAACGCAGTGTTAGTCTGTCTGAACTGCTCCAGTGAGGCATCCACAAGAAAAACAAAAAACCTCTCACACTCACTGAATGAAATGTGACTGCTGCTGACTCTTGTCATTGGGTTTGCCTGCATGCACATAGGCCATTCGTAAACAAAAACATGCATATAATGCAAAGTATAACTGAACTTTGACAGAGGGTATAAAGTAATTTGACAGGTTAACCAGGTACCGGAACGCTAAGCTGGTATGCTGAGTGGTATAATTGAATATTTGCATAGTCTAATCTTAGCTAGCCAGTTAATTGGCTAGCGGAATGCTAAACTAGTATGTTTAGGTTAAGATAGCAGATTGACTGGCTGAACAGTGTAATTGAACATTTGTTGCGGTACAAATGATCTCACAGGTTAATTGGTTAGTGGAATTTTATGCTAGTATTCTGAGTAGTATAGTTAAATATAGATATAGGGCTAAGGTTAGACACTGGATATAGGCTAAGGTAGCAGATTAACCAGCTAGTGGAATGCTAAAATAGAATGTTGAATGGTATAATTGAATATTTGCATAGGGTACAGGATTAGTCAGCAGACTAAAACATCAGACAGTGTAATATTTATACTTAGACATTTATAGGAGCTAACTCTTTTTATTAATAAAGCGTTCAAGGTTGTAATTGTCAGATCTGTTACCTTAGTGCGGACACGACTAAAAATCATATACTTTTTTTTAAATTTAAAACTAATTTTAACTCCAGCAGCGAGTGCTGCAATACATGAAAATCATTCTGTAGTTGCTGTAAAGCTTGGTTTAAAGAAGATGCAGCTGTATATATAATTGTATTGTCTGCATACAAATTTATTTTAGCTGAGTCTATTCCATGACTTAAATCATTAATATAAATAGAAAATTACAAAGGAGCTAAAACAGATCCTTGAGGAACCCCAGTATTTATGTGAAAAATGACACGCATTGAGAAAAATAGTTTTCAAACTGATTTAAAGCAGCTTCACTAAAACCTAAAAAACCTGTAAAAGTCTCTGTAACATTAATTTGAGTCAAAAGCTTTTTACTATCTAAAGAAGTTGTAATGTCATTTAAGACTAATGTAGCTGGTTTCTTTGCCTTGGCTCATGCAGCATTCCTCTGTTTTATAAAAGTAGAAGAGTATCATTGAACCAAGGATTATCTTTACCACTTATCCTAAATCGTTTAACTGGGTTATGTTTATCACATATGGATGAGAATGTTGATCTGAAATAATCCCAGGCCAGATTAACATCTGGTATACATGAAACAACAGCCAAATCACTGAGATGCGTATCATGTAGAAAAGCTTGTTCATAAAAAAGCTTACTTTTTTTTTTTTTTTAATAAATAAACTGCAATAAAGATCTAGGAATTTTATAATTTCTCATGCAGACAACTGCACAGTGGTCACTAATATTGTTGCAAAAAACTCCAGATGCAGAATAGCTGTTGGGAGCGTTAGTTCAAATTAAGTCCAATAAAGTTTATTTGTCCAAATCCTTTTGATTCATCCAAGTTGTCGAGTTAATCAGCTGTACCACTCAGAGAGTGTCACAGACCTCCTTAAAAGGGTCGGAGGATGACGACAACCAATCCCCATTCAAATCGCCTAGTAAAATCAATTGGTATGTAGACCAGTCATGAAGAAATTCTGCAGGTAAAGTGCAGGCTTCACTTGAAGACGCTGAAGGCGGCCGATACCATCCAGCCACAATAATGTCAGAGCCAGAGACCAACCTTGCGTTCATCCACGACAAAACATTGCAAAACATTTTTTGAACTGAAACGGTGGTGAACTCGGTATAAATATGTGTTTAATACCGCAAAATAGGCTCAGTGTTACAGTCACTGCCCTTACCATCCAGAATAAAAGAGAACACCCCAATCGACTGAAGGGAATTGTGAAAACTGTGGTTCCTAATTCTTGTGATCCAACATTTGCCTCACAAACATTTCAGGTGAAGAATAATGCGCTTCTTACCTCCGAGGCTGTGTTATGATTTATATGACCTTATTATTTTTATTGTGAGTATTAGGCTTATCATTATTGCTGATCACTGTTGCTGTGCTATGATATTGTAATGTTTACCATTATATAATCGGAGGAATATAGAATATTTGTGAAAGTGTCACTCCACAATACAATAGCAAAATATATATAACATAATTATGTTACGTTAATCAGTGTCTCTTTAATACAGCGTGGTTTATATACATGTTGCTGTTGATTGGGCTGACATTTTTGACACACACACCAAACAAGAGAAATGTATCTCAAACCCTGTTGCATGCCGTTTCCAGGAAACATGTCGTTCAACCTAGAAACCGTAGCAAAACATTGTGCTTGAATGTTTTTGTTTTCACTAAAGCTTGAGTTTTCTGTCAAAATAAAAGCTTAAAAGTTCAGTATGAATTGCTGACAGCTAGCGGTTTAAATAATGTTACTGCAGTCCAAATGCAAAACATCTCTTTCAAGTGTACAGCTTAGGAAAGAAATATTGTAATTTTCCTACTGTAGAGGAAAGCAAAAGTAATATACCTATGAAATATTAATATTCATTTATTTTACAGTGCAGTTATTTTACAATATATGGCTATTACTTAAATATAATAACATATATAAAATGATGATGGCACATGTACATCACAGAGATGTCTATTTAACATCTGTATTTTTTTTAGAGTGTTTGCTCATCTGCAATACGTCTACAGGTTGTTTCATATCAGATGTCAAATAGTCGATTATTAGAAGTCTTTATGATGTTTAGGATTTAGAATGCATGTAAAACTGACATCTGTCGGATGTTTGTACACAGCAGATGCTGTCCAGATCAAGAGATCTTTAACAGACATCTTGCAGATGTATGTGTGCTATTTGGGACTATATTCTAATTTGTTTGGCTTCTAAAACATCAGTGTGAATGTAATTTAGACTGAGACAGTATATCACAAATAAAATAGGATTGAGTCCCATTTAAAGTTCAGGTACAAGTCAGTTCACTGACTTTTTTTCTGACTTAAGTGTTGGAGCTCTTAATTCGAACTCTTAAAGTGCATTAGATAGAAGAATTTAACTTTAAAATGTACAAATGTATAATTTTGTCCCAAGTCTTTATCTTTCTTAATTTTTTTTTTTTTTATCGTAATAATATTGTATCGTGAACTGCATAACGCAATATTATCGTATTGATAACAGATTAACTGGCTAATGGAATGCTATACAGAGTGAACATACGTCCTTTTTTCGGGCCTAACAAAATTTTCTAAATCTCCCAAAATGTCCTGGATTCGGCTTTTGCTTTCTACAGTCGCCATTCATTGTGTGCGTTTTTGTATATGATCAGTTAAATCTGATTCCTGCTGCTTCTGCTGGAAGCAGCGTTGCCAAATCAGAACGGAACTTGGCTTATTGTAAACTGATGCGAAGGTTTGATTTTCTCCCTTGGGTTAAATGTTTGAAATATTGCATAAATTACATTTGACTGAAATGCTTGTATTTAAACATTTTTCATTCTACCTGTGATAAAGCCGTGCGAGATGTTGTGTTTTGCGATGGCCACTGCTAGGAAGCTGTTCAGCTGTGTTTATGATCAATTTGCACAAGGGTGACTGTAAAATATACATTTTAGGTACGGAAATGAAATATTTTGAGTTTTGATATGGGATATGGTCATTGAAACAGATTACCCATCAAGCGTTAGTTGTTTAGTGAAATGCCAAGCTAGTACATTGACAGTACCAGTGAACATTTATGTATGCTGAGCTAACAGTTCTGTACTAAAACAGATCTGAGTTGTATGTCTGATTTTTGCTGCTTGTCTGAACAGCTGATTAGCAGGTAACGCTAATATTAAAATAAATGACAGGAACATAAGGCAGTAGTGATGAGCTCAGTCTCAGTTTGAGTATAGTGTGTTAATTGAATGGGAAGCGCAGTGAAGTTTGCTGCAGCTGCTGGCGGGAGGAGCAGAGATCTGCAGCGAGCTGATTGGGTGTGGCGCTCTAGCGGTTGGCACGGCAACGGAAGCGTGCGTCATAGTGACGCAGAGGGATGTGGTCCGGTGGCCAGCGTTAGCGCGTCCATGTCCGGCGTCGGCGCTCTCACGCCACAGCGCGTCAATATTTGTGTAGGCGTGTGCTGCTGCCGTGATGATGTCGTGCGTGTTTGCTTTGCTGAAGTGATAAGGCAACCTGTGGGGCTGCAAACGACTGTGCTATCAGTAACAGCAACACATCCAGCTGTGCTTGTAAAAGGCATTTTCCTGTAGAAATGAGCTCCGGTTAGAGTCTGTGGGGCGTTTGTGAAGTGTGACGCGTCCGCTGGTTCTCCAGCCGCTCTGTCTGTTCAGATGCTGGCGAGTCTTTCATAACCGGATCAGCAGCAGCTCCTGTAGCGCAGTGGGAGCCTTCAGTGCTTCATCAAGCCTAACATCCTTAAACTCAGTCTGACACAGCACTGCACTCTTTAAGTGCTGTAAGTGGACACTATGAATGAGAAATATTACATCAATATTGATGTGTGTGGGTCTACTTCAAAGAAATTGGCCTTTTAATGCTTCTAGAGCTACAGGTGTGATGCTGCTGTGCTGATGCTCAAAATATCTGTCATAGAAAATAAAATCTGTGCCTTTGCCCCAGTTTCATTTGAAGTTTTTTGAACAGTAAGATTTTTTTTTAAATGGTTTTTTTAAATATTTTTTTTCTGCTCACCAAGCCTGCATTTATTTGATCCAAAATGCAGCCTTTTTTATTATTACTACTATTAATAACTGCTTTCTATTTGAATATATTTTCAAATGTAATCATTTTCAATGTTCAGTGTAACATGTTCCTACAGAAATCATTCTACTATGTTGATGTGCTGATCCAAAGATCAGCATCTCTATATATATATATATATATATATATATATATATATATATATATATATATATATATATATATATATATATATATATATATATATATATATATATTTTTAGGGAAAGAAATTATAGAAATACTTAATACTTTTATTTTAGCAAGGATGCTTTAAATTGATTAAAAGTGATGATGTTACAGAAGATTGCTATTTCAGATAAATGCTGTTCCTCTGAACTTTCTATTTATCAAAGAAACATGAAATAAATAAACTCAGCTGTTTTCAACATAATAATAATAATAATAATAATACATGCTTTTTGAGCAGCAAATCAGAATATTACAATGCTTTTTGAAGGATCATGTGACTGAAGTAATGATGCTAAAAATTCAGTTTTGAAATCACAGGAATAAATTACATTTTAAAATATATACATATAGAAAGCAGTTATTTTAAATAGTAAAAATATTTCAAAATTGTACCGTTTTTGTTGTACTTTGGATCAAATAAATACAGGCTTTTTTTTTAAAGATTTATTCATGGGCTTTTTATGCCTTTATTTGGAGAGGACAGTGTAGAGCAGACAGGAAAGCATTGGGTGAAGAGAGAGGGGAGTGGGATCGGCAAAGGACCACGAGGGGATTCGGGATTTGAACTCAGGTCGCCGTGAGCGAACTAACCGCGAGGCTATTGGCGCCAACGAGCAGAAGAGACTTCTTTAAAAAACATTAAAAATCTTAAAAACTTTTGACTGGTAGTGTATATACCATTTGCAAAAAAAATAAATTAAAATAAAATAAATAAAAAATCTGTACCAAAAAAATCCAAGTTTTTCCAAGTTCTTTCAAATGCTAACTTTATTTTCATGTTGCTTTTATATGGTTTTAACATCAGAGATTCATCCATAAATATCACTGTTTTTGAGAAGTCACTCCACATGACATTTTACACCCAGAACTACTGTCTTGTCATAAAACAGTTGAATTATTTAATACTTTATATTATAATACTCACATAATATCGTTAATTCAATTTTAATTCAAGTTCATTTGTATAGCGCTTTTCACAATACAAATCATTGCAAAGCAGCTTTACAGAATATGAAATTTTCTACAATATATTTAGTAGTAGCTTACAAGAGGTGACTGTCAAGTTGATGTACATATGGCAGAGATGTACGGTAAAAAATCAGTTAATGACGTAATCAAACAGACAAAGAACAATGTGTTAACAGTAATGAATCATTTGCAATCAAACTTCTAGCAAAATTTGTTAGTGCTGTATGTTGTTTCAGGGTTGACATCATCTCTTCTCAAGTGTTCTGGATCCAGACTGATGCTTGTGTAATTCCTAGTTACCACGGGATGTCAATCCCACGGCAGAAACAGAGAACAAATAGGAACATAATTAACATAATTAGCGTAGCTGCTGTTCAAACCAAGCAAAATGATTTGTTCAACCACAGCTAAAGAATAATAATATGTATTTGATCAGATATAACTGCAGGACAAGATTATGAGATTCATTATTTGAACGCTTGGCTAAAGAGATCATTAATAACTAATAATAACTCAATGTCAGTTGCACCACATATCGTTGGTTTCACCATTTGCCAGAACTTCTTTATTGCTTATGCTTTCTAAGAAATAATTAAATATTATGCAAAAGCACATTTTCCTTTTAATGAGGCTTTTTTGTGACATCAGGACAGCTGTTTCTTTTCGACACCCCCTTAAAAATATCAAAATGAATTTCAGTTGAGAAACTGATGACAAACAAATTAATTTGTGTGTAATTTATTAAATTTGTCCATCTAAAAATGTAATTTGACATTTTTTGTTTGTATGTTTGAAACAGAATATTCAGTCAAACTTTCTTTCCTCACAGCCGAGCGCCAAAGTCCATCAGGACATTCTGAACGAGCTGGTTCGGCCCAGTGTGGATTACGTGCGGCACAAGAAGTTCCGGTCGGGCAATTACCCATCATCCCTCAGCAACGAGACGGACAGGCTGGTGCACTGGTGTCATGGAGCTCCTGGAGTGCTGCATATGCTCATCATGGCTCACAAAGTGAGTGACACACACACACACACACACACAAACGATCCTCATCATTTCAATACACACACAAGAGTATGTGAAAACTCACAGTTTGCAATCATTTATATAACAGTTTATAGAGCACATGATCAAGACTTACAGCAGAAGTTGCACTCATGCTCTGTTTTTCATAAATACAATATCCTGTCATGTTCCATTATGATATGTGACCCTGAACAACAAAACCAATCATAAGTTGCACGGGTATATTTGTAGTAATAGTCAATAATACATTGTATGGGTCAAAATGATTGATTTTTCTTTCAAAAATCATTAAGATATTAAGTAAAGATCATGTTCAATTAAGATATTTTGTACATTTTCTTAGCATAAATACATCAAAACTTACTTTTTGATTAGTAATACTTAATAATAGGGTTAGTAATGGTAATTTTAGATGACCTTTTAGATGTATTTAATTATAAAACCCTTTACAATCTAAAATAACATTTATTAACAACTTATTTCATATTCAAGTCTGGCCAAATTACAGATACATTGTGTGTGAATTTGTGTATGTTATAATGTAAGCATCATTAATGACCCCCTGTGTTTATTAATAATAATAAAATTAGTAAAATGAACAAATGATTTTTAATAAAAAATGAGTATGGTTATTGTCTCTGATTGGCCTGTTTAGTTAGGCCTCAAAATACTTCTTATTTAGAGGTGCAGTACTGCATGATTTGTAGATTATATTTAACAGTTTACACTTTGCAAAAACGTTTTTGCATAGTTTTTAAAAGGGCACATTACATTCTTAAGGACTCTACACTTACATTTCTTTTCAGGAGCACTAATGGAAAAAAAAAAATAGGAACACCTTTTAATTAATTTTTACAATTAAAATAATTGTGTTAAACAATAAATTCATTTAAATAAGATACAATGAGAGACTATGTTACAAATAAAAAATGAAATTAACATCAATAATACATTTTTGCGCAGAGGAGCACAAATGTGGAATATTTACAGACTTAACAAATCTCAGAGGTGACATTAATACATTTCATAAAAACAATGTTATGAGATTCATGTTTTAAATATAAGGTTTTGAAAAAGAAAAATTAAATGATTTACATTTCTACTTTAAAAATGAAACTGAAAGCACCAGTAGGTCGCAACAGGTCACTCTTTGTCACTGAATCATTCATTTAATTGATTCGTTCGAACGGCTGATTCGTTCAGGAACAAAGCAAGTGACTGTCTTTATGAATGGTTCATTGAATCAGTGACTCACTAGATTTGTTCAAAAACACAGATTCATTCATAAACGAAACAGCGCTGTGTCAAACATTATAGGTGCGCAGCGGCTCAGCTGTGACTTTGTTTGAAACTATTTTCATTGATCACACAACAGTGTTCCTGAAATATAAATCACTTTATAGTAACTTCTGTATAAAATCAGAAATGTATATAACTGTTGTATGAATTCAATTTGACATTTGCAAACTCCCTTTATAATCATTAAAAAGCTGTCACTCGTCCTAGTTTATCGCGATCTCACAAACTTCCACTTGAATTAATGAACATGTGTACACTGCACACTAAACCTATTAAATTAATAAGGCTGCTATCGTATTCTTTTGAATGGATAAAATATAAAAATCACTTTAATTTCCAACCCCATTTCCAGCTTTTCAGCCCTGGTAATATGCATTGTCAAGAACTTCATTAGGACCACTTTAAAGGTGATTTTCTCAATGTTTTGATTTTTGCTTTTGCACCCTCATATTCCAGATTTTCAAATAGTTGTATCTCGGTCAAATATTGTGATATCCTAACAAAACGTACATCAATGGAATGATTGTTTATTCAGCTTTGTATAAATCTCAATTAAAAAAAATGGACTCTTATGACTGGTTTTGCGGTCCAGGGTCACATATGGGGAAAAAAAGAGACTGGTATCTACCACTGGTGTGAATTGTGAATAAATGGCTTGGATCTATCTTTGCTCTCTGTGTCTCGTGTGTCTCTGTCTCTCATTCTTAAGGTCATGTTTGTTCTGTGTTTTTAGGTCACTAAGTTTATTTCTCCATATGGCGGACCACAGTGACATCTAGTGCTCACTGACAGAGTCCCAGTTGTAAACATAACCTTATTTCTATCAGGCATCATAGCGATATTTAAACGATGTTAAATGACTTGATTTCTGTCACATATTTAAATATATAGTCAGAATCATAAAAAAATGTTTTATTGTGTAAAAGAGTCTGTGCACGTTCAGTGGTTTATATTTTCTCTCTCAATCACTGCAGAGTGAACATATGGGTCATGTTTCTCTCTCTCTCTCTCTGTGGTTCTGTGTTCGTCTGTGTCTTTATCTCTGTCTGCTGGGTCGCCTGAGGACTGGAAGGGAAAATTGAGCATGTGTTATATTTGGAAAGTGAAATTTTCCTCCAGCAACTTTTACACCAGAGCTCTGACAAATGAAGACAGGCGGCAGGACCTGCTTTTGCATCCACACACACACACACACACACATTCTCACTCTCTCTCTCACATGTGTTGAACACGAGGAACAATTTTATAATTAAATGAAAAAATTTTCATATTAAATTTACAAAGAAATTAAGGGTAACACGTTCACCATTAACCAAGAGTGTTCCATCAACTTCTGCTTATTAATAGTAAGTAAGCTAGATGTTGTAGTAATGGATCCAAAATATGGTCGTTCAAAATAAGGCATTAATTTATGGTTTATTATTCCTAATACACAGCCAATATGCTAGTGATATGCATGCTAATAATAAGCACCTGGTTAACTAGTTACCTAGTTAATAGTGTTTCCAGTCAAACTTTATTTTAAGGTCCAGTTCTTGCTATTAACAAACCATTAACTATGACTTTTGCCTTAATAAACTCCTAATTTGCTGCTTATTAATAGTTTGTAAGGTAGTTAGATTCAGATGTTATGAATAGGGATGTAAAAAGTGGTCATGCAGAATAAGTGCTTTATACGTACTAATAAACAGCCAATATGTTAATAGTAGGCATGATAATAAGTAATGGTGAGAATTGTTCCCTATACTAAAGTGTTAGCCTACTACAAATGTAATTTTTTAATAATAATACATTATTTTTAATATTATTATTAATAGTCTCTTCTGCTCACCAAGGCTGCATTTATTTGATCAAAAATACTGTAAAATTGTGAAATATTGGAATTTAAAACAGCTGTTTTCTATGTGAATATCTGTTGAAATGTAATTTATTTCTGTGATGCGCAGCTGAATTTTCAGCATCATTACTCCAGTCTTTAGTATCACATGATCCTTCAGAAATCATTCTAATATGCTGATTTGCTGCTCAACAAACATTTCTTGAATTTCTTGATGAATATGTTGTTATTATGCACACACACACACACACATACAAAAGGGTTATGGCAGTAAATACACATAAGCAGGGCACAGCCTGCAATTATTGCATTTGACTATAATGCTGTAATTACTATAATTAAAGCATAATAAGTATGATTCGTCATTGATTCTAAAAGTGAACTCAAGGAAGGCTGGTGGCTGGAGGAGTCTAATGCGTGTGTTGTTGTGTTTGCAGATCTTCAAGGATGAGAAGTACCTGCGAGACGCGGTTGAATGCGGAGAGGTGATCTGGCAGAGAGGTTTACTGAGGAAGGGCTACGGCATCTGTCACGGCACGGCTGGGAACGGATACGCCTTCCTCGCTCTGTACCACGCCACACAGGATAAGAAATACCTGTACCGTGCCTGCAAGGTACAGCGGCAACACTTTCCTCACCGCACTAGAACACAAACAGCACAGCCGTTTGCAGATCGCGTGTGGTTAGTGAAGCTGCACTCGCTCGTGTTCATCATCTCTGAACACACAGACGATACACACACTGCTTACAGCCAATGAGGCGTGTTATTAAACCTGATGTCATGGAAACAAGGCTGATCACATGACTACAAGTCTGCATGAGCCTTTCGGGATAAACAGCACATCTGACCCACCAACTGATCTAAAATCTTTGTATTTTTACGTATATATATATGTATATATATTTTTTAGGGCTGTCAATCTGTTAAAATTTGATTGAGCTGAAGTATTCAAATTGCTTATGTAACATTCTGATAAATTAAGAAATTTAGATATGAGTTGGGTGACATGAATTCTTCACTTGTGGTGTTTTAATTTTTATTTGTTAACTGTAGCAATTTAACACATTTTAGAGCTTTAATACAGTATTTTGTACAAGTTTGTGGTCAGTCAAATTTTATTTTAAATTAATTTATTTAAATTAATTTACTTTTATTGATCAAGGACACATTCAATTGATCAAAAGTGACATTAAAGACATTTATAATATTCCAAAAATTTCAATTTTAAATAAATTCATCTGTGAATCCTGAAAAATAAAATATATGATGGTTTCCACAAAATATTGTGCAGCACACAGGGTTTCCGCGGGTCTTAAAAAAGTCTTTAAAAGTCTTAAATCGCTTTTCCGTAAATTAAGGCCTTGAAAAGGTCTTAAATCAGAGCAGCAAGTCTTAAATTCATATGATCATGGCATTAATTTTCGTCAGGGATTGTTTCCTGATGTATTTCATTTTAAAGTGAAGCAAAAGCGTTATTTCTGTGCTGCATGGCTTAGGTCGCTCCATATTCATGAAACAATATGCAGTAGGTGTGTGCTGCTTCGTCTGTCAGTCACCCGAAGAAAAACTTGTCGTTTTGATTTTTTTTTTTTATTGTAATAAAAATCATTTAGTTGAGTTAGAGAACAGACAATACAATTAAAACTGAGCGCGGCTTCTCAATGCGGCGTGCCGAAGGACAGTCACATCACAGATCAGATTTCATTTATCACTTGAAGAGTTTGTCGAGCTGACTGACAAGAAGAGAGAGGTGAGAAAGACAAAACCATGGCGGAAGAGTTTCAAAACGAAATGTTTTAAAAAAAATATTTTGGATTTTGAAAAGCCTGTTGACTTCTGCCATTCGTTGTTTTTTGTTTGTTTGTTTGTTTAAACTATATATTACATTAAGTAATATATGCCGTGCGTCTAAGCTTTCTTATTCGTATTGCTAATAACCGTTCTTATTTATTTGGTGACAGTGTTTACTGATTTTCAGTTTTGTACCTATTTAAACTTTGTGTAAATTATTATTTTATATTAGGCATATAACATGGTGTATTTTTATTGTTTTGTTAATAAAAGTTTGTTACGTTATGTTAATGCCGCTAATTTAAAAGTGAAAGTGAAATGTGTAGAGCCCTGCACGGGCCTCAAATCTAGGCCCTAGCCCGACCTTTGTCCGACAGCTTATCAGAATTCTCGGCCCGAGTCTGTCCCGAGCCCGTCTTTTTTCCCCCCTTCTCCCAAAACAGCTTATACTACTGTTTCAGCTATTAAAAGAGTTCGGTTTTGTATGTAATGGCAAAGTGATTATATTTCGTTTCATTTTTTTATTAGGTTAATTTAGAAAAACGTTTGAAGTTATTATTATTATTTTTTTTTTGTTCGTTAAATATAAGTTTTTGTTTTTAAAGTAGCCTAAAGACCAATAAGCGGCCAGCGGAAGACTGATAGTCTGTTTGATCAATTTTGCCTTCACAAATCATCACGACTTGCCTAAAATAAAATATATAGATGTAGAACAGTTAAAGTATAAAACAATGTTAGTTTAAATGTTAAACCTAGATAAATGTGTGCTATTGGGCGCATATCCAGTCGATTGTGCGGAGGAAGCTGAAGCGCGCTTTTGCAGGACATGCGGCGCCAGCGCGATCACTTAAATTTTTTTGATTCATTTTTGCTTATAAATGTAAGAGTAATACATCATTCGGAACTGTAAAGAGTACTTTTATTTGTGCGCACTCACTATATCACCAAAACGTTGCAAACGGTGCTTTTATAATAAAAAAAAAACGTGATGCGCTTTCTGTCGACTCAACAGGAGCGCTTCACAAAAATGAACCGAAACTCAGCGAATATCTCACAGACATGATAAATGTATCTATTGAAAGCTTTAAATTATTAATTAAACGAAATAACACAAATCGAAAACAAAAACTCTTTCATTATGTAATCTGTAAAGATGCATTTCTCTCTAAAGGCTCGTCCAAAGAGGAGAAGGCGAGTCAGGATCGGCAACTGCGACAGTGACTCAGAAAACACTATTTTTATTAATAAATAATTCAAAAATCTCCTTACTATTTACCCCCGACACATTCGTGGTAATAACTTTTGCCGGTGCTTTGCTGCAAGGTTCAGCCTATTGCGTGCGCTTGAACGCAGAACTGGTCCAGCTGCGCTAAAGGCGCGCTCACTGCTGCTGACAGAGACACTAAACGCCTTCTGAGCCGGTCTCGAAAGTGAAAGAGAAAGTGAAGTATCGTGTTGTTTCCACCAGCGCTATATCATCACTATAATTGGTGGATGTATAAAATATAAAAATAAGGAGAAGCCTAAAAACAGACCTGGCCCTACGCGCATAAAAAGTCAGGGCAGTCTAAAAATGTGCACGACGCTTTTACAAAGTGAAGAAAAGAGGGAAAACTTAGACAAACTTAAAACAAACAACTGCTTGAGGTCGAATTGCTGCTAATTTGAAAGTGAAAGTAAAATATGCATGGCACTTTCACTGAAGGAAAGGGAGAAAAAGAGGGAAACTACAAACAAACAATTGCTAGACGCTGAATTGCTGCTAATTTGAAAGTAAAACTCAAATTATACTTGGAGAACATATTGCTGTATTGTTTTTTCTTTGATTTTTTTTTTCCTTAAATTTTCTTTAATTGGTCTTAAAAAGGTCTTAAAAAAAGTCTTAAATTTACTCTCATAAAACCTGCAGAAACCCTGAGCACAACTTTTCAACATTGCTCATAATCAGAAATGTTTGTTGAGCAGCAAATCAGCATATTAGAATGATTTGTGAAGGATCATGTGACACTGAAGACTGGAGTAATGATGCTGAAAATTCAGCTGCATATCACAGAAATAAATGACATTTTAACAGACATTCACATAGAAAACCGCTGTTTTACATTGTAAAAATATTTCACTATTTTACAGTATTTTTTTGATCAAATAAATGCAGCTTTGGTGCACAGAAGAGACTTCAATAAAAAAAAAAATCGTACTGACCCCAAACCTTTGAACAGTATTGAATATTACAGCATTCTTGGAAATAGTATGGGAAATTTAGTATCAGTATGTTTTTTTTAAAAACTGTGTATTGTGTTCTGAACAGCTTGTTATTTTATCCATTATAAAGTGCTTGTGTTTCCAATCAGCTCAGAGCAGAGTTGTGGGTCAGATTGATGTCGGTCGGTATCGTCGCCCGTTTCCGTCAACTTTCCGATAATTACACACGCCTGGCGAAGCTGCTGGAGTAATGAAAGCATAATGGGCTCGGCTGTTCTCATGTTATCACGCTAACCTTTTACAGCCGCAGTCATTTTCCAGCCCAAATTAAGCAGCGCCGCCAGACACAATCTCTCATTTCACCCTGCGTGACTCCAGCGGCCTCTCTCTCGCCTTTGTGATCGAAAAGCTTTCTTTTTATGGCTGCTTTTATGAATTAAAGTGAAGCAAAAATTGCCCCGTCAAAACAATTGATTCATGCTCATCACTCATCTTATTATTTTTGTCTTGAGATGATGAGGAGCTGGACGTGCTTTAAGGATTTGCATGGACAGGCACACTTTACACACTTTTATGATAAACCTTGTACGTTGTGTTCCAAATTGTGTTTTCTGTTTTTAATAAATGTTTTTGATTTGTTTCTAGTTTGCTGAATGGTGTCTAGACTACGGAACCCACGGCTGCCGTATTCCTGACCGGCCTTATTCCCTTTTTGAAGGTAAATTCATCATCATGTCTCACTGATGAAATATCAAATAGTGTTTCCCAGCTTGTTCTTATCATTAAAGTACTCTACCCCTGTCTACATTAGACACAATCAATCACTGTCATTCTTTGTGGGGAAATAAAACGCACACAAGTCACTGTTTTTTATATTTAAAACCGTCTGTATAGTGCAATTATATAATCTGTATAATCCTTCACATACAAAAAATTTGTATATTTTGGGTTGGTACATTTTTAAAAAATGTTTTAAAGTCTGCCAATGCTGCATTTATTTAATCTAAAAATACAGTAAAAATATAAAATATTATTGGAATTTAAACTAGCTTTTTCCTGTGTGAATATCTGTTAAACTGTCATTTATTTCTGTGATGCGCAGCTGAATTTTCAGCATCATTACTCCAGTCTTCAGTGTCACATGATCCTTCAGAAATCATTCTAATATGCTGATTTGCTGCTCAACAAACATTTCTGATTATTAGCAATGTTGAAAACAGTTGTGATGCACAATATTTTTGTGGAAACCATACATTTTATTTTTCAGGATTCACAGGTGAATAGAAAGTTCAAAGGAACTGCATTTATTTGAAATAGAAATCTACTGTAACAATGTCTTTATTCTTGCTTTTGATCAATTTAATGCATCTTTGCCGAAAATAAATATTAATTTCTTAAAATAATAATAGTAATAATAAATAAATATAAAAAATAAAAATAAAATAAAATTGACTGACCCCAAACTTTGGAACAGTAGTGTATTTTATTCTTCAAAAAATAAAAATAAAATAAAGAGAGAAAAATTGATTACAAGTTTTAAATATACATTTCTGTGGTAAGATTGTAATTTTCTTTGTAGCTTTCAGGTAAAACTTAAAGCAAAACATTTATTAAAATATATTTAAGTGATATTTAAATTGTACGTATGTTTAAATATGCAGTAGTATTGAGCTGTGGTTCTTATGTGAGTGATGTGAGATTGAATCTGGCTTGCAACCTGTCTCACTTCATCATTGGCTTGAATCTCTGTTCTCTAATAAAAACCAAAATGGCAAAATTATTAAGCACATGTGCTTTGACATATGTGACCCTCATGGGTCAAAATGATTAATTTTTCTTTTATGCCAGAAATCATTAGGATATTAAGTAAATTTCCTACCGTAAATATATCAAAAGTATTAGTAATATTAGTAGTATGCATTGCTACGAACTTCATTTGGACAACTTTAAAGGTGATTTTTCTCAGGTGATTCCAGATTTTCAAATAGCTGTATCTCAGACAAATATTGTCCTATCAATGAAAAGATTATTTATTCAGATGTGTAAATCTCGATTTCAAAAAAATGACCCCTTTGGCTAGTTTTGTGGTCCAGGGTCACATATTGTGCTACTGTATGTTGGCAATACAAGTTCTAATCCGGCTCGCAATTTCTGATTTCTCTCTTTCCCAAACATTATTTCTCCACTGTCTTCTAACTACAATAAAAAGTGGGAAAAGTCCAGAAATATAATAGCAGAACGCCAAAATCCATTTGTTTCCACAATTTGATGTAACTCTACTTGATGTTGTTGCTTGACCTTCTGTCCGATCATCTGAATCCCTGAGGCTCTGTGAAGAAATTCTGCCAGCCTGACTCCACATTCACTGCCAGCCGTAGCATCTTGGCATCTATAGTGATTTATCTGCTGCTTTACCTTGCTGTTGTCATGGCAACCTACTTCCTGCACTCAGATTCTCATTAAAAGTCACACTCTGATTGGTCGCTCGAGTCTCCTGCAGCTTTCTCTGTAGTTAGCGGTCAGAGAGGCTCCTGCTCCTGCATCCGACTCCCACATCACCCTCCGCAGCCCAAACTACTCCATATTAATCAGAATAATGCAGTTATTGTTATTACAGTTCATTTTCTGTTTATTATAAATATAATATTATTATAATTCGTTTTTACCAAATGGTCGTTTTTGAGTAAAGAAACTAAAATCAGATGGTCTCATGATGTCATGAATATGAAAGTTAACCAGGTTGTTGTTGTTGTAGGTATGGCGGGAGCCATCCATTATCTCTCAGATGTGGTCCAGCCTGAGGGTTCCTGCTTCCCTGCTTTTGAACTTTGACCTGTGCGTTTGGAAGCATAGACTTTTACTCCTTCATTAGGAGCTTTACATGCTTTTACAGCACATTTGATTGTACAGTTTCATCGCTCTGGACGGACCCTTTAAAATGAAGAAAACATTTCTTCCTCATCACAGACGCAAAAAACCCAACCTTCAGCCTATAATTTCCAAGAACGCCGCCTTGAGTTCAGTTTTCGTAGCTTGTAGTCTTTATCAGTGTGTTGCTGTTATTTTGGATAATATTTGATGCTAATATATGATTTTGTTTTAGTTTCTATCTTTGTATCTTACAGCACAACAGCATTTCTTGCATCTGCATGCTCGTCGGGGGAATAGCGGTGCCTCGACTCGATCGTCTGTCGCGCACTGGAACGTTTGTCCTGTGTGAAAGTGGTTGTCTTTGTCTTTGCATGAGGATGGCAACGTGTCGGAATGTGCCGGTGTATGTGTGCCTTTAGGTCAATTAGTCCAGTATCCAACATGGTGTGGTTGTGGAGTTTGTACTGTGCGTATGTCAGTGTTTCGTTCCAGTCGCCATATTATGAAAAGAAGAATCCATTATATCTGAAAGAATGAGCTGCCCTGGTAAATATTGTTTCCTCAGGCAAAATGTGTTATGAATGTTGCAATAAATTGGGCTTTTTCTGAACTGCTCAAAATGTCTGATTCCAAGAAACCACAACATTTGCAAAGAAACCACCGGTGTAATCAGGTAAGTAGTAGCCTATAATAAATTAGTGTAAAGTGTGTCAGATTGCAGTAGTCTGCTGGATCCTCCACAACGTAGCACTTAGAGCTGACCTCATACGGATTTCTCAATTTTAATCTACATTTTGATAAAATGATATTGATTCTTAAATCCAAAGACCTAAGGTCAGTGCTGCTTTCTGTTGATGCGTTAATAAAACACTAAGCATTATTTGTAGTGCTGTTTTGTTACTTTTGATATAAAACCCAGTCTCAGCTTCCAAATTCTTTAAGATTTATCACAAAATACAATCAGTAGATGTTGCGTAACAGTTTAATTCCAGTGTTGTTCTTCAATATTGTCGACAGATCGCTGTTACCTCATCTGAATTTTACTGAACCAAGAGTTTGTGAATCAGACACGATTCTTGAAGTCTCCGCCCCTTTTCAGTGCTGCGCTCGTCGTCTTCTGTATTTTGTTTGTATTTCCACAGTGAAGGTAAGGTCGTATGAATCGCTAGTTACAAATTCTTTAACTCCGTATACAAGCTATACGCATCCCCCAACGGGTAGCCATAATATTAGGCTTACAAGCAATAGACTAATTATCGGTTTGTAAACATTCGGGATGCGCGCGTCGTGGTTGCAGAAAACCCCGGAGAGATGGCCTTTACGGCTAGAAAATTACACGGATACGGTACAAAATAGTTACATTTAAAAAGATTATAGATTATATTGATTATATGTAATCATCAAAATTTTGTCCGCATATTACAAGAGCTTGTCACCCTGCAATAAGCAGTGTTATTCAACGAAATTGACGTTAGATAGTGGGATAGTCTTACAGATCCGAAACACGGATGACGTTTTTGTGGGCGGAGCCTATCTGCTGACAGAAAACGACGGTTTTCAAGTGGCAGTCTATGGAGACATGGCATAAAACAATTAAAAAAGGTAAATTTGATTTAATATTTCAAAATTCTTACTTTATTCTTGCAATTCCGAGATTATATCTCACAGTGCGAATAAGGAATGACAACTGATCATTCTCTCTTTTCCCCTCGGCTCAGAATAAGAGTTTATATCCCACACTTCTGGCTTTTTTCTCCCCCTCTGAATTGACAAACTCACTATTTTTGTGTTAAATCGAGTTATAAAGTCTTAATTAGGAGATATAAATTTGCATTTGCAAGACAATTGTGAGATAAAATAAATAAATGTCATGTACAAATGTTAATAGTAATAGGTTTAAAAAATATTTTCTGTACTTCTGTAACTGTAGGGCTAATACAATACGTCTCCTATGAACAGCATATGAATATTATGTAGACCTGTTGTTTAAATCAAATGTATGCTTTAAAAGTAGATTATAGTAGTTTTCATTCATAGTATGTTTGTTCAGACGTATGCGGTTAGTTTCAAATGGCGTCTTTGACAGTATTTTATACAAATTATTTGCTTTCCGATTTTGACATCAAAAGGCACAAAAATAGTTTTTTTCTTTCTCTCTTATTCTATGGATTTTACTTCCACTTGTTACCAGTGTTTTTCTGCAACCACTATGTGACGTAATCCACTGCATCTTCAGCAGCTCAGATGTAAGTGATGTCACTGTGACGTCTACTCCGAATTGGTCTATAGATTTGCAGATTGCATTAAATAAAGCTATGGTAAAACATTGAAGTCCAACTAAGAAATAGGCATGAATATTGTGATATTAAAGGGGTCATCGGATGCTAAGTTCACTTTTACATGTTGTTGGAACATTAATGTGTGTTGTCAGTGTCTGTACAAATCTACCCTATAATGATACAAATCCATGCAGTGGTTTTTAATTAATCTGTAAAAATAATATCCCCTTTTTCAAATCGAGCCGTTCTCAGATGCCTGTCGTTGTGGCGTCACATGACAGAGGCCACTCCCACAATAGTTGATTGACATGAGCGTTTTACCTCAGATCAGCTGTGACAGTCCAACCTCCAGTTAAGAGGTTAAAAAGTTCTCTAAAAATGTTAAATTTACCTTCATAAAACTCACAGAAACCCTGATCACTGCAGTGCAGTCAGACAACATGTATACTTAAAAACACTTTTAAAAGTAGTTAACACTTTTGCCATATAATGAACTTACTGAAGAGGGAAAGCAGTGAGAAAGGTGCATTGTGTGAAGGTTATGTTTGTGTTTTTCTTCAGCTCCTGCTCTGTAATGTGAGCCTGCAGTGATGTGAGCCGAGGTCACAGGCCGTGATGTAAATGTGTAATAGTGTTGAGTGTTGAGTGGGCGCAGAGAGAGCGACGAGTTCAGATTCAGTGCGTCATGATGAACTGAAGACCAGTTATTCAGACACACAAACACTCTCATATATAAAATGCAAATTAGCTTATTTAAGTGGCAGCCAGTACATCCATCTCTGTAAAATCTTTTTTGCATTATGTGCCAATTGTGACTGTTCAAAAATGCGGAAAGCACTTTTCAAGTTTTTTTTTTCTCCAAAGTTTGCATGCCTGTAACTCGAGTATTAAGGATAGCTTGATCCCTTTTTAGATTTTAGCTCTTAACCAACTGTCCTTTTGGTATCTTCGTTTTTATTGGCCTGTACGGTTCAGGTCCAGAGACACTGGGATCTAAACATGGCTCCAAGAGTAAACGAATAAATTGTACACATTTTCAGTGGTGAAAAACCAAATGTGGGTCACTTTGCATTCAGCTGATACTTTATTCTTTTAGAGAAAAATGTCTGAAGAACAAATAATGTTGAAACTATAAATGTAGTGTAATGTATAAATGTGTCTGAGTGCCACATTAATATTATTTTTCCAAAGTTTGTGTGTCTGTAACTCAAGAAGTATTAAAGATATCTCAGTATGATTTCTAGTTCTTAATACTTTTCTTTTGCAGTATTCATTTCCAAGGCCATACATCATTCAGCCCCAGAGATACGGGTATCTCAATGCAGCTCCATATTCAGATTGTTGAGTAATACATTTATCTCGAATAATGCAATTTTCAGTAGTGAAAAACCAAATGTTGGTCATTTTGCACACGTCTGATATGTATTGTATTTGAAGAACAATTTTTGGAGAACAAATCATATTGACAAATGTATCTTGTTTCCTTCCATCAAGACAATCACAGATACCTTTCTGAATGCTAAAAAGCCTTTTATCCAAAGTTTAAAACGTTGTTATGATGCTGCATAATTGAACCCTTGGTAGCTTCAGAAGTTAAAATAACAAAATCTCTTTGTCCAAACATCCCTGAAACCGATTCAGATATAGAATCTTAAGAATAGACGACTGAGAGCAAAGTAATGTGCCTCAACGTGACCATTTCTGCATGTCAACAGGTTATTTTGTTAGAGGGAGACGAGATGCATTTCTACTGTCAGTATTATTCTTCAAACATTGTTCTTGACATACAATATAAGTATCGGATGTATGCAAAATCAACAACATTTGGTTTTTGACCACTGAGAATGTGTATTATTTAACTGAATATAATCTGAATATAGAGCTGCATTGGGCTCCCCATTTCTCTGGGACTGAACCATGAAAATGCCTGGAAAACGAAGAATCAGAATCTAAAAGTGTATTGAGATATCTTTAATATTTCTAGAGTTACAGGCATGCAAACTTTGAAAAAATTATATTTATGGCACGGTTTGTTCTACGTGACTCTGTTGATAGACAGAAACAATATACATCTCTAGTTTCAACATTATTTGTTCTTCAGACTTTCCTCTTTAAAAGAAAAGAATGTCATCTGTATGCAGAGTGACTCACATTTGGTTCACCACCACTAAAATGTGTACAATTTAACAATTTACTCCTGGAGATGCCAATATTTCTGACCTGAAAAAAAAAATAAATAAAAAATGAATTTATTTTACCAGACAAAATACTACCAAAATCAAAAATTTGAGCCAGGAAACTCTGGTTGAGGAATGTTTTTCTACTAATATGCATTAAGCACATTCACAATGTTGCAAAAGATTTCCATTTCATTTTCCATTAAAAATACATACTTATTTTAGCCAATTATATTCAAATTCCAACTCATGAATTGAAAGGGAGCCGATTCTTAACTTAATTTTGCCGGACTGTCCTGCTTTTAATCTATGTAGAAAACTCTTATGAAGTGAACACACTTAAACAGCTATTTAGTATAATTTTGCCAGAAAAAGTTTTAGAATTTTTATCATGTTAATGGAAAAAATCTTGTGTTGTGTTTGTTTGTTTGCTATACTTGTTTTTGCCATAAAAATAGACTAAGATGCTGCCATTATCATTGAATAAAAATATATTACTACTCTTAATTACTACGCCCAACCCTGAAATGTATTATGCTGAAAAAAAATTGGTTTAGAAACACATTCACTCAAAAATTGCTAGTAAATTTCACATTTTAAAAAACAGTATTTTCTGTGCTATTCAAATGTAGTGCTCTTTGTAATTGCAGAGCTCTTTCGGTGCAGTTTTCCTTTCAGTTTTTCAGTGCTAGAGGGTGCTAATAACTAATAAACGCTCAAAAACGTGCTGAAGGAAGTTGAAATTTACCACTGCAGGGCAACAGAGCTTGTCAGATGTGGTTGTCCCCCCCCCCACAGTTTCCCTTTTTGAATATATTAGCATATCGTGATTGTATTTCAACAAGACGATTATGTGCATTGTGTACTTTAAAAAAAATAAATAATAATCATCTGCTGGAAGACTGTTATCCAAGACTTGAGTTTTGATTTTAGCAACCAAGAAAAGATGTCTCATTAACCTAAATAGTTGAAGTCCTTTGATGTTTAGTTTCAGTAAAATGCTAGTAAACAAAACTACACGTGTACCCAAATTAGAAACAGCTGTCCAATACCTGAACACGGCAGTGCAGTAAACCGCTGTGGGAAGCGTAGCAAAAGTCTGAAACAGAGGGAACTTTATTATTGTAGTTGATGATTTTCTGACATCGAGAGCGTTTCACTATGACTGGTTGCTGGTGTGTCAATGACAGTGTAGGTAACAGTGCAATTACTCATCAGAGCCGTCTGATCGTCTCACGGGTCCCGCATCGCTCTCTGGAGCCGCGTAATTATCTGTTTGTCACTCCGGATCGAGAGGCAGATGTTTGACACCATACAATTTCACAGCTGTCCTTGACACCCGAAGCGTCGTGTCCCAGCCTACGCTGTAATTTGAACGTCTCTTCAACCACCAGTTCATGAGACTAAAACAAAACACCAAACAGCTGATCTTAACAGATAAACAAACTCCAACATTAGCAAATGGACTCAGTCTCTCTTTGCATAGTTCAACTTCAAGCAGATCAACGAAAGAAACCATGAACAATGTAATCACAACTACAAAGACAACACTGTCAAAACAGGTTTGCAATGCACTTGAAATACACCCAAACCTATTGATGTTAATATTAAGAGTTAAATTGGTAAATAATGCAATAAATGAACTGTGTTGTGTTAACACCTTCATTCCTGATCCCAAAGGTACTTTCTGTTCACAGTCACAACATCAAGAATAGAAACCAGCCAGCATTTCAAATAGTCATCATAAGAATCAAGTATGCAAAATATGTCATTAGAAAGTGTTTTTTCCACTTTGTGTTCAAACAAATCACGTTGAATTGATATTCAGTACATTTAAACTGCAAGAGCACAGTGCAATTTACTAGAAATGGCCTCCAGTTTGACAGACTTTTTTTTTTCTCCAAATAGTTTCAAAAAACAAAGAACATGTCTAAGTCCTGTTTCACCTCAAAAACAAAAACCAAAGAAATGAATTAAGAATATAACAGGGTTTTTTTTTTTTGTTGTTTGCTTTTACATTAATTTAAAACAATAATTAAACACATTTACCCAAATTAGTCTTTTGGTGCTTAATTAATGTGCTTAATTGTCATCAACAAAAAAGGTTCCTTAATGATCCTAAAATATGCTTGATTTTATGCAAATTAATTCTTATCTTATAATGTGACCCTCAATTTTCCATCCGCAGTTTATTTAAAAACTATTCAAGAAGCAAAAAGCTTAACCAGTGATTAAACGCGGCTGTACGTTTGATCCTCTTCCATGCTGATGAAACTAATTAGAGTTGTTGTGGCAAATGCATCACTCCCTCCAAATAACACTTAAATTCAGCTGTATTTCTCATTGGGGTGAATCCTCATTGTCCGTCTGCACATATTTCAATGGTAATTGTAGTCCAGTAATTAATTTGCACAGATAAACTCACAGAGGGCCGTAAACAGGAGTGAACTCTCCAACAAAATGAGCGTTTAACCCAAAATGAGCCTTTGCAATTTTTCAGTCCACAAAAACACAGCACTATGGATGTAATGAACCGGAAAAGATGTGAATAAATGTACCTTTCCTTTGCTGTGAGTGGTTAACAAGGCTTCAGTAAACTCACCCCATGTGAGCTCATCATCTGTTTCAAATGAACAGCCATAGAAGAGTTTCTTGACCCATTAAACCACTGGGATTGGAACACAAGAACAGACTATTTCTACTATGTTTGTATGGAAGCCTGTTTCAGCCACTGAATAAAAAACTGAAAAGTAACTGACTTTTTAACTCACAATTATGAGTTTACAATTCTAATGTTATCTCAATTTTGAGATAAAGAAATGTGAAAACATTATTGTGACTTTTTACATACATAATTGTTTAACTTTTTCTCACAATTGTGAGATAAATTAAAGCGATTGTGTAATTGACTTTATCTTACAATTCTTCAATTAACTTTTTCACAATTATGAGATTAAAAAAAAAAATGTAATTGTGACATTTTTTGGTCACAATTCTAACTTTTTCCTCTCGGTTGTTAGATAAAAGAAATTAAAAAGTAATTGTGACTTTAGTTTACAATTCTAACTTTTCCTCACAAGTGTGAGATTAAAAAATTAAAAAAGTAACTGACTTTTTAATTTACAATTCTAACTTTTTTGAGATAAAGAAATGTAAATAAAGTCATTTACTTTTTAATCTCACAATTCTAACTTTTTCTCACGATTGTGAGAATTGTTTTAAAATTGTGACTTTAGTTTACAATGACTTTCTCACAATTTTGGGATAAATGTAAAAACGTAATTCAATTTTAACTATTTTACAATTATGAGATTTAAAAGTATTTGTCACTATAGTTTACAATTCTAACTTTTTCCTCAGTTGTGAGATAAAAAAAAAAAATAATAATTTAACTTTAGTTTACAATTCTAACTCTCACAATTGTGATTTCAGATCTCGCAATTCATACTTTTTTCACAATTGTGTGATAAAATTCAGACTTGTGAGACAACCTCAAATTGTGAGAAAAACAAATTGTGGGATATAAACTCAGTTGTGACTAATAAAGTCAGAATTATAAGATCATAAGTCACAATTACCTTTTTATTTTTTCTTCAGTGGCAGAAACGGGCTTGCATATGTTTGTGAGGCTCAGGTAGCATGAATACTGCGGCCCGTCATCAGTATCGCGTGATATTCAGCGTTTGCGATACGATAAAATGCACGATCAGCGTCTACAGTACGGAACTCCCTGCAGTTTGGGTTCTTAGGGTCTGTCGGCCGCACGCGGGGCGACCGGATGGACGTCGTGTGTTGTCCACGCCATCTCATCCTGTTCTCCAGAAGGTCAACGGGTTGCTTTCACCTCGTCGACCCGCCGAGGTCCGCTTCAGCCCGACGAGACCCGCTTTTCAAAGAAAGGAAGTGGAAACGCTCACTGTCTTCTGCGCTTCACATCCTGACAGGTTCTTGAGGGCTCTGTCAGCGAGTGAAGTCCGTTTAAAATCCCACATCCCATCAGGACGTTTGTTCTCTTTGTTGCCCCCCCGCAGCGCGCCTGTCAAACCATAAAACAACAAACCGGGAACGGGCAAGAAAGAGGCGTCCTGAAAACAAGCAAATAAAAAGAAGCGTTTCTGGAGAGCGTCTGCTGGAGGCAGATTTCCGCTTCCCGTCGGCGGTGTTTCTCATTGTGAGGATTCGCTGTGGTTCTTCTTCTCGGCGTTCCTGAACACCTGCTCGTACGAGGGCGGCGGGTGGTTGCAGTAGGAGGGCGGCGGCGGGTACGAGCTCATCATGTGCGCCGGAGCCGTCTGACCCGGGTAGGCGGGGGTCAGGGTCGTCGTCATGGCGCCGCAGGGGTCGCCGTAGCCTTGCATGCCCGCTTGTTGGGAGACTGTTGGAGAAACATAGAATGAAATCATTGACATATAAATGACGTATAAATGTCAAACTGGGAAGCAGCTACTCCTACAGTGTGATACGTTTATACAAATTCTCTATTTTACTTTTTAAAAACAAGCACAGCAACTAATCAAGGAAGGAAAGTATAATTTGATAAATTACAAAAACATAATTTCTATTAAAATTTGATTGTATTTTTAATAAATGCATTAAAATACACAAATTCAATTTTCCCTATGTTTGAATACATTAAAATACACCTATGTTTGACTATTTAGTATGTTGATTTAATTTTATCAATTTGTTTTTCAGTTTTAGCTGTAGTTGTTTTAGTACAAGTTTAAATAAACATATAAAACAAAATAAATATAACTATAACTTTATCTTAACTAATCTAGTTTTTTGCTTGCTTTTCTTCGTAAGTTGCTTTGTTTATAAGCGTCTACTAAATTAAATATAAATGTACATATATTTTACATCTAATGTAGAGTACTGTTAAAAAATTTTGGGTTGGTGTGATTTTTTTATTTCTTCCCATTTCTGCTGTACCTCTACAGCTAATTGGTAAGAACTGTGCTGTTGGCCCATGTGTAATTTTTTTTTTTTTTAAATTAAAGATTTGCACTTCCATCCATTTCTGCCACAAAATAAAAAGGTAATTGTGGTACTTTTTATCTCGCAATTCTGATTTTTTTTTTTTTCAGAATTAAGATATAAACTCGCAACTGCGAGTTAGAAAGTCAGGCTTTGGAAAAATATACTCGCAATTCTGACTTCTTTCTTAGAATTGCGAGTTTATACTTTCTACGCACAATTGTAAGTTATTAAGTCAGAATTCTGAGTTATAAACTTGCAATTCTGAGAACTGTCCCCCAAAATTGGATATTTTGCAAAACTGCAAACTTATATATCACAGTTCTGAGGAGTAAAAAGTCAGGATTGCAAGATACAAACTCACTTGCAAGAAAAAAATAAAATAAAATCAGGACTGCAACATATTCTGACTTCATTTCTCACAAGTGTGAGTTTATATCATGGAATTGAGAGAAAAGTCACAATAAGTGTTTATTTAGTTTTTTTTTTTTTTATTGGGTGGTAGAAATGGGCTTCCATATGGACCTTTTTACAACTTTTTAATACATTATTTGTAATGCAAGCTATTGTTCAAATTAACTGGAGCTCTAGCACTTCTGGGGACACTGATTTAGTCTCTTATTGATGCCTGTTAGACTTGGTTTTTTCTTAAAATAGAGCACATGTGAAGCTCTTTGTTTTTGAGTTTGACCATCTACTGTAAGATAATGAGACAGTGCTTTTTTTCTTTTTCATGAAAATTTGTCCCCTAAACAAAACGGTTTAAGAAATAAAAACCAGGGAATTGCAGTCTTATTCCAATTTTCAATTCAATACAAATATAATGACTCGCTTTATTTTCCCTCAGTCCAGACAGTTTTGAGAGTCAAACTAAAGTGACCTATTTTCCTAATGTGCGTTTAGTGGCTGGAATAGTTTAAGCACGAATATTTACAATCGTAAAGCAACGTTTTTACTTTGAAATATATAATCGGTCCGTAAACAACAGGATTGTATTTTTATGAAAACTGAGGTCAACTGTAAACCATATGTACATTATTTGACATCATGATGTCTGAGCGTTTCGAGTCATTCTTAATGTAAAAATAAATGTGAATTATACACTCAGAAAAAGTTTATCAGGATGCAATAATGCAAATGCTTAAATGTGCTACTATTCCATTTTTGGAAATTGTGATTATAATACTAATCTACTACACATGCTGCATGACACAGAATTTTTCAGCCCTCTATATGGACTATTATCAAAGCTTTCAAACAACTAAAACCTGGTTTTCACCGGGTATCCATGCAAGAAAGAGACATGAGCATATAATACGACATTAAAGTGGCATTTACAAAAACCAGACCAAAAATCCACTTACATTTAATTTTGGCAATTTACAGCTCACATACCAGACTTGTTTTTTGAAGTTGTTTAGGATAAGTATTAGCTTTTTAACCATTTTTTGGGTTTGTGTTGTAGGGTTCTGTTGTAAATGCATTCCTCTAAGCCGAGGGATGAGCTGAAATGATTGTCTGATAACATGCACAGATGCCGCACACAGAGAAAGTAACCCTCTAAAAATCTAAATTACACCCTTATTTTGCTGCCGGCCGACGCAACAATTGATGTGATGGCGTGTGACATGAAAACATGGAGCGGCACAATGCACCAGTTTACGAAATAGCTTGTCCAGAAAAAACAGTTTACTCCATCTATTGAGAACAGCAGGGCGCTGTTGGCCATATGTTGGCATCGTATCGACTCGCACACCAGAATGGCTCATTTGCAATTTTCTGCTGGTTTGGCACAGAGATGGGAAATAAATCAAGTCTGTGGTGAAGTGCCAACCTTGGCTCCGAGGGAGAGCCGACCAATAATAACACCCTAATAGTGAGGAAGAATTCGCTATCTGTGTTTCCAAACCTTGTTTGGCTCAGGTAAAGGCCAAATTGTGAGACGAGGGACATATTTTACAGCAGCGGCAACATAATCATCATCTGAGAGGAAGAGGCATGTCATACATCACTCAGGCTCCGTTCCAAACCTGCTGATGTGTTTGCACGGGCAGCGTCCTGACCGCACCAGAGACGTGTCTCAAACACACTACATACGCAGCAATTACAATTACTGACTCACAAACACTCACAAAAATACAAAGTACACACAAAAACTGGGCCAAATATTTAATAGAGAAGTTCACTTCCAGAACAACAATTTACAGATAATGTACTCACCCCCTTGTCATCCAAGATGTTCATGTCTTTCTTTCTTCAGTCGTTTTTAGAGAAAAACATTTCAGGATTTTTCTCCATATAATGGACTGATATGGTGCCCCGATTTTGAACTTCCAAAATACAGTTTAAATGCGGCTTCAAACAATCACAAATGCGGTTGTAAATGATCCCAGCTGAGGAAGAAGAGTCTTATCTAGCGAAACCATCAGTTATTTTCATAAAAATAATATAATTTAAATACTTTTTAATGTCAAACGCTCGTCTTGTCTTACTCTTCCCGAACTCTGTTTTTGTTCCTGTTCATGTCAGTTAGTGTATGTTGAAAAACTCCCATCTCATGTTCTCCCTCAACTCCAAAATCGTCCTATATCGCTGTTTTACCTTTTTTGTTAAGGGGGTTTGATCTTCTTTGTAAACACTGTGTCTGTTCTTCTGCAGTGATGTAGGATGATTCTGAAATGATTTGTGAAGTTGAGGGAGAAAATATGATTGGAGTTTTTCGACATACACTAACTGTCTTGAGCCAGAATACACAGAGTTCAGAGAGAGAAAGACAAGACGAGCGTTTGAGAATAGAAAGTATTTAAATTGTATTATTTTTGTGAAAAGATAAGACTCTTCTTCCTCGGCTGGGATCATTTACAACCGCATTTGTGATCGTTTGAAGCCGCATTTAAACTGCATTTTGGAAACTCGGGGCACCATATCAGTCCATTATATGGAGAAAAATCCTGAAATGTTTTCCTCAAAAAACATAATTTCTTTACGACTGAAGAAAGAAAGACATGAACATCTTGGATGACAAGGAGGTGAGTACATTATCTGTAAATTGTTGTTTTGTGAACTTCTCCTTTAAATAATATTTATAGTCAACATTAGCATTCAACAGTTTGGGGTTGGTAAGTTAAAAAAATTAATACTTCAATTCATTAAGGATGCATTAAATTAATCAAAAGTGACAGTAATGACATTTATAATGTTACAAAAGATTTCTGTTCCAGAATAAATGCTGTTCTTTTGAACTTTCTATTTATCCTGAAAAATAAAATGCATCACAGTTTCCACAGAAATATTGTGCAGCGCAACTGTTTTCAACATTGCTAATAATCAGAAATGTTTGTTGAGCAGCAAATCAGCATATTAGAATGATTTCTGAAGGATCATGTGACACTGAAGACTGGAGTAATGATGCTGAAAATTCAGAAATAAATTTCAGTTAGAAAACAGACACTTTACATTGTAAAAATATTTCACTGTTTTTACTGTAGTTTTGATCAAACAAATGCAGCCTTAGTGAGCAGAAGAGAAAATCTTATCAACCGTTTGATGCACCTTGTTTACTTTCTTAATAGAAGTTCCTGCTCTTTTTGTGTATGATTGATCAGTTCACATTTAAAGAAGAAAAAAATATCATCTAGTCTTTTTTCCGTAATGTAATAACTTGCCACTGCTCTGAAATGACTTTGCTTTTCAGCAGCTCAAGTTTAACAAGCGTCTGCCTGCTGTTTCAAGAGGGAAATCGCACCGCAATCGATGGCAAACTCTAGAATCTAACACCCACTTTTCACAACACAATCAATTCCTATTGGACATAATGAAGTGCCACACTGCATTTTTCTCCTGGAATATCCTGTAGTGCTGTAAACATGTCACATTATGGTTGGAAAATGAGCTGCAATTTTGTCTCCTTTCTATCTGAAGCAGTGGTTTAGTTCACACAGAGGATAAGAGTATGTCCTGATAGCACTTCCCCCCTCTCACCTCTGCCTTTCCTTGAATGTCCTACAAATAAAGGCACAATATCTCGAGCGAACGCTCACCTGGCGTGCTGACGGGCTGTCTGGTGAAGGACACATTGAAGGCGGGCTCCTCGCTGAGCGCTGACGGATACATCCGCCGACGAATGAAGAAGCCCGCGCCGCAGCAGAAGAGCACGCCCATCATCAGCAGCAGCCTATCAGAGACCAGACACACACGCCATCAAATAACACACTGCTGCGGACAGAACCGATAAAAGACAGATATAACAATTCTGTACTATTTTACTGAAGTGGTAAATAAAAAGGGGTCAAAGACAAGTCCCATCGTCAGCATCAAATGAACCTTACAAAAATTATTTTCTATACTTAGAAAGCATATTAAATGCAAGTAAAGTGTTAATCTCTCCAATAACTTTTGTGAAAATAAAATGTTAAAAACACGTCTGAAATATTACATGATCGTTCAGAGCATCAGATATATTTAAGTAAAAATAAAACAACATACAGTACTTATTAAAACATATAAAAGAAAAAGTGATCATACTAAATGTTATGATATTTTAAATGATTAAAAACTATAAACTTAAAATGATCATTAGTATTTTAGGCCTGAACTGTGATCTTTAAATAGAGTCTTTTGATGTCATCTAATGATTCTTGGTAGACATTTTTGGTATGTAAACTATTAATATTAATATTTTAGTGGGTGTCTACTGAAAATCATGGTAAAAACATATGAAGAGTTCATTTGCAGATAATCGTGTTTTTTTCATTGTGCATTCCAATTTATCAAACTGCAGTTGTGTTACTTTGATTAAGTAAAAAAAAAATGCGATTGCAAATAAACTCGACATTATTTTTTGCTCAAACAGAACACATTCTAACGTACGGGGGAAAAAATATTTTTAAAGCGGTTTAGAAAAGATTGGAGGGTCATTCCATCTCAACTCAACCAGAGGTCCCCGGCTTAAATTTTTGATTAATAGTTTTTCTAAAGAGAGAAAATAGTGTATAGTGATGAAAGCCAAAATATTAAATGTCATGGATGAATATTTACTGAGTAATCCACTGTTTTGTAGAGGGAGGTCAAAATGGCAATTTTTACCTGAGATTCAGAGTCAAGTTACAGGGGGGTGAAAATTACTTCAAAAAGATGGAAGAAAAGAAGTCTTTTGACCACTGAAAACATTTTAACATTGAAATTTCAATATCTCTGGAATCGAATCTCACAGGGCATTAAAAATAAAGATGCCAAAAGGAAAGTTTGTTAAGACTCAATGTCTAAAAGGGCGTTAAGATATCTTTAATACTTCTTGAGTTACAGACATGCAAACTTTGGAGAAAAACTTGAAAAAGTGCTGTTTTTCCATTTTTGAGTGGTCACCATTGGCACATAATGCAACAAAGACTGATAAAGTCAACAGATTTTACTAATAGAACTAACAATCTCTGTGTAAAAATAACATGATGCTGCTGTCATCTTTCTGAAGTCATTTTTACCCTCCTGTAACTTGACTCTGAATCTCAGGTAAAAACTGCCATTTTGAGCCTCCCTCTACAAAATAGTGGATTACTCAGTAAATATTCATCCATGACATTTCATTTTTTGGCTTACATCACTATACATATGTATCTTCAGAAATTTTTTTTTAGCATAATCAAGAAATTGAGCTGGGGAAGTTTCCGAAATTTGGTTGATTTGACACAGAATGACCCTGGAGTGTGTTTTACATTAAAATCCTAGTTCAGTTTTTCAATTCAATTCAATTCAAATTTATTTGTATAGCACTTTTCACTATACATATCGCTGCAAAGCAACTTTACACAAAATTAAAGTTTTTACAATATATGTAGCAGTAGCTTACTAGTGGTGACTGTGTCAAGTTGATGTACATATGGCAGAGATGTGTGGTAAAGATCAATTAATGACGTAATCAAATTAGCAAAATTCGGTAGTGCTGTATGTTGTTTCAGGGTTGGCATCATCTGAAGTCCTCTGAGGGGTTGGTAAAGTTTTTCAACTTTAAATTTCATATTTAAGTCAGTTACTTGCGGTTTCCTTATAATAATTATTTGTTAAATTTGCTTGCAATTTCTCAGTGAAAATTGTTTCTGTGTAAATCCTACATTAAATTAAAAACTAAAAAGGAGAAAAAAGGCCATTCTTACCAGAAATACCAGAGTCTCTGGATGGAAAGCGCTCGGACGCAGCAGCGCGTCCCACAGCAGTCCTCGTACGAGCGGCATCTGTGGAGAAAGCGTTAATAAGAGGTTAAAACAGCACGATTGAAAGATGCAATCAGTTCATTTCCATTTTCAACCAAACGTGTGCACGGATCCAGAGCTCTTCACTGAGAGACGATACCGTCAGCTTACGGGAAACACAACAATGATGAATGAAGCCGCGGCCAGCGGAACTGCTGATACACTGAATACTAATACTTTACAAGATCAGAGAAGATCACATTTGCTTGCAGGACTTTAACTAAGATTTTCTTTTCACAGCAGCTGCAACTATAAACCGTTCAGAAACACTGCACTGGCCTCTGAAGATTTCAGCTCCAAACTCTTCTCTAATCAAACCATATATATCTGTCTTCATGACACTGGAGAGTAAAGCAGTGAAGAAATGACAATCAAAGACACTCATTTTCATCACAGCAGGATCTTTCCAACTGTTTGAACAGGGATTTTCATTTTGTAATTGAGTTATAATTGCTGACAATTAAAAAGGAGTTGAGTGAACGTTATTAGTGGCAGAATGAGACGGTAATGAACAGTAAAACATGATTTGTTTTGAAAGAAGTCTCTTCTGCTCACTAAAGCTGCATTTATTTGATCAAAAATGCAGTAAAAAAAAATAGTGAAATATCATTGCAATCTAAAACAGATGTTTTCCATGTGAATCTATTAAAAAAAACACCATATAAAAGCATGATGAACAAAATAAAACAAGATAAAACACGCCACACATGAACTTGCTGTTGTTTGCTGCATGCACATACGCCCAACCTAAATTAATTGTTGTGATGCGCAGCTGAATTTTCAGCATCATTACTCCAGTCTTCAGTGTCACATGATCCTTCAGAAATCATTCTAATATGCTGATTTGCTGCTCAACAAACATTTCTGGTTATGATCAATGTTGAAAACAGTTGTGCTGCACAATATTTTTCTGCAAATCTATCAGAACATCACATTGCAGAATCAGTAGGAACGGTGCGTCAGAGCTGCGCTCCAGTGCGTTATTTATTCACAAACCTGCTGCAGATATTACCTGAAACATATAAACATATGCAGAGAAGCATTAATTATTCAACTTCTCTCAATTAATGCATCCCTAAACGGCTTTGTGCATCTGATTAGAAAACATATCAAAGCCAACACCGGTGCGGTTCATGAAGATATGAAGCATATGAGCGGACTGCAGATCTGACAGACTGACTCAACTCTGCCATCTGATTACATGAACATTTCCATACTGAGCACTGATATTGACACTAGTTCTTGTGTATTTCAGTGTAGTTTCTTTCTAACTATTGATAAAATATCTTATTTCTCATTTTTTGGACATCAAGTGGTCACCCAATATAAATAAACTGGTCTAAATCTGACAAAAAGCCCATGATGTCAAATACAGAAGATATGAGAATTTTTTTCTGCTTTTTTAAGTTGCTTTATTTTTTTTTTGCGTTGTAAGTCTTTCTTTGCATATTGTATTAAAATACAGATACACTATTTTCCACTCTGTACTTCTTGAACCCCATTGCAGACAAATAATGCTTTATTATTTCTGACTCAGATTTATTTGTGGAACCTGCAAAGACTGTTAAAATGACTTTTATTTAGTTGTAAATAATACACAGATTACTGGAGCAGGTTTACAAGAAAATACCATTTGAGTTTTTCTACTTCAAAAGTTCATGTTTCATTCAACTACTTGCCATTTCTGTGTAATGATTTGTAGAGTTTACTTCTGCGTGGAAGTTGCTTGTGGGTTCCAGATGTTGTTTTTGAAACAGATAAAAATAGCCGTGTTTGTCAGCGTGAGATGATTTATGTAATGAAAGCGCTGATCATTTGAGGCGATGATGTCATCAGTGCTGAGTGCGTCATTAGCTGCCCCTCTGAAACACTCCCATGCCCCAGTAGATAATTACGGATTATGATTGTCTGAGATTACTGATGTCATTTTCACTGACGTTATTTCGGCAATCATGTTGTGTGTTTTCCGTCAGCTGTTTTGCACTCTTTTGATCTGATCGGTCAAACAGGTTTGCAGAAAAGTGTGGAACTGTTTGTGATTGAGTTTGATTTTGTTCAGACAGCTGACTTACTGATTGGTCTGCAGTGGTTCCTCACACTGAAATAGTAACGGGCATTGTTGGGGGTAATGGATTACTTTTGAATTTCTAAGAAAATATCTGAGTTACTTTCTCAAGTAAGTAACACCAGGAAATCGGGAGTAAACATGTTACTGCAGTTCTAGATTAAATGTGAACATGCATTAATTCATCTCACTCACAAAAACAGATTATGACGCAAACTTGCAATAACTAAATATGTTAAATAATACAAACATCCTCTATTTATTTAATCCTGTTTATTAACCAGTATCTTTGCTGCTGATCTTCCATGATCAAATTCAAGCATATGAATAAGCAGAAACTACTTTCGATAAACTAACATTTGTGCTTCATCTTTTTTTTTTTTTTTTTTGCTAAAGAGTGATCTTCTCCTGCATGAATGTACTTTTCTTTCAGCCTGAAGTGAATTAATTTCACTTTTGGTGTGAAAGGGTTTTTTTACGTTGCCAAAATCTGATTTTTTTTTTTATTTTATTTTTATTTTTTGTTAAAACAGAAGCAAGCCCTGCCCAGATTTAAAAAGTAACAACAAAGTAATGTAACACATTGCTTTTCATAAAAAGTAACTAAGTAATGTAATTAGTTACTTTTTTTAGGAAGTAAGGCAAAATTGTAATGCATTACTTTTAAAAGTAACTTTCCCCAACACTTGTAACGGGATACTTTATGAGACAAAAAGAGAGCTGGACGAGGTGGATATTTACTTATTTTTAAGAAAACAAAACTTGTAATTGTATGTCCATTTGTCAGTCCATTTAAAAATATTTTTATTTAGATTTACATTATTTTTTTATATTTCAGTTTTAGTAATTTCAACACTTAAACGTTTAGTTAGTTTCAACTTTTTTTTTTACATTTTTCATCTAATATTGGACTTTTAAGTTTTAGTTAATCAAAATATGTGATTCTACAAAATAAATAAAATAAATAAATAATATTAAATATTAACTCTTTCCCCATCAGCGTTTTTGTAAAAAGTCACCAGTCACTGCCAGCATTTTTAATTATTTTCACTAAAAATTTCTTGTCCCCCACATTATATCAGCTTCATTCCAGCTATATATATATATATATATATATAAAAGCAACAAAGATTCATTGAGAAACAAAGTGACAAAAGATTTTTCATTTTGCATCTGTAAATGTCTTGATTTAAGGATGTTATTTGTATTACTTGTATACAAACCAAAAATACGGGTGCAGTGCATCATTTAATGTCATGACTTTAAGGCTTCCCGTTCTGATTTAAGGCTGTTTAAAGGCCAGCACACAACAAGCCGACTTCAAAGAACTAGCGGCAACAAAAAGCCGTCCTCGAACACGCCGCACAGACTACAGCCGACTAACTAACACAAGCGTTCTGCGTCCGCGTGAGATGAATTAGCCGTCTATATTAGCAGCTATCAACAGTCACAAGTCATTCTTTAATGACATCATCCTCATCAGCAGCAAACAGTGAAGTCAAAGGATGAATCCAGTATTATTCTTTCTTCTGAGATGCACACAGGGAATCATTTCAGCTCACAGTTCTGCGCCTGAGAGGAGAAAGAAATGTGCTGATTTGCTGTTTAATGCTGGGATCTTCATTGGCTCTTCTGTCACATCAAACACAGATCAGCTGAAGTCAGTGGCGTGTAAAGCTCTTCAGAAGGACACGGAGAGAAAGAATCAAAGGCCGTTTTAGCAGAGCTTCACCTCGACAGCAGAAATAATGACTGAGACTCACAATCAAAGACATAAAGCTGATCTGAGAAATGAACGTCACGGCGCCTAAAACCCCAGCTCATTCAGGCTTCGGCCAAACTCAAGAGCTCGACTCTTGAACAAGCACTTCACACGTTCTGCTCTATATTCTGTGACGTGAGACAGGGGAACGCCGTTCAGACGCGTCACAATGACACGAACCACAGCGTGTTTCTCTAAAGAACACTGAAAGCCCCACACCTTTATTCTGCACCATATTGTGAAATGAGCGAGCGGTCGGAGAAATAAATGAGCCCATCAGAATGACTGCGATGTATTAGCATACTTAATGGGCCATTTATGAGGAAGCAGCAGGAGGAGAACATGATTATTACCATCAGACGAGTCTGTGTGAGAGAACATCACAACAAAAACTCCGTCTGCAACAATACACCAATCACAAATTAATAGAAAAACAGGAATAAATCAGCCTGCACACAGGGGGTTTTGGGGGTTTTACTTAAAAACTATTTTCATCTGTGAATCCTGAAAAACAAAATGTATGAGAGTTTCCACAAAAACATTGTGCGGCACAACTGTTTTCAACATTGATGATAATCATAAATGTTTGTTGAACAGCAAATCAGTATATTAAAATGATTTCTGAAGCATCATGTGACACTGAAGACTGGAGTAATGATGCTGAAAATTCAGCTGCGCATCACAGAAATAAATTACAGTTTAACACATATTCACATAGAAAACAGCTGTTTTAAATTGTAATATTTTTTCACAATTTTTAGTGTATTTTTGATCAAATAAATGCAGACTTGGTAAGCAGAAGAGACTTCTTTTAAAAATGTTTATGAAAACAGTCTACAATCCTCTTTTATAGTCTTTACTACCTTTTGATTGTCTTTATTATTATCATTATTTTTTGTGTTTTATTGGTTATTGTGTTATTTCTGTTTCAAAAGGCAGCAATAAATAACACTTTATTATCTAAAAAGTGTCCATGTGATTTTATAGATTCATAATTTTGTGAAATGAATAAATGCATAATAATAGTCATAATCGTGAAACCGTGATTATTTGTCAGTACCAACAAAATCTATAATCGTTAATGATTTCTGAAGGATCATGTGACACTGAAGACTGGAGTAATGATGCTGAAAATTCAGCTGCACATCACAGAAATAAATTACACTTTAACAGATATTCACATAGAAAACAGCGGCTTTACATTGTAATAATATTTCACAATTTTTACTGTCCACATCAGATAAAAACTTACAATCATTCCATATAAACAGCACATAAACAGTCCACTTTACATACTTCAGTACTTGTAAATTGTAGTCTAAATAAAAGTCTAATCCCCCCATTTACAATCCCTGCCGGTACCAAGACTCGAACCCGCAACCTTTGGGTTACAAGTCCAACTCCTTCTAACCATTAGGCCACGACTGCCCCCTAAGATGTCGCACCCCATGAGAATCAAACCCACAATCTCCAGGTCAAGTGCCTGTTGCCCATCTTGTTGCACCACTGAGAGGATTTTGATTGTATAGTGCAAGCAAATAAAGTCCTAGTCCCAGCCGGATCCCTGCTGAAAGCATCAATTTAATATAAATCTAATGTCTCAGAATCGTCTTGAACTCTGAATTCTCTCAGGGCCTCTAATGGATTGGAACAGACTGTGATTTAGGTAAATTATAGGACTATCTCAGCGTGTGTCAGACAGTTTACTCTCAGTCGTGGAACGGGTAAATGCTGTTCTGTTGTGTGCTGATATGAACCTGCACCTGTGTGTGGTCAGAACAGTGCTGAACATCTCTCGAATACAAGCAAAGCTGCACAGTTCTGACCTCAGCTGTTTTTCCTCTGATACTCTTCATATCTGACAGAAACCACTGGACTTTGAGCAAGATGTCAGTGCTGATATTCAGGAATCAACACACTGCTCCTACAAATTTGAGCATAGTGTGTTAAACATAGTAACTTCTGAATATGCTGAATATGTAATAAGTTTCGTTTACGATTGAAATGTTGGTCTCTCCTGTTGAAAGGAAATACTCTGATAAACAACAAAACATTGTTCTCACTTATATATATATATATATATATATATATATATATATATATATATAAAATACATTAAAAATTGGTGTAGGATTTACTTTGAAACAATTTTCACTCAAATTGCTGGTAAAATATCAGAAATAATTACAAAGAAACATTAAATTACACATGAAATTTTAAAAGACTCTAAAAAGACTGTAGCGTTAGATCATCAAAAAAAAAAAAAAATCTGAAAATTAAGGAGCCACTGACAAAATATGTATATGATGAAAAGAAATATATGTGACCTTGGATCACAAAACCAGTCATAAGGGTCAATTCTTTGAGATTGAGAATACATAATCAGAAATAAATAAGCTTTCCATTGGTGTATGGTTTGTTATGATAGGACAATATTTGGCTGAGATACAACTATTTGAAAATCTGAAATCTGAGGGTGCAAAAAAATAAATAAATAAGTAAAAATAAAATCTAAATATTGAGAAAATCGCCTTTAAAGTTGTCCAAATGAACTTCTTCGCAGTGCGTATTATAGGGCTCTATGAAATCTGTTTCATTTTTCCCCAAATTCCGTTTTATTTATTTATTTATTTTTTTAGCATGTCTAATTATTTGAATGCATACTTAATTTATTCAAATTTGCTCTTAAAATAGCCTCATGAAAGTTTTTTTTTTTTACCCTCAGAAATTCTGAGGTGTTGTGTTTTGGTTATCAAATGAAGGCATAAAACATTATTTTCATTTATCTTTTAATTATTGTAAATTAAGCTAATTTTTTTTTGGCCAACAAAGGGGAATTTACTATTAAAATTAAAACATGGAAGAAATGTTGTGTGATTATACCCTAAAAAATAATGTTAGTTTCATTTTAGTAGTAGTAGTAATAGTAGTAATATTTCTGGCACAATGTCTTCGAGTTAAACCGGACTTTTATTTTGACAGTTTGCTGTGTTTACCTTTACATTTCTGTGTGTATATGATATAACGTTTTCCTAAAATAGAACGGTCAAAAGCTCATGAAGTGACTCTCAGCAGATATTGTTCATGTATTTATGTCCTCATTTAGTGAGACGACAGACGCCAAAATCACCGTGAGCGTCACACGCGCTTCAGTGTGTAGTAAACAAAAGCGCTCGTCTGCTCCATTCATTAAAACAGAGACACACAGAACACGCAGGATTCACATTTAAATGGTATTTTTGCGGCGTAATATTTACATATTGCGGTTTGATTTAAGTGTAATGACCTACTTTTGATTAATTCATTCAAACTTTGTCAAATTCCGTGACATTCCACGTTATTCAGTAAATTCCGTTTTTATGACTGGATTCCGTGATTCCGTCTGCGTTTTCTGCATCGCAGAAATCATTGGGCCCTAATATTACTTATCAAAAATTAAGTTTTAATATATATATTTACGGTAGGAAATAGCATATATGTAGTCTGTCTTTATTATAAAATATTAATAATAAATTATTATTGAAATATTAGATTATTTATATTACATTAATTTATTTTTGCATGTTAGTTTTAACACACAACTTTTTCTTAACAAAAAAGAAAGAACAAAAGAAAGAAATTACTATCACCCCAACATTTTATGGCCCTCCAAAAAGAAATATCAAAATGAACTTTAAGAAATTAAAAACATGCTTACTGTTGAACATTGCTGTATTTTTAATGTATTTTTTGTCATCGTCCAAAGGCCACAAGGCGACGCTGACCATGTGATGCAGACGAGCAGACAACAGATAAACAAGAGTATAAAATATAACCCAACGCTCGTGAGTAAAATCATATTCGTACAGTTGTAATATGAAGATAAGAGCGATAGCGTCAGAGTCTGTGCTCTCGTGTTCAGAGTCTGTAGAAAGCGTGACAGTTAATCTCACAGTTCAGCGCTTACCAACAACAACACAAACCTGACTCCATCCGTCACAATCACAGACACACGAACCACACGCGACTCCAGCAGCTGACACCATCATTTCAGTAAAAAGCAAATACCAAATATCATCATACAGTAAAACCAAATGTCACATGTAAAGGTCAGCATTTTGTTTGACCAGCTGCAAATCTCTGAAATGAAAATAAACTACAGCACGACTACATAGTTACATTTCCTACAGAAAATGTGTTGTTTTGTTTGCAAAACAACATTAAATACTCATTAAAATACTCATTAGAGGAATAGTTCAGCCAAAACTGTAAATGTGCTCACCCTTCACTTCATGAGCTTTTGACTTCTGGGTGCCGTCAGAACGAGAGTCCAAACAGCTGATAAAAACATCACAATAATCCACAAGTAATCCACACCACTCCAGTCCATCAGTTAAGATGTTTAAGATGTTTTTAACTAAAATATGAGTCCATAATAACACTTCCTCCGGTGAAAAAGTGGTCTTGTCTGAATCAGGAGAGAAATCTGCACAGATCAAGCACCGTTTAAAACAGTGCTAAACAAATATGTGGCTGGATTTTGATGTGAGAGACAACAGGAGATGGACTTTTACACTGGAGGAAGTGTAATTATAAAATTGATGTTTTTATCAGATGTTTGGACTCATTCTGACGGCACCCATTCACTGCAGAGGATCCATTGGTGAGACAGTGATGGAACGACACCTTTCTACAAATCTGATGAAGAAACAAACTCATCCTAATCTTGGATGGTCTGAGGGTGAGCACATTTTCAGCACACTCTCATTTTTGGCTTTATTATTATCATCAGGGTTCCCACACCTTAGTTAACTTCAAATTCAAAGACCTTTCAAGGACTTTCCAAGTCCAATACCCACTATTTCAAGGACTTGCGTTCCCTTAAAATACATTGTAACAGTTTTCATTTGTCAAACACAACTATGCAAAAGGTATTTTTTTGCATTTATTTTTGGCCATATGTGACCCTGGAGCAAAAAAAACAAAACAAACACTGGTATATTTGTAGCAATAGCCAAAAATACATTGTGTGGGTCAAAATTATCAATTTTTCTTTTATTCCAAAAATCATTAGGATAGTAAATCATGGTCCATGAAGATATTTTGTAAACTCCCTACTGGAAATATATCAAAACTTAATTTTTGATTAGTAATATGCATTGCTAAGAACATCATTTGGACAACTTTAAAAGTGATTTTCTTAGTATTTAACTTACACGTTAATTTGGTGTAAAGTTGCTTTGGAACGATATGTATCGTGAAAAGTGCTATACAAATAAATTTGAATTAAATTGAATTGAAAAGTATTTTTTTTTTTTTTTTTTTTGCATCATCAGATTCCAGATTTTCAAATAGTTGTAACTCAGCCAAATATTGTCCTTTCCTAACAAATCATACATCAATGGAAAGCTTATTATTATTCAACTTTCGGGTGCATGATATAAATCTCAGTTTAAAAAAAATGGACCCTTATGACTGGTTTTGTCTATGATCACATATGACAGAGGTCTGATATTGTATTTGTCGTATTACTCTTTTGCATAAATCTGAACAATATTCTGTATATCCTATAGTGTATTCTAAAATGATCTGATATTAACTTTTGCATGGATTTAACTGAAAAGGGTTTAGGCTCATGTATCGTTAAGTTGATGTAACGCGTAAATGCGTAAATCAAGCGAGCTAGTATGCATGGGCCATGAAGTGTTGGTGAAATAATACATTAGCGGACCGGAGGGAAAAATATGGAATTTTTTCCAGAAAACTTTTTGCACAAAATAAATTAAAACACTTTCAAGGACCTGTATCTATGTATGTTTATTTTCAAAAACTTTCCAAGGCCTTGAATTTTTTTTTTTTCAGATTCAGAAACTTTCAAGAATTTCAAGGACCTGTGGGAACCCTGTATTATTTATTATTTCTTTATTATTTCAAACAGATCATGTAATGATCACACAATTCACAATTCTACTTGTGAACCGAGTTCAGTGTTTGATGTAAAGAATAAAAACCCTCTTTCCTCTAGCTGGCTGATCTGTACTGTATTGAGCACAAAGCTTTCCTGTGATTTGATTCAGTTCTTCTGCCTCCAGCGGAGCTGGAAAGTTGATGCAATGACAGGTCAATATGTTTCTCTTTACGCTTCAGTGCTTCAACTGTGATGTTGATGGATGGTGTTTGAATTGGTTTGATTAGGATGTTAAAAACACATTCATCCAAATGGAGACACACAGCAGTTTAGAAAATACAGTTCACAACATAGGACACAAAGCAAAAAGTGCAAATTTCACAAAATGACTGTTAAAGGAGAACAACAGTACCAGAACAACAATTTACAAATAATTTACTCCGAGCCGAGGAAGAAGTGTCTTATCTAGCGAAACGATTGGCCATTTTTTTTTTTTGGAAAAATAAAAATGTGTATACTTTTTAAGCACAAAAGCTCATGTAGCGCAGGCTCTGGGATGCACGTCCACAATGCGACGAATTAGTGATGGGTCGTTCTTGAACGACTCTTTCATTTTGAACGAATCTTTAATGTGACTCGGGAAGAACAAGTCGTCTCGAGGAGTGATTCTGTTTCGAGTCTTCGGGTTTTTTTTTTTTGAGTCGTTCGTTCATCTTATGGGGCTGTCACGTGATGAACGAACGACTCGAACCTGAAAACTTGTCAGATAAGAGGTGAGGTGAGCGAATCATAGACTAAAGACACAGGTAAACAATAAATGAATCTTTTCTGTTTCTTGTAGCATTTCAGTTTTGTCTTGTTTGTAGTGTGATCAACGTTTGTGTAAGCAGTAGATGTGTTAGGGAAGTAACATTTTAATTATATTTTGCTAAAATGAAGGAAATGACTTGAAAAAAAGATTCATTTATTTTGCTGAAAGAGACTCAAAGGTCTGAGTCTGTAAAAAGATCCGAACTTCCCATCACTACTGCTGTAATCACGTGTATGTTCATCATCTGTGTACTGAGTATGGCGAAAAACTCCATCTTATTTTCTCCTACAACTTCAGAGGAGGGCATCGTACCTTTTTTCACTTACTTGCACTTTCTTAGTCTCTGCGCGTTTACTTTGTAAACACTGGGTCTGTAGTTCAGCGTGACCTTTCAACGTGATTCAATAGTACATGGACACGCATCTCAGAACCTGTGCTACACAGCTTTTGTGCTTTCATGCATGCAAAAAAATATTATTTTCCGAAAAAAAAAAAGATGATCGTTTCGCTAGATAAGACCCTTCTTCCTCGTCTGGGATCGTTTAGAGCCTTTGACGCTGCATTTAAACTACATTTTGGAAGTTCAAAATCGGGGCACCACATCAGTCCATTATATGGAGAAAAATCCTGAAATGTTTTCCTCTAAAACCATAATTTCTTTACGACTGAAGACAGAAAGACATGAACATCTTGGATGACAAGGGGGTGAGTACATTATTTGTGAATTGTTGTTATGGAAGTGGACTTCTCCTTTAAGAAAGATTTTCAGTGAAAAGCACAAAGTTTATTTATTGATTTTTAATTTTTTTTTTTTTTTTTTTACCCCTCTCACAAACCTATAATAATGCACCTTGGTGCTTCATTGTTCTTCTGGAGCTCCCATTTTCAGCTCCCTTCACTTGAATTGCATTTTATAATAAATTCACGAATGCTCTTCAAAATATAAACTTCAACAGAATGTTCTTACTAGCGTGAGGTTGAGTAAATGGCCATTTTCAATTTTGGTTGAACTTTCCCTTCAAAGCTCAAATAAATAAAAATAAAAAAAAAACAGTTAGCATTTAAAAAAAAAAAAAAAAAAAAGTTAATACAAAATTACATTTTATATCACCCAAAGTGTGTTTACAAAACTTATACTTCAAATCCTAAAGTTCAATCAGATCAAAAATAATAATGCTCATAGTGCTCATCTGACCTGTTTATTCAGCAGGCTTAAACACAGTCAGACAATGTTTTATCTTGTTTGCCACACTGTAATATAAAATCCTATTCCTGCGACCCATCGGCATGCTGGGTAAACACTACTGCCACAATGGATGCTGAAGCAGATAATTAGCCATTGATGATTGATGTTTCAACAGAACATCTGTAATTAAAGGTCCTAATTACCAGCACACATTAAAAGTCACTGGCCTTTGATTTAACGAGCGGAACCGTCCGCATTGAGCTCCTGATATTTACTGCAAGTCTTCACTCAGTGAGGTGTAAGAAACTCTGACAAAAGTCACACTGCTTTAGAAATTAGTAGAAACAATACTATAATAATTATAATGATGTCACTTCTTCAGCTCACAACAGCAAACACTCTGACTGTCAATACTCAAAACACACAGTCCATCCTGTATCAAATCACACAGAGAACAGTCTGCTCTAAACTCCTCCAGCACAGCCTGTTCTTGTTTGACAGAACAAACTAATAGTCCATTTATGAACAAACTCAAAGATCTCAACATGATTGCGGCAGCTTTAGATTTTATTCCCTTTTATTCCCAGAAAAGACCGTTCATGAGGTGCTTTACTAACTCAAGCTCAAGTCAAGTTTTGATAGTGCAGAGCAGTGGAGAGCTGACAGTCTAACAGCTCATGTAGAGAACTTCCATTCTTCAGCTTCACACACTGACCCAGCGGATGAGCTGAGCCTCAAGGACGACATTCTGCTTCAATTGTTAAAGTCCACTTCCAGAACAACAACTCACAAATAATTTACTCACCCCCTTGTCATCCAAGATGTTCATGTCTTTCTGTCTTCAGTCATAAAGAAATAGCTTTTTGAGGAAAACATTTCAGGATTTTTCTCCATATAATTGACTTCAATTGTGCCTCCGATTTTGAACTTCCAAAATGTAGTTTAAATGCAGCTTCAAAGTCTCTAAACGATCCCAGCGGTGGAAGAAGGGTCTTATCTAGCGAAATGATTGTCATTTTTTTCAGAAAATAAAAATGTGTATACTTTTTAAGCACAAAAGCTGGTGTAGCACAGGCTCTGGGATGCGCGTTCACGTACTATTGAATCACGTCGAAAGATCACGCTGAACTACAGACCCAGTGTTTACAAAGCGAACGTGCAAAAACTAAGAAAGTACAAGTAAGTCAAACACTGTTTACAAACAAAAACTTCCCATCACTACTATGAATCACGTGTAAGTTCATTGTCTGTGTACTGAGTATGTTGAAAAACTCCATCTTATTTTCTCCTACAACTTCAGAATCGTCCGACATCGTTGTAGGAGAAAATAAGATGGAGTTTTTCAACATACTCAGTACACAGACGATGAACTTACACGTGATTCATAGTAGTGATGGGAAGTTCGGATCTATTTAATGACTCGGACCTTTGAGTCTCGTTCAGCAAAATGAACAAATCTTTATTGAGTCATTTCGTTCATTTTAGCAAAATATAATTAAAATGTTACTTCCCTAACACATCTACTGCTTACACAAACGTTGATCACACTACAAACAAGACAAAACTGTAATGCTACAAGAAACAGAAAAGATTCATTCATTGTTTACCTGGGTCTTTAGTCTATGATTCGCTCACCTCACCTCTTATCTGACAAGTTTTCGGGTTTGAGTCGTTCGTTCATCATGTGACAGCCCCATAAGCTCAACCAAAGCAGTGTGAGATGGAAAAAGAATTGATTAGTTCATCTTTTGAGTCTTCGGGTTCGAGTTGTTGGAATTAGTTCACTTGTTTTTCGAGTCGTTCGTTCATCTTATGGGGCTGTCACGTGATGAACGAACGACTTGAAAAACAGATGAACTGATTCCAGTACAGAACCTAATAGGATGTTGCGCATGCGCGACTGAACGAATCACTCCCCGAGATGACTTGTTCTTCCCGAGTTACATTAAAGATTCATTTAAAATAAGGGAATCATTCAAGAACAACCCATCACTAATTCGTAGCATCGTGAACGCACATCCCGGAAAAAGTATAAAAAAAAAAAAAAAGTATTTTCTGAAAAAAAAAAATGACAGATCGTTTCGCTAGATAAGACCCTTCTTCCTCGGCTGGGATCGTTTAGAGCCTTTGAAGCTGCATTTAAACTACATTTTGGAAGTTCAAAATCAGGGCACCAATGAAGTCCATTATATGAAGAAAAATCCTGAAATGTTTTCCTCAAAAACCATAATTTCTTCACGACTGAAGACAGAAAGACATGAACATCTTGGATGACAAGGGGGTGAGTACATTATCTGTGAATTGTTGTTCTGGAAGTGGACTTCTCCTTTAAGAGCGGTCGAGGTGGACGAGTCCAGTGAAGGGCAGAGAGAGTGTTTGTCTGGACTGTGCAAACAACACATGTGTTACGATTCAATAATACATGATAATATTTGACAACTTATTAAACTGTATTGCAGTTAGTGAATAAGATGCTGGATTTTGTGCTGAATTATTAAGTAATCAGTTTAGTGCATTCCCCAATTTAATGTCATCAACAGCAAGTCTAAATATGTGGAATATATCACTTCCATGTTGATAAGATTGTCTATGTAACATGCAAGGCTGTGTCTAGGCACACTGAAAGTCTTCATAAATTATAAAAGAAAGCTGTATCAATATTTACAGCCGTTCAAAGAAAATGTATGATCTATATTTAAAAAGTGACATGCACCAAATAAGCCACGTGATAAATAAAAGATGACAGACCACACAACAGCAACTGAAACAGGCTGCATGAAATATAAAATACAAGAAACAGCATTATGAGCTCTGAGTTAATTCTATGAAAAGACACCCTCAATGTGCTGATAAATACAGCTACATTACTCTCTAATGTGAAGAGCGGCTCATATATGACAGTGATTTGTGCCGGGATGCTCACAGCAAGCCTGCGGGCGCTCGAACGGAACCGTAGCAGATCAGAGAAGGGTTTCTGCAAGCGTTTAATCTTTCAGGAGGGGTGGAGACAGTGACAGAAAGCTGAATCATCACAAACACCACAGTCTGCTCGCCACGATTAACCTGTAAACATTTACAGTTTGGGAGGAAATAAATCCACTGCCTTAAAAACATCACTGCTGCAAAGAAAGTAGTACTTTAGTGTAATAGGCATAAGGAGAACGTCCATAATTTACTTTAGAAAGCAACTTAATCAAGCGATTATTAAGATTTCTGTAAATGTGCCAGTACTAGCCAACTGACTTATTTTCAACTGTGGATAGAAATTAAAATCCCATAAAAACAAAGTATTATGTTTTCAGTAATGGATGACAAAAGAAAACATTCAGCACAACATTCATGCGGCTCTATTCTATATACTAAACCCAATCAGGAGCTCTCAAACTACAAAAATGAAAAATAAAGCAACAGGCCCCAAGACGACTTACAGTGGTTTACAGTGAATTTATAACAGCTATGACTTTAACCATAGTAAACCAAGTAAACCATGACTTCACAGGGCTAATTGCTTCTATAAAATGGTTATTCCATTTTATAGTAAGGTTTCACAAAATAAAACAGAGCAAATAAATCATAATGATATTAATAAAAACATTATTCTTCCACCAAACAATGTAGTTCCTCAGAAACGGTTGTGGTTGCAACATAGTTGTAGCAGAGCAACACACAAACGAAAACAAAAGTGTATGTTTGTAATTTACAACAGCTTAGAATACGGCTCAACCAATCAGAATCAAGGGCTAGAACTATCCATTTTATAATGAAGCAGTAAGCCCAAAGAAGCCATGGTTTACAGTGAATTTAGAACAGCTAAGGGGCGTTGTTAGCTACGACGTGAAGCAGAATGCCTAAAGCCCTGGTCACACTACACAAATTTTAGCCCAGTTCTGCCACAATCTGCTTGTCATAGTGTGTCGTGGGGATTCGTATATGACAATAGGCGTCGGGACGCAAGATTTGATCGTTTTATCTCATGTAGTGTGTCATAGTGCACGACATGTCTGCGATGCTTCACAACGTCAACACAGAAAGACTAGCTTGTTTAATTTTTTTTCCCGTCGTACACGACAAGTTCCGTCACGTCTGTGACACAGCAGCACAGAAATGCCTTCGTACACGCTTTCGAACGAGCCGAAACGAAAGAGAGACAATGGTATCAGTACATTTACAATGGAGGAAATGGTCATGACGCTATAGCAACAATACTCTGCATTTATAATGAGGGACTACCACAACAGAGTGAAAGATGTTAAATAATACCAGTATTACTGGTGTTGTCACACGCCGATTAACCGGTCACATCCCTAGTTTTCTTTCTTTTTTGGCCTTTTTTGGTTACAAGACAGGGCAAAACATGGTGTTAGCTGGCTATTGTTTGTTTACACTTATAGCACAGTCTGTCTAGTCCCGCTGTCTCGACGACAGCATACACGTTGTTAATGACAGCATGCAATGAATGGTCAGGTAGCATCGTGCAGTCTGACATGTTTCTTGTTCACGACACAAGTTTTTTATGAGTCATAATCGCATAATCTGACATAGTGACTGTTATAACCGACCAAAAAAATTGTGTAGTCTGACCAGGGCTTAAAACCCCCTTAGCTGTTATGAATTCACTATAACCCACGGCTTCACGGGGCTAATTGCTTTTAAAAAAAACGGTTATTCCATATACGTAGTAAGGTTTTACAAAATGAAACGGAGCAAATAAAGCATAATGATATTAATAAAAACCGTGTTCTTCCACCAAACAACGTAGTTCCTCAGAAACGGTTGTGGTTGCAACAAAGTGGTTGCCGAGTAACACACAAATGTAAACAAAGGTACATGTTTGTAGAGTAATTTACAACAGCTTAGAACATGGCTCAACCAATCAGAATCAAGGACTGGAACTATCCGTTTTATAATGAAATATTAATACCCGCGGCTCCTGATAATATATTGAGGTCTTATGAGGCTAAACGATCAGCCTGTGCAAGAAACTGAACATTATTTACAACATGTTGTAAATGTAATGTAATTAATCTAATGTAAATGTAATTAATATAATGTTCCCTGATATGTTTTTTTTTTTTTTTTTTTTTTTTTTTTTGTTTTAAAGTGCCGGTAGACGTTGACTTGCATTTTAGGAATCACTAAGGCTCACAGTTTCAGCTAAAAATATTCTTCACTTTGAAGAAAAAGTTACCTACATTTTAGATGGCCTGAGGGTGAGTAAATTCACAGCACATTTTAATTTCTGGGTGAACTATTCTCTTTAATCTGAGTTCATACACAACACAACTAATCTGAACTTTGACAAGGGTCAGAGAGAGAAACCTCAAGATGGAGTTTTACCTCTGTGTTCACTGTCATTCAAAGGTGTCAATCATTCAACTGAAAAAGAGTTTCCAGTGCAAAAGAACCAGAGGCGAAAACATCAAAATTCAGGCCCAATTTCTGTGTGTCAGGGTCTTGGCTTAGGGTGTGTGATGTGTCTGCTATCTCACACGGATTCCATCACCGCTCCAGCATTTCCCACTTCGCCCGACTCCTGCTTTATCTTCACCGCACAATGCAAAGGCATGCAATCACGTCCTCAAATGAACACTACTGCAGGTATTACAGCAGGACACATTCAGAGATAAAAGAAGGCCGACAGGATGTTCAGTCTGGCGCAAATCCTTCGACTTCTTACGAACAGAAAGAATCATGCAGCATTATAATTGGGGGCCTGCCGACGAACTCAGACTCCCAATGAGAAGCAACATCAGCCCAGAGCTTTTAAAGTGACAGCTCCTCAAAAATCACACATTTACCATCATTCTGTCATTGTTCCAAACCCATATGACTTTCTTATAGCTGCTCTTTTACATGCAAGTACAATAAATGGGACTGAAGCCTTTGAGCTTTAAAAAGAACACAAAAGAAGTGCTCTAAATCCATTCAAATAATTTTTTAGGAATTTGTGAAAAATGATTACATTTGTTATAATTCATTTAATTAATAATTATTAGTATTATTTGTTTTATTAATTTGTTTGAACAATATCCGATCATAAAAATGAAGAAAAAAAGAAAAAAAAAAAAAAACAAGAAACACATTCAATAATTTGCATAACATTTTAAAAAGCCTAAAAACAGCTTAAAGCAGCTTTAAAAGTCAACCAGCTCACTTAGTGTGCCTTTAACCCCAAAATGGGGTGCATTTTACCACAAATAGTGGTAAAGTGGATTAGAGGAAAATAAAAAGGGCTTTAGCCCTGTTGTACTCTACACATTAACTCAATATTATTTGTAATTTCTCTTTATTTGTTCCTTCTGTAGATCACAGATTCTTATAAACAAATTAGAGCTGCAAAATGATTAGTCGCAATTAATTGATTCAAAATAAATGTTTGTTTACATACTATGTGTGTGTACTGTGTGTATTTATTATAAATACACACACACACACACGTATATATTGAGAAAAAATATGTTAGCTTTATATGTAAAATATTTATATTTATATATAAATGTAAATTATATACTGTACAAGTGTTTACACACTGTACAAACACATTTTACATATATACATATTTTTTAAAATGTATTTTTAGATTTTTTTTTAAATACATATTACATATATACATATATACAAATAATACATATATTTTTTTTAAATATATACATATGTGTGTGTATATATTCATAATAAACATACATAGCACACCTAACCATTATTTTGAATCGATTAATCGTTTCGCAGCTCTATAATAAATCAATCAATAAATGCATCAGTTTGAAGAATCCCTCCTCTATCTCTTGATTCTCTGACTGGAATCTGATCCATATTTTGCCTCCTCTATTGAGCTGAAATATGAACAGTAGTGAGGCTTCACCACACCGTAAATTATAGAATATTTTCTCTGTATACAAAATGATCAGTTATTGGTATCAGAGATAAATTATAGAATTCTGCAGCTTTCATTAGTGGGCATTTTGATTTTGTATTCTGGCTCCCAAAATGTATGCAAAGATTTCGATTTATCAGGCAATGTATCGGTTATGGGCTTCTAAGTATAAAATATTATCGGTTAGTAGTAGTATAGACCAAAATTTCCATATCCGTTCAATCCTAAAATAAAGTCATATGAAGTGTGGAACATCATGTCTAAATAGGAACAGTTTATATTTTTGGATAAACTGAGCAGATATAACCATCTGTTCTCATCAGAAATCATCCCTGGTATTTTTCTTCTTTTTTGTGGTTTGTGTAGAAAGATAAAAATAGCCTAAGAGTGTCTTTTCAAAGCGCTGCTGTGACGAGGTCACTCAGATGGAAACACTGTTTCATTTAACTCACCTCCGGCAGCCTTGAGCGTGTGTCAGTGCATGTGAAGATCTGAACGCGACTGTCAGAGACGCTATCATCTATCTGTGAGTCTGTTCGAAACACTGCTGTTATTGGTAACTCAAACTAAACGTAGTAGTTGAAAAACTGAAAAAATCTAAACATCAGACGAAAAACTTAAAATGTTGCTCTTGCATCTAAGTGAAAAAAAAAAATAAAGTATTAAAATGACAAAGTAGTAAAGTACTAAAATTACAAAATATATAATATAGCATATATATATATATATATATATATATACACACACACACACACAGCAAACACATACAGATAATAAATGAAATATACATGAATAAATAGATATAATTTATTTTGACTACTAATGCATGAAAAATATGTGTGCAGATATTTAGGAACTTTGCTAAATTCACATACAAAAATAACCAAACCAACAAACAACCAAACAAACAAACAAAAAAACGCTACAGACAGTTATTCTACCGTGTCAGAATGACTGTTTTTGTTTCAGTCTTTGTGACTCCACCCACTGCCAATTTACCCAATATCATTTCAACAACCTGGGTCGCCAGCTGTTGGAACCCAGCAAACAAACTGGTTCAGAGATTGCATATACTACCCAACTGAAAAAGCCTTGGCATATGAACAAGCAGATAAATCAACTTACAGCTAATCAACTTACAGTGGGAGGCTTGCTGCCATTGTTGATTGTGCTCATCCAATATTTTAAACCTGGACAGCAGTACCCATTTCAACACCATGCTGTCAATATTACATACTGCAACTTTAAACCGCTGTACAAACACTGGCACAGACAGACTTTAGGGTATTTAAATCTTTAATGTACCTTACAGCTATGATACCTACTTGTTACCTTTTCAACCATAAGCACACGCAGTGTTAATGAACCGAGCTAATGGCAGATTTGAGATTTAATGTCAGATTGCCTTGAGTCAAGCAACTGAGGCTAATCACAACAGCACATCAAACACAAAATGACATCTGAGAGTTAATGCATGCTGATTGTGCTGAGTGAATGTTAGACCTAATAAAATAAGACACAGAAAGCACTGTTTTGAACAGTGTCTGAGAAACGTGACTGTACTTACATGAAATAGATGGGATATCCTCCTTCAAAATACCAGCAGTACTTCTTTGCTTCTATGCACTGCAAAAAGAGAACAAATTTAATTGAAAATTAAATTCAGAAATCATGTTACAAAAAATTATTTTTAAAAATATTCCACATCCAGGGTAAATCAACTACATATACATATTTTTTGCATCCTGATTTGAAGTGGCTCTAGAAGGTTTCTGGACACTAAAATCACACTTAAAAACGTCTCAGTGTCATCGTATTAGATACAAAATATCAAACCAGGTGGTGTCTGCGATTATTCAAATAAGACAATGACATTAAGACAGACAAAGCACAGGTTGTGCACTATAAATCTGTGCGCTAATGTCATCTGAGCTCTCAGGAAGAACTAAAAGAAGTTCCTCTGGTTTATGAGGTCATGGATTCAAGAGGGCAGCAGCTCTTCACAAAGAGCACAAACAAAACAAACCGCAGATAAACAAGCTCAAGAGTCGATCGCTCGCTCATGTCCTAACAGCCATTACAGTTTGAGGACATATCATGAGATTTCTGTTCTAGATACAGAGCAATTCAGCTACTATTTAATATAGATTTTTTTTGGAACATTAAGAAATACAAAGAAAGAAATGAGTGTCATCCACAGTATTTGTATCGTTGCAGAATATTCCACTGTTTCCATCACTTTGGTGTATGTTGACTCAGTTGAGACTTGGTAGACATTTTGCAAAGAAAATGTAAAAGAGGCACTGAGGACTGCAAAAACTTGATGATGAAACCTATGGGAAATATGAGGAATTGTATGCATTTTATAATGTTGGGCTCTTTTGGCAACCACAAACGCTTCAGTAACCATACAGCAACATCCAGACAACCAAACACAAACTGACTTCTCCACAATCAAGCAGCGGTCATACCAGCTATGTTTCCATCACCCTGTTTTTATGCGCATTTTGAAGTATTGCATCATAAACAAGTGATGAAAACACCAAAATTAGAAAAAAATCCCTTAATTTGAAAAAAAGTGTTTACACTCGATTGAGGTGGTTTTTGAATTGTGTGACAAAGGGTTAATGCGAATAATGGGAAATGGAAATGCATTTCGCGAATAAATTCCTCCACACGCACCAAAAAAATCATGCGACTGCGTTATGGGACGGGATAACTCGACTAACTAGCAGAATGATCTCATTGTACAGCATGTTGTTATGGTCATTCTGAAACGCCTGAGCAAAGTCTGCCATCAAAGTATTTTTGTATAATTGCCTCCCAGAACTGTCTTACAAGACTGCATTCCCAAACAGCTGACATTCGCCTCTCTCTGAATCACAAGTAATTTATTATATGTGAAAATTATTATATTCAGTGGCTTCTCCTACTTTTCTTAGTGATATTTAGTGCCAGTTTATCAGGAAGTGACGATTTTGTTCTCTTGGATGGAAACAGTGCTTATTCGCAAAAGTTTTAAGCGATATTCCAATTTTGCAAATAAGTAAATTTGCAACTTTGGATGGAAACCCATGACTGCATGAATATAATGTATGTGCAATGTAAATAATGTAAAAAAAAAAAAAAAATTATTAAAAAGTGCGGTGCTACACTGTGTAATCCTAAAAATGGTTTAGTTTGATTTCATTGCAATATAAGAGACAAAAAGAGGTTAAGAGGTTATAAACATTAAAGCTTTTTCAACATTTTTATTGTGTATTATCATAATTAGCAGACTGCGGTCTCTGTGAATCGCTGAGGTGCAGCTCCGTTTAGCTCCTGTTTGTTTGGCATCACTTGCTGAAAGCTCAGGGCTTTAGATGGAGTTTCATCAAAGTGAGTGGATGAAGAGTCGCTCATGAACAGCAGACTCCCGTATCCCATTACACTGGACTCATTCATCCATTTTGACAGACCAGAGCACAGCCTGACAGTTCAATAATCAATACAGCTCAGCCACTGTCAAATGCTACCATCAGGGCATCTTCACCACAGACAGAGGCATTCAGACTTCAGCCACACCATTAAAACAATGTATGTCTGCTGGAGATTCTCTCAACATCCAGTCAGAGCAACGACAGCAGGGTCATTCCGTGTCAAATCAACCAAATTTCAAAATACTTCCCCAGCTCAAATTTCTGATGGTGCTAATATTTTCTCGGAAGAAAGATAGACATGTGTAGTGATGAAAGCCAAAATATTAAATGTCATGGATGAATATTTACTGAGTAATCCACTATTTTGTAGAGGGAGGTCAAAATGGCAATTTTCACCTGAAATTCAGGTGAAGTCAAGTTACGGGGGTAAAAATGATTTCAGAAAGATGGTAATGTTATTTTTACACAGAGATTAGTAGCCCTATTAGTAAAATCTGATGACTTTATCATTCTTTGTTGCATTATGTGCCAATGGTGACCATTCAAAAATGGGGAAACAGCACTTTTCAAGTTTTTCTCCAAAGTTTGCATGCCTGTAACTCAAGAAGTATTAAAGATATCTTAATGCCCTTTTACATATTGGGTCTAGGGCTGGGCGATAATTCAATAACGATGACTTATCGCGATATAATTTTCCTCGATAAAACGATATGGAGAGTTCGATAAATGTTCGATATCATTTTTATGTGCCAAAAGCGGAACAAAACAGCGCGACTCATTTGAATGGCGCCACACGGACCGTTTATCCGCTCGCACCAAAGTTCAAACACCAAAGTTCAGCTGCCGTGCGTCTACATTTCAAATAACGAACTTGAGCGCGCAAAAGACGCGATATGTGAACGGCTCTGTCACGCGAGCACTAAACAGCACTGTGAGATCCAGTGTGAAACACTTGAATTCAGCGATGAACACAAATGACTCTGTAATTCAAACTAGTTTAAAGCTGTGTGCAACGACACAGTCAGAAGACTTTTCAATCTACACATCGCCATCATTTACCATGGATTTACTGCAGTAACACTCACTGCACCATGGTATTGTGGCAGCAAGGAAAGGAAAGGAAAGGAAAGGACGTGATGTGTGGCCAAGTATGGTGACCCATCCAAGTGCACACACACAGTAGTGAGAAGTGATCAAACACGCACACACACACCGTGAACACACACCCGGAGCAGTGGGCAGCCATATTGCTATTGCTGCGGCGCCCGGGGAGCAGTTGGGGGATCGGTGCCTTGCTCAAGGGACTCACCTCAGTCATGGTATTGAGGGTGGAGAGAGCGCTGGATATTCACTCCCACCACATTCAATCCCTGCCGGACCTGGGACTCGAACCCGCAACCTTTCAGTTACAACTCCCTAACCATTAGGCCACGGCTGCCCCAGCAATGTGGGATATTCATACTGAATTTTATTACAGGAGTAATGGTATATAATTATAGTATGTGTGTATTTGTGATGAAGCTATAGCATGTATGCATTTACACTGAATGTTTTTAGACTACTGTTTTTTCATACAAAAAGGCCATAAAACCATGTAGTTATATTTTTACCATGGTATTGAGGTACCATTATGTGTGGTTTTAATGGTTTATCATGATTTTAAATATATGCTTGCTACTATGGGAGACTAATGATTAATTAAAACAACAACAACAACAACAACAACAACAACAAAACATCTGGGTCAGAATAAATCTAACCATATAAAACTGAGGTTGCTACGATTTTTACAGATGTTATTGATTAATAACGAACAAAAATTTTCCTCTGCATCCTCAAGCAACTATCAAATGTGCAGAGGCAAAAAAAAAAGAAGACAAAAAGTGATATTATTATTGTTGTTGTTGTTGTTGTTATTATTATTGTTATCAGACAACCCAAACCTGTTTCTTGATTTGAAACAATATAACTCACTAGAACATGCAGAAATTAATTTTTCTATTTATATATTTATTTTGTTAAGGAAAATTAATGGTCTGGTTTCTACAACTTTCACTTTGGAGCAAAATCTTACTTTAAACTTGAAAGAGATAAAGATTTGACATTGTGATAATTATCGATATCGACTGATATGGAAAAAAATATTGTGATAATTTTTTTGCCCATACCGCCGGCCCTAATTGGGTCTCAACAAACTTTCCTTTTGGCATTTTTTTTTTTTTAATGCCCTGTGAAATTCTGATTCCATTTTCCTAGGGTTTAGAATTACCCAGTGTTGTTATGACTATGCTTCATATTTTATAACAATAAAAAAGAAAAAGAAATTCTAATAATCAATCCAGGTGAGGCAAATCTTGGTTTATTGATATGAATGCAATTTGTTTGCGAAAGCAGCCACACTTCCCTACGAGGCGTGGGATTTGTTTTAAACGTTACAACACTGCATGTTTAAAGTCTTTATAGTTTCAGAAACTGTTAAAATGAACAAAATCCCTTCTTCCAAATATACCTGATTCAAATACAGAATCTTATGAATAAACTACAGAAAGCGGGGTAATGTACCTCAGCTTGACCTTTTCAGTGCATTTTTAGCACTCAGACAGGTGTGTTCTATGCAAGGGAAACAAGATACAATTCTAATTTCAACATTATTTCTTCTTCAGACATTGTTCTTTAAATAAAACAAGCATCAGCTGCATACAAAGCGACCAACAATTGGTTTTCGACCACTGAAAATGGGTAACATTCAACAATCTGGATCTCATTGAGATCCCCATATCTCAGAGACTGAATGATGTAAGGCTGTGAAAATTAAGATTCCAAAAGAAAAGTTTATTAACAACTAGAATCTAAAATCATATTGCAATATCTTTATTACTTCTTGAGTTATAGGCACGCAAACCTTGGAAAAAGAACATTTATGGCACTCAGACTGGTATGTTCAATGCAGTTGTCTTCACAGAAAGACAGATACATCTCCAGTTTCAAGATTATTTGTTCTTCAGACATTCCTCTTTAAAAGAAAAAAATGTTTTTTTTGTTTTTTTTTTTAAAAACTGACATTTTACATTTTAATGATTTACTCCTGGAGCCATACTGACATTTCAATATCTCTGGAACGGAATCTCACAGGGCATTAAAAATAAAAACGCCAAAAGGAAAGTTTGTTAAGACCCAACGTCTAAAAAGATGTCAAGATATCTTTAACACTTCTTGAGTTACAGGCATGCAAACTTTGGAGAAAAGTTCTGTTTCCTCATTTTTGAATGATCACCATTGGCACATAATGCAACAAAGATTGATAAAGTCAACAGATTTTACTAACAGAACTAACAATCTCTGTGTAAAAATAAGATAATGATGCTGCCATCTTTCTGAAGTCACTTTTACCCCCCCGTAACTTGATTCTGAATCTAAGGTGAAAGTTGCCATTTTGACCTCCCTCCACAAAATAGTGGATTACTACATTTAATTTTTTGGCTTTCAACACTATGTGTACCTTTCTTCAGAAAAAAATATTAGCAAAATCAAACATTTAATGATGGAAACATCCAGAAAAGAGCAGCGACATAAATAAATAAGAAAAGTTTCAGGCCTTTTTTGTATCCACAAGAAAACGAAACGAGGCAATTTTCCATGGCAGCGTTAGTAGTTTCGCATTACTCATGTAGTGACTAACACTGTGAACAGCAGCAGAGTCAAAGTTGACAGACTGTTTACAGTGCTGATCTGAGTGTTTGCCAAGCAATTCCGGTTTGTGATGAATATGCATTCGAAAACCAAACTGTGCCACTTACATGTCTGACTGAATTTGGCGCCTTGGGACGGTCTCAACCCCCAACACAATGATCTGAAGGTCTACGTTCTACCCTCTGGTGTTCAGAAAGAGCTAAATTAATGACAATTGCTCCACGCTAAACTAAAATCAATATTTATGTACTTCTGAGAAGAGGTTATGTGTGGCAGGAGTATAACAAAGACAAAAAAAGAGAGACATGAGTGATTGAGCGAGTGCTGAAACCCTGCCATCGCTGCGCTGGACTAAATAAATACTGGAGTAGTGAGCGTTTCTGTCCTGCTAAGCAGTCTGCTGATGATATTAGCTCAGCGCTGATGTGATCTACTGTATAAGCTGCTTGATTTCTCCTCCTGCACTTTTAAAAATAAAGGTGCTTCAAAAGGTTCTTCAAGCAATGCCATAAAACATACATTCAATCATAGGTTTTTAAAGAACTATTTCTTGCTTAACTTTTTATAATGTGAAGAACCTTATTTGCCACAAAAAAATGTTTTGTGACACAGAGTTCTTTATGGAACCATTTAGACTAAAGGTTCTTCTAAGGCATCGTGAAGCACCTTTATTTTTAAGAGTGTGTATCAGTGAGCAGATCTGAAACGGCAAAGTCAAGTACAGTTAAAAGTCTGAAGATCTATGATATTACGTTTCACAGTTGTGTTTTTGCCTGGGTGAATGAAGGCAGAGTGGGATTCAGGGCAGACAAAAGAGAACAATCAGAGGAACGGCTTGAATGCGTGTGGGTGGAATTATTCAGAAAGCAAACATCTCCCCCGTCACTGCGTTTGGCACAGGGAGAAATGAGAGAGACCTGACAGCGAGAGAAAGGTCACAGACGGCCAATTTACCGCGCAAGTCAGCCCAGAGCTTTCATTAGTGCTGTGCGGCAACTTACTGTACGCACGGTTCAATAATGGAGAGACGTGTGTGCTCAAAATGTTGCATATGCAATAAAAATACATTCTGAAAATAATGCATAAAATGCTCACTTAAACGCCTCACCAAATACAACTCTGGATTCTGATAAAGATGATGAACAGGTTGATTACACACACGCAAACTCACTCATGATCATCTCAAACAAATACTACATGTGCAGCAGTGCTGGGGAAGAACATTAAACTCAAACAGACACATTTAACCAAACATAATAAAAAAAAACTAATTTAAATAACTAAGTAGAGAGCATAATCCCTTGTGAAAAAGAAGTGCACTGCTTAGGACACTTAAGTATATTTTATTGAAGTGTATTATTCCTGTAAATGCTCTTTTTAAAAGTAAGTGTACTTCTTTTGTTTTTGAAATGTTTGGACACTTTATTGTATGGTTATTGTAATTAAATGTAAATGCATTATACTTTAAATATACAATAAACGTAATAAGCTGAGATTTAGTGTGCTTTTCACCTACTTAAGAGGGACTTAATATCTTTTTATAATATCTTTGTGTGTGTGCATACACTATGCACTATACATAAATAACTGTCAATTTATGTTATGACTTTTTTATTAATTTAACACATCCTGGGTGAAGTATTAATTCAAGTAAAAAAAACAAAAAAAACAAACAAACAAATGTACCCTTCCCTAAACTTTTGAACAGTAGTGTATATTGTTAGAAAACCTTTCCAATTTAAATAAATGCTGTTCTTTTTAACCTTTTATTGATCAAAGAATCCTAAAATATATATATATATATATATATATAAAAAATCTATCACAGGTTCCAAAAAATAGAATAAGAATAAGCAACACAACTGTTTTCAACATTGATAATAAATCATCATATTAGAATGATATGCATATTTCTATTGAATATAATATAAACACTAACTTTAAATTTAATATCAATTAACACACTGCACATAAAATTGTAAGTGCATAACTTTAGTACGTTATTCAACTCATTCAACAGTTTCTAAGCATCACAAAATATTATTAAAACAAATTACATTTAAAGTTAAACATTTAATAACAGGGTTAAATCTTTTAATTGTAATAATATTAATTGTAATATTATTTTTTAATATTACAAAATGCATTTTTATAAAAGTATGCTTACGTGTGTTTTAAAAAGAAAGTCATGAAAGTGCTTATTAAGTACACTTAATCAGCCTTTTGATTCATATAATACTATCAAGACATCTTAAAAATACAATTAAATGAAATTCAGTCATTATTATTATTATTATTATTATTATTATTATTTAAATGTAATATAAGAAAATTGTGGAAAATCTGGAAATACCACAGAATTGTTAAATTGTTATAGGCAATAAATAAATAAATAAATAAATAAATAAATTTTACAAAAAAAGAAAACAAATCTACAGCATTTAAAAGCATATGACTGCTGAACAGACCGTATATTAATATGTGCGTCAGAAACAAGGGCACAGAGGGCAAGAGCCTGATTCTCTCTGGGATAAAAATAAAGCCACGGTCACTCTGTGCTAAACGTCAAATGTTATTCCACTACGCATATAAAAAATAAAAATAAAGCCAATCTCAACAGTCCATAATTAGCACAAATTTCTGTTCGAGATCCGAAAGGTCACAATCTAGGGTGTCAGCAAGCCATGACTAAGATTGCACAGCTTACTCCCAGGAGTGGCGGCATAATGATACTCGCTTTAAGGCTAAATCCAATCAAATCTCAAGCTCTTCTCACAGGGGAAATCTAGAGGGAAAAAGCAGAATCATTTTCTCAGTCTGCTGTTTGTGGAGCGTTCAGGGCTTGAGCTGAGTGTTTTGTTTAGAGAAACAATGTCAGTACCAGCAGAGGGACGAACGCCAGCCTGCTCATTCAACACACAGATCCGGACTGGAATAAACATGTAAATACAGGCCAGGAATTGCAAATGCTCTAATTGCTCTTGGCTAAAAAACAACAGTTTCATAAGAGAGGCCAACAGGGATGAATGTCCTGTGGGAGTTCACTGGTTTAGGAGACGGGGCGTTTCGGTTGCGTCTCAATACTAATCCGTCTCCTCCTCAACAATAACGTCCTGAATCCTCTCCGCTGTACTGAAACATAAATTGGAAATGGTTCCAGTTAATGTGGAGGCTGGAAACTCCTCACAGAACAAGGACTTTGTGTCTGTTACAACATCCTCTCAGACGCTTCGCCCACGGACGGCCCATAGTCGGCTCACGGACAGACGGATGCATATTGTACAGAGAAACGCTCAATCTGCCAAACTTCCCGCTGACTGCTGGCTTTAGTTAACGGGTCGGTGACAGAACTGTTTGTCCCATACACTAATTCTACAGTTCAGTCAAAATGAATGACCATTCAATGACTTGAATATGTTTAAATCATGTTTTAAATTCTTACATCTCTGTCCATTCTCTCAAAGAATGGAGGTTTAAGTAAAAAAAAAAGATAATGTAAAAAATGATGTAACTGTCCTATTTGTACAACACACTGTTTTAAAGCAGCTTCGCAGAAAATCATGATGTTAATGTTTATAACATCTTCATGCTTATAATTGCATTTATCAGATAAGAGTTAACAATAATAATATAGTTACATTTTGCACCACTACATACAATGAAGCAGCTGAGATTGGCTATACTGCTTCACATTATTTACATGTATGCGGATAAAGTTAAAAATATACATGCATGTATGTGTACATAAATAAAAGATAAATTTGGTAAAATGCCAAATTAAAGCCATGTTGGACAACCAACAAAGTCACGTGTTTAATAAGATATCAGATAATTTGGCATATTTATGATAAGGCAAGGTTTGTGTGGTCATTATTCCAAAACCATAAGGCTATTTATGAATTAATAAATCATAATTGTATAAAAAAAACTGGTTACCCTGGAAAATATATGTAAACATTTTTGTAAATAATGTGATGATTTTTGAAAATAATCACATGTATTTTAAATGTAAATAAAATAGCATTTTAAGACTCATTACATTTAAGTTTTTTGGTTTAACTTTTTTTTTTTTTTAATGGGTGCCATTCAGTCTGAGAGATACAATTAAATTAGATTCAATTATACATGGTCTTATTTAAAAAAAAAAAAAAAATAATAAAAATAAATAAATAAATTAGATCATCCCATTTAGATTTTTTCTGCTTTTCCCCCTTATTCTACTATTATTAATTAATTTATTTTTTAAAAGAATGATATAAAGGGTTGCCAAATAGTGTGGATTTTTTTGCCAAGCATTGTAAATCTGATTCTTTCTCAACTTTTTAAAAAAAAACAATATGAATACAAAGATGACATTTCTAAGAAGCACATGTGTTTTAAACCAGATCTTTTCATACCTTGGACTGAACGTCCACCTGGAAACAATGTTGAGTTTACACACTAGATCAGATGAAGCACAGCCAGCCGATGCAAAACAAAACAAAACAAAACAAGAACTGTCAAACAAACTATAAAATGCACGGCTTTTTAAGAAGCTGTTTATGTTTTTACTCCAGTATCATCCTTCAATATCGTCATTGCTTACACAAAAAGCCGTCCTGAAATTACAGACGTAAGCAAACAGCTCCTTTCAGCAGGTCCTCTTCTGATTGCAGGTTAATGGTTGTTTACGAATCGGGAGTCAAAACGAGTCCCAGCAGAGCTGCTTTATTCTGGCCAGCGGCTCCTCCACCACCGCACACGTCAGTCCGAACGCAAACGCCGTTCACCGCCCACTCCACACTTTAGTCCTTCAACATGAGCCTGTGTTTAACTTTGGCTGCAGTTCAGTAAGAGAGAAAGAGCCGGTGTTAACTGAGCATTAACCGGGGCATTAGGCTAAAACCTTTGTGTCTGATGAATATAGATTCTCAGGACCAAGTGAGCAAATCCCCGCATCAATGCTACAAGCCACGCACAACGCCCGATCAAACTCGCTGCTGCTTTCTGTCAACTTCTGCAGCAAATGCCTTTGCTCAATGTCACTGAACGCGCTGACGGGAATCGATGCAAGTAAAGCGTTCCTCAACAGAGCCAAACCACAGCAGCAGGCTGGATATGAGCAGAACCCACACACTGATTACAATATAAGACAACGCTAATCATTAGATAGTTCATATATGTGCATAAAGGAACATTCAATTATACAGATGTAGTAGATGCTTTCTTGTCATCAACATTAAGTTTAAATTTAGATGAATGTATAAGAGAAAGTGGACACTGTAAAAAATGACCATGAATTCAAAGGTAAAAGACTGTAAAAATTGTACAGAAAAACCTGTTCAAATCTGAAACGTTCACAGTGAATAACATTTCAAACTTGATGTTTTTTTTGTTGAAATAACTTTCTTATCAGTTTTGTACATTAGAATTGCATGTTACATCTGATGTTGTTAAATCAATTTTTATTGCATAATATTTATTGTGTTTGTGTGAAAGACACTGTGCACTTTCTATATATGTTAATATTTAAAAGCTGTTTGTGACCGGCTTTGGTTCATCATGTGATTTTCTCATCACCACCTGCTTTTGGTGATTATCAGTGTATAAAGTACAAAAAGGATTTTAGTACTTCAATAGGTTGGTATATTAACACTGTATCAGTTAATAACATTACAGTATTTTAATGCAAATTTCAGTTAAAACCGTAAAACCTAAAATGTTGCTACCGTATTGTTTATGGTAAAATTCTGGCAACCACAGCTGCCGTTTTCAACCGTAAAATTGATTTTAAAGACTGTAAAAATGTTTTGAATAATAATATTTATAGATATTAAATAGATATATAGATGCATAATAGATATGACTGGATATTTCATGTAATTTTACAGTAAAATACTGTTAAATTTTATAGTTTTTGACGTTCCTAGAATTCCCTATCTGACAGCTGACACTCGATCATTTTTTGAATAAATTTATTTTCACTTCTTAGCATCTTTTTATATCAGTTATGTACATTAGGGTTTTTCATCTCACGTTTTTAAGGTGGTTGTTAGTATATTATATATATATATATATATATATTATATTATAGGTCCTGTAACTTGTCACCTAGCTTTTAATCATTATTTATAACCACTGGTCCTATGGTGTGACAAATGATTTTTAAAAACTACAAATGTATACCCTTAAAACAAACAAACAAACAAACAAACAAATAAATAAATAAATAAATAAAAATAAATAAAATTTAACAAAGCTAAAATAATAATAAATAAATAAATAAATAAATAATAACTAATTCTGGTATAATGGCTATACAGTATATAATAATTTATTTATAAAAATATTTAATATTTATATAATTTATATTTATAATAGTTTTAGATGCAGTATATCACATCAAAGGACATGTCAATTTCCCAAACATTTCATTTAAACTAACTAGCAAGTTTCCAAATTCCAAGTTTCAGAATTTAGTATTTCGGTATTATTTCAGCTAATGAAACATTTTGTACTTTAATTTTAATCTAAAAAAAAAATTAAATGTTGCAACATTTGTATTCTTACAGTGAAGCTCTGGCAACCACAACTACCATTTTTAATTTTTTTTTTCTTTTTTTTTTTTTTTAATGCATATCTCAGGTCCTGTAACTTGTCACTTAGCTTTTAATCATAATTTATACACTTTGGTTCTATAGTGTGACAAATGAATTTTAAAAACTACAAATGTATACCCTCAAAAAAAACCAAAACAAACAAACAAACAAAACACGGTAAAATAAATAAAATTTAAAAAAGCTAAAAACAACAACAACAACAACAACAAAACAATTATAAAAGAATAACTAACAAAAACAATGCCGGTATAATGGCTATACAGTATAGAATAATAATTTATAAATATAATAGTTGTAGATGCAGTACATCACATCACAGGACATGTCAACTTCCCAAACATGTCATTTAAACTAATCACATTGACTGGTTATAGAACACTGTTTGACCCTACATACCCGGATAACTACAAGCAAGTTTCCAAATTTTTGTCACAACTAAGTTTCTCTTTCACAATATCTTCAGGCTGGCTTGAAAACAAACCAGTCATATTACTTATTTGATGTTATAGGACTGTAAAACAACAACAAATAAGTTCAAAGCACTACTCAAAATGCCTTCTGGACTATACATCTGTGGCACAAGTGGATATGAGCCATAAAACATGCAGGTGCTTCAGGCGGGCAGATATGTGTCATAACTCTCTGAATGAGTCTTTCCATAGTCATTGACTCCAGTAACAGCGGCCTGTGCTCTAACGAGCACATCATTACACTGACAAACAACATGCATGAATGTCTGCGAGAATCTGAGTTTATGATCAACACCACCTGTCTGGATTTAATTGGCGTTATGCTACAATTTATGAGAGAATAAGCCGACGTATTGATTTATCTGCGTCTAAGTACTTATGACAAAGTATCTTTCTCTTCTCTGACAGGCCTGTATAATGATGGCAGTGATGAGGCGAAATAGCATTACTGTAGCTGCAGACGCAATATCTGCTGTACAGTATAGAAGTCTGATGAGGCTTGATGCCTTGCAAATGCTTTGAAATGTAAATGCTGTACATATCAAAGGTTGGGAAGTTATTTGGAAATGAAACAGCCAACCCATAGCAAAACACCTAACAGAGAGACATACATTAAATCAGATCACAACAAACCAGCTGAGTGAACATACATACATACATACATACATACATACATAAACAAATAAATAAGTAAACGGACCAAATAGGATCAAATCAGTATGGTAGTAAAATTAAAACCAGATAGTTTAAAATCTTGTTTTATACCATAAAATAAATAAATAACATGAAAAATATGCATTTCAGCAGGAATTCATATATGCACAAAAACATTTTGGTCATTTTTAACTGGATTTTTTTTAAACACCTGAACTCTCAGAAGCACAAAAACATAAAATAAATAAATAAATACCAGACATATTTTTACATTCAGCCAACCATAACTTGCTTAAAGAGATTTTCATGAACATGCAAACTGCTTAAAAGGCCTGTGATAATCTAACAATGACAACTCATATGATGCAAACACACCTATAATCATCACACACATCTAAATAGATTTAAAACACGTCTGATTTCATCCGCTAAGAATAAAACAACGCCAAAAACAGTTCTAAACACAACGCAGGTAATCTATAGACTCATGCACACCTCTGCTTTGACTCTGAACTGAGACAACACACTGATATTTACAGTATTTCTCCCGTGTGTTTTATTGTAGGAGGAGCGGACAGAGACAAAGGCTCAACTAGCGCTACATTACATATGTATATAGAACACTGTATGCGGCTCTTCATAAACGCTACAGCATAAACCTGGCTCTGAACGAAACAATGCAGTTCATCTTTACAGTCCGATGTGAAGTGAATGAGAAAGGCGTTTGTTGTGCTGTGTGACAGCGGACGGACTCACCTCGAGGACCGCGCACAGCGTCAGCAGCACCGCCGCTCCATGGCGCTTCATTCGCTCCTGCATTTCGGCACCGAGGCACAGACTGAACAAATGCTGTCAGGACGGAGGTTTCATAGCATTAAAGCGTGAATGTTCACGGCAGAAACGCGAGCACGCTGAAGGCTCGGTGTGTGTGTCGGTGAGGAGAGAACGGCGCCTGCATCTCAGCTCGATCCGCGCTCTCGCAACAATGCAACTGATTTCCACTGGTGAAAAAACAGCACGCGATATTAGCGCGCACAAACAGCCCAAGGCTTCTGTCTCATCCTCCCCACTACAAAATTAGGGCTGCACTGGAACAACCCAGCGCTTATTACAGTTATTCAGCGCGTGCTTTAAAAAAAGCATGCACTGATTTACAAAGTAATGTTACCTGGTTAAAAAACATACAATGTGAACTGAAGCGTTTTAATGTCACTGCATGGCAACAAATGGTTTTATTTTAAATATATCCTAGTAGAATCTTATTTGAAACAATAGAAGTTTGTTTACGATAATAAAACAATATAAAAAAAAAAAAAAGTTTTCTCTTTTCACCATTTTAATTCTACGCTAGCATATATGCTAGTTTGCTTTTAAATACTGATGAAATTCACTTACATTTGCATTCTTTATCATCTGGGAAAGTTTACCAAATATCAATGACTCATCCTGCACTACACAGATTTTCGTCCAATTAAATGCTCTGGAATGAGAATGCCCCTCCCCCTAATGCTACCTGTGTTTAAATATGCAAGCAGCTCATTATTAATGCTGCCTTCACATTCCTATTTTTGAAGTTGTTACAAGGTCGTCACGTTCAAGTGCGTCGTTGTCAGAAAGAGCAGGAATCCTGGAGGACAGCTCATTCATGAGTTCATTCTTGCCCGTTTCTTGTGGAAATCTTATTAAAGGCAGAAGATATTTAGTCAATATCTAGCAGGTTTTGAATAAAATAGCTTTGTGGGTTTAAGCCACTGATGTTTTGCCAAAAGCCCCTGATCTTTTTGAAGGTGAACCATGCGTTCACTTCAAAAAAGTATGTTTTATGAATTTTAATTTGTTCTCCAAGTACTAGAAATCCATCTGTCTGTGATAAAAGCAGTCTGCGCTGCTGGCTGTGGTAGATTATGTGTTCAATCCAGTAAATGCAGCTTTGAGGCCCTCATCTTATGTTTTACATATTTAAATAGCCACACAATCTTATTCCTAAATGACAACGATTCAGCTGTCTATTAAAACTTTAACAAGTACGATCACACTGTAACATTAAAATCTGCATTTACGCTGCCACTGACACAGAGGGCACACACTGTATTTGTTATTATTTATGTTTATATAACACCTTTCAAAAAGTTACAAAGTGCTGTACAATAAGAAGATATACAAAACAATTAGAAATACAAAACTTAGATAAAAGGGAAAATAATAATTATATATGAAAAGTTCAGATGCAAAACCAGCTAAAAGCCATCTCAGTCAAAAATGAGATAATGATACTGAGTGAATGCTCCTGACACATAGTACACGTCCATCAAATACTGCTTGGCTGCCTGAGATCAGATCCCCAGGTGGGAATTTCCACAGCTCTGGGCACGGGCAGCAAAAAGCACCGTCACCTTTAGTGACAGGTCAACATTTTGGAACCATTAGTTTGGCCCTACCAGAGGATCTTAAGATGTGATCAGGCTCATAAGGAGTTAAATCACAAATGTAGGCAGGAGCCTGACTCTACCAGGCTTTAAAAATGAGCAGTAAAGTCTTAAAATCAATTCTAAAACTCACAGGTAACCAGTAAAGAGCAGCAAGGATCAGTGTAATGTGGTCACTTCTCTTAGTGCGCGTTTAAAGCCTGGAAGCAGCGTTTGGAATCAAATGCAGTCTTTAGATGTTTCACCTGCTGATACCAGAATAAAGTGCATTAGCCAAGTCTGGAGGAGATCTTCATTAGCTGCCTCAGTTGTGCAAAACAAAATCACTTTAGTCACCTGAGTATCGAAGGACAGTTCAGAATCAAAAATTATTAGATAAAGCACCCAAACCAGAGGAGACAATATTAGTACTGGGGTCTCATGGGTAATTATAAGCATTCAATTGCTGAAAAATTTTCAACATCCAATTTTTAATCTGGGTGAAGCAGACATGATACAGGATATATCAATGATACCAGGATTTATGGGGACCAGAGGTTGCGTTAACCGAAAATTGTCCGTTATTGATGGAATTTTTGTATCAGTGACAGAAGAATCTGAAGGCCATCTGTCATTTTGACAGATTACACTGAGGAACTTGTAAATTGTAGCTGCAATCCCACCCCTGTCCAGTTGGTGGCGAGTGCGCTCCAGTCTGGCAGCTGAGCAGGGGATCCAGAACAAAAACGAAACTGTCACAAATGTTTTCCTAATGCATGTGATTACGCACAGAAGCTACAACGATCTATCACGCCACATTAAAAAGTGCCGAAACGGTATTTAATGCTTGAGTTTCCTAAGTATGGAAGGTATTTTCTGCCAAATTTAAATAAATAAATTAAATGATAAAAATGAAAATGAAAACCAGATTAACAATTTCATTATAGAAAACTATACGCAAAATATGTGCCAAAACTAAAAATAAAATGAAAAGATTTAACTTTCATTTTATTTTTCACTGTGACAACGCATTGCCCCTGTCAAATTGAAAAATAAAATGCAGTTGGTGATTTGACTTTTCATTTTCACTGCGATCTCGAGGCAAGACGGCCAATATTGAAATGGAAAGCCAAACGTGAAAAAGAAAATGCAAATACATTTTTATAAAGCCTTTTACTAAGTTAAAATGTAAAGTTTACTTTTCGTTTTATTGTCTCTTTTATTTCACAGTTTTCATTTTCAAAGTCAACCTGTATGCAAATTCTATGTTAATCAGTGGGCGGGTCTTGTTGTGTAAGCGTGGCGTAGAGTGTCAGAGCGTGAGTGAAGAGCGTAGCGTGTAGTGATGGGAAGTTCGGATCATTTTACCGACTCGGACCTTTGAATCTCCTTCAGCAAAATGAACAAACCTTCCTTCCCCCCCCGAGGCATTTTACCAAAATTTAATTAAAATGCTACGTGTTACTTCTGGACTTATCTGACAAGATTTCGCGTTTGAGTCGTTCATCACGTGGCAGCCCTATAAGCTTAACCTATGCAGTCTGAGCCGGAAAAAGAATTGATTAGTTCATCTCTCGAATTTTCGGGTTTGAGTCGTTCGTTTATCACGTGACAGCCCCATAAGATGAACGTACGACTCGGAAAAAAACCCCAAAGATTTGAAACATGTGAGCTAATTCGATTGCACGAATCACTCCCTGAGACGACTCGTTCTTCCCGAGTCACATTAAACATTCCTTCAGAATGAACGAATCGTTCAAGAACGACCCATCACTATTGAGTATTCTCTTACCTCACGTGATGCTGCTCCATCCTCCGTCTGATTGTTCTCTCGCTTACTCACTTAAGTTCGCTATGCCTTGAGTACTAAAACCATTTAGAAGATGCATCTTTAGTGCCTCTATTGGGATGTCGTAAGTATGATCGCCATTTTCCAGCGTAATTTAGCCCCCGCCCACTGATTAACATAGAATTTGCATACAGGTTGACTTTGAAAATGAAAACGAAAATGAAAACTGTGAAATAAAAGAGACAATAAAACGAAAAGTAAACTTTACATTTTAACTTGAATTGTGTCACTATTATTGCGTGAGCGTTAGTAAAAGGCTTTATAAAAATGTATTTGCATTTTCTTTTTCACGTTTGGCTTTCCATTTCAATATTGGCCGTCTTGCCTCGAGATCGCAGTGAAAATGAAAATTCAAATCACCAACTGCATTTTATTTTTCAATTTGACAGGGGCAATGCGTTGTCACAGTGAAAAATAAAATGAAAGTTAAATCTTTTCATTTTATTTTTAGTTTTGGCACATATTTTGCGTATAGTTTTCTATAATGAAATTGTTAATCTGGTTTTCATTTTCATTTTCATCATTTAATTTTTTTATTTAAATGTGGCAGAAATACCTTCCATAGTTCATATCAAAAGTAACACACAGGCTAGCCCAGTGGTTCCCAAACTGGGGGGCGCGGAGTTATGATTAAGGGGGGCGCGGCAATGCTAGTGTACAGTCGGCCGATTTTTATATAGATTCGAAAAAAACAACGGCTGAAAAATATCTGCTGCGCTGCCCGGCAGTATTCAGCGCGCACCGTTCAATATTCCGCTCTATGAATGTGCGTTCCGTTGAGTTGCTCACGATCCATATGAATGATCCACTCGTGTACCGCTTGTGCTCAACGGAAAGTCCCCTCAAATAATGCGCCGACAGAAAATGTCAATGTATACTTGTTTCTGTTCGCAATAGCGTCGCATACTGTGCTGTAACATGCTGTAGTACTGCTGTACCGGACAACGCTGGCAAAATGACGCGACCCTCTCGTGACCGTATGCTCTGATCACATGCTCTGATAAACATATATTTGATATACATTATACATATCTCTGATATACATTATTTTGATAATAATTTTGATTAAAAGTCCTAATCTAATATCTAATTCCGTTTCATAGAACTGAATAAAAAATAATATATAGAGATTTAATATTCGTATATTTTCTGTCCAATTTTATTGTTACTTTCAATAAGCATGGTTATTTTATTGGCTTGTGATTATTTTTTATTCAGTATCATTAAAATTACTGAGTTAAATTAAAAAGTCTTACAAAATGACTATGTTATTTAATTAAATAATAAATAATTATTACAAAGCAGTTTCAGTTTCGGCCAAGCATTTTCATTTCGGTACATCCCTAGATTTTTATGTAAAAAGAAACGTTTTAGGGTGATACAAGACCCCACTGTGAAATTATCTTGCTTATTATACGGCTACTTGCCACATAATTTAGCACAAAATATAAATTTCATCATATTTTATTACCTCAAGACCACGTTTTGCAGTACCCCTGCAGCTGTCTGTTATCAGTTGTAATTGTTTCTGTCGTAAAATAACAGACCACTAGATGGTGCAATTGATATCAGAAATGAGAACTGCGGTTTGCCGAGTAAAATTATGAATGAATGACACATAGTAGGTAAATGTAGATAGATGGTAGATGATGAATCTACTTCAGAGATCGCAACTACAACAAAGAGATAAAAATGAGAAAATTGAGAAAATCTGTTTAAAAAACAATGAAAGCTGTTACATAGTAAAAAAAAAAAAAAGTACATAGTAAAGCTGAATGCTTTACTTTTAATGTTTCTACTCTAAAAGTGACTAGTTCCTTGTTTAGTTTTTTTCAGTAAATTGTCACACACTGAATTATAATAATTGTAATAATTATTACGTTTCAAACAATTCCTTCTGAAATTGTGTTTATGTTTATGTGTAAATGAAGGGGGTGGGGGCTTGAATTTTTTTTTATTCTGCAAAAGGGGGGCCCAGCAGAAAAAGTTTGGGAACCACTGGGCTAGCCTATTATTGCTATTTATTGGAAGGAAGACGCACTATGTACTGTTCATTCATCAACTGAAAACAGCATAGACCAAAAGATCGAATGTTATTTAAGAATCAGTATTAGTTTATTAAAGTGAGAATCTATTAAAATCGAGAAATCGCTTTTTGTTGTTGTTTACCCAGCCCTAGCGTATTTTGTTGTTTTTAAACGCTGCGCTGTCGTCCTGTAGGTTCATGATTAAAAATGAAAATGTGAACAAAAATAAAAGCAATTAAATGTGTTATTCTAATTAAAATCTTAACATTTAAAATGACGGGTAGTAATAGATTATGACTGAATATTTACGACCCTGTGTGTCAAAATGCTGGACAATGTTAAAGTCTAGCGCAACCTCTGATGGGGACATACAATTACCTATCATCTGCACAGCAGTGAAAGTCAATGTCATGACTATACATAATTTGACCCAGGGGTAACATGCAAGTAGTAAACAAAAGGGGACCCAAAATAGATCCCTGAGGGACTCCACAGAATCATAGAGCATGAGAGGAGGAGGCATCTCCAAGCACTACAGAAAAGGACTTGTTCAAAAAACAACAACAAAAAAAGGAAACCATTCCAGAGCCACATCACTGATACCAACACAAACCTTTAGTTGGTTGATTAAGATGTTATGGTCCACTGTGTCAAAGAGATTAATTAAATGGAGTACAAGCCAGAATCAACTCCAGGCATAGGTTATCAGTGACCTCAACCACAGCAGTTTCTGTGCTATGTTGAAAGCAGAAGCCAGACTGAAATTAGATTGTTATTCATAAAAGAAGTCAGCTGCAATGTATATATAACATCTTCACAAAGTATTTTGTATCGTTATTTCTGTTGCAAACATTAAAATAATCACAGAAGTACTGGGATAAAAATGTATAGTTTGGATATAAACAATGTTGTCTACAGTAGCGATCAAAACCTTTTTGAAAGTGCATTCACTCTTCAAATAAGACAAGTGACTTAAAACACAGATTTGTTCAAAAAACAGTGATTCATTTAGGAATTAAACAAGTGAAGTCTTTATGAGCAAGTCATTGAATCATTCACTCAGCTTGATTTTTTTTTAATTAGTTGAATATTGAATATATTTTAATAAATAAACTGCAGCAATTTGCATTTTGTAAGAACCTCTAGTCATGTTATTTTGTTAGCTTTTTTTTTTTTCAGAATCATGGAAAAAATGGATATCCATTTAAAAAAAAATGTGATTCTCCATTCTCAGTTTATCCAGAATGATGCAGCTCTAGTTGGTCATTTATCCACATGTAAACAAATAAATGACTTTAATTTCAGATAAAGCAGAATGTGGTTAGCTAAGCCCCTTATCTCTCCCAACTCAAGCAACACCATTGCATTGATAACCATAAACATTTACTGCTTACTCTCTCCTAAACTCTTAAAAATAAAGGTTCCAAAAGAGTGTTTTTGCAGTGATGCCACAGAGGAATCATTGGGTTCCCCAAAGAAACTTTCAGTTGAACAGTTCCATTTTGAGAAACATTTGAAAAATATAAAGAACTTTTTTCGACTATACAGAACCTTTTCTGCATGTGAAAGGTTCCTTGGATGTTCAACAAGGATCTTTATAGAACCATTGATACCAATAAAGAACCTTTGTTTTTTTTAAAGATTGTAGATGTTCAGCATGTTGACAATTCTGCAATTTTGATCAAATAAATACTATTTTCACTGTGTTCAATACATAAAATAAGCAAAAAATGGTTATATATATATATATATATATATATATATATATATATATATATATATATATATATATATATATATATATATGACTGCAAATAATAAGAGAAAGCAATGTAGATGTGTTGTTGGGGAAAAAAAAAAAAACCTTATCAGCACTTTAGCTTTAAGTTTCTCTCCTCTGCCATGTTTGAAGGTCCACCCAACTCAGCTATCAAAGTAAACTGAGTTTCCAGGCTTTAAATATGACTTGAGAGAGGTTGTTAATGTCCATTTACTGACTAGGAAACGTGTATATATGATAATTACGACATCACCTAAAGGTAGTATTAAATAAAGCTCATTGGATTAAAAAAAGTTGTAGAAATTACATTATTGATAAATGACATATGGATGAACTTGAGGGGAACTGACTTTATAAACCCACCACTGCAAATCCTCCAGTCCTCCAATTCAATGCAAAAAGTAAAAAGTCAGGTAAATTTTGCTAAGGGCACAGCACAACTGAAATACTATCAGCTTTTACTTTCTTGGAATATTTTATATTGTATGCATATAAAAGGTCTTACATTAATATTTATAATTTTTGCACCCATATATAGTCTTATAGTTATTTTTGCAACTTTTCTTAAGAACAATTGAACCCTTCACTAGTATTCATGCTATTATCTGCATCAAGTGTGTAAGTGATCTTGAATGAAATCAGCGTCTGTCTGAGGTTTTCTTGCCCTCCCCTGGGCATTTACCAACATCTGTTACCATGGCAGCAGTTTTTATCAAAACAAAGAAAAGGACAGAGAGAGAGAAAGAGAGAGATAGTGTTCATGGTGCTGTTCTTTCACTTAATTGGTCAGCTTCACTAATGACTAAGGCTCTAATGAGTTGAGATAATTTGCCATGATGAATTGAAGTCCACCTCTACTGTCTTGTTATGTTGCCATGAGTTTGTGAAGAGAAACTGGGGGAATCCAATTAGTTCTGTGGGCCGTGACTCAAGCTGAATGTCCTCACTGTCTGTCATCGTCTGTCCATGAAACTCAATCTCACATTGCCTGCTCTGGTTCTCTGAACAACAGATGATGTAATATGATGGATGGGTTTGACAATGACTCAGTGAGAGCCTTGAAATGTTAATAAATGCTATTAAAAAAAGTTGCTTTATTTGTGCATACTTTTATTTCTGCAATGGCTGTACGGAGTCATTTATAGACAGAAAATACTAACTCACATACAACATTTTTAGGATATTCCATACAACAGAATTTTTTGCTCATGTGATAAAGATTTATTATTAAATATTCAGTCACCATATCAACCTGGAAGGAAATTTCTCACAAAGTCTTTACAATTACCCAGTAGGATTGCCTAAAACAGAGGTGCTTGACATTGGGAAACTCTAGCAGCTGGAGGCAGCAGGACGGCGGCTCTAATCACAGCAGCACAAGAACAAGCACAGCGTGACAGGACACAGCTAACAGCCTGTGGGATTTACAAATCCAGACAGACAAGCAAAAACTGGCAACCCAACACTGATCATAGAAAATGAAATTGCAGTGGTAAGAAATGAGGCATAAAAGGAAAGCTCACAAAAAAGCAGAAATTTTGCATTATTATATCTGTGGGAACTATGATGTGGCTACTGGAAGAATTTTCAATGTTTGTCCCTTGAAAAACATTATCTCCTTGACATTAACTAAATAACTAACCCAACTGCTGTTTGATGCCGAGCCAAACAGTAGGTAGGCATTATACTTAGTCACGGAAATAATGGCAGTTTTCTTCTTTTGGAGAAAAGAACTCCCTTTGACTTGAACTTAGTGCATTGTAAATTTACAGATCACTTGCATGCACAATCAGCTGTTTTACACACTAAACTAAACAAAACAAAACAAAACAAAAAAAAAAAAGCATAATTGACGCTCTTTAATAGTTTTAGATGATAATAACAACACCTGCACAGAATTTTGGCTGAACTTTTAGTGTATGTGCTCTGACATGCTTTCATGTGCATGTGGGAATGTTTAGGTGATGTTTCTCTGCCCATAATTTCTTGTCAAAATTGGACCCAAGAATTAAAGTAAACATCAAACATGTGGAGTCTATACTTGCATTGGCACTTTAGGCAGAAGGCCCAGTTTCCATGTGTCATCAATTGAGTGCAACCAGGGCCCGGCTGCATAAAAGGTTTAGACTATTCTTAAAAAGTTAGTCAGCTAATTTTTCTTTAAGGCTGGTCATCATTTTTTAAAATTCAGTTACAGAAAAATGTAAATTAGTCTAAGTTGAATCCAAAAAATAAGACCATACCCTTTGGCTAACTGCTAGATGGTCAGACACCGTCTTAACATCGAGGCTAAGTTTATGCAACTGCCCTCAGGTCTTTATCCCTTCATCTGTCCCACTGATTTCCTAAAACCTTCTCTCCAGTCAGAGCACAGGGTTACTCCACACTGCCAATGCAAGAAATGCAAACGTTTAACCTTTGAACAAGCTCACGTTGAGATGGGAACCTGGAGCCAAGCTGATGACATACAGCATGAGAAGTTAAAATAAAACTGCAAAATGTCACAAAACGACATTACTAAAAAAGATAAACTAAGGCTTGACATTTTCTTAAACATCAAGTCAGCACTATTTCTCAGTCACTCTTCCCTCTCTTACTTCTCCTTTCCTGATGCAAGTAAAGCTACAGACACTACGCTCCACTTTAACATACTGTCTAGACAACATCTGTCCTCTCATTCAGGTCATCCTCTAACCCCTGAAACTGAACCAAACGAAAAAGACACTGCTTGTTAAAAGATCCTGCTATACTGAGCAAGTTTCACGGCTCTCTTCTTTTCCTGCCAACTTCCCCACTGCAAAAGCATCAACTATCACAAGAGCAACAGCATTTCAGACACTTAAAAAAACTGTAGAAGACATGCATCCCTGTCCTCCACCCTCTCTATAATGGCTAATGACACAGACAACAGTCAATTCTCAGCACCACAGACTCACAAACACTGACCACCCACATGAAACTTTTCACTCCCTGAGGATGAGGTCTCTCTAAATGTCTTTTGTCCAGCCATGTTATCACCTGCCCCCTTGACCCTATTCCTTTCAAGCCATTTCTTCTAGACTCCTACCGGCACATCATAATCACATCACTCCTCACAAGCACTTTCACCACCACAGTCAAGCAGGCTTGGGTAAAAATAACCTGCGCTAAACCATATATTATTACAGATCAATGCTCCCTCTTTTTCATAGCGTCAACACTTCAGCGAGTTATCTGCAGCCAGAACTTTGCATTCCTCTCACAGCAAGACAACGGTCAGACAGATTTCAAAAGCGATCAGTCGGCCGTCTTGCAAAATGTGACTGAAGCCCAGCATATTGTGAGAGGCATCTCCTAATTCTTCTAGATCAATCTGAATCCTTCCACATAGTTAACCCCTAGATCCTCCTAATAAGCTTCTCCACACTGGGCATCACAAGTTTTGAGTCCTATATCGAAGGTAGATCCTTCAGTGGAGGGGAATAGTATCTAACACACATGAACATTACTGGGGTACCACAGGGTTCGGTGCTGGGCCCCCTCTTCTTCCAGGGACCAGTGTTGTCTGTGAGCATTCAGTCATATTAATTGACTCAATCCCAACTCTTTCACAAATAAAAATCTTAAAATACTATAGTATTATTTCTCTATTATCTCATTGTTGCCCATTTGTGTTCTAATATTTACTTTCCTGAGCAATTTGAAATCAGTGTGTTGTAGCACTTACAGGTTGAATCAGTTATGTTGTATTACTCATTCGTTATTTACTTTTGATAAATGGTCAATCTTATTCAAAGTCACCCAAAACAACAACCAAGAGACAGGACAAGAACATATTCATTGGAAATCTCATAAGGAATCTGGTAATAGTACAGCCTCAACTTCAATGGTTGTAAAGACGAACAATGAAGTATTTTAAAATAGTGCTTTAAATGTGTAAATAAATTAGCTGTTGCTCTGCTGTGGCTAAATTAGGAATATTCTGTTCTGAAGTGGTGATTCTGTTCAAAAGCTTACAAATTGTGTCTGAAGCCCAGCATATTGTGAGAAGTGTCACCTAATTCTTTTAGATCAGTCTTCACCCTTCCATATAGTTAACACCTAGATTAAACCTCTGCACACTGGGCATCACAAGGTTTGAGTCCCACATCACAGGTAGATCCTTCAGGGGAGGATAACTGTATTTAATTCACTTAGTCATAGTCATGGGGTACCACAGGGTTCAGTACTGGGCCCCTTCTTCCTGCTTTTTGCAAAAATGCTGGGACCCATGTTGTCTGTGAGCACTCAGTCCAGTTAATGGACTCAATCCTAACTCTTTCACAAATAAACATCTTCAGTATTCTTTCTCTATCTCATTGTTCCCCATCTGTGTTTTAGTATTTACTCTCCTGAACAATTTGAAATAATTTACAGGATGAATCAGTTATGTTGTTTTTCTCTGATTCGTTAATCACTTTTGGTAAATTGTAAATCTTAGTAAAAGTCACCCAAAACAGCAACAACCAAGAAACAGGAAAGGAACATATTCACTGGGAATCTCATAAGAAATCTGGTTACAGTACAGCCTCAACTTCAATGGTGGTAAAGACAAATAGATCAGTGTTTTACCAAACTAGCAGTTTTATGAACTTGTGGGTAAATTTAGCTGTTGCTCTGCTGTGGCTAAACTAGGAATATTCTATTCTGAAGTTCAGATTCTGTTCAAAAGCTGTCACTCAACCATCTTACAAAATGTGACTGAAGACCAGCATACTGTGAGAATTGTCACCTCATTCTTGAAGATAAATCTGCATCCTTCCATATAGCTACCCTTAGATCCTCCTACTAAACCTCTCCACACTGGGCATCACAAGGTTTGAGTCCTATATCACAGGTAGATCCTTCAGGGGAGGGAAACTGTATCTTATTCACTTGAATAGTCATGGGGTACCACAGGGCTCGGTGCTGGGCCCCCTCTTCTTCTTGATTTTTGCAAAAATGCTGGGACCCATGTTGTCTGTGAGCACTCAGTCCAGTTAATGGACTCAATCCTAACTATTTCACAAACAAAAATCTTTAAATAGTCATTCATCACTTTTGATAAATTGTAAATCTTAATAAAAGTCACCCAAAACAACAACAACCAAGAAACAGGACAGGAACATATTCATTAGAAATCTCATAAGGAATCTGGCTACAGTACAGCCACAACTTTAATGCTTGTAAAGACAAACAGATTATCATTTTACCAAATTTAGTAGTGCTATAAACTAGCAGTGCTATAAAGTAAATTAGCTGTTGCTCTGCTGTGGCTAAATTAGGAATATTCTGTTCTAAAGTGGTGATTCTGTTTAAAAGCTTACAAAATGTGTCTGAAGCCCAGCATATTGTGAGAAGTGTCACCTAATTCTTTTAGATCAGTCTTCACCCTTCCATATAGTTAACCCCTAGATTAAACCTCTGCACACTGGGCATCACAAGGTTTGAGTCCTACATCACAGGTAGATCCTTCAGGGGAGGGAAACTGTATCTTATTCACTTGAATAGTCATGGGGTACCACAGGGCTCGGTATTGGGCCCCCTCTTCTTCTTAGTATATGCAAAAATGCACAGACCCATGTTGTCTGTGAGCACTCAGTCCTTTTAATGGACTCAATCTTAACTATTTCACAAATAAAAATCTTTAAATACTCTTGTTGCTCATCTGTGTTCTAGTATTTACTTTCCTGAGCAATTTAAAATCAGTTTATTGTAGCACTTCTCTTATTTCTACCTCCTTAGGACGAATCAGTTATGTTGTATTGCTCATTTTTGATAAACTGTGACTTGATAAAGTCACTCACTGTTCACTTCACAAAACAACTACCAAGAGACAGGACAGGAACATGTTCACTGGAAATCTCATAAGGAATAACAGTACAGTCTCAACTTCAATCGTTGTAAAGACAAACAAATTAACATTTGCCAAATTAGTAATGTCATAAACTTGTAAGTAAATTATCTGTTGCTCTGCTGTGGCTAAATAGGAATATTCTGTTCTGAATTGGAAAGGATATTTCTGCATCCCTGCATTCTAGTACAAATTGATGCCATATGGTACAAAAACAGAACTGGCGTTTTCTGAATGTGCAGAAAATAAACATCTGCTTGATAGACTGTTCTGTAATCTCATTTGAATGAAATTAGCACTAAAGCACAGACCTATAATGGGGGAAATCAGCACTAAAAGAAGCCTAAACTAATGAACACCAGTGTTTTCATGAATGTTTGAACATGTTTCAGTCCATTAACAAACCGGTTATTGACCAGGACATGCCTTATGAGAGGAAACACATTACAGAACAATAGAGAGGTCTGGGAATACAGATAATGGTCAGGACAACCTCATTACTGCTGCTTTATGGTAATAAATGATAATGAGCACATACAATACAATGAACCTATAGTACTAATACCACCCACGTGATCTAGTATCATTCTTTAGTGAAATATCTAATACTACTTTTCCATTAGGGCACTAAACAAACGAAGCAACATATCGTGTTCAGATGGCCTGCCAATATAATTGAACACATGCATTTGTTGTCTTAAGGGAATGTGGCGGACACTGTAGAAAGCTGACTCAGGCGCCTCAGGGAGACGAATACTGCGATGGCATGCAGAGAAGCTGACGCAGCGCACTGCTGCCGCAAGTTACAACTAAAAAGCCATTAGTGGAAACAGAAATCTATTTCCAATCCACCACCGCAGGGAAAGAAACAACCTGTCCTACAACCTGTGGCTGCTAATTTTTCTCCAATACTGTAAGTGGAAGGTATTCAACATACTGAAAGAAATCCTAATATGTTCATAAATCAAATGACTCATTCAGTAATGAAAGTATAATAAACACGCACCGATAATTTTTCAATAAACATCACTCAAAAGTTTAGACATTTGCTTCTTAAAATTGATCTAAATGCTTAAAATTAGTTTGGCACATAAACTATACGTACATATGATTATGAATATAATAATGTTCAGTTCCATGTCACTACAATACCCCCATTCTTACATTTGCATTTTTAATAATTTTGATGGTTTTCTTTTAATAGTAATGGAAATATATTATTTTTGTTATTATATTTTATATTAGCATGAACAATGTAAAAGAAAAAAAAAATTACTGGCAGTATATGTTCACAGATCATATGTACTTAAACACTTGTGGTCTGTAAATCAAATCAAATCAAACAAAAAATAAAATAGGCTCTTTAATGGGTTCTTTAATTTCTTTAATTAAATATTGTCCCATAGTGTATTAATGGAAAATAAAATAAAATAAAATAAAATAAATGTCATAAGGAACAACTAGGGTCTTTAATTGGTTCTTTAATTTAATTGTCCCATATTGTATTATTGGGGAAAAAAAGCCAGGAACAACCAGGCTTTAGCTGTTTATTTTAATTGTCCCATAGTGTATTAATAGAAAAATAAAATAAAATAAAATAAAATAAGTCAGGAACAAATAGGCTTTGGCTCTTTAATTTAAATTATCCCGTAGTATATTAATGGGAAAAATAAAATAAAATAAAATAAAACAAAATAAAAATAAAAAAGTCAGGAACAAATAAGCTTTAAATAAAAAAAATAAATTAAATAAAATTAAATAGTCAGAAAAAAAGAGCTTCGGCTCTTCAGTCTAACTATCCCATACTGTATTAATAGAAAAATAAAATAAAATAAAAAAACCAGAAACAACTAGGCTTTGTCTTTTCTTAATTATCTCAAAATTATCTTTAATGAAAAACTAAATTAAACTAAACTAAAGTGAAGATCATAATACTTTTTGTATTGTGGTATTCACTTTATTTTTTCCATGTGCTTTATTGAGCATTAGTCAAAGTAAAATCCCTGAGCAATTATATTGAGCAGCAGTGAAACGAAGAGCTCAGATGTGCACGTAACACCCGCTCAGAGTTTAACGCTGCCGATGCAGGATTTCAGATTCCTGAAACAGGCTGTGTTAGTGGCTTACACAACAACTGCACTAGCATCCAGCAATCATTTGTGTATAAACCTGACAGCTTAGGAATATGACGTGTCATACAGAATGGAGAGGCCTATTTCCTCACGTACAGAAACGGCTGACGCAAACACTCTGAAGCAAAAGCATTTTGAGATGACTCTAAATCTCCATTTATAAGCATTTGCCCTGCTTCCACTGTAAGCAATCTATCATTTTCTTTCATTTCCAGCACTGTGAGCAGCAGTCGCCATACAGCAGCTGTGATGATTCATGTCCTGCGATGATAGTAATGATGTTTTCATTCTAGTCAAAAGCAGTGAAACCAAAATATATATATATATATCCTCTATCCCGGCATGCAGAAAGTTAGAATCGTTCGACTGAGTCAGGCATTTGACAATGACAACACCATTAAGTCTTAAAGCTTTGAATATAGGCAACATATTCTTTGTCAAAAGATACAAGGAATTCTTCGGTACTTCATTTTCAACAACAAAACACCACATTATGAAAGCACTTTATTTACAGCCAACTATTAATTCATTAAATGCTTCACAGTGAGTCCTAATGAACATGTAGAGTGTATACTAGTGGGGGTCCTTCGATATATAAATCACTTTCCTGTCTCATGAACTGAACTGGCAGCCTTGTGTGTGTCACATTTAATACAGTAACCTCATTAACATCCCATTAGATAATTGTGCTCACCATGAAATAAGTGATTGGGGTCAAAGAGGATCCACATCATCAGTCTGCACACTAGAGATCCACCTGAGGTGAGAACAGAATTTAAAGGCAGATTCTTTACTACTTACAGAAAAATTGATAATATGATAATAAAATCAAAGACAAAAGTGGCGTATACTATTATATGGTGTACTATAGTCATTACTATCATAGCTGCATTAAATTGTTCAAAAGTAACAAAACATTCACAGTGTTTCAAATGATTTATATTTCAAATAAATGCTGTTCATCTTTCTATTCATCTGTGAATCCTTAAAAATAAAATGTATGACAGTTTCCACCAAAATTATGCACTGTTTAAAAAAAAAAAAAAAAACGGCAGCTGTGGTTGCCACAATTTTACCATAAAAAATACAGTAGCAATGTTTTTTGATTTTACGGTTTTAATTTAGATTTTACATTTAAAATAACATAATTTCATTAACTGAGAGTTAAAAAGAACGTAAATTATACATTCTTTTTCACTTCCCAAAATGGTATACTACCATAAAACGGCATGCAATGTCCAATACGCTTTTTCACCTACTTTTTATATAGTAGGGGAAATTACTGTAGACCATTTAACAGTTTTTTACTGTAGCATTTTTACAGTCTTTTACCGTCATTTTTTACAGTGTGTGCAGCACAGCTGTTTTCAACTTTGCTAATAATCAGAAATGTTTGTTGAGCAGCAAATCAGCATATTAGAATGATTTCTGAAGGATCATGAAGGACACTGAAGACTGGAGTAATGATGCTGAAAATTCAGCTGCGCATCACAGAAATAAATTACAGTTTAACACATATTCACATAGAAAATAGATATTTTAAATAATAAATCCTTACATTTTTAATAGAATAAATGCAGCTTTGGTGCACAAAAGAGCGCATACAGGTGTGGAACGAAACAATAAATTGCTTCAGCTTCATCATTTCTTAGTTTATGAGTTGTGCTGTTTCTTCATCTCTTTTTTACTCCGCTGCATCTGTAATCATAATACATGTTAGAGAGTCGACCTAGAGTCGTTCATTCTTTCTAATTAGGAAGATGTCAAAAAATCATAGAAAGTAAGTAGTCATTTTTTAAATTATTGTTATGTATAATTACATTTTTGTTGGGTTTAATCACTGCTGTTTTATCCACCCAAGTCTGGTTTCTACTGCATTTGTAGCTGAAGTGTGTCAAAGTTTTATTCATCTGAACATACTTCACCGATTATACAGAATGAATAAATAAATACATAAATAATGTGTGTGTTTACATATGCATGTATATACGGTGGTGGGGTAACCCATTACAAGTAACGCAAGTTATGTAATCAGATTACTTTTTTCCAAGTAACTAGTAACCAAGTAACACATCTTTTTCCTTTACTTTTTCAACTTTGTTTTCCTATTTATTGACTGACAAGTCTCCTCTCCTCATGTTGTGCAGTGTGCGCTGTAAACATGGTGTTACTGTACTTCTAGACTAAATGTGAACATGCATTAATTCATCTCACTTCAAAATGAATAAAAACAGAGAAACTCAGAATATGACCTGCAATAATTAAATGTTAAATAACAAATATCCTTTATATATTTATTCCAATTTTATGAACCAGTGTCTTTGCTGCTGACCTTCAATGATCCAATTCAACCATACTAATAAGCAAAAATTAATTTGGATTAACTAACATTTGTGCTTCATTTTTTTTTTTATTGCTGAAGAGTGTTGAACTTTCTTCTCCTGTGTTCTGTACAAACGTGAATTTACTTTTCCTTCAGCCTTTTTGGTGTGAAAGGGCTTTAACATTTGCTAAAAATAGAATTTTTAGATTTTAAGATTTAAAAACTAACATGAAAGTAATGCAAAAGTAGCATAACACATTACTTTCCATAAAAAGTAACTAAGTAACGTACTTATTTACTTTTTTAGTGAGTAAAACAATATTGTAATGCATTACTTTTAAAAGTAAGTTTCCCCAGCACTCTATATACATATGTGGTCTGTATTGTGTGTGTGATTTCTGTCTTACAGTGAAACAGCTCTGACCATCTGCGTGGATCACATCTGATAACTGACCTGATGTTCATCCGTCCGTGTCTCGATTGAGCAGCAGGAGACGCTCATCAGGTCTCCATCAGTACAGGCTCTGCAAATCTCTCTGACAAAACCTGAAATGACAATCCAGACACAGCCTATTGTCTTGTGGACCTTATGCAGTGGCTTTTGCACACACACAAGTACACAGACTATAAAAAATGATTATTGGAGTACACTTAACAAGAAAATACTATTTCAGTGTTTTACAGTTAATTAAAGTATACTTGCCCTTTCTTTGTAATTATTTGTGATATTTACTGAGTGAATTTCTGAGTGAAATTGTTTATACACCAAATTTTTCTCAGTGTATTAAATGGGCCACTGAACGCAACAGAAATCAGGTCACGTGACACATTTTTGAAAAAAGAAACTTTTATTTTTAATGTAACGTGCCTTCCTAAAAATGTGTCTTTCAATAGTCAGATGAAGAACAAAGATTAAAAAAAAAAAATAATGTTTTATTTAATAATAATAATAATAATAATAATATTGTAATTCATAAAAAATATTTAAGCTAGTTGCTAATACAATATTTCTCATTTGTATTGTTTAACTTGATATTAAAATACAATTTTATTAAAAAAAAAAAAAAAACAATATTAAAAAAAAAAGAAAATATATAAAGAAAAAAAAAAAAATATTCAGAACTTGTAAAATAACATAACACACTAAACAGAGTCAGATCTATCAAAAGACCTAATGGATGTTTTAAAGAGCTTAAAGAGCCAATATCAGCATTCAGTTCTAAGGACACAAACTGTGCCATTTCCTAACAACATTTTACTGCATATACATGCAGGTAGCATAATAAAACACTTCTATGCAGAAAAGATGACAGAAAGCCTAATGAAAGTTGAAAATCAGTGATGCTGTAGCCTGTGCTGTACAGTAAATGAGTTTCTGCTGCACTGATGCTGGATCAGTTGAGTGCTGAACAAACTCCTTACTAAAAAAAAAAAACAAGTGAAGGCTGGATGATGCTGTGCATGAGGGAATATCATCTGGATGTCACTCTGGGTCTTTCCCAATGACAGAAGCTTTGATTTAATCACCACTGACTGTTAGACCGAACATGTGAAAAAGCATCTTACGTGTCAAGCATATAAATAGTTCCATAAAGCATCTACATAATGCACGTGCAGTCCGTCCGTGAGTCCGGAGCAGAAACATCAAGCCGTCATTGGCGATCACAGTCATGCTGATATAGCCGTTGTCATGGCGATGAAGGATGCATTCCAGAATAAGATTTTCTTGTTAAACCCTAATTAAGATTAGATGAATTCAGTATTGTCAAAGTCAAAACATAATGGAGATCTAACGCAGGGTGAAATTTCAGGGGATATGGAACAAAAGCCTGAGACTGGAGCTCAGAAATCCTGCTTGCTTTCACCTGCTTTATATGCTAAGGATATTCTCATGCTCTCAGACGGCGCTGTTCTTATGCAAATACTACTGATCATGTGGAAAAGCATTAGTCTGTGCCCACTGACTCATAACTCACTCAACCCATCAAAAACACTCCATTAAAATCTTAACATATACACTCATGATCTTTTACTCTTATGATTTCTTTTCCCCATTCAATGATGATGCATGAACACGATGTAATTCAGGCAAGAAAACCTCATTTTAAGTTAGTCATAATTTAAGAGTTCAGCACTGGTGTGATTACGCCGTAACACCAGTGTGCTGTTGTTTTTACATAATTAACACTGTGCTTTGGTTTAGATTGATGTATAATATATTACTCGAACTCAGAGAACAATATAAAACAAAGAAAAAAATAAATATTCTCAATTCAAATGCATGTCAGATACTTGCAATGATGATCCAAGCACAGAACTGACATGTGAATTACTTAAATGTTACTGTATGGAAAAGTCACAGCACATCAACCAGCAGCGATTTACAGACAAAAGTGCACTGACGCCACCTGCTGATTTACAACAAGAACTGCAGTACAGTGCATCTATCTATCTATCTATCTATCTATCTATCTATCTATCTATCACCCGGGATGAGATTTTGACAGTCTGATAACCTTCAGCAAAAAATAGCACAATATCACAGCATTGCAGTTATGACTAAAATGTGTAATTTTTAAACATCTGTGTAATTGGAAAATTTGAATTTTAGGGATTTTTTTTCTTTTTTCTTTAACTTGTTTCTCAAGTTCTTTGCTGAATTTTGGGGTAAACTGCAGCTAATGATGTGGATGGTGGATATGACATACTAATTTAACCTAAATTTGCAACCACAGTTATTTAATTTTGGTTTGTTTTAGCTTATATTTCCTTGTAAAAATATTTTTATTATATACACCACCACTCAAAAGTTTGGGATCAGTAAGACTAGTAATGTTTTTTTTTAAGACGCCTCTTATGTTTATCAAGGCTGCATTTGTTTGATCAAAAATACAGAATAAACAGTAATATTGCAAAATGTTATTACAATATAAAATTATTGGTTTTATTCTTTATATACTTTAAAAATTAATTTATTCCTGTGATGCAAAGCTGAATTTTCATCAGCTGTTACTCCAGTCTTGGAGTAGGAAACTGCCAAATATTGTTTTGGAACCTGTGATTCTTTTTTTCAGGATTCTTGATGAATAACAAGTTAAAAATAATAGCATTTATTCAAAATATTAATATTTTCTAACAATGTAAATCATGCTATCACTTTTTATTAATTTAACACATCCTTGGTGAATAAAAGTATTAATATCTTGCAAAAAAAGAAAGAATATAAATTTACCGACCCCAAACTTTTGAACAGTAGTGTATATTGTTAGAAAACCTTTCTATTTTAAATAAATGCTGTTCTTTTGAATCTTTTATTGATCAAAGAATCCTGAAGAAAAGTATCACAGGTTCCAAAATAAATAAATAAATAAATAAGTAAATATTAAGCAGCACTGTTTTCAACATTGATAATAAATCAGCATATTAGAATGATTTCTGAAGGATCATGTGACACTGAAGACTGGAGTAATGATGCTGAAAATTCAGCTGCGCATCACAAGAATTTTGATCAAATAAAAATAAACTAAGAGACTTTTTAAAAAAACATTACAAGTCTTACTAATCCCAAAATTATGTTACGACTGTTATGACTAGGGCTGTGCAATATATCAAAATTATCGAAATATCACAAATGTACATACTGCAATATGAATATTGCTACAGCTCGCAATATTTGAGGCCATGAACAAAAGACAAAGAGCAAATCACTCACTGCTCATCTAAATAACTTCTGTAGCTTAAATAAGAATCAGTGCATATTAAATTCATAGAGCGAAGACTAAGCAGTGTTTTATTTTTCCTTTTTATTATTCAGTTCCTAAACTGCTGTTAAAATGATTACACTAATGTTAAAACGACATTTTTATGTAATGCTAGAGTAAAAGCACTACCATTCACTTGCAGAAGTTTTTGTAGGGGTTCTTTCTTCTCACAAAAAGCAAAACATGTATGCTTGTTATATTAGAATCAGAATGAGCTTTATTCGCCAAGTGTGTGCAAATACAAGGAATTTGTTGTGGTTTAATGGGAGTTTTTGATACATGCATACAAATAAATAACCATTTATGTGTGACAAGATAGTTAAAGAAGTTCACAGAACTAAATCAGCTGAGTAAAACGGTTTCATCTGAACATGTGCCCTAGTTATGACTATTTACAAGCTGTTTTTTGACGATTTTTGAATCACTGATTGATCGACTGCATGACACATTCGTTGTATTAAGTTTTTTCAACATGTCTTCTGATATTCTTTCGTGTTTATCTCATGCTGGAACAAGTAGAAAAGAGAAAAAAGATGATTGATTCACATGCCGCTTGAACTGAGGTGAATACAGTGATCTCATGCCACATTAAAGAGACAAAAAACACATTTATTGTTTGTATTTCATGATAAAATTGACAGAACGCAAAGGCAACCATTTGTTTTAAATTAAGTAACAAAACAAGCTCATTGTGATTATTGGGGTGGCTGCACTACATATAATGAATGGACTTGAAAATGTTAAATATTATTTTCAAGCATTAAAAAAACAGCTTGTGAATAGTCATGTAATGTAATTTACCTCCGAAAAGACAACAGTAAGCAGCGCTATAACGGCACCTATAACGGTGGTGGTGGGGGGGGGTGTATTAGTGTTTTTGAAACTGTGAAATTTTCACGGTATACTCCGAAACCGTTAATTAATATGTCTACAGCCAAACTAGAGTGCCAGCAGTAATGAGTGATTTTTTACATGCTTCTCACCTCACTTCACATGCTCTTTTTAGGGAACATCTCTTATCCCTCATGCACTCATATCTGAAAGGACATATTCTGCTTCACAAACCAGGCTACAACAGCACAAAAATACACAGATTACCGTCATGTTACACAATCCATTGACGCCCAGCTATCTTGTCAAGCCAGCTACACATTTACCTATTATCACTCATTTGCAAACTTTGCAAACTTTGCAATATTTGCCTCTGTGTAAGAACATATAAGGGTAGAACGGGGTAAAACTACGCCTACTGTTTTTCCCAAAATAACCACTAGATAGTCAAGAAGATACATTTTTGTTGTAACTATAGACTACATTGACAAAGTCAATGCTCTGTTCTGAATATCACATCCTTTGTTCTTCCATTAAATGTATTCTAACTAGTTGGCTGAATAAAAATATTTGGACTTTATATTTAAAATTGACCTCAAGTTAGCATCAGCTAGCAATATTTTTCAAACAGGCTATTATAAATTTTGTAATTCATAATTATTGGTTATATGCTAAGCTAAAACAGCCTGTACTCTAATTTTGCTGTAAAAGTATAAAGCAAATTGCTTTGTCAGACTGCAGCCCCCTTGGTACACATTATATTTTTGTTAAAAATCTAACAGACATTTTTCTTACTTGGTTTTTAATTGATGTCATCACTAAAACTATGAAACCTATTCTGGACATGTTATGTTTCACAGAAAAGAATTACACTCCTTAATGTGGGTGTTTTCCCCATTCTCCTCTAGATATAGATAGAAACATTTTTTCTGCATTCTGCAACATTAAAGAGGCACACAAACCTCAATAATGATAACAATAAACAAACAGCACAAATAAACTTCCTTAAAATTACCACACACATACAAAAACAGACAAGATGATCAACAGCACAAATGAAGTCATTAAGCAGCAAAACAAAAAGCCTACAACAACATCTACGTAATTTATTCATTCTGCAAAGCATGCTAGGAGCTCACAAATACCTGAAAAACATTCCTCATAATGAAACTGTTTGTTCAGACTATATTAACATAGTTGGGAGAACATTTAGAAGAATATAATGCTCTAATGTGTTTTCAGGTAGATTTCATGTAGGCTGGATTAAATTTTCAAGTGTATGCTCTTTATCATCATTAACTATTGTGAGCATATTCATGCATTAAAAACACTGTTAACCATTTTTTCATTTGTATTAAGCAGAGCTCAGAGGAAACATCTGCTGCAGATCAAACATGTCACCTAGAGGATGCAAATATTTTATAATATCCAATTTCATGTTCTCAACTTCTGCCCGTCTCATTACACACAACAGCAGCTAATAACGGGTTGTTTCCTGCCACGATTCAGGACAAGAGTCACCCTGCTGCCAGAATCTAAAAAAAAAAATAATAATAATAATAATAATGGAGAAAAAGAGACAACCTTATTACTTTGCAGCCCTCTAGTGACCACATTAGTCCAGTGTTGCTTAAAGAATTCACCCCCTAAATTGATGTCATTCCAAACATGTATGAATTTATATGAATTTAAATTCTTTGAATTAGGACAAATGAAGCAGTGAAAAACCAAGAAAGAAAGAAAAAAATTTCACCCTCTGAATTGATAAAATCTTAAAACTTCATTGGCTTTTTCATAATGAATGTACATTTCTGTAATATTGCCAAGCTCTAAAATATTTTAACGGATACAAATTGAGGAAACATTTTTTAAAGTCATTATCCTTATCAAATAAATCAAGAAGGGCTGGAAAAAGTCATGCAGATTCATTGGTTAAAAGGAGTGGAAATACTGAAAAAATTCAGCTTTTAAAATCTCTGGAATCCTGTACAGAAACAAGTGTCCATATAGATTACAGTAGATGTACCAAACATATCATACTAGATTATGAGTCACGCCATTAGAAAAACATCACCTTCTTTTCCACTTAATGCATAACTAACCCTCTTCTTCCCTCGACACCGAAGACAAGCACCACACTAATGGCATCCAAAGCACAGAGAATCAGACTAATCTCAGAGTCAGCAGCATACGCACATTACGAGTAACAGTTCACTAATGCTTCTCTTTGCATCGGCCTTCTGCATCACCCAGACACATCGTCTTGATTCTCTTCATGAAGAGGCTGAAACACGATTCTTAAACTCTGACCTTGATTGTAAAGGATACATTAGCGCGGGAGAACAACTCTGGGCGGGGAATGAAGAGCGCAATAACAACAATCAATATGTGCAGGGCTTTTAACTTCCAAGAAAAGATGTGAAAACACCACAAACAAAGCATTTATGAAAGGAATCTTTTAGACAAAGATTTTTACTTTCTTCAGTGCACTAAAGTCTGCGGCAGAGAATGGTCACTTAACTTTTCTCTTCAAGTAGTCGGACATAATACAAACTTTTAAATTGCCATCAGACCCAGACAATGTTTATAATTATATGAGACATCTGTGTTTGTGTGCTCTAAAATGAAACAAAACAAACTTATGTCGTTGACTGTTTCATTGTTATTAAACATTTTAGGTGCAAAAAGATACACCAAAAGACAAATGAACTTACAGCGTGACCACCATTTTGCCGTTTGCAACATCCGGACGCGACCGTCGCAATCGCCCCCTACTGGCACCAATTATGAGCCGAATTCATTTGTTCATGAAACCGCTAAGCTTCTGTTTACATCCCTGCAGGAACATTTGCTTTCTGCGTATTGAGCAAAATATGTATAGTAATTAATTAAAGTGAGACATAAACTATTACGTTTTCGGATAGATTTCACTTTGCGCTCATAGTTTCCACTGAAATCTGCCACGTCCGGTCACACAGCGGCATTACTTCAAACAAAGCCTTTCGATACTTTGAATCAACTGAACCAATTGCTTCGCAAAATGATTCATTGTTGCAAAGCGCAGGTGACGCCTGCTGGTCAAAACGGTGTAAATGCAGTGAAACCTCAGGTCAAACATGCATAAAAACACCTTTCACAAACCAGTTGCAAAGTATTTACTGACATTGTAATCTATTAAATGCAAACAAATCATCTAGGCTAAATACCATTAGATGTGTGAAGTGTCAGTTTTAGTGTAATCACATAACTTAGCGTTTTAATAGGGGAAAGTAGGGTAAGATGAGCCATTTTTTACTCATGTGGTCCTCAAGATAAGGGAAAATCGGGCAGAAGTACAATGAAAGTATGTTTTCAGGATGTTTCCTGTCTTTTTAAATGATCAGAATATATCTATGACAAATATGGCTGCTACTTATAAAAAAAGTGTTCCCGTGGCTCAGGTTGCCCCAGGTTAGGGGTAAGTTGACAAGAGTCAGTGGGTAAGATGAGCCATCTGGGTGTAAACAAACCATTTAACTGAATCTTTAAAGATAATATACCTCTTTTCAAAACTAATTTAATAATCAAATTTCTTTTTACAAAGTCGTATTTCTTTTAAAGCTAGCTTAAACAATATAAAACCAACCAAATTAAGTTTAAATTTCAGTCTTTAATTGTTTGCATTTCTAAATCAATACAGTATGTTGAACACCATCGTTGTAACCTTCTCATGAACAGAATAAACAGAGAGTTTGTAGCGTAAAATTAAATAAGAACTGAAGAATGAAGAAAGAAATGTCACTGAAACTAATGAACTTTTAGTCAAAAGATTCTTGGTCATTAGAGACTACAGGTGGAAAGATATATATGATTAGAATGTTGAAAAGCATTTTTTGGTTCTTATCATTAAAGAGTTTGGTGTATTTGTAAAGTGTCCCTATCAAACAACTACAAATCATATGTGTGTGTGTGTGTGTGTGTGTGTATCATATATATATATATGAAGAGTTTATTTGCAAAAACAGAATTTTGTATGTTACATGTTTTTATTGTTTTATTGTCTTAGCTGTATTTCTTTTTTGTTATTTGTACTTTATATCAAAATAACCCAACCACAGTTTGATTGAGAATAACTGGAATGCACAATGAAAAAGCATGATTTTTGAAAATTGTTAAAAACGTTACCCGTTTTTGCAAATAAGCTCCATATATATATATGAAGAGTTCAGATGCAAAACCAGCTAAAAGCCATCTCGGTCAAAAATGAGATAATGATACTGAGTGAATGCTCTCGACACATATTATACATCCATCAAATACTTTTTCTTCAAACTCGCTAAAATAGCAGCCTCAGCCCAATCAGAAGTACCAGTACTTACATAGAAACATATACATCTGAGCCTGATAAAAATGCATTTTTTTAAAAAAAGACGTCAGATGGATTTAGCTGGTTTTGCATCTGAACTCTTCATATATATATATATATATATATATGTATATAAATTATACCAGTTGCATAATATCACATTAAAATACCAGTTTATACTTAAAAGATTTAACATAAATTCAGTTCCTTATGGTGGGGTGAGTAAAAATGCTGGCTCAATTTACCCCACAGCATTTGGCTCAATTTGCCCCAAAGCTGCCATTTTGGAAAAAAATAGCTAGCTTACCAATTCAGGCTAATATTTAGCTAAATGATTTGCATGGTTTTATACCTTGCTAGATCACCTATATGCATCATAAATATTTTTAGACCTGCATAAATTTGCACTGATGAAACAACCATTACACCTGTTATGCAAAAATTTTACTTTGACAATCCAAAAACAGTTTTTAAAGTAAATGGATGCCTTCGACTCCTCCTATGTGTTTCTCCTTTTCACAGTCTGTTACAAGTGATGGGTGGTTCCAAAATACATGGTCACATGACAGTAAAAGTGTACAGCTGCCAAGATACAGGGGGTGGCTCAACTTACCCCACTCTCCCCTATGTGCTCCCAATCAAACAATTCGCAAAGGTTCAGTCAATGTTTTGAACGCGCCCTACTCTAAGTAAATTGCTTAGTATGTTTTTTTAGTTTATGTTTTTGACTCTCTATCTAAAATGATGAATGATATCTGTATTTATTTATTTATTTTTTTTAAGAATAAGAGTTCTTTAATGTTTAATATATGTGAGACTAAATTAATGAAATACACTGTAAATGCTTTTCTGCATGATGATTAAATGATCGTTAATACCTTTTCACTGCATTAACATTCATTTGGAGAGTAGTGTGCCAAAGCATCATAAACACACGTGCTCTAGCCCATCCTGCTCACGCCTGTAGATGGCAGTAAAGCACTGCGGTGTCGCTCTGTTGAGGCATGGCAGGTGGTTTAACATCAGCCCACCTAAATGTGTGGTCCTGACAAAAGCAATGCTGTCTGCATGGACCAGGGGCACTGCTGGTCATTTTGAGATAAAGAGACTTAGGTTTATCGCTCCTTTGAAGAAGCCTCATTCTGATTAGCTACCGAACAGCAGAGCATTTTAATTAGAGTGTCAGCATATTTAAATCTGTACATGAATAATTAACTCCTCAGTCCTGGCAGCCCACGCACCATGTTAATGCAGCAGGGTTATTACTATCCTCAGTCAAATGGCACAGACTGATATTTGTAGTGGCAGTTTTGATCACAAATAGGTTAATTTGGGATTTGTGGTGGATCATGAATGCAGACGAGTGCGGAAGCTGTCCTTTTTAAATGCGGATGAGGTTCTGCATAGCGAATACAGTATCAGCATTTCCCTTTCATGTTCTGCTAAAACCTTTCAGCTCCACTGATGCTGTGAAATAATATTATCTCATTTATTGTGTATTACTCATTTATAATAAAATACTTAAAGAGAGACAAAGAGAAAGAAATGTATGCATGTGGAACAATAACAACAGCACAAGAAAGTCATAAATGCACGTTTCTGGCTCTGGGTTTTGGGGCGTCTCTGACGTCATAAGCTCTGGCTGTACTATAAGGAGTCGGCAGTGATAGGCACTATGGCTCCTCCAGTGGAGACACGGAGCATTTTTTCTGAGTCATGCAATGATTTATCAAATCAAATATTCAAATCAAGCCATTCTTTCTTTTTTTCTGGAGGCAGTTTTAAAACAGGAGGTAAGAGGGAACATTAATTAATCTGGCATGCATCTTTATCTCTGTGTTGGTTAAAACTGATCATTTATATAACATTTTGTCAGAAAACCTTTTTATAAACAGTGCTGAGATGTTTGATCAATGTGTTTAACATATTTTTGTCATATCATACATCCTTACCTGAACTGATATAACACTACACCAATTTTTAATTACAAAATGCACTTATCATAAAGTTATATTACTCTTGATGTCTAAAATATTTACAAACATTTGTTGACCCAAAGAAGACGCCCTCTATAGGACAGGTAATCCATTATGATCAGTTGCTCTGTTTGTCTTCCATTGTTATTATTATCATTATTGTGCAATGACATGTATGTTTCAATAATAAAAGAGCAGAAACAGTGAGCAGTTTTTATAAAAAGCAGCAGTAAGAGAGCAGTGCATTCTTATGGAGGAACCAAACCTGTACTTACGAGTGTAAATCTGTAATTTAACATAGCTCCACTTATTTTAGTTCCTTTTGTTGTATTTTCTGGGTAAAAATGTCTGACTGAAGCTTACATATTCCAGCATTTATTTTTGCATTCCTGTCACACGTGCAGCCAGATGAAACACAGAGCAGAAGTGCTATTATTCATATATGCATGCTTCTGCTGAAATATGCTTCCGTTTAGAAGAATCTGCATTGTCAACACCTTTTGTTCTATCAAAAAAATGACTTTTTCGGCCTCATTGAATGCTGGTGCAATGCTATTTATACGGGGAGAATGTATGTTGGTGATGTACTTGTGTGGCTTCCCTCCAATATGTTATTTTTGTTGCTTAAGAAGTTGAGGTTGAATGGCCTCCTTGAAGGGGCTTCTGACAGTCTTTTGAAATGCTGTGGGAGAATATCTACCCGGATGTTGTCCTTAGATGCCAGCCGGGGATGCACGCAAGCATCTGAGTTCATACGTTTGCGGTAATCCCTTGGGTAAGTGAGTTTGTGGTCAAGCGGTTTGTTTATTGCTTAGTAAAAATTGCCCAGCCATGCTCGGCAGAGTAGAACATACCTTCTTAGCTGCATCAGGACCAGCTCAGTCACATAGAACATAAATATGCAAAGAGCCAAAAACTGTGTGCCTGATAGCATTTCATCTGTCTGATGCATCATTGCTCTTTATTGATCAGGAGCTGCCTGATGGCCACATAACACACTGTTTCAATCTGTAGATCCTGAAACGTCTGATATTATTTCTGAATACAACCCGGAGGATTTCATTTTTCTTTTTAAAAACACCCCAAACGTTCTCAGTTTGGCTTTACTGAAGTATAAACTTAATCTCACATGTTTCACTTAAAATAGAATATATGTTTTAGTAATATGAAACAGGACTAAACATGAAAAATTAATGCGTATCAGACAGTGGTTACAGGAATAGTACTATTAAAAATTAAAATGCTGTCATTTATTTACTCCCACTCATGTCATGCATAATCTGTAGATATTTCAGTCACGAAAAGTTTAGGAAAAACAAAACACTGAGCAATTTATCTCCTTAAAATATCTTCTTTTCAACAGAAGAAACAAAGTCAGGTTTGGAAAAGTAAATAATAGCAGAATTGTCATTTTTGGGGTGAACTATCACTTTAAACCTATAAACCTAAACAATATTAAAAATATTACATTTTAGCTTTCATCTTGGGAATGAAATCTTTTACACTTGAGATTAGATACATATACACATGTATACTTTTTCATATTTATATTCATATGTCTGAGCATATTGCAGAAGGAATATGAGGAACGGGAGACCTAATCAAAATCATTAGTGACCTCATATAAAGATTTTATTTCTTATAGGTAACTGATATTCTAATAAAATATTATACTGTGTTTTATGATGCTGTGCATCTCTAATCATCCCAACTCCAGGTATAAATAGAGCGAAGACCCCGAATAGGTTTGGGATACACTTCTAAAGTCCTAGCATACGCCCTTGTCAAAGAAATGTTGCATCTCTCTTATTGAAGCAATCTTGCAGAAATTGCTTCTACCACATTGGACAACATGAAAGGTTGTGTTATACCGCAGCACATCTGCTGGAGGCAAACACCAGGACTGGCCAATCTCTGGCACAATCACAAGGTCCTGACTGATGAAGGGACTCGTCAGAGGACTCAGGAGAGCCTGATCCTAACTACATGTAAACAACACGCTCTTCATCCAATCAGTTAACCACTGCAGATGCACCGTTTAGCCCACTGATGCTGTTTGAGGGAAATTAGAAATTAGACCAATTCAAATGTGAATCTTGTAGCTGTTGAATTTTTATTTGTTGAATTTTGAAATGGATGGACCGAACTGGATTAGTGCAAACAAACGGCGTTTGAGAAGACCCCAAAATATGTTTAATAGTCAGACCCTAGGAACATAGGAACTTGCTGAAAGCAATAGGCAATTTGCAAGAGATTTCCCATGGCTGGCTTCAAATGAGAGCATTTTTTGAGATTCTTGCCAATTGAGTGCAGGTCTTACGTGGTACATCAGCTCCCATTGAAACATCAACTTTGCTGGTTTCTGTTCTGTTTAATCCTCAATCCATTAAAGACTTGCCATGAAAGCACATTTTTGGCAGATTTAGCATTAACATTCCTCACATGAAGTGTCTTTGAATGTCTTACGTTTTGCTTTTCATGTACCCAACTGAGTCATCATGGTTATTGTATATTAAAGCCACAGTCAAACAGTCCTTAATGCCTAGTGTCAATGTCTCTATCATGCTAGTAATAGTGGTGGAAGTGAAAATGCTATCATGTCTGGCTGCAGCAGTAGTTGACTATTAAGTAGGGGTGTGCAGTATTGACAAAAATGATATCTATTTTTTTTTTTTGTTTTAATAACAGTAATTAAACAATACTTTAATAAATATGACTGTCAAGTGAGACGGATGCAATATAAGCAATTTACTGAAAAAAACAAACAAACAAAACAACAACAACAACAAAAAGGCAACAAGGCCAATATTTTTTCAGTAAATTGTTTAAATTGCTTTTATCTCACTTTTATCTATACTTTTTTCAAGTATTTTACTTTTTTGTCCTACGCACCCTGGTTAAATTGTTTTGAAGGCAGAGTTTCTGGCTGTTTCCAATAAATATGACTAAAATTGCCAGTAGGTGGCAGTAAGTCCCTGTCTTAATGAGTGATTTGCTGTATCATTTATTCTGATTTGCTGAATCATTTATTTAAATGATTTATTCAAAACGGCTGATGCATTTAGCAAGTGGCTATCTTTATGAACGGATAATTGAATCATTGACTCAAATGATTTGTTCAAAAACTCATTCAGGAATGGAACATGGCAGTGCTGCTCTGAGATGCAAAAAAAATTTCTTTCACTGGTGATACTGGACGAAAGAGACAAAAATGTGTGTTAAATGTAACTCAACCAATATTAACTTTTGTTGGAATGTGTAAAATCAATATATCATTTGTGATTGCGCTCACATGCCAATGTTTGGGAAAACAGATCTCTTGCTTGTGTGATATTACTTAACTATATCATAACTTTTAAATATTAAAAACAAAAACTTATCTTTTACTTTTGTAACTTCTGACATCATTCTAATAGGTTTCATTAGGGATGCTCATTTTAACCGGTTTTACTGTTAACTGACAGAAAGAATTTTGACCAATTAATACAATCAGGTAAACAGTTTAAAAGGTCATTTATTTTTTGCATTTTTGAGAAAAAAAAAAAGAATTGTGAAGTTAGCAATGCTTGACTGTGTGTGAGTGTGTGGCGCTGGCACAATCACTTCATTTTTTTTCCCCTTCTAACAGTGTAAATGACTCCTTCGAGTCATACAGATAATTGAAACTACAAACAGTTTGCTTTTATTTGTGTACATTCACAATAAAAACAAATCTTTGTGCTTCTGTAAAATAAGGAAAAATAGAATGCCACTTTCAGCTGTCTTCCTTAAGTAAAAATATTTATTGTATATGCCTATTTATTCATTATATATATAGCCTAGCTTTAAGATGTTTTTTTTTTTCGTTCGCAGAATAGTTGCAGGTGCGTGATGTGTCCATGTGAATCCTCATGTTCTGTTGTTTTCTGCTTTTTGCGCATATAAAATTAATCCCTGGAAAACAAATAAAAAAAAAAGTTTTAGACACTTATCCTTTCTAAAATAATAAAATTCTAATTTAAAATAATCTTGTTGGTTAACGGTTAATAATCGGTTAACGAGCGTCGGCTGCCGGTTAGGAAAAATAGCCGAAATGAATCCATAGGTTTCATCATGCAGTGAATGCTTTTGGACTCTCAAGATGTTTTTGTTTGCTTTTTGCAAACACTAGATAGTGTCAGCTCACACATTGTTAAAACAACAATTACAGTATTATCGTAGATGAAAAATATCGCACATCCCTACTATTGAGTTCAGTTTAACGTAGTACATTAACCTCATGTTTGGAATCTTGACTTCTGCTGGTTTCTTCTCTATTTAATCTTCAATCCAGTAAAATCGTAGCATTTGCATTCCTCACATACTCACAAAGTGTCTTGAATGTCTCATGTTTTGCTTGTCATGCACCCCATTGGGTCATCATGGTTATTGCTATCGAAGCCACAGTCAAACAAAACGTTCCCATGCCCTGACAAATGTTCTCAACGCCTAGTGTCTCGAACATTTCATTATGGTTTTATGGGACAGCTCTCCACTATAGGGAGTGATTCCTCGTGTTCTGTTTGCCATGGACAATGCCATCACCTTGGTCAAACTTGCTTCACCTCAAAATAACCCTTGTAAAGTGAATGTTTTATGCAATGTGTGTTTTGAAAAACTGGCAGTTTGACATATTCCAACATGCAATTAAATCTAATCTAATGTTTTTATAAGAAATAAACATGATTTATGACATTTTAGGCACTGATGAATGATGAAATACAAAAAGTGTTTTCTCTAAGTATATGTTTGCGTGTAATGGTGGACATTTTCTCGTAATCCTGTACACGGCCGCATGCCATGTTTATTTCCATGTTGTGTTTTTTTGCTTACGCTGTTATTTTCCTTCACTGCAGCCTGTGGTCTGTTGGGCAGCGTTTTATGCTAAATGAGAGCTTGTAGACATTGCTGAAGCAAAGCGAGAAAATAAGACCACAGGTCGTTTGGTACCAAGCAAAACGGCCCTCTTACCATGGAGACTTTTATATGGTTGAATAAAAGGGAATTGTCGTAGTCTGTAAAGTTATAGAGGGCCTGTTGCTTGGCCAATGAAACCTTAACAAAATAGCCTGACACATGTTGTTTTATTTATATAAATTTATGCATATTATTTAGGGTGCGTCTGGCTGACGTATAAATCTTGCAGGAGTTTATAGAGCAATGTAAAAGTTTGGGTAGGGTTTTGGTTTAAATCTCAACATTTTTGAAGAAAATATGAGTGGTGCAAAACTCTGAAGTCTATATGATATTAGAATAATAATAAACCGCTAACTATTTGGTGATTATTTTCAAGATTCTTTTTCTACATCATACAGAAGTCTTTAATTAAAAAGCATATAGGCTGGCTTGAGGAACAAGGGAGAAACATCTCTTATTAACATAATGATACAACGCAGTAGTCATTTCTATTATTCCGCAGCAAATGCTTAATCTCAGAAGTAATTACTTGATTGTTTCTGCAAAACCATCTTAACACCCCTGTGGACAACTGCGCACTGATCTGATTAGCGTAAGTGAGTGTGTAACATCAGAGGTATAATCAAATGGAACAGCCATCTTTAAGTAATTATGTAAGCAAACAGATTCTTAACTGTTTAGAATAATTATAGATTGCAATGTTGCTCTGCATCCAAAATAAACACTTTTTAATGTTCTTTACTTAACAGGACTCTAAAGATTAACATTTTAGGAAAAGGACTGAAACTTCGGTTGGGAATGTCGTGGATTCTGAAGTTCTTCCCAACACTGCTGTTCCTGGTTTACCTGCACGCCGCAGAGGACGATGATATTCGAGCGGGTAATGACAGTTTCTGAACTCTTTGAGCAATGCATTTGATGTATTTAGGACACTAAAACCCAACTATGAAGTCTGTATTGACAACTCATATTTTGAATTAATTTTGAATTAATACATTATTTATCCGTGCACAACACTATTTTGTCATTAATGTGCCCTTTTCATTATCTCTCCCCTTGCAACAACTCTTTTATGATGATGTGTGCATCGGAGCAAACACTGGGCAATATTTCCTCCACTCCAGCAACATATCACTTACATAATCAAGTTGTTGAATTTTGAATGAGATGTTTTTGGGAAAACAGGCAGTACCGTATCTAGTACATTTAGAACTCCATTATGAAGTTACATTTTTGTTTGGTTCAGTAGGTTTTGAATAAGAATCTAAATTTGAAATGTAACATTTTGAGCTCCATCGATGGATGTTTGTCACTCTCTGTGTGATATTTAGTTCTAACCCAGTTCTTGTCCCTATTCTGTAGGCTGCAGCACTGCTGTCAATGATCTGGTCTACATCATGGATGGCTCCTGGAGTGTGGGAAGTGATGACTTTGAAACAGCCAAGCGCTGGCTGGTCAACGTCACCAGTGGCTTCGACGTGAGTTCGCACTACTCACAGGTGGGCGTAGTACAATACAGTGACACCCCCAGGCTGGAAATCCCTCTAGGTCTCCACAAGACCACTCAAGATCTCATTAAAGCCATTGAGGATATCAGCTATTTAGGTGGGAACACGCAGACGGGCCGTGCCATCAAGTTTGCCGTGGACCACGTCTTTGGATCTTCCCGACGAAGTGACGTGAAGAACCGTATTGCAGTAGTGGTGACTGATGGTAAGTCGCAGGACGACGTTATGGACGCTAGCGTAGAGGCACGAGCACAAGGGATTAAAGTGTTTGCGGTGGGCGTCGGGATGGAGATCACCACGTCAGAGCTGGTGACCATCGCCAACAAGCCGGAGGGCGAATACGTGCTGTACGCGGAGGACTACACCAACATCGACCGTATCCGTGATGCTATGGAACAGAAGCTGTGCGAGGGTAAGATTTGCATGCGTGTGAGCCTCCCCATAAACACTGACCACATTAAAACTAGTTTTTGACATTACCAATCCACTCCTGGGCATGCAGTTCTATCAGCATCTTAAAAGAACAGTGAGCTGCTAAAACACCACAGTCCATTCATGCCCAGTGACAGGGAAAGCCACAAAGCTCGTGGGCCAAACCAGCGGCATGATGCCATGGTAGGGAGGAACTGGGGAGTGGTAACAGGAACCAGATGTGGTTTAGCCACTGCCAATGCATCTGGCAGCTCTGGTTTGGACAGATAGTTGGCACTAGTGGCACGCGTGTAGTTTCTCCAACCAGAAGAGTAGTACTCATGTTCCCCCTAAAATGAAAATATGGTCATGGCTTACTCACCATTATTGTATAATTATCTTTTTTTCTGTGGAACACAAAACAGTGTCGGGGTAATGCATTACAAGTAATGCAAGTTATGTAATCAGATTACTTTTTGAAGTAACTAGTTACTTAAGTAATGCATTACTTCTTAATTTACAACAAAATATCTGGAGTTGGTTTTTTAAATAAGTAACGCAAGTTGCTTTGTTTTCACATTTATTCACTGACAGCTCATCGGTCCTTGTGTTCAAAGAAATTTGGAGTAAGTGCAGAGACTCTTCCTTCAGCCTGAGGCTTATACAATTGCCAGAAATTATTTATTTTTTTCTTTTGTTATTAAAAAACAAATAAGCAAGCCCATCCCAGGTGTCAAAAAGTAATGCAAAAGTATGCAAAACTTTCCATAAAAAGAAACTGGGTAATGTAATTATTTACTTTTTAGGGTTACGCTTTATTTTAAGGTGTACTTGTTACAATGTAATTATACATTTATGTAATATTAATGAATTACATGTACTTACTGTATGGTTAGGGTTAGGATTAGGGTTTGGCTTAGTGTTACTTGCATGTAATTAAGCATAATTAATTGTTATTATAATAGTAAGTGCATGTAACGTGTAACAAGGACACATTAAAATAAAGTTTTACCCTTTTTAGTAATACAGTACTGCATTGCATTACTTTTAAAAGTAACTTTTCGCATCACGAAAAGTGCTCATTTATTCAAACTTACCTGCTTGTTAATTTTTAGTAATCCTAAAGACTTTGGACCTGTCCCGATACCCACATTTTTGTATTTTTTGCACGTCACCCCCTGTCTCCTTACATGATGTACTTCCTATATTTGGCCCAAATTTTTAAGAGGGCATGCAGGCTGCAAGTGTGCATATACACTTGATTACCCAAAATGCCACACTTATAACATACTGCAAAAGTTGCAGATTGCTTTATTAAACTTTTTTATTTTCAATACTTTGCACTAAATGTTCTAATAAATTTCCAAATGTCAGTTTAGTCCCAGTGTAACAAGTTACAATTTAAATGCGGTGCTTCTATTTAAATTATTAAAAGCAGTTGCAAATGATTTACAAAATACCAGTAAGTTTGGTTAAACTTTATACTGATGGTCCCCTTTAGACATTCTGTTGACAATAAGTAACTTTGTAACTACATGTCAGCGTATTAGAGTATTAATAGACTCTTAGGTCAGGGTTAGTAAAAAAAAAGTTGAGATGCACTTGCAAAGTTACTTTTACTTTACTGTTACTTTACTAGGAAATTATATCTGTAATTTCTAATTAGTTTAACTTACAATGTACATTTTTTTTCAGCACAGGAGAACATGATTGGGACGCCCCTTGCTCAGTGATTCCAGACAAAATCACCCAAAAACACTAAGACAGTTTTACTGCAATTTGTGTTTGTATGCTTTCACATGGTCTGCTTAGGTTCACTGATGGTGTAGGGTCAGGGGTCAGGTTTAGGGGTGGACCTCTATGGTTACCTTTAAGGCTGCCCTTGACTAAAGATTTTTCTGGTCGACTAGTAGTTGTTCATTTTAAGCTTTAAGTTGTTCATTAGTCGACTATTAGTTGCACATTTGTTAATAAACCATATAAATCATAATAATGAGCCTTTAATTGCCTACACAGTCTAATAATCACTCCAGCGCATGTAAAAAAGCTTGCCATAGCACACTGGCAGATGTGAATGAATGTGTCAGGGAAAAACAGCAAGGAGACTGCATTAATGTTTAATAATTGATTGATAAACTAGTGCTTTCTTTGTTTTTATCTTAAGAGATGAAGTCAGCAACACAGTAGTGGATGCACCTGTATGCATGTTTCATATGGATTACACAATCTGAGAACTTTTTTTTCTGTTTGAACTGGTTCATTTAAAAGCAGACATTTCACTCTCTATAGATATATTTGTCATGTCTGTAAGACAAATATACAGACTTTTGAGGTTTCACGCACAAGTTCAAAAAGACAGAGACGGCAGAAAGCGCATTCTGTTTGCTTTAATTATTTTACAAAAGTGCAGCATTTTGTTGTATTCTGAGTGCACACAAATAAACGAAGAGTCTTTATAGATTTGAAAGATGTATTATTTTTATCTTTATGAACAAAAATGAGGGACTATTTTAAGAGCAAGTGACCTAATCGACCTTCATCTGTCATGCAGTGAGCGCGCTACTATTTAGCTGCACACTCCGCACAGACACATCAATAGCGCAGATTTTTCTAGGTTAACATTAGATTAAGCAGCCATGTAAAGTTACTACTACATACATCTACATACATATTTGAGGTCGATGAATGATAGGTGAGCGTTGGATGTCCTGCCCGATGTACTGTATTACCACATAGACCTTTGGATTTTTTTTCCCCGCGATTAAGCGACCAAGCCTCTTCTCGTTGACTCATTTTGACTTTTTTTCTTTTAAAAAAAAATCATGCACATTGTTGCAAAATCGTCAACACATAAAATAGTTGCATGATTTTCTCATGTGATTTTACCATTTTTTTTTTTTTTTTGACAGGTTTATGGCATTAAAGTGACCCTTTAACTGTCACTATCAATGTTTGAACACAGACATAAAAATGCAACTAGACTTAAATTTTTATAATTCATGAATGAAAACATTATTATTTTGATGTACATTTTTCCATGGTAATGCAATGTCTGATTTTAAAATGCCTTTCAACGGATGAATTTTGAGATTTTAAGTTTTCAGTTGATATATAATTTCTTAAGATGTCTATTTCGTGACAGGGAAAAAAGCAACAAAGAAAGTCTTTTGTGACAAAGGTCAGAACTCCTGTTATGATGTAGATTGTTGCACCCTTGACATATATTAATCTATTACTTTTCCTACATAATTTGTAACACACAAATATGGTAAAATATCTGTTTAGGAGTCTTAGATCTTTCCAACGATGTATAGTTTGTCATGATTAGATTAGGATTTATTTGTAATATGGTGAAGTAAATTTAGGGGTGACAATTAAAGGGTTAATAGACTGAAATTAAAACTTGAATCTCATTGTGATCACAAGACATACTGTACTGCATGAGAACCAGTAGTGTTCATTTTTGATCAATTGTCAAATCTGCCACTTTAAATATGCACAAGTAGAGACTGGAATGCTAAAAAAAAGCTTTTTTTTTTTTTTTTCCAAAAAATTGTATGGCTTTGGAAGTCTTTGACTATTAGCACACAAATCATATTTTTTGGTGCTTTTTAGAGCAGGACATCTCATAATCACCCTATGCTTTAATTGAATAGAAAAGAGTAGGTTGGACATTTTTCAAAATATCTTATTTTGCATTCCACAGGTTTAACGTGAGTAAATAATGCCAGAATTTTCATGTTCAGTCCCTTTGACCGTTTTGACACTTTTTGCTTTGAAACATTTGTGAGGTCATATTACATATTGTTTGAAAGAAATGTGAGACTAAATTAAAGAAAAACTGAATTTGCTGGTTTGAAAGCTTATGACGTAATATGTGTGTGGTAATATGTTTGATATGGCAACTGTTAAATGTGTTCTCCTGCAGAATCTGTTTGCCCCACTCGTATTCCTGTGGCGTCTCGTGATGAGAAGGGATTTGAGCTGATATTAGGCATGAAGATCCATCAAAAAGCTAAGAAGATTCAGGGCTCGTTGGTGTCAGAGGCAGCGTATCTGCTAGACAAGAGCACCGACATCACTGAAAACACAAGGTTGCTTTTAAAACGAATGCTGATTTTGATAATCATAAAGATTTAACGTTTATTATGCAATTAGTGGTGATTCTGTGATTTCTCCTGAAATGGTTTCAACTGTGCAATATATTCATCTGACTACTACACGTTTTAAATTTGTTTCAAAGGGAGATTTTTCCCGAAGGTCTTCCTCCCTCCTATGTGTTTGTGTCAACGCTGAGGCTGAAAGGGCCTTCGAGCAGGGCAAAGCTGGACCTGTGGAGGATCCTGTCTAAAGACGGACTGATTCAGGCAGCTGTCACACTCAACGGACTGGACAAATCTGTCATTTTCACGACCACAAACACAGTTAATGAGGAACAGATAGTTGCTTTCGATGCACGAAGCCTTGAGGTTAGTGAAATCTACCAACATTCTCCTTTTATACAAATGATGCTAGCTTTAAGAAAAGCATTTTGTCATCAATCATCCTTACTCTACTCTAACAGATCTACTTAAACAGAAGTTGCCTTTTTGAGCCACACGCCCGTTTAGACAGCAGAATGTAGATATAAGCCGCTTTATGACACGTTTCCTTTTAAAACTGTGACTTGGCTATATAGCTGCAATTTCCTGTTCAAAATCCCATGACGCTTTTTCCACGAAAGCTCCTCACTTATACATTTAAATAACACAAATTCTGTTTTCATATTCTTGGACTTCCAGCAATTATCTTCTTGTACCTGTTCCATGTCTTCTTGTGCTCTTAATACCAAAAGTAGTTTTGTGTGCTGTTTTTCACACAAACGAGTCTTGCCAAGAGCCATTTTCCCCCATCATAACAACTCATTCATGTAGAACAGCTTGTTCTGGAAAACTGTCAGACTCTTGTGACATTTATGTCAAATTATTTCTGCACACCTTAGTCTATATTTTTCTTTTCAATGCATCTTCAATCAGCACAAACCCATTTCTTTGGAACGTCCTACAGGCTGTTTTTGACGGAAGCTGGCACCAGCTGAAGGTTCTGGTTAAACCCGGACGTGTCACCTGTTTTCTGGATGACCAGCAGATCCAGGATGAGGCTCTGGATGCTGTGGTGCCCATCTACATCAACGGGAAGACTCAGATCTCCAAACGCTCTGGCTCTAATGCCACACTTCCTGTAAGCAGCTTCCTGCAGTATAATTGAACACTGGGATGTTACTGGCAGCCAAAGTAAATCATGGATGAGCACAGTCATTTCTGTCCAGCTGTTTTTAACTACAACGAAGATTGGTTGTAGTGCTTAAAGAAACTACTGATATAGAGATTACGGCTCAATCATCTGTTTGTTATAACTGCTGTTCAGACAAACCTAAATTTTTTGTTTTGTTTCTCATTGACCACCACAGATAGAAATCCAGAAACTGAGGCTTTATTGTGACCCACAGCAAAGTGAGAGAGAGACAGCATGTGAAATCTACTCTGTGGTAAGAAAACAAGAGTACACTGTAAAAAATAAAAAAACACAATTTGTTGAGTCATCTTAAAATAATTTGTTACCCTGCTGCCTTAAAATTTTAAGTTCAGTCAACTAAAATAAGTTTAGTCAACTTGAAATGTTAAGTTGTACTAAGTAACAACTTAGATATTTGTGTTTGCTAAACTTAACAGATGGGTAAGTAACCGAGCTGCCTTAAAATTTTAAGTTGATTCAACTCAAATATCTAAGTTGTCACTTAGTATAATTTAACAGTTGAATAAATTTTTTCTTTGAGTTGACTGAACTTAAAATTTTAAGGCAGCCAGGTTACAAATTATTTTAAATTGACTTAACAAATTGTCTTTTACAGTGTAGTAGTATTGTGTAAGGTGGAAATTCTGACCAATAATAACTGAAAATTCAGGTAAATATCTTGAATGAGCTGTACACAACAGTGACTGTTCATGAAATATTATGAATTTCACTTTGTATTTCACTTTCATGAAATATTATGAATGACAAAATCAAGTCAAATATAAGTTCTTTTAAAATGGACCCTTTTCACTGTGATGACTTGTTTCCACAGTTATTAACATTGTAAGTCTAGCAAAATATTTCCTTTTTATTTATTTATTTATTTATATTATTATTATTATTATTATTATTTTAAAATAATGTACATATATAACAACAATCTTAATGGAAGTCCGCCATGGAATAATAAATAAAAAATGTAAATCCAACATTTTATTTCACAATTCAGACTTTTTCCCCCCTCAATTCTGAGAATAAAAAAAATTGTAATATGAACTCAGAATTGCTAGATATAAATGCAATTCTGAGAAGAAAAGTTATAAACTATAAGTTATAAAAGTTATAAACTCAGAATCGTTAGATAAAATGTCACACTTACCTTTTTTATTTGTTTATAACATTATACTGAAATTAATTTTCACCACCGGATAAAAATAAAAAGGGTAAATGCAACTTATGGGTATAAAAAGGGTAAATGCAAAGAACTTTTTCTCACAATTCTGAGAGAAACCGCAAGATGTAAACATTGCATTCTGAGAAAAGTCGGAATAATAATTTATACACAATAATTAATCTTCTATTGGAAAGACACAGAAACACTATTGTGGATTTTTGGAGCGAATGGGAATGCAGAAATGACATTTATTGTACTTTTTGTTCATCGTTATAGAAGTTTACCCAATTATGATCACTCTAACCCTAAAATCTGAAAAGGGTCCATTAAAATAACTTATGTAGTAATATTAGATTTACTGCCATTGTGTGTTTAATTACATCACACACACAGTTATGTATGGGATGCTTAGTTCATTCCTTCATATACTGTATCATTGTCTTTCACCCCCAGATTTCAAATGCTTTTTTCATGAATCAAATGTTGTAATGTTTTGATTCTTCTTAAATTTGGTCGCTTTGGTTCAAAACACTTTATTAAAGAATACACTGGGCAAAAATACTTCCAGAACCAATGCTACTCTGAAAAATGTTTACAACGTTTTGCAAAGTAAAAGACTATGCAAGCAGATCTAACTTTTCTTATTCTCCTTGTTTTACAGGATGACGAACGGGTAAGTTTTGATTGTTACTCTCACAAGTTGCTGTCATTTGAAAGGATTTCTGTGATATCGGTTTGTGCTGGTTTTTCCAGTGTCCCCTGGATCGTGAGCCCACCAATGAGATTGAAGAGGCGTGCGACTGCAACGAAGGCCAGCCGGGACCGCCGGGTCCACTGGGACCTCCAGGACCTCCGGGACCGAGGGTCAATCAAGATCTCCACTGATCATTCCTGTTTAATTGCATACATCCGCATTTAAAATGGTTATTTACAGCCAAAGTCTGATCTCAACAGGGTTTGCGTGGAGAGACAGGAAGGGACGGACCTCCGGGCCCAGATGGTAAGCCTGTGAGTAAAACCACATGTATTCAGGACATTATGTGAACCTATGTAAACTATACGCTTCTGAAATGCGTGTTTTCCTAATGAAGGGACCCCCAGGTTCAAGAGGAGATCCAGGTATACCTGGAGAGAAGGTGAGATGCTCTTATGATTTGAAGGTATTACTAGGGCCCTATGATTTCCAAAAATAATAATAATAATAATAATAATGAAAATAAATAAATAAATAAAATTTTATTGAACCATTTAAATGGAATCCAGAAATAATAAAAATAAAATTTGGGAAAAAGTAAAATAGATTTCATACTGTGTGTGTTTTTTTTTTTTTATCTCGTGAAGAAGAAACTGTTGTCTTTTTTGATTTTCTCTCATTTAGGGTGATGAGGGTCCATCGGGCCCGAGAGGCGATCCAGGACTGCAGGGTTTAAAAGTGAGTCTTGCATTGGGATATATGGAAAAAAAAAAAAATCACTTCACGCCCTTCCTTGCAAAATAATCATTTTTGTAAAGCAAGCAGATGCTTTCAGATGCTCATTCTCAAATTTAGATGAAACAGTCCTTTGGCAGGACTAGAGACTCTTCCCACTTTGGTGGAGCGTGATGTTCTCAATCTAGCATCCTAATTACCAGGTTTCAGATGTAATTCGGTGAGCAGACTCTTTCGTTCCCTTTATGGCGAGTCACGTTCGATCTACTTTATTTCCAGGGTGAACGAGGAGAACAAGGGTTGCCAGGGAAACCGGGGCCACCAGGACCCATGGTAAGACCTGAAATAATTGGAGCCTCTTTCCAAGGCCTCTGCCAGGCCTGTGCAAACCACCGCTTCCCTGTGTAAACGGCTCAATGGCTCCTTTATAAACGCGGTCAGCGTTTGACAGAAGTGTGCGGCAGACGGCGATTGGCCCTGTGTAGAGAGAACACACGGATGACAATCGCCGTCCAGCACACTGGCCAGAAATGCGTTTGTTTTATACCAACAAAGTGCTTTCAAACGACACATGGCAAGTGAAGAAGAGCCAAATACATTACTGGAGACAAACACAAATACAAAGACTTTTAGAAAACCTACTTTTGTTTAAAATATTGTGTGCATTTACATTCCTTTATCGGTGACAAGTCATAAACAGCTTAAGCATTACCTAATCAACACAGCTAGATTGTTGTGGTTTGCTTGTATTACCAGGTTACTGGTTTAAAGACTGGTAAAATGGTTTATTCCAATAACCAGTCGTTTTGTATCATGTATTGTACAGGTAAACATGTTCACTGTCTTTTTCGTTTCAGGGAGCATCAAAACCAAATGTTGGTACAGTCGGATTACCAGGAAAAAAGGTAATATTTATTAATAATATAATATTTATATGTTATTTCACTACAAAATCAAAGGAAATAAATACATAATAAAAAAGCCCACCTTTAATCCTCATTGTTAAATAATTAAATGAAATGGTAAAGTGCATACAGCATGGCAATATTTGCTGTACTTCCTTGTAATTATTGCTCATTCAAAGAAGATATTATTGTATTGCATTCCTCACTAAACTGCAGTATTTTTTTCTGTATTTCAAATTTTACATTAACAATACTGCAAAGTGTTTTTATTTTAGATTTTATTTATTTATTTATTTTACATAACAATACCGCAAAGCATTTTTATTTTAGATTTTAATTTTATTTATTTATTTACTTACTTGTTTATTTATTATTTTACATTAACAATACTGCAAAGTATTTTTTATTTTAGATTTTAATTTTATTTATTTATTTGTTTATTTATTTATTTATTTATTTTACATAACAATACCGCAAAGCATTTTTATTTTAGATTTTAATTTAATTTTAATTAATTAATTAATGTATTTACTTACTTGTTTATTTATTATTTTACATTAACAATGCTGCAGAGTATTTTTATTTTAGATTTTAATTTTATTTATTTATTTATTTTATTTTATTTCATTTATTTTACATAACAATACCGCAAAGCATTTTTATTTTAGATTTTAATTAATTAATTTACTTGTTTATTTATTATTTTACATTAACAATACTACAAAGCATTTTAATTAATTAATTTATTTATTTTTACATTAACAATACTGAAAAAAATTTTATTGTAGATTTTAATTTTATTGATTTATTTATAATTTTACATTGACTGTAACCGGATGAACGAGACGAGAGGCGAGCGGATCCATACACGAGCTTTTATTACATGGGCGAGACAAAGACATAGTCGTACAGGCAGGGTCGAGACAGGAGCAGACAGATATATCACAGGCAGTGGAAGAGAATAATCCAATAAACCAGAGCGATAGTCCAAAAGGCAGGCGGCTAGACAGTCAAAGTGAGAAAACCAGGCGGGAAAGACAAAACACTGGGGACTAGGAACTCGGAACAGGAAACTAGGAAAATACTAAGAATACAACAATACAACAATCCGTGAAGTGCACTGGGAAGGACCGGGGCTTTATAGAACGCCTGATTGGTCACGGGGGCTGATGCAATCAGTGCGGTGGAGGATGGGAGATGCAGTCCGGAGTGTGGTGCAACAGTCAGAGTGTGTAGGTGAGGTGAGAGTGACATCTGGTGGTGAGCGGACAACGGGACACCGACCAGATTAATGACATTGACAATACTGCAAAGCATTTTTATTTTAGATTTTAATTAATTGATTAATTAATTAATTAATTAAATACAGTAAAATTACAGTGGCTAATACAATGGGAATCACCATTTAGAAAATTACTCAAAAGTAAATGTGAAGATGAATTACAGCCATGACATTTTGGAAGAAAGTTAAGACACTTAAAGACAGTTGATATTAACAATTAAAGGGATAGTTCATCCAAAAATGAAATTCTGCCTAAAAAGAAGTCAGTGGAAACCAAAACGTTTTGGTTACATCATTCTTCAGAATATGAATGATGACAACATTTTTATTTTTGGCTGGACTGTCCCTATAACTGTCATTCTAGAATAGCCTTCCTTTTTAAATTGTCCAAGGATGGATGGATGGATGGATTGATTGATTGATTCAATTACTTGTACTACCATAAATAAATAAGTAGTGAAAAGGCCTTATTCATAAATTGTAAGCTGTCATAACAAGCATGATATTAAACTTGACATGTATTTTTAAACAGGGAGAGCAGGGGGATAAAGGAGAACAAGGACCACCTGGAGAGCCCGGTCCAATGGTAATGTAGTGTAATGTTATATGACAGCTCAAAATGGCATGCCAGAAATGATATTTGTCCAAACAATGTCCTCTAACAATTTGTCATAGATGTGCTCTGCCACTTAAAACTCTTGTGTTTCTTCAGGGTGAACCAGGACTTCCTGGAAATGATGGAGCGGTCGGCCCCGCTGGAGCAAAGGTCTGTCAATCTACAAAGTATTTTAATGACATGCAATGATGTACAGCAAAATAAATGTGTGCAGTGTCACTCCGATTGTTTTAGAATAGTAATGTACTCTTCTCGTGTGTGGAGATTCAACTCATTGTTACTGCAAAGGCTTTCCAGATTGATTTAATGCATATTATGAGATTAATACACAGATATTTATAGGTCAACAGAATAAAGACATTTGTCAGGCGTGGGTGTTTGGAGAGGTTAGTCATTAATTACATTTACAGTGTTAGTGTGAACTCCTGTCATGTTCAGTTATTCAGTGTGACAACTCGGTGTTAAAAAAAGAGATTTTTTAGCATTAATACACAGAAATAAAAAGTGAAACAAAAGTTGGCAGCAGTGTGTCAAAATATCTAAGAGTTAGACACGCTAAACTCTTTTTGTATTTTTATATCTGTATATATATATATATATATATATATATATAAACACACTTGCATTTAAAATGTATTAAAATATATAATTAACACTTTCCATCAGTTTGTCACAAATCAAGATTTTTCAAATTATATTTAAATATCAACTTTAATGCACTTATGAAAATAACAGAAATTCAAGTGTCAGAAAGTATCATTTTTATTGTCAAGAATAATTATTTAAAATGTATCATTTAACTTACAATCTGCAAAGGAGAGGAAAAATATTTTCAACAACTCTGTTCAATGTCAAAGAAATTTGTGAGTTTATAAATTAATAACGTTTTCTCACTAAATGCGTGCTTTTCCATCTGTATGGATGCAGAAAAAGCAGAAAACATGGATCATGTTTGCATTTTCTTCTGTCACCGGCCAAAATTCTGACCTTGAAATTAGGATTAAGCATCAAATAATATCATACATGTGAAAATTGATTGAGAATTGATCAAATCATTGTAATTTCAGACATGAATCATGTGTTTGTGCTGGTTTTCTGCTGACTTCAACACATAAATGGATGTCAAAGCAAAAAAGCCACAGAATGCATCATATTTTGGTGCTATTTTTAGAACATCAGATTTAATAAGAAATAAGTTTTGGATTTCATTCAGCAAATATGAGATCTATGCATAATTAAAAATCTACAGAAAAATAATTCTAAAAATATTTTATTATTATTATTATTATTATACAATTATTTATTAATATTTTGAATGAATTTAATCATTTCAGTTTTCATCTTTTCATATATAGATATATTTAAGCATTATTTATTCTTAATTTTCAAATAAGGTCCAACTACTATATATTAGTATCTGTATCGTTTTAATGACCAATGAAAAAGTGGGCTATCAGAGATCGCCGAAAGCTATATTTATTCCACCAGGCGGTTCAGACATTTTAGTGAAGCCTGTAAAATGTGGCCCAGCTCACTCTCAGCCGGTGTAATTCTAGAAAAAACAGTGACTTAAGACTCTTTGCCTTTCTCATTATCGCTCTCTGCGGTCAAGTGTATAAAAGACAGATACGGCCATTTGCTTTCTGCTGCTTCTGGAAAGCAGCTTTGTCCACTGCAGTGTAACTCGACGCCCTTCCTGTTATTGTAATGAGGGGATCTGAAGTGTAATTCAGAGAAGAGCCATTCTCTCTGCGTGTGGGTTGACAGCTATTGCAGTAATGGCTCTCTTTTGTTGAACCCGAGTTCACAGCTGCCGTCGTTAATGTTACACATGCTTTTTTCTATCTGCGGCACTGAAATCATGCCAACTCGCTGTACATCTACATGCTTTTATTTCATAATGCTTTGCTTCAGTTTTTGAGTATTAAGCATAACCAAAGAGCCCAAGCTAGTTACCCATCATCTGGTCTTGAGGTTCTACTTAGATGCCATTGGGATAATAAATAAAGTGCGTTTGCCTTGATATAGTTTCAAGGAACATTGCATCGTTTAATAGTTTACAGGAACCAAACAGCCGCTCAGTCTTTTACGGTCATGTGTAGCTCAGATACGCCGCAATTACAACGGCCGAGTCCAAACAATGTTCACTGTTTGTCTGTGAACTTATGCAATCTTGATTAAGCAAGACTAATGACCCTCTCCTGCAAATTAGACAACGTGGTCTGAAATCTTCATCATTTTGTGTAGGAAAAAGGAAATGTATATTTGACTTTCCAGCACCAACCACTGCAGAAAGAAAAAAATGTGAAAAATGTTCTTCACATGGTACCATTCAGAAATGTATAAGAAATGAATCGCTAAACCTAAATAAATTGTCTGGAAAGCTGTGGAATTTTGACGAGGTCATTAATCATCTTTAGGGTTTTTCGCTACTTTGACGGAAATTAATACTTTTATCCAGCAAAGATGCAGTAAGGATAAATGGATTCAAAGTACATTTATAATCTTACAGTAGATTTCGTTTCAAATAAGTGCTGTTGTTTTGAACTTTCTATTCATCTGTGAATCCTGAAAAATAAAATGTATGACAGTTTCCACAAAAATATTGTGCAGCACAACTGTTTTCAACATTGCTAATAATCAGAAATGTTTGTTGAGCAGCAAATCAGCATATTAGAATGATTTCTGAAGGATCATGTGACACTGAAGATGCTGAAAATTCAGCTGCGCATCACAGAAATAAATTACAGCTGAACAGATATTCACATAGAAAACAGAAAATTAATCAATTGTACTTTTTTAAAAAAATGTTACACGGCATGATTTAAATCACAATTTAGTAAGGGCAAAAAGTGGGAGAAAAACAAAGCTTGAACTGAAAACCCCTTATTCAGGAGTCATTAAATCTTAATGCTTTGCATTTTAACATTATTAATTACATTAAATTAATGCTTTAAATGACCGTTCCAGTAATGCAAATAAAGTTTCCTGGTCAGTAAGGAATATTTATGACCTGTAAATTCACCTGCCATTAGCACTGAAGTGAGTTTGTGGACGGTGTTTGACTCTATTCGTTCTCCGCTGGCAGAGACCAAAGCAATGGTTAATCAGTACAGACATTAATCAGCCTGACTGACAGACTAAAACTCTGTGCTGGCACAAATGCCAGCTGATTCAGCACTCCAAACCTAATAGTACCTGGACTCTTGTTTGGATATTTATGAATAGATGTATAGACGTACACCTGGAATTATAAATGATGCTTCAGATGTAATGAAACGCCTCTCAGTGCTCAAATGGACGACAACAGATGGATGGCCATTGAGGGGTCAAAACATGAACGTCCTGTTGAATTAGAAACAAAAGTGTTGTGTTATTGAGTTCTAAAAGCATTAATGGCTCGTGTTCATCGTGTCAAACGTGTCCTGTAATCTTTATCCACGGCTGCCGCCTCGGCCAACCACACTTCAGCTAAAAGAGCTGCTGAACGCTGTCTGTTTTCTGTAACACGCTGTGTGAGGATTCAGCTGAACTACGCGTTCAGTAGCAATGACGTAATGCTTGTGTTTGTTCAGTCGCTGCTTTGAATGAGACTAATGTCCAGCTGTCAGCTCATGTAGATTTCATACGCACTCTATTGCTAAAAACTGAATCTGTCAACACATTTTCTACTGGGCTGACAAATGAATCTAAATATTAGTTCTGGTAGCACATGCTGGAATGGGTTGGTCAGATGATGCCGAGTGACATGGTTTTCTTTGGAGATGGTTCAAAACATTCGTTTATTCTCTGTGTGCAAAATGTCATGTATGTTCTAAATATAGTCTAAACAGTCAACAGACAGGAAATGCCAGAGGTGTATTTGATTTTGTAAACAGCTTTATGGAGACAATTTGGAAAATGATTCAAATGTTCACCTTTAATGTGACATAGATGTACACTCCATAATACGACAGATCATTTTTGTTGATTTTGTCTTCAAAGCCAAATTCTAACAGCATGATCATTTTGTAATAGCAACACTATTTTAGATTCAAGTAAAAGTCAATGGTATAATAACAGTAGATTTTAGTATAAATGTCATGACAATTTTGCTAGGGAAGGCTGCCATGTCTTTTGACTATGGGTGAATAAAGTGACCCCTAACTTTTCTGAGTTGTGAAAGTGAAAAAGTGATCTGTGGTATTATGAAGTTGACGTATGGTCAACTATGGTGACCCATAGTCGAAATTGGTCCTCTGCATTTAACCCATCACGAGTGCACACACACAGCAGTGAGAAGTGAACACACACGCGCACACACACACACACTGTGAACACACACCGTGAACACACACCCGGAGCAGTGGGCAGCCATTGCTCCAGCACCCGGGGAGCAATTGGGGGTTCAGTGCCTTGCTCAAGGGCACTTCAGTCATGGTATTGAAGGTGGAGAGCGCGCTGTTTATTCACAATCCCCACCTTTAATTCCTGCTGGTGCGGGAATCGAACCAGCGACCTTCGGGGTACAAGCCTGACTCTCTAACCATTAGTCAGTTAAAAAATTGGTTTAAATGCTTTAAAAAGATGCCCCTTTGCATCATATAGCAATTTGCCAATGACCCATAGAAGTATCAAGCAGGTTTGTAATTGGAAACAAAATAACTCTTCTAATGGCTGGTATGTAGTTACCACATATGGATATCATGTGGTATGACCTCAAAAAAACATTGAATATTAAGTTACTTCTAAGTATTTATTTTTACTGTAAATTTCATAGTGACCTTTTGTGGGAAGCTAGCTTGTTTTGTTTAGGTGGCCAATTCTGTGCTTGTAACTTTTGACTGAATTTGAAATATCATGTGGTGCAACAAAATATCATGTGGTGTGACCACTGCAGAGTGTTTTCCATTATAGATATATGTCCCAGATTGACGGTTTTTGTGCTTTTATATTCAATTGATGGTTTATATACATAAAATACTTTATTTTAGTAGCAGTGGAACAGATTTTAATGCAATTTGCCTCATTTCAGATGGTTTATCTTTGTACAATATGAGAAAAAATTCAAAATAATTATAGTAATAATAATTTAGAGCATATCATTTTAGTTTGGTAATTATGCATTTATTGGTAATTTATTATTTATTGATTAATAACTATGTTAATGTATTATACCAGATTCCACAGCCAAGCAAAGTAAAATAAATGCTCTGCATAGGCAACATGTTAATTCTGACCCTGCAGTCAAGCACAAACTCCAGATTTGATTTTCTACTGTAAGAAAGATGTTCATGCTGTGATCTCAGAACCTGAACCAGCAACTTCCCACTACTCTAAATTGACCTTTTGGAAAGACCCGCCCCCCTTAGTTACTGTCGCTACGTCCGACAAACCATGGCACTTTAATGCCACACGTCATGTTCTCATGCAGTGAAAAATACATCACGGAGTAAAAAGGACACTGACAACATGCCGACATTCAAGACAGAGCTGGTTACTTTTGGTATGACACAAAGTGTATGTGTTTAAATTTTGTAATTTTTAAAAAGAAATTCAAACAACAAATACTGTTTTGTGGCTATTTAATGTGTCCTGACAGATCTCTGTAGCGTCTCAGTTCAACCAGCACATGAATCGATCATTTCTTCATCTTTACTAGTTATAGTACAAAATAAACATGAATGAACATGTTTATAACACTTTTCACCCATGAAAAGACGTCAATACACACAATTTTTTCAAGTTCAGTCCACCGACTTTAATCTGCTCTCCTGTCTGGTTTGTTTGTTGTTCAAAACAGTGTATTTGGCGTTATGATTGGTCAGATCGCGTGTTAATCATACTCCCTGCGAAGGATTGGGCAGAATTCTGAAATAACTGGGGCTAAAGATATGCCTGCAGTTAATGCCATGTGCTGCACTTTTCACACATCTCTTTAAATAGATATTTAATAATATAAGGCCTTTGTGTCATTTGGAGCGACTGCTCATCATGTGGTGCAACCAATAATAGGAATAGCTGCATTAAAATAAAAATAATATATCTAATTTTTATGGTTAAAATATGAATCAATGCTACAGCATGCTTAAGTAAATTATATTTTAAAATCATTTTTTATCATTTTTATGGAATTTACAAGAAAAATAAGTCTGCTAATTACTTCTAAGAAGGCAACTCTGAAATTATAAAACAAAAATATGAGATCATTATTTACAAAAACTCAAAATAAATGCAAATACTTTCTAAACACTTATTACTAAAAACATCTGAAAAAAAAAGTTAAGCATGTAAAGGAAATGAATTAATTTGAATATAAATCCTGGTCAAACCACATGACATTTTTTAGGTCTATAGCCAATTCATCGAGATGAAGAAAAAAAAAACACTAAAATCACCTAATTTAATTGTTTAATATGAATTTATGCGTACACAACATTCTTAATGTTTGGACAATGACAAGAAATCCTTATACATCAATGAAAATACAAAAATAATAACTCTCTATATATATATGCATAGACTTTTACCAAGTTTCTCAAACAAACCTCAGAGATTTACTTTCTACACCTTACTATAAATCCTTCTCAGATGCATTTAGTAGAAACTATGATGAATGACTTGCTAGATCAACATATATCAAGTTTGCCTATAATTTTTTAGTCTCTTAATGTGCTTTACCAAACAGTAAATCATCTTCTTTTATTATTCAAATTATTTTACATTCCCCCTTCATCTCTTATTGTACTTCTGGTACTCCTTTCCTGATTATTTCTTAGAAATATGCAGCTTGCTGTTTATTAGACCATTCAAAGAAAACAAGAGTTTACTTGCAAATGTCTTTTTTACGTACCGTCAGCATCAGATTGAGTCATTCTGGTTGCGTTTACTGCACGCTGCTGTAAATTTTAACACTCCAGGCTAGCAAACAGAGGACTTCTCACTTTTTTGATTTTTAACAATTATGCTGTAACTCTTTAAAACAAGCTCCTAACTTTAGTAGAAGAAAAAATCCCCAGATAACCCCAAACTGGGTCAAAAACCTTCTTTCAGGACTGTTAAAAGACCACAAAAGCCTCCCCAGATCCATATAAAACTTCATGCCCGCTCTTCAGTCCCTGCGAGGGTCCTCTGGTGCGGAGCTGTAGATAACCAGTCCTCTCTGGTTACTTTCATGTGGCCTTTGGGTTTTACTGCTGAGGTTTTACAGTTTCGGAACGTCTCGAGTCCATTTCAGAATCAGATCACATACCGCATTGTACGCACACATGTAAACAAACACATGCGATTATGTGTTGTGAACATTCACAGCCATCACACACGCTCACACATTATTCTGAAGGACTCACGTCACAGAAAAATAAATAAATAATGGTAGATAGATTTATGCAGCAAAAAGTAAAACTCCTACAGTTCTAATTAACTGAGTCTCTGCAGTGTATTTTTTTTTTTACAGTAAACACCCACACAGACAGTTTCAGAGATGCACTGGTTTTAATGTCACATCCTCTCTTCACTCATTTGTTTGTGTAATGTCTGACCGTCGGCTAATGAACAGCATATATGGTTCAAGCATTTACTGCTAAAATGTTCCTCTATACACTCTTACAGATTCAGCACTGCTAGTGTGATTTTACCAGAGCAGTAAATGCATAAAGCATATGTGTGTACAGCCGGCTGGGATTGTTTAACAGTAGGAGCACAGTGTAATAAAGCACTGTCTGTCAGTGTATGTCCACATCATCTATGTGTGGGATGTTAATACAGTATGAATTGTGCAGCAAATTTCACAAATTGCCTGGGCTCAAGAGCTTCAGCTGTGAACAGAGATGTTCTTGTATACTATTGCACTGAGTTGAAATAGGATTATAGTTAGTTCTGGTCTTCAATGTTGATTGGCCACTTGACTATGTTTGTGCATTAGTGGTGGGGATTTCTCACGGACTACATGATACTACAGCAAATTTACTCTCTTTAAATGTAAAGTTCTATAGATTTGGCAGACTTGGACAAATCTCCTGTGCCTAGCATTTTAACAGTTTTCATGTAAAGCCTAGAACTCTGCAAAGCAGCATCCATCTTGTCCTTCATGACAAACCAATCTTGACACTTTTGTTGAAACACACTCGTCCGGATGGTGGTAGATATTGTTTTAGCTGTGCAAACGCTCGGTCAGACTGGTGAAGAGAACATAAACAGGTGCATTTTACAGCAAAATCGAGCTTTATTAAATGCACAGAAATGTTTAGTCTGCTTGATATGGCTGTCAGAATCAGGGACCTGTGCTTTTTAAACAAGCTGTAAATAACGACTGCTAAGGAAAATATGGTGACTTATCAATAATATACAGCTCAAAACCAGTTGTTTAAAACTCTGCTGACCTCCCAAATTCTGCAACTGAGCTGGATACTTCATCTATATTTCACATGGGACCAACAATATTTTTGCCACCAGTTTAATCATACATCAACTCTGTAGATTTACGGGAATATAAGTGATGTTTTGGAAAACAGAGTTTTGAAGAAGCCGACTTCTTTCATGTTTCTGGCACAATATACACCTGAAATTATATGTCTAAATCAGTTTAGTCCAGAAACTCTGTGAGAATGTGGATAGTTATATCAAAACCGACACCCCCGAGACACAAAAGTCTGCAATTGTGCAGTTGCGACGTGACAAGGGCCAAATGTCTAGATCAGTGAGGTTTTGACTCAAAGGTCCTCCACTGGCCAACACAATTTTTTAAAATGGTCAAAACAGTAATTTATTATTTGGATTTAGCATTTGTCTGGGTCTGCCCTAGTGAAAAATAAATATACTAAAATGTATTTAAAATACATTTATTTCATGCTAAGTATACTACAAAAACATTTACATATTATGTACTTAAAAAAAAACTGCAATTGTACTTTTAGTATACTAAACTGGTATATTTAAAGTCTGCTAAAGTGGAACAACTCATTTTGTACTTAAAGTAGAAGTTCACTTCCAGAACAACAGTTTACTGATAATGTACTCACCCCTTCGTCATCCAAGATGTTCATGTCTTTCTTTCTTAAAGACATTCGTAAAGAAATTGTGTTTTTTGTGGAAAACATTTCAGGATTTTTCTCCATATAATGGACTGATATGGCGCCCCGAGTTTGAACTTCCAAAATGTAGTTTAAATGCGGCTTCAAACGATCACAAATGTGGTTGTAAACGATCCTAGCCAAGGAAGAAGGATCTTATCTAGTGTAACGATTGGTTATTTTAATAAAAATAATACCATTTATATACTTTTTAATGTCAAATGCTCGTCTTGTCTTACTCTGTCTGGTCTGTTTTTGTTCTGGTTCATGTCAGTTAGTGTATGTGGAAAAACTCCCATCTCATGTTCTCCCTCAACTTCAAAATCGTCCTATATCACTGTTTTACCTTTTTTGTTAAGGGTGTTTGATCTTCTTTGCAAACACTGTGTCTGTACTTCTGCAGTGATGTAGGATGATTCTGAAATGATTTTTGAAGTTGAGGGAGAAAATACGAGTTCCCCTTCAGTCGTTTCACTACGACGTTACATATGGGAACTCGCTTGAGAGTCCAATCATCTCCAAGCCTTATTCAAAAGGCCAATGAACATTCATGAACATTGGCGAGTGGTATTTGCATGCCGAGCCACTCCCCCGTACATACGGGTATATAAGATGGCGGCGTGCAACCACTCATTCAGACTTTTGCTTTTGGAGCCTCGTCTTCTGAGCCATTTAAAAAAAAAAAGAGTTCCTGAGTTCACACTCTCTCTGCTGGCGTGCTGCCGAGCTACTAAAAGAGCTTCATCTAAAAGAGCTTCATCTAAAAGAGCGTTCGGCAGCCGCCAGCCTAATCCTGCGGGCTGCCGTTTTCACGGCATTCAAGCCTCCCGCACTCCAGCGAGCCCCGCCCGTTTGAGAGCACAGTTGTGCCGCGGTTTCTCCCTGGGCGGACCGGGATTTCAAAGAGTGAATTTCTCGCGGCTGTCGAGGACATCTTCCCGGTATGTATCTCCGGCCGTGCGCTTCCGGGTGCGGTAGTTTCCTCGCCTCTTGGGACGGACATGATCGCTGTCTCACGTGCCTGGGCCGAGAGCACGCTGAGGCAGCGTTCACGGATGGTACGTGCGTTCATTGCGAACGTATGTCCATGGCTGCGTTAAAGTCCCGCCGCTCATTCATGAGTAGGCACCCCTTGTTGTCTTCCCGCGGTAAAAAAAATAAATAAATAAAAAAATAAATAAATAAAAGCCGCGATGAGGCACTTGGGGGACATTCAGGTGACTGTGCAGAATGTTCCGTCGGCCCCCAAAGCCCAGCGGACTTCTGCGTCACCGCGCAGTCCCGTTGAGCTGCCAGAGCAGTATACCTCCCCGTACAGCGGGCTGGGTATCTCCTTTGGCGCTCCCCAGGAGATCGAGATGTCTGCTGCAGCATCAGAGGAAGAGTCTGACGATGAGGCTGACGACTCGGCAGGTCGGTACCCCTCTGCGGTTGCCGCCCCGTCTGAGACGGATGCTGAACTGTCGGCTATGCTCCTCCGAGCCGCCAAGGAGATCGGTCTGGAGGTGCCCAAAACACCTCCGGCCGATCCCTCTAGGCTGGATGATTGGTTTCTGGGGAGGGCTCCCGCGGCACCGCCGCGCTCTCCCCCAGTGCCTTTCTTCCCGGAGGTGCATGAGGAGCTGGTGAGGACTTGGCGAGCCCCGCACTCTTCTCGTCCACGTCCCAGCTCCTCTCCCCTCGCCTCTCTCGACGGCGGTGCAACCCGGGGTTATGAGGCGGTCCCTCAGGTCGAGCGCGCTGTCGCGGTGCATTTATGCCCGCCCGGCGCTGCCACCTGGCGGGATCGGCCCCATCTCCCCTCCAGGGCGTGTGAGTTCTCGTCCGCTCTCGCGGGCCGGACTTACCGCGCCGCTGGACAGGCTGCCACCGCCTTGCACGCCATGGCCACCTTACAGGTGTACCAGGCCAAGGTGTTGAAACACCTGCACGAGAGGGGTTCTGACCAGGGTGCAATGGAGGAACTCCGCGCCGCCACTGACTACGAAGGTGACGGCGCGTTCCCTTGGTCAGGTGATGTCCACCATAGTGGTCCAGGAGCGACATCTATGGCTGACCCTGGCCCAGATGGCAGATGTCGACAAATCACGGTTTCTCGACGCTCCTATCTCCCAGGGCGGCCTATTCGGCGACACCGTCGAGGACTTTGCCCAGCAGTTCTCGGCGGTTCAAAAGCAGACGGAGGCGATTAAACACATCCTGCCCCGCCGCGACATTCCAACCACGTCCGCGGGGCCCCAACCTCCGCCTGCTCGTCGCCGAGGGCGCCCTCCCGCGGCTTCCAAACAACCAGCTCCGTCCCCTGCTAAGGTACATGACACCAGATTGGCAGCCCGACGTCGAGCTGGCCGTGGGAGAGCGGCGCCGCCCGCGTCTCAGGGGCCGGTCACCCGCAAAAGATCTGCGAAGCGTCCCTGACACGGGCAACCTGGAGGTGGAGGGAATCGCTCTTTGGGGGATAACAACATCAACGTCCCCACTCCCGGTGGAGGGCCGGGAGCTGTCACAGAAAGAGTCAATTCTCTCACCTCCGGGGTTCAGGCCCGAGTTCCATCTTTGAGCAGCGCCCAAGAAGTGTCTCCTCGGATTCGGACTCGGAGCCTGATGTCGCCAGCGCGGGAACCAGGGAAGAAGGTAAGCGCTGCCCAGTGCAGTCTGACTTTTCTCCAGGACGTTCTTCCTTCTGGGATCAGTCCCCTTCCCCTTCCCCCCCCAGGCTGCCCCACTGCGGTCACGTCGGTCAACGTCCCTTTGATACCCCTGGTGACCAGGCTGGGAGCCTGGCTTCAGCTTCCCAGCCCCTCGCGGTGGTTGATTCGGACGGTACGTCTCGGCTATGCGATTCAGTTCGCCAGGCGTCCGCCCAGGTACAGAGGCGTCCTTTCCACTTCTGTCCATTCGGACACACATGCTGCTGTGCTTCGTGCGGGGGTTGCAGTCCTACTGGCGAAGGACGCAATCGAGCCTGTCCCTCCAGCCGAGATGAAGTCAGGGTTTTACAGTCCTTACTTCATCGTGCCCAAAAAGAGCGGTGGGTTAAGACCCATCCTGGATCTTCTAGCTCTGAATCGGTCCCTTCTCAGGCTGCCGTTCAAGATGCTCCCGACGAAGCGCATCCTAACATGCATTCGTCCCCAGGATTGGGTTGCAGCCATCGACCTGAAGGACGCGTACTTTCACGTCTCGGTCCTGCCTCGACACAGACCCTTCCTACGGTTTGCTTTCGAGGGTCGAGCGTATCAGTACAAAGTGCTTCCATTTGCCCTCTCCCTCTCTCCCCGCGTCTTTACGAAAGTCGCGGAGGCTGCCCTGTCCCCTCTTTGGCAGACGGGCATTCGCATCCTCAACTATCTCAACGACTGGCTTCTCATAGCTCACTCGCGAGATCTGTTGTGCGAACAGAGGGACTTGGTGCTCCGGCACCTCAGCCATCTGGGTCTTCAGGTCAACCGAGAGAAGAGCAAACTCTCCCCAGTGCAGAGGATCTCTTTTCTCGGTGTGGAGCTGGACTCGGTCAGTATGACAGCCCGCCTCACCAACGAGCGCGCGCAGTCAGTGCTGAAGTGTTTGGAGTCATTCAGACACAAAACAGCGGTCCCTCTCAAAACATTTCAGAGGCTCCTGGGGCATATGGCAGCCGCAGCCGCAGTGACGCCGCTCGGCCTGCTTCATATGAGACTGCTTCAGCGCTGGTTACACGATCGAGTCCCGAGATGGGCATGGCACCGTGCAACACTCCGGATTGGCGTTTCCCCGCAGTGTCGCCGCCTGTTCAGCCCGTGGTCAGACCCGGCCTTCCTTCAGGCCAGAGTCCCCCTGGGACAAGTCTCCAGGCATCTTGTGGTATACACGGATGCCTCTTCCACGGGTTGGGGTGCTGTATGCAACGGGCAAGCAGCATCGGGCTCCTGGACAGGACCTCGACTGCAATGGCATATCAATTGCCTAGAGTTGTTGGCTGTGCTTCTGGCCCTTCGTCGCTTCCGACCGACGTTGCGTCACAAGCACGTGCTTGTTCGCACCGACAGCACAGCGACTGTAGCCTACATCAACCGTCAGGGTGGTCTACGCTCCCGTCGCATGTCACAACTCGCCCGCCATCTGCTCCTATGGAGTCAAACGTGGCTGAAATCGCTACGTGCCGTTCACATTCCAGGAGAACTCAACCGTGCAGCCGACCAGCTCTCACGGCAGTCCACCCATCCTGGAGAATGGCGACTCCACCCCGAGACAGTCCAGCTGATTTGGAGCCATTTCGGGGAGGCCCAGATAGATCTGTTTGCTTCCCCCGAATCCTCCCACTGCCAGCGGTTCTACTCCCTCAACGAGGCTCCCAACAGCCTCGGCAGGGACGCACTGGCACACAGCTGGCCTCCGGGGCCCAAGTACGCCTTTCCCCCAGTGAGCCTCCTTGCACAGACACTGTGCAAGATCAGGGAGGACGAGGAGCAGGTTCTGCTGGTTGCGCCATACTGGCCCACCCGGACCTGGTTTCCAGAACTCATTTCCCTCGCGGCAGCCCCTCCCTGGAAAATCCCCTTGAGGAGAGACCTTCTTTCTCAGGGGATGGGCACAATTTGGCACCCGCGCCCCGACCTGTGGAACCTGCACGTCTGGTTCCTGGACGGGACGCGTCAGACCTCTCCGGCCTTCCACAGGCCGTGATAGAAACTATCACTCAGTCCAGAGCCCCCTCCACAAGGCAGGCTTATGCGCTGAGATGGGGTCTGTTCGTCGACTGGTGTTCCTCTCGCGGGGAGGACCCACAGAGATGTACGATTGCAGTAGTGCTTTCCTTCCTGCAGGAAAAGTTGGAGCGCAGGCTGTCCCCTTCAACTCTCAAAGTGTACGTTGCTGCCATTGCAGCGTACCACGATGCAGTGGATGGAACATCCCTAGGTAAGCACCAACTCATCGTGAGGTTCCTGAGGGGTGCGAGAAGGGTTAATCCCCTCAGGCCGCACCCCATACCCTCTTGGGACCTCTCCGTCGCCCTCCAGGGCCTGCGGGCGGCCCCATTTGAGCCACTTGCGTCGGTTGAGCTAAAATATCTGTCACTTAAGACAGCGCTCCTGACTGCACTGGCCTCCATCAAGAGGGTAGGGGACCTACAAGCTTTCTCTGTCGACGAAGCGTGCCTAGAATTCGGGCCCGGCGATTCTCACGTCATCCTGAGACCCCGGTCCGGTTATGTGCCCAAGGTTCCCACCACGCCTTTCCGCGATCAGGTGGTGAACCTGCAAGCTCTGCCCCTGGAGGAGGCAGACCCAGCCTCTGCGCTGCTGTGTCCAGTTCGCGCTCTGCGTATATACGTGGACCGCACTCGGCACTTCAGACGCACCGAGCAGCTCTTCGTCTGCTTTGGAGGTCAGCAGAAAGGGAATGCTGTCTCCAAACAGAGGTTGGCCCATTGGGTGGTAGATGCCATCTCCCTGTCGTACCAAAACCAGGGAGAGCCATGCCCCTTAGGTGTTCGTGCCCACTCCACACGGAGTGTTGCCTCATCCTATGCGTTGGCTCATGGCGCCTCACTAGCAGATATCTGTAGAGCTGCGGGTTGGGCGACACCTAATACCTTCGCCAGGTTCTACAACCTTCGCGTAGAGGCCGTATCCTCCCGTGTCTTAACATAGACATCACAGGCGAGCGGGAGTCCGGCTGGTGTCGGCTTGCTGCGCCATTCCTAATGGATCCGTGCGCTATTTCCCTCAGTTGTTCCCTCCGGCGAACCTGGGTCCTCCATGCCCCGCAGTCAGGCCTAGTGCGGAGTAGTGCTTGTCTGTGCTCCGGTTGGGTCTCCTTCGCCCAGCAGGTTGTGGCAACATGTTTCAGTATTTTTCCACGGTCAGCCAGAAGGCCGATGTTTCCCTCATATATCCCTAAAATCTATGGATATATTGAATTTCTTGTGTTCCACATGTAGAGATTTCATGTGCTCCGCCCCCCCCAACTCCTGCTTCAGTACAACTGGCATCCCTGTGGGGCCCCCTATTGGCCCCCAGGGCGTTGGGAAGGTTACGCTCATATCCGTCTGCTGACACGTCCGCCTGTCGGCACGCGGTGTGTTGCGTAACGCGACGTCTGGTTCGTGGCCTGTTCCATGGGTCTGTTCCCATATGTAACGTCGTAGTGAAACGACTGAAGGGGAACGTCTAGGTTACGTACGTAACCCTCGTTCCCTGAAGGAGGGAACGGAGACGTTACATCCCCTGCCACGACCTGACGTCGCGCTGACGCCGGGCTGCAGCTCGGCTCCTCAGCAAAAGCCTGAATGAGTGGTTGCACGCCGCCATCTTATATACCCGTATGTACGGGGGAGTGGCTCGGCATGCAAATACCACTCGCCAATGTTCATGAATGTTCATTGGCCTTTTGAATAAGGCTTGGAGATGATTGGACTCTCAAGCGAGTTCCCATATGTAACGTCTCCGTTCCCTCCTTCAGGGAACGAGGGTTACGTACGTAACCTAGACGTTTTTCGACATACCCTAACTGTCTTGAGCCAGAATACACAGAGTTCAGGGAGAGAAAGACAAGACGAGCATTTGACATTGAAAAGTATATAAACTGTATTATTTTTTATGAAAATAACCGATGGTTTCGCTAGATAAGACCCTTCTTCCTCAGCTGGGATCGTTTACAACTGCATTTGTGATCGTTTGAAGCCACATTTAAACTACATTTTGGAAGTTCAAACTCGGGGCGCCATATCAGTCCATTATATGGAGAAAAATCCTGAAATGTTTTCCTCAAAAAACATAATTTCTTTACAGCTGAAGAAGGAAAGACATTAACATCTTGGATGACAGGAGGGTGAGTACATTATCTGTAAATTGTTGTTCTGGAGGTGGACTTCTCCTTTAATGCACTTTAATTGTGCAGAAGCAGTATATTTGATTGTGCTAAAGTGAAACTATTGCATTATACTTTAGGTGCACCTTAAATATTTTGCATTTAAAGACCAATATGATTTAAAAATCATACAATCCTCATCAATAGTGACATTAAAATAGATTTTAGGCTTAATATTAAGAAATGTGCATTGTGCACAAGTAGTACTCCAAATAAAGTTTAAGTACAACTTTTGTATAATTTTTAAATCAGTAAGTCTCAAGCAATATGTCAGTAAATATGTTAATAGACTTGAACTATACTTAGTATAAAAATAAATGCATTTTAAAGAAATACATTTTAAAGAAAGTTATACAGTGTTTTTTTAAATGAATAAAATTATGGAATACTTTTGCCAAAGTTGATGTTCTCTAGTATGTTCTCCAAATAAATTAATATTTTCAGTGAAAGTCACAGATGACCAAAGTGGACGTCTTGAAAGGACCCTTATGTCCAAACCACTGAGTGCAGCGCTGGCTGAAAACTTTGGCCCAAGGAACAAATAAACAAACAGGATTTCTTAAAAAGCAGAGAAAGTGCCTTTGTCAAAGGGTGATTTTCCAATTACTGAGGCGGAAAATTTGTTTTAGGGATACGTTTGTCTTGTCTATGATTATGGACGGTATTCATACTGTCCTACACCTAATTTTGATCAGTCCTTCTGTTGAAGAACAGTAAACATGTTTACAGGGATATATTTTCAGGCCAGAGGGTTTAAGAGGAAATGTGTAGGTATTTTGAGATAGGACTATATACTTTTTAAGGTAGATGAACATCTGGTTATGTGATACAGACGTGATTCATGTGGGTGGACTTATAGAAACCTGCAGTGCACAAGCAATAGCACATCAGTGTGAAGCTCATACAGTATTTTATTTCATACTGTCCATTTTTAGACTTTTTTTCCACTAGATTTTTAGATTAGATTTAGCAGTTGCATATTTTGTAGTGCATATTTTGCACATTCTTAGTAGCCTATAGTGTTTGCTTCAGCAAACTACTCAAAACATCTTTCAGTGCTAATTTGTTACTACAATGGTACATTATACATTATATGTTATGTTTTATATTCGTTTTTATACTCTTTAGATTTATATTCTATGAAATGTTTACGTTTGGATCTAAAAACATCATAAAAATCATAAGATTATAAAAGTGCATCTATATCTTTATGATACAAATGAGTCATAAATATTTGCCATTTTTCAGTTATAAATACGTAATAATGTTTATGTTTTAGATTTAAAAAAAAAATGCCCAAAAAACATATTAAAATGTGTGTTTTGTACCTGAAAATGTTATGTATGAGACCGGACATTTCAAAATAGTAAAACACTGACCTGTTGTATTATGTTAGATTATTGATTAATAAAGCCTTATTTTTTGTGCAAATTCTTGCACATTACTTCATTATGAGGTCAAAACACTTTTACCATAGTGCATGATTTGTATACTAATACATTTTCATGTTTATATGTGACCCTGGAGCACAAAACCAGTCTTAAGTAGCACAGGTATATTTGTAGTAATAGCCAACAATACATTGTATGAGTCAAAATGATTGATTTTTCTTTTATGCCAAAACTCATTAGGATATTAAGTAAAAATCATGTTCCATGAAGATATTTTGTAAATTTCCTACCGTAAATATATCAAAACTTAATTTTTAATGGTGATTTTCTCAATATTTAGATTTTTTTACACTCTCAGATTCCAGATTTTCAAACAGTTGTATCTCGGCCAACAAACCTAACAAACCATAAATCAGTGGAAAGCTTATTTATCTTAATTTCAAAAAATAGATCCTTCTGACTGGTTTTGTGGTCCAGGGTCACATATCACACAACCAGCTCCATATGTGTGGCTTTTATGACATGGTAAACTTGCTCGGTAGCGCACCCGGTACAGTGCTGCACTTGTGATCAACCAAATAAATCATTGCTAGATTTATGTTCACCTGTTTCCGATGAAAATAAATGCACTTTTAGTGCCACTCACTGGACATTCCTTTTGAAAATATTGCGAAACGTGCAATAAGTAATGTAATATAATTTTGCAGAAATGGTGCAAATGCACGTTTTTTCCAACAAGCCTAGGCCTGACATGCATGATACCTCAGTAAGAGAAAGGCAACATTTATAGCACATGCATTTTGTCGTCTGGATATTATGCATGTGTTAAAACTGGCCATACATGAGCGGGACAGACTGTGTAGTTTTATGTCTGAGACATTTTTTCACAGACTGTACGCTTTGAATGTTTGCTCACCATAGACCATGTTTTATGTAGCCAAACACACCTACAGATGTCAGGCCAGAGTCAGAGTAGTTATTGGGTCCAGCTCCACAGGCCGCCGCAATCCACATTTATGTTTTCTCTAACAGACTCGCTGCTCTTCTAATGAAAGGTTTGCTTGCTTAGATGTTTTATGTGTCCTGGAAGGCCGAGCTCTTCAACAACAACAAAAAAGAAAAACAGCTCTTCGTTTCTCTTTCAGAGCGCTCCACAAAGCACTAAAGTGCGAGTGAATGTACTTGAATCTTTGGAGGGCAAACATTTGTTCTTTGCTTAAGGGGACGTCTGCCTCCTCTTAACCTGTGGCTCCAACGGCGGCTCTGATCAAAGTCTGCTATAGTGGGACATGAAACTCCTCATCTCCGGCCAGTTATTGTCTTCTGCTGTGTCTGAACACTGAGTTGAAGAAAAGCACTTTGTTAAACTATATTTGTGCTGTTTCCAGTAGATAAAAACTTCCTTAAGAGAAGATCAGTTCAGACTAGATACATTTACACTGCCATTACATAGGACATTTAGTCTCTCTCTCTCTTCTTTTAAGAATGTTTCAAGAATGATTCTTTATAACTTGTTACCAGATTTTTTTTTCCCTTTAAGCCTAAATCTAACACATTTAATGAGGATTGGTAAATAGATAAATAAATAAATAAATGCCAGTGAGATCAGAAAAATAAAATTAACTGAAAATTTATTTTTTGAAAACAAGTCTCATAATGTATTATTAGGGCCCGAGCCCTAAAAGGGCGAAGGCCCTATTGTTTTTCTAAGGATTATTATTATTATTATTATTTTTTTTTTTTCAATGTTTTTGGTGGTTTTGGGGCCCTTAACATGCTCAAAAACTCTTGAAAATTGGCACACACATTGGAATCTGCGGCCATTAGGACGTCGCAGAGACTGGGACCCGGGCGTGGCACAGGGGCTCTACGGCGCCCCCTGCAACGCAGTCAGAAAACTTGATGTATAGCTCACACATACTTGCACGTATTCATATGAAACTCAGTACACATATAGATCTCATTGAGCCGAACAACTTTCACACTCATGTCAAAGGCTCCACCCAACAGGAAGTGAGCTATTCAAGGCTGTTTAAAAAGTGCATGCTCTGGAATTTGATATACTCCTCAGAGGCCTTTATTCCGACGGCAGCCAAACTCGGTCAGCATGATCTCAAGACATTGGGGATGCAAAATTGCCAGGGGATTTTTGATATCTCGAACGGTTTGGCTGTGGCGAGGCGACGAAATTATGGCGAAAAATTAGAAACAGGAAATGGCTAATAACTATTGCACACATTGTCTGATTCTGATGAAACGTCAGGAGTTTGTTCGTTGTATGATGCCGATCACATAGATGTGACTATTGAGAGTAAAAGTTATAGCGCCACCAACTGGCAGCAGGAAGTGTGTCGTTTTCAAAATGCTTTTAAATCAGCCTCTTAATTTTACTCGATTTGCTTCAAACTTCATCAGAATAATGTCAAAACACGGCCGATGAGAATCTGTAAAGGGGTCGTTGATATATTAAATTCTGTTGCCATGGCAACGTGTCAAACTTTAACATTTGTTTCCTGTGTTTTTGGGGCACTTAATAAGCTTAGATTTTCATGAAACTCAACACACACATCAGTATTAATGACAGTTAGACACTGGCAAAGGCTCATAAATGGGCGTGGAGGAGGCGCTCTATAGCGCCACCTTTTGTCAAAAGTTGGGGGGTTAGTTTTAGCTACAGACACCAAATTTGGTATGTATATTGTTCTCATCAAGCCGGACAACTTTCTAATTTACACCTATTAGCTGCGACCAACAGGAAGTCTGCTATTTTGATTTGAATGTGGATTTTTGGAAAAATCAGGCTATAAACAAATTCATACTCCTCCAAGCAGGAATGAGTAGTTCACACCAAACTTTGTAAACATGATGCCAACATACTGAAGATGTTAAATTGCAAGCGGATTTGGGATATCTTGAACGGTTGATTTATAGTGATTTTTTGACATTAGCAGAAAAAACATAACCGTAATATTGAAATGCAGCATCCAAACACTTAAAAAAAATTTTCATACATAGAACTAGTCATTCTGAGAAATAAATGCTTAGTTCCATCGATATAAAATAATCAACAAAAAACAGAAAATTAAAAAACTATTAAACATCTGCTCTCACTCTAACTCTCTCACTCTAACTCTGTGTCGGGGGATGGGCTTAAGTCTGTGTATGTGTGTGTGTAAGTCTGACTGAGGTAGTTGAGTGGCTGTGTGTGTGTGACAGAGAGAGAGAGAGAGAGAGCATTTAAAACACATTATCCTAACTCTTCACAACTTTTTACATATGAAAAACAAGTCATTCTAAGGAAATGTGTTTATCATGTTTTCAGAGGCTGCAAAAACATTTGAAATATCACACTTGTAAACTAGCTGATGAAGACTGTAATACCAAGAATGAACACAAGATGACCTTATAGGATAAGGAATCTTTTCAACTCTAATCCTATCTCATTCTCATTGTGTCAGAATGACTTAAAAGCATTTTGATTTTAACCCTTTCATTGCTGTGACACTTCAATCCAAACTGGTACAGGGATACTGTTAATGCATGTGCCCGCTGGGCACCGTTTTTCTGATGGCACCAGGGTTGCGGATGCGCTGGCGGCGAGGGCCCGTCATCGCTGCTTGCAGCTATATTTGTTATTAATCTTATATTTTCTTATATTTTACTTCAAATTTGCGTTTATGGAAAACGATTTGATAGAATATGATAATATTTATAAAATAAGTTTTCATTTAAATATACTTTTTAAACAGAAAATACTACTGTAAATATTAAGCATTTAAATACTAAATACGAGTTTTGTTTTTGTTTGTAGTATAACTAGTAGAACTTGTAAAATGTTATTATCCTGCACAGTTCTGATTTGCTGAGTCAACTTAAAATTTTAAGTTCAGTCAACTCAAAAAAGTTTATTCAACTTGAAATGTTAAATTATACTAAGTGACAACTTAGATATTTGAGTTGAATCAACTTAAAATTTTAAGGCAGCTGGGTTACTTACCCATCTGTTAAGTTTAGCAAACACAAGTAAACACTAAGTAATATGTTACTTAGTACAACTTAACATTTCAAGTTGACTAAACTATTTATTATTATTTATTATTATATATTTATTATAAAATTATTATTTTAGTTGACTGAACTTAACATTTTAAGGCAGCAGGGTAACAAATTATCTTAAGCTGACTCAACAAATTGTGTTTTTTATTTTTTACAGTGTACATGCATAGTTTTTAGAATATTGTGATATATGTAATATATTTTGATATACATAGTCATAGATCAAAAATACTGGTGAAGAAAATGGTTTTAGCTGTGTTTGTAGTGCATCTTATTAGAGCTGAAAACTAAAGAAATAGAAAAGACGATCAAAGTCTTATTTTATGATGTTGTGGAGCATAAATTGTTTAAATTCCAGCGTTGCTGGTGTTTTGCACTGAAAGGCTGTGTTTTTATGTGTCCAGTGAGAGCTGGCGCTCGGCAGGAAAACAAACACAACGCCGCTTTAATTGTCATGTGAAAATACGCTTCTCGTTTAACTTCAAACCCTTCAAGGAGCATTAACTTTATTCTGAGTGTTTCTAAATTTTAAACGTGATTCTGAGTGCCACAATCTGAAAAATGTAATATGTTGGTCAACGTGTGTTTTTGTTTGTTTGTTAGGGAGAGAAAGGAGACGCCGGGCTGCCGGGCGCTGACGGACCACAAGGAGTTCCAGTGAGTCGCTTCTGATATTCTTCATCTTTTAACAAAAGCTGTATGGGTTAAATATCTGTCAAATGTATTTAAATGCATATCTAAAGTGATTTCAAGCAGTTCAGTACCACACTTTTAAATGGAGCAAACATCCTCTGCACATGTTGACTGTAAAACTTTGGAGCTCTTCATAATTAGCAGTGTCAGAAATCTGACAGTCCCCTCGCAGTGGTTTCAAGAAGTAAGGAAACAACTAAATGAGGAAGTATATTCTCTAAATGAGGCCCTGCGCCGACCGCAGTGTTTACAAATCTACGGGCGCGACGAGAGCCAGCATGTCAACATCAGCAATCTGACATTCCCATCACTCTCGCTTTACACCTGCCGTCTACAACACAGAGTTGCTTCCGTTCTCAGTGTTTACATGTCAAAACATCCTGGACCAAAAAAAAAAAAAAAAAAGTTTTATTTTGTCGAGTTCTTTGAATCTGGTGTGTTTGACACTATGGTTTCACCTCCTCCAAACAACACTTTCGATAAAATCGTTTAAAATCTGAAGCCGGCAGATGGGACATACCTGTAAGAGGCATTATATCAGTTGCTCATATGTATAGAAGCTTCTGCCACTAGATTTAAGCAGACAGTCTACTAATACTCTAATGACTAGTTGACATGCAGTTACAAAGTTACTTACTGTTAGTAGAATGTCTAAAGTGGACTATCAAAATAAAGTGTTACCTAAGAAAAATAAATAAAGGTCATTGCAAATTTTTTCATCTCGCAATTTTGCCTTTTTTTCCTCAAAAATTTGAGTTAATTTCCCACAATTTGGACTTTGTTTCCCAACGAAATCTAAATTGAAATCTAAAATGTAAAATATATATATATATATTTTGCAATTCCAAGTTCACACCTTTCAATTTTGAGTTTTTGAATTTATCACAATTTTTTTTTGGCAATTTTCTTGCAATTCTGACTCCTTTTCCTTAGAATTCATGGTTTACATCTCACAATTTTGTTTAAAAATACAATAAAATAAAATAAAATAATGAAAAGGTAATAAGGTAATTGCTTTTTATCTCACAATTTTGACTTGTTTCCCCTCAAAAGTCTGAGTTTATATTCCACAATTTGGACTTTGTTTGGACTTTGTATATATATATATATAAACTCAGAATACTGCAACACAATTCGTAGAAACTTCAGAATTGCAAGATATAAACTTTTAAAAAGTTGCAAGATAAAAAAAAATTGTTTTGCAATTCCAAGTTGATATATCACAATTCTATTTTTTCCTGCCACAGAATATTAAAAAGGTAATAAGGTAATTGTGATTTTCTTACAGTTTGTGAATTTATATCACACAATTTAGAATTGTGAGAAATAAACTCAGAATTGCAAGAAAAATTCAGAATTTTGAGACATAAACTCAAAATTCTGTCTGTGTTTTCTTGCAATTTTAAGTTCACACCTCACACTTCTGAGTTTTTATACTTTTTTATTTTTAATATTATTTTTAAAATTTATTTATAGGCAATTTTCTTGCAATTCTGACTCTTCAATTCTGTCTGTGTTTTCATACCTCACTATATATATATATATATATATATATATAATAAAAAAGGTAATTGCAGCTTTTTATCTCACAATTATGACTTTTTTTTCTTGCAACTCTAGGTCACAACTGTATGTTACAGCTCAGGCAAGAGCCACTCGCATATTTAGAAAATGTAAAACTTTATATACACGTTACAGCCTCAAATGTGTGCAGCTTAACATCTGTAATCGATTAGCATTAGCTTTGTTTGCCTCCTTGATTGAGAGCACTACACAGTAATGAGAGAAAAAAGGATTTCATATTTGATCTACATCTGTGTTAAATCCATGCATACAGTCGAGATGAAATAATTGCATTTTCACAAGCTGCTTGTCAAATGAACATCCAGCCTCAGTGGAGAATAGAGACTGGCAGCTGAGCGCAATAATATACAAGCCTGTTTTCCTTCTTAATGTGCACCCACACACTTAATAACCAGAGACTGAGTGAAGCACCGCTGCTCCCACTCACTGCCTAGAGAACGGATATGTGTGTGTGTGCTCTAAAACGTCTTTTAAAGTGTTAATATCTTTTCTTTAATACTTGTATTCATCAAGGATGCATTAAATTGATCAAAAGTGCCAGTAAAGACATTATAATGTGACAAAAGATTTCTATGTCAAATAAGTGCTGTTCTTTTGAACTTTCTATTCATCTGTGAATCCTGAAAAATAAAATGTATGACAGTTTCTACAAAATTATTGTGCAGCACAACATTTATAATAATCAGAAATGTTTGTTGAACAGCACATCATCATATTAGAATGATTTCTGAAGGATCATGTGACACTGAAGACTGGAGTAATGATGCTGAAAATTCAGCTGCGCATCACAGAAATAAATTACACTTTAACACATATTCACATAGAAAACAGCTGTTTGAAATTCTAATAATATTTCACAATTTTTACTGTAATTTTGATCAAATAAATGCAGCCTTGGTGCACGGAAGAGACTTTTCAAACATTTGAACGCTATAACATAAAATAATAATATAAAAGCAGTATTATTTGTAAAATTAGTTAATTAGTCTTTTTGCAGTAAAAAGTGCTTATTTTGTTCTTAAAAGGCCTCATTAGTGACTCCAACATGTTTTTGACATATTTTGTGTTATTCATCCATATGGCTGCAATGTGGTTCCTTTACAAAATTCTGTTTTTAAGTAATGATGAATATTCCCTGCCAGTAATGATCTGGTTTGGCTAATAATTAGACACTTTTGCTTTGCACTTGAAAGCCTAACTGTGATTTGCTAATAAGTCATTTCCTGCTACTAATCATTATATCTCAACCGGGCAAATTAACACTTGACTCATTTTTCTAGTCAGGTATGACACCTTTCATCTTTCATGTAATTACATTTACCGTCTCGCTCTCCTTCCTGCTCTTACATTTCTGCACTTTTTCCTCTCAAATTAAACCTGCGAAGGCCTCAGAAGTTTTTGATGTAATTCAGCTTTTCTGAAGAAGAGGAGCCTTTGAGTGAAACGCGATCGATGGAGCCGCTCGCTTTAAAATGACTCATTAACGGCAGATAATATGCAGGCATCTCCATTTCAAAGCCGAGCGACTATTCCCCAGTTTTTTTTTTTCACTGAAGTCTCTAAGGATAGTGGAATCAAACGCGCAGCTTGATGTTTCCTGCGTGTCTCTCAGCGCTGCCGTTTCAGGTGCTTTGCTAACCTGCGGACGGAGGGCCGTGAAGCATCGCCCGAGTCTGTATGCGGCTGCGTGCTTGTTGTTATTCAGTGTTATGAAGATACAACAGGAGATTCATTTGTTGAATGTAAACATTCAGGCAGGTGCTGAGAGATCTGGGTGGGTTGAAGCCGCTGTAATGCGGGACCCTCGTCTGAAACCATCTACACCAGTTTGTAGCACGGGTGTTTTCCAGTGAAAGTCACACGGCGGTGTGTTTGCAGGTCTTCATCAGGGCATCAGACGGGTGTGGGAAGTTATTATTCAGTTTGTGGCAGGAAGGAAGAGGGTGTTTAGTTCTCGCATTTCATTATTTGGAGAAAATAGTGGCACTTTTCAGGTTTTACGGTCACTCATCTGTAAGATATTTACATTTTCAATGCACAAATGCACAAAAAGAAGTAATGTAGCATTTTTTTAAGGAGAACAGCTGATGCGTGTTATTGAAATGTGCCAGATTTAATTCTGTTTAGAATCTGTTGGATTCTGTAATGTAAAATCCAAGGTATTTCAGGGTTTTGATGTACAGTACTGTATTTAAAGGGCCCTGAAAATAGCAGTATTTTTATATAAATACTAATAGGTAATAAAGGTAATAAATGAATAGGTAATTATGCATTTAACAGATTATACATTCGTAATAATAATAATAATAATAATAACAATACAATTATTATTATACTTAAATTTTAAATTATAGATATTTTGGTACTTTTTAGGTTATTCATATTATTTTAAGTGGTGATTCTCATTACTGTAACAGTATTTTTTGATACATAAATAAAATAATAAATAATATCTGTATAAACAATAAAGTTATATAAATAATATATTTGCAACAGTTATAATAATTAATTAATTAAAAGTACCAGCATACTTACATTTTGAATATTTAAAGGTTTTTGAGGTCAGTTTTTTTCTGATAAATAAATATATAAAGTATAATAATAATAATAATAATTACTATTCAAATTGTCTAAATTTTAAATATGACATATCTTGGTACTTTTTAGGTAATTTGAAATATTTTCATTGGTGAGTCTCATTACTGTAGCAGTATTTTTATGACAAATAAATAAATCTATAAATAATATTTTGATAAATAATAAAGCTATATAAATAATACATTTTCAACAATAGTTATTTAATTTAAATTAATTTAATTTAATTTACTAAATTCTGAATATTTCAAGGTGTTTGGGGTGTTAAAAAGGACTTTGGGACACCTTTTAGTTAATTAATATTATTATTACCGGTGGGTTTCGTTACTATAGTAACATTTTTTTCTGATAAATAATGTATAAACAACAACAACAACAATAATAATAATAATAATAATAACAATAATTAATAATAATAATATAAATACTATAATAATAATAAAAATGACATATTGTGAGGTTTCTGTGCTATTAGGTACGGCCTTGGAGTACAAAAAGCAGAGCTGATGTTAAATCTTTAAGAAAGAGCAGGATATTACGGAGTCAGATTTTTGTGGAAAATGGTGATGCAAACAAAGCGTTTTTTTGCTTTTTAATGCGCTTAATGACTTCTTGTTCCTCCATCGCGTGAGGTTCATCACTGCCACTTACTGGAGCCTCAAAGGAAGCAGACGGATGGAGGAAGTTTTTAATGGATCTCAATTAAAGTCATTTAGCAGGCTGGAAAAACAGACAGTGGAAATGTGTGAATGTCAGAGAGTCAATTGTGTCCTTTTTCTTGGCAGGCTCCCATTTGAGCAATAGCTTTGCCAGAGCGTAGATTAATTGAGTGGCATCCTGGTAATGCTGTAATAACAGTAACCGGAGAAGAAGAACATGATGAATGATGGAATTACAGCGAGGCCTTGATCCCGACTCTGTGTTCCAAATGCAAGGTCATTAGTCCGCTTGTCCCGTCCGTCAGAGCGACAGAAACAACGTGAACCGTGTGGCTGACGTATCGTATCTTTTCCAGGGAATCCGTGGGCTTCCTGGTGAGGAAGGAGCGACCGGACCGCAGGTATTATCCAGTCAAACGTTACCAACCACTGACTTTAGTGCTTTATTTGATTTGATTTTATTTGATTTTATTTATTTTTATTGAACTGAACTGAATTGAATTTAATATTTATTTTATTTTGTTTTATTGTTAATAAAATGTAGTTTTATTTTATTTAATTGTTAATTTAATTTAATGTCATTTAATTCAACATATAATAAAATATTATTTCTGTTTTGTTTTTTTGAAAATGAAAATAAATAAATAAATAAAAAATCACCCATGTCCATCCAGACTTTCTCTGTATGAAACAAAAGAACTACTAAGACATTTTAAGTCAATACCTGGCTGCAGCAGTAACTGACTGCCTTTAACACGCATACGGCATCTTTAACTATAACACAAGGCACATTACAAACCGATGTTATCGATCTTGCGTTTGGTGGATTTCAGGGTGCGAGAGGAGCGCCAGGACAGAAAGGACCACCTGGGCCAAGAGGAGCTCCGGTGAGTAAATGTCCTGCTGGAATACATCAGTCTCACCTTTTTACCCCCTCATTGTGTCAACTGACCCGTTAAAATGGGACACTTCAGAGAAATTGGATTGGACGGAGTCCCAGGCAGCTGTAGAGCTGCTCATCAGATCGGCAGCCGCAGCCAGAGAGGAAAAGAGCAATCTGGACAGGGGTCAAACGCTAACCAGCGCTCAGTCCGGGACTGAGTAACACAGCGCTCGGGTAAACAATGTTAGGGTGACCTCTGATGGTGAGAGCCAAACATTCGGCCTGCTGAGTCAGAGCAAACGCTGCTGCCACCTAGTGCTGGATGACATCTGATGCGCCACTAAATGCAGGGACATTGAAGACAAGAACATTTAAGGAATAAATGTAAATTAAACAGAATACATCAATATACAGTAGTCTCCGAATGTAAATGTCTTGCATTAGTAATGTTTCAAAGCTTAAAAATAACTTTAATTTTGCAGATGTCCAAAGTCTTAAATCTAGATGCATTTACTTTTCTTTTAAAAAAAAGAAAAAAAAAGAAAAAGATTTCCGATCATTTTATTTTTTTTCTTTCTTTCTTTCTTTTTTAATTGAAAATAAGATGTCTAACCACATTTTCTCCAAAGATTCTTAAAAAATCAAGATGCATTTACTTTAAAAAGAGAATCTATCTATCTATCTATCTATCTATCTATCTATCTATCTATCATCTATTTTACCTTTAATAACATCCCAGTAAAACATATTAATAGTGCCAAAATACATCAAAAAAAAAACAAAAAAAATCAAGATGGATTTACTTCAGAAACAGAATGACTAGATTACAGATTGACAGAATGATTAAAACAAGAAAAAAAGTGTTATTTTACATTTAATAACATCCCAGTAAAACATATTAACAGTGCTATAATATAATATATTTCATTTGTGCAAAACATTTCCTTTTTTTCTTTTTTCTTTTCTTTTCTTTTCTTTTCTTTTCTTTTCTTTTCTTTTCTTTTCTTTTCTTTTTTCTTTTCTTTTCTTTTCTTTTTTTATTTCTTTTTTTTAATGAAAAAAGTCACCCATGGTTTTATGAAATTTACCTCTGTCCAACCACATTTTCTCCAAGGATTCTTAAAAATCATGATGCACTTACTTGAGTAACAGAATGACATTAAAAAATCTCGTTATCTGAAAATAAATGAATAAAAATGAGGTGAGTCTATGATTAAAACAAGAAAAAAAAAAAAGAAAAAGAAAAAGAAATAAATAAAAAAAATATGGTAAAACTTTGCCTAAAGCCTTTATATATAATGCATTCTATTAATAATGCATAATGCATTCATGCATTTTAATGCATGACTTATCCCTTTTAATGCACTGTAATCTCGTTAATAAATTGTAACAACAGTAATAATATATTATAACACTTCTCTGTTCAGTGTTACACCATTAGAAATTATAATGCAATAAAACATGACAAGCAAGCCTTCAGTCATTATAATGCATTTTAACTTTGTTTACAATTATGAAATTTATGAAAGGTATAATGCATTGCAGTGTACATTATGAATACCTTTAAAGTGCATTATACATCGCCAAAATTTACTATCACAATGCAAAAAAATGATCTTTTTATCTACTTCAGTATTTTTTCTTGTTTTCCAATGCTAATCTCTTATTAACCGGAGATACATTTGCTTGAGAAGCAAAATGACATAAAAAAGTAAATCTTATTTTCTGAGAAATTGATCCAAATGAAGTACGTTTGATTAAAACAAATATCAGTCAACAGGCTCAGAAATATCAACTTAATTCAAAGAGAAAACAAGTTTTCATTTCCCATTGATAGATATTTAAGTATAAGCACGCTTCATTTTGTTCAGTTTTTCAAAAAACAAGACTTCATGTGTCAGTTTGCATCTACAGTTAATGTATCTTGATTTAAGGATGCTTAGAAATTTGTACTAGAAAACCCCAACAAGACAAATTTAATTCAAGTTTATTTATTTCAGTGCATGCAACATTTAATGCCGTGACTTTATGAATTTAAGACTTTCTGCTCTGATTTAAGAACTTTTTACCCTTAATTTTTGAAAATGTAAATTAAGACTTGCATCACAAATTCCTTTTCATGCATTTGACAGTGACAGTGCTTTTTACTTGAAGTAGGTTCATTTTCTATTTTGCTCAAATAAGTGTCTTCTGGAGTTGTTCTGAAACTTTATTTGCAGTCTGCCGAGCGCGCCGTTGTGTGTTATCAGCGTTCGGCGCTTTAAGTCAGCCGGTGTTTAACTCTGTATCCTGTCTGATTAAATCCTTCAGGGCGCGCCGGGGCCTTCGGGGCCCCCCGGAGCAGACGGACTCCACGGCCCCAAGGTTGGTCTGCTCCAAACATCACCTTTAGCAATTATGCTAATACCTTGACTCGAATCAGGTGGGAATAGCCGTGCTGAGATTACATTTACTCTGTTCCTGGATTTGTGCCCTTATCAAACGGATTATAGAAGTACGCTGAACAAAATCATTTAGGTTGCTGGTTTTGTAACAGTATTTCATTTAATATTTCGAGTGATTAATAGTCTTTTTTATCTGTCTGGGGAAACAAATGGCTTCTTCTAGCTACGCTATAATGGAGGAATTGTGGTGCGTGTGTGGATGTTGACTCAGGGTTGTGTTTGTTCAGGGTAACACAGGAGAAAAGGGAGACGCAGGTATTCCTGGAGCCGCAGGTCAAAAGGTAAGAGTCTCCTCTTTTTGTAGCTTAGATTTGTGACGCAATTGTGAGCTTTGCATTCGGAGCTCTGGATAAGTGAGGTGAAGAGTTTCTTCTCAGCGGTTTTGTGAATCTCACAGGGTGAGCGGGGTGAGCCGGGATTTCCAGGCCTTCAGGGTGCCATGGGCCTGCCTGGATTTAAAGGACACAAGGTAAAGCTGCCGTCCCATAAACATCACTAAACACATACATGCACGAGTAGTGTTTTTTATAATCTTTTTAAAATAAGTCCCACCCAAGCTGAATTTATTTAATCAAAAATATTGTAAAAATGTGAAATATTATTCTAATTTAAAACAGCTGTTTTCTATGTGAATATGTGTTAAACTGTAATTGATTTCTGTGATGCGCAGCTGAATTTTCAGCATCATTACTCCAGTCTTCAGTGTCACATGATCCTTCAGAAATCATTCTAATATGCTGATTTGCTGCTCAACAAACATTTTTGATTATTAGCAATGTTGAAAACAGTTGTGCTGCACAATATTTTTGTGAAAACAATCATGCATTTTATTTTTTCAGGATTCACAGATGAATAGAAAGCTCAAAAGAACAGCTTTTATTTGAAATTTACTCAATTTGATCAATTTAATGCATCACTGCTGGATAAAAGTACTAAAAGTATTTAAAAAAAAAAAATACTGATCATAAATGGTAGTGCAATACAATCAAATATTAAAATGAAGTTATCCATGGCTTTAGTGACAGCAAGGTCATGGATTGGATTCCCACAGACGCACAAGCTGATAAGATGCTGCTTTGGATAAAAGTGTTTGTCAGATGAATAATTAAGCATCTGAAATGTTTTGATCTTGATAAAGGAACACAATTCCCTAATGTAACACTCTGCGAAACCATAATAAGGTTGTACCTGTGCTGTCAAACACTGTAGCCCATCTCGTTCCAGCTACCTTGTTTAGCTTAAGCTGATATAACTTGGTTTTTCCAGCCTGAGTCTAAACCAGCTTAACTAGAAACACCTTAAGGTGCAGGGATGTGGATGTAACGTTAAACACGCTGCTCACAATGCCAAACAATGTATTATGTGGGCTACACATGCATATTCATACTGTATATTCAGAATTAAGATGCATAGAGAAGTGCCAGTGCTGTCACTGCAATAAATGTGCTGTAAGTCACTTTGGATAAAGGATCTGCTAAATGACTACTTGTGTAGAAGATATGCCTGAAATACTGTCTTTTCAGCTCATTGAATGTAGTTTTTGATATGATATGCTAGAGAATACTGTTCTCCTGCTGCGCAGAGGTAGAGATAAGTCGATGTTTCTCTTTTATTTTCAGGGAGAGAGAGGAGAGCTCGGACCCAGAGGCATTCAGGTGGATCCCAAGTCATTTCCTTCACAATGCTTTTGACTAATACTTTATGTGATTTATCAAAGGTTTGCATTTGGCTTCAACACAAATTCAGATTCATCTCTGATCTCAAATGTAACTCAGACCTAGATGTTTTCAAGCCGTAATGATAGCATTAGTGTGAAATTAGTGGAAAAGGTTAACTTTATCGCTCTTCAAAGTGATTAGTGTCATGTTTTTGGAAGTTAAAATCTGTGATGGGCTCATATTTCATATCAATATGCAGAGACTAGCTGAAGTTATTAAGACATTAGAGGCTGATTTCTCAGAAACACTGGATCTTGTTTGCTGTTTGTTTGATCGTCTGACCAGCATTTCTAACAATGCATTTTTCTGGCATTTTTTAGGTTGGCTTGAGCACCATGCTAGCAACATGCTAATCATGCTAGAAACATGCTAATTATGCTAGAAACATGCAATCAACCTGTTAGTCATGCCAGAAACATGCTAGTAACATGTTAATCATGATTATGATCATGAATAATTTTAGAAACAGACTAGCAACATGCTAGTAACTTGCTAATCACGCTAGAAACATGCTAACAACATGCTAATCATGCTAGAAACATGCTAGCAACTTGTTAGTCATGCCAGAAACATGCTAGCAACATACTAATAATGCTAGTAACTTGTGAATCATGCTACCAACATGCTAATTATTTTAGAAACCAGTGGTGGGCAGTAACGAAGTAGTTGTACTTCCTTACTGTACTTAAGTACATTTTTCAAGTATCTGTACTTTACTGGAGTAGTTTTATTTTGAGTAACTTTCACTTTTACTTCACTACATTCCAAAGCGTAAGATCGTACTTTTTACTTCACTACATTTCGTAAACATATCGTTACTCCTTATAATATATCACGTTCTCTGAGACGCACAAGCGGTGTCTGATACATGAACAAACTGATTCTTTTCAATGAACCTGTTAAATTGATTCGCCAATTGCACTAAACGATTCATTCACGAATTGGAATGATCCGATTGCAGCTGTTCTCGAGGCGACAACTCGTTCATTCAAATGATCCGTTTAGAGCGAGTCTCCAGTCGACTGAATTCACAGGTAAGAACCGGGAGATCTTGTGAGCGCGCGACTGATGCTGCGAAAAGTAAATTACTAATGTCGAATTTTAGGATAAATTATTGTAACTGAAAATCATATTTAGGTCAAAGCTGTCCGTTGATTGTGAATTACATCTGCTGTAAAAGGTGATCAGTTTAAGCGAACTGAAATGCTTGAATTCAGACACATCAAAAACGAAAAATTTAAATAACAGCTTAAATAAAATAACTCATGCACATTCATATTCCTCGCTGATGTAACGTTAGCCGTTTTATTAAAATGCTACTACGTGACGTCTGTTTTTATATTGTTTAGCAACAGTATAAATGTTTACATTGTTTGGATCAGCAAGATTAGACAGATATGAATGTTTATTCAACTATACTGAAAATAAGTAAATATTGTTAGCTGATGCTAACTGTCTAGCTTAGCGTTTCTCAACAGGTGCGGTACCGCCCCCCAGGGGGCGTTCGGACAGCATCGGGGGGCGCTGGAAGTAATATTTTTGAAAGGGGGGCGTTTCAAAAAAACGCACTTTCTATATCTATTTTTCAACTTGTCGGTAGCGCAGGCGCGTGGAATCCCGCAGGCAGAATAGAACGGTATGGGGTTATTTTTGTGTCTTTATTATTCAAACAAAAATACTGTGTTTGAGAGTAAAACTAAGTATTTTGTAATTAAAAAATAAAAGTTTGCAAAAAAAGTCTTCTTAAATCTCAAAAATAAAGAAATTGATAACAAAAGTATTTGCAGTGCATGTACTTTCTTTACAATCTTTATTTTTCTTTGCGCACTTCAAACACTTTTCATCGCGAAACCACAAGTTTTGCTCTCCTTTCTGCTTTCTTTTTTTGCGAGTCTAAAATTTTTGTTTGCGAGTTAAAAAGTTTTGCTTGCGAGTAAGCTGTATCTCAGTGGGCGGTCTCTACCTACCAGGATGAAAGGCCTTTTTCTATTGGTCACTCTCGATTGAAGTGACCACGCCCACTACGTTGTGCCGCCAGGCGCCAGTCTGACTGAGGAGCCAGCGAGGTTCAGCCATGGTGAACAACAGCAACAACAGGTCGTTTACTGGGTAAGATAACCAAGTTAACGTCTTAAACTCAGTGACAAGTGAACTTATGTAGTCTCTCTTCTCATGCTCACATATTTAAATACGTAACGTTAGCTAAGCCCGCCTGTAGTTCGACGATACCGTTAAATAGAGGGACACGAGATGACTCGGATGACGATTGTAATCAAGGTAAAGACCATTATGACATGCAAGAGTCGTACAGTAGCGGTATTAACATTAAGTGACATGGCATCTGACACGCGGAAGGTGCGGGAGCAGTGACACTTTCAGCAGTGACACAGTCCATCGGCATATGTCAAAGAAAACCGTAAGTGTCACTGGCACTGAGCAGTGGCATGCGCCAGTGGCTTCCGCGTGTCAGATAGAAACACCTTAAGTTGTTGTTGCTGTTGTTCGCCATGGCTGAACCTCGCTGGCTCCTCAGTCAGACTGGCGCCTGGCGGCACAACGTAGTGGGCGTGGTCACTTCAATCGAGAGTGACCAATAGAAAAAGGCCTTTCATCCTGGTAGGTAGAGACCGCCCACTGAGATACAGCTTACTCGCAAGCAAAACTTTTTAACTCGCAAAACAAAAATTTTAGACTCGCAAAAAAAGAAAGCAGAAAGGAGAGCAAAACTTGTGGTTTCGCGATGAAAAGTGTTTGAAGTGCGCAAAGAAAAATAAAGATTGTAAAGAAAAGTACATGCACTGCAAATACTTTTGTTATCAATTTCTTTATTTTTGAGATTTAAGAAGACTTTTTTTGCAAACTTTTATTTTTTAATTACAAAATACTTAGTTTTACTCTCAAACACAGTATTTTTGTTTGAATAATAAAGACACAAAAATAACCCCATAAGAACGCGGCATCCGTTTACTGTAGCGCTCGCGCTCGGTTGTTACTGAACGACTGATTATAAGGGGATCTATGTGCTTTAGCACAATGTGTTGCGCTGTTCGCGGTCAGTGTAGAAGTGGTGTTCACTGCTAGTTTACACCAATACTCCCACTCCTAGACCTGACTGTGTATAATTTCCTTAGCAACGACTTCAGTTTGCTTGACTTTCTGTAGCGCAGCCGCTGCGTCAAAACAATAGCAAGCATTTATACACGATAAAGCAAGATATGTTTTTTCTTGTTTAAAAAAAAATAATATGAATACTTTTTCTTTGCGGATTGGCTGTAGTTGGTTTGAATAACAAATTTCTAAGGAGATTATTCAAAGCTCACAATTATAGCCTAATATATCCACGTTGGTTTTTTTTGCTCCTTTTTTTGCTTCTAATGATAATGATACTTCAAATGATAAATCAAAAATGTGATGAATGTCATGCGCCATTTAATGACATTAAAAAAATAATATTATGTATGAGCTGTTTTAAGGGTGTCAAAATGGGCCTATATATTATAAATAAAATGTAGCCTATAATATACACTAGCATTAAAAAAGGTCAGTATGATTTGTTAATGGGTTCACAAAAAAGGTTGCATTTGTTTGTTTAAAAAAACAGCCTACAGTAAAAACAGTAAATCTACCATTTAAAAAAAAAAAAAAAAAAACTTTTTATTTGAATACATTTTAAAATGTGTTCTCTTCTCATGCTAAGATACAGTATATTACTACAGCTTTCAGTGTCACATGATTTTTCAGAAATTATGCTGTTCTTAAGAAACATTTCTTATTATTATTATAACTGGCACAACACACTGACAAAAAAGCAAGATTTGAAATTTAATTGACTATAACAAATCCAATGTTTTCACTGGCCAACTTAGTTTTATTTTGTTAATATAAACAAATTTTGACCCATGATCCAGCTTTGCTTGCAAAGACTGAGAAGCTCCATTTATAGCCAAACATGATTCCCTCACCTATTACCAATTCACCTGCTTGCTGTGTTTCAAAGCAGTTTATTTGGTTATTCTATAACCTTTTCACTTTTATTTTGCATCTGTCCCAACTTTTTTGGAGTGGGATGCATACTTCGAATAAATAAATAAATAAATATTTTATAAATAAATATGTTTATATTTACAAAATACATTTAAGTTGGTCAGTGAAAACTTTGGAAATCTTTTCTTTGTACTTTTGTCAATTAAATAAAAGTTAAATAGAATGAACAAATTACAGATTTTATCATTTTACAAAATGTCCCAACTTTTCTAGAATTAGGGTTGTACTTATTTACTCACCAAAATAACAATATCCACTGTGTCATTTTTATTTAGTCTTTTTAAATTTGGGGCAACAAGATATATCCACATCTCAACAACACTGAAGCTGTTGCAATGAAAACCACCAACATGCTTAAAGACTCTGTAAATGAATGTTATTACACTTATTTTAAAATAATTTACTCTAAAAAAGTACTTCACTGTCTTTTTTGATCAATTCAATGCATTCTTGAAATAAAGTAATTTCCTAAAAATCATAATGACCCCATACATTTGAATTACTGTAAATATAATAACAGTCCTTATTATAAACACAAAATAATAATAATCAACTTTAATATTCAGTGAGGACAGTTAGACTATGATTTATTTGATGGGGGGCGGTGAGGGACCTGGATAATGGGTAGGGGGGTGCTGGCCCAAAAAAGGTTGAGAACCACTGGTCTAGCTGCTTGCTGGTGCTAAGTTGAGATAATTTTTAGATATAAAGTCCACATATTTTTATTCAACCACCTAGATAGATTACATCCGAGGGAAGAGAAAGGATGTCATGCTCAGAACATGGTAACTACAGTAATTATCAAAGTGGAAAGTGATGCCCTCTGGGGTCATTTGGCCAGGGGTGTTTTTACACAGATAATATTTGAAAGGAAAAAATCATTATGAAAATATAATTATATTTTCCTTAAAATGTTCTTGCTAACTTCAGGCCTTATTCTCATGCACGTTATGCAAAACAAGTTCCCCTTCAGTCGTTTCACTATGACGTTACATATGGGAACTCGCTTGAGAGTCCAATCATCTCCAGGCCTTATTCAAAAGGCCAATGAACATTCATGAACATTGGCGAGTGGTATTTGCATGCCTAGCCACTCCCCCGTACATACGGGTATATAAGATGGCGGCGTGCAACCACTCATTCAGACTTTTGCTGAGGAGCCTCGTTTCCTGAGCCGACAAACAAAAAAAATATATAAAAAGAGTTCCTGAGTTGCCACTCTCTCTGCTGGCGTGCTGCCAAATACCTAAAAGAGTTAAGAAACTAAAAGAGCGTTTGGCAGCCGCCAGCATAATCCTGCGGGCTGCCGTTTTCACAGCATTTCTAGCCTCCCGCACTCCAGCGAGCCCCGCCCGTTTGAGTGCACAGTTGTGCCGCGGTTCCTCCCTGGGCGGACCGGGATTTCAAAAGAGTGAATTTCTCACGGCTGTCGAGGGCATCTTCCCGGTATGTCTCTCCGGCTGTGTGCTTCTCGGTGCGGTAGTTTCCTCACCTCACTGGACGGACATGATCGCTGTCTCACATGCCTGGGCCGAGAGCACGCTGAGGCAGCGTTCACGGATGGTACATGCGTTCATTGTGAACGTATGTCCATGGCTGCGTTAAAGTCCCGCCGCTCATTCATGAATAGGCTCCCCTTGTCGTCTTCCCGCGGTAAGTCGTTGAGCCGTCAAGGTTTTTCGGCTACCGCGGCGAGGCACTTGGGGGACATTCAGGTGACCGTGCAGAATGTTCCGTCGGCCCCCAAAGCCCCGCGGACTTCTGCGTCACCGCGCGGTCCCGTTGAGCTGCCAGAGCAGTATACCTCCCCGTACAGCGGGCTGGGTATCTCTTTTGGCGCTCCCCAGGAGGTCGAGATGTCTGCTGCAGCATCAGAGGGAGAGTCAGGCGGTGAGGCTGACGACTCAGCGGGTCGGCACCCCTCTGCGGTTGCCGCCCCGTCTGAGACGGATGCCGAACTGTCGGCTATGCTCCTCCGAGCCGCCAAGGAGATCGGTCTGGAGGTGCATGAGGAGCTGGTGAGGACTTGGCGAGCCCCGCACTCTTCTCGTCCACGTCCCAGCTCCTCTCCCCTCGCCTCTCTCGACGGGGTTATGAGGCGGTCCCTCAGGTTGAGCGCGCTGTCGCGGTGCATCTATGCCCGCGCGGCGCTGCCACCTGGCGGGATCGGCCTCATCTCCCCTCCAAGGCGTGTAAGTTCTCGTCCGCTCTTGCGGGCCGGACTTACCACGCCGCTGGACAGGCTGCCACCGCCTTGCACGCCATGGCCACCTTACAGGTGTACGAGGCCAAGGTGTTGAAACACCTGCACGAGAGGGGTCCTGACCAGGGCGCAATGGAGGAACTCCGCGCCACCACCGACTTCGCCCTCCGGGCCACGAAGGTGACGGCGCGTTCCCTTGGTCAGGTGATGTCCACCGTAGTGGTCCAGGAGCGACATCTATGGCTGACCCTGGCCCAGATGGCAGATGTCGACAAACCACGGTTTCTCGACGCTCATATCTCCCAGGGCGGCCTATTCGGCGACACCGTCGAGGACTTCGCCCAGCAGTTCTCGGCGGTTCAAAAGCAGACGGAGGCGATTAAACACATCCTGCCCTGCCGCGACATTCCAACCACGTCCGCGGGGCCCCCACCTCCGCCTGCTCGTCGCCGAGGGCGCCCCCCCGCGGCTCCCAAACAACCAGCTCCGTCCCCTGCTGAGGTGCATGACGCCAGATTGGCAGCCCGACGTCGAGCTGCCCGCGGGAGAGCGGCGCCGCCCGCGTCTCAGGGGCCGGTCATCTCTCCACACCCGGGCAACCCGGAGGTTGAGCAGCGCCCAACAAGTGTCTCCTCGGACTCGGAGCCTGATGTCGCCAGCGCGGGAACCAGGGAAGAAGGTAAGCGCTGCCCAGTGCAGTCTGACTTTTCTCCAGGACGTTCTTCCTTCTGGGATCAGTCCCCTTCCCCTTCCCCCCCCAGGCTGCCCCACTGCGGTCACGTCGGTCAACGTCCCTTTGATACCCCTGGCGACCAGGCTGGGAGCCTGGCTTCAGCTTCCCAGCCCCTCGCGGTGGTTGATTCGGACGGTACGTCTCGGCTATGCGATTCAGTTCGCCAGGCGTCCGCCCAGGTACAGAGGCGTCCTTTCCACTTCTGTCCATTCGGACACACATGCCGCTGTGCTTCGTGCGGAGGTTGCAGTCCTACTGGCGAAGGACGCAATCGAGCCTGTCCCTCCAGCCGAGATGAAGTCAGGGTTTTACAGTCCTTACTTCATCATGCCCAAAAAGAGCGGTGGGTTAAGACCCATCCTGGATCTTCGAGCCCTGAATCGGTCCCTTCTCAGGCTGCCGTTCAAGATGCTCACGACGAAGCGCATGCTAACATGCATTCGTCCCCAGGATTGGTTCGCAGCCATCGACCTGAAGGACGCGTACTTTCACGTCTCGATCCTGCCTCGACACAGACCCTTCCTACGGTTTGCTTTCGAGGGTCGAGCGTATCAGTACAAATTGCTTCCATTTGGCCTCTCCCTCTCTCCCTGCGTCTTTACGAAAGTCGCGGAGGCTGCCCTGTCCCCTCTTTGGCAGACGGGCATTCGCATCCTCGACTATCTCGACGACTGGCTTCTCATAGCTCACTCGCAAGATCTGTTGTGCGCACAGAGGGACTTGGTGCTCCGGCATCTCAGCCATCTGGGCCTTCAGGTCAACCGAGAGAAGAGCAAACTCTCCCCAGTGCAGAGGATCTCTTTTCTCGGTGTGGAGCTGGACTCGGTCAGTATAACAGCCCGCCTCACCAACGAGCGCGCGCAGTCAGTGCTGAAGTGTCTGGAGTCATTCAGACACAAAACAGCGGTCCCTCTCAAAACATTTCAGAGGCTCCAGGGGCATATGGCAGCCGCAGCCGCAGTGACGCCGCTCGGCTTGCTTCATATGAGACCGCTTCAGCGCTGGTTACACGATCGAGTCCCGAGATGGGCATGGCACCGCGGCACACTCCGGATTGGCGTTTCCCCGCAGTGTCGCCGCCTGTTCAGCCCGTGGTCAGACCCGGCCTTCCTTCAGGCCGGAGTCCCCCTGGGAAAAGTCTCCAGGCATCTTGTGGTATACACGGATGCCTCTTCCACGGGTTGGGGTGCTGTATGCAACGGGCAAGCAGCATCGGGCTCCTGGACAGGACCTCGACTGCAATGGCATATCAATTGCCTAGAGTTGTTGGCTGTGCTTCTGGCCCTTCGTCGCTTCCGACCGACGTTGCGTCACAAGCACGTGCTTGTTCGCACCGACAGCACAGCGACTGTAGCCTACATCAACCGTCAGGGTGGTCTACGCTCCCGTCGCATGTCACAACTCGCCCGCCATCTGCTCCTATGGAGTCAAACGTGGCTGAAATCGCTACGTGCCGTTCACATTCCAGGAGAACTCAACCGTGCAGCCGACCAGCTCTCACGGCAGTCCACCCATCCTGGAGAATGGCGACTCCACCCCGAGACAGTCCAGCTGATTTGGAGCCATTTCGGGGAGGCCCAGATAGAGCTGTTTTACTCCCTCGACGAGGCTCCCAACAGCCTCGGCAGGGACGCACTGGCACACAGCTGGCCTCCGGGACCCAAGTACGCCTTTCCCCCAGTGAGCCTCCTTGCACAGACACTGTGCAAGATCAGGGAGGACGAGGAGCAGGTTCTGCTGGTTGCGCCACACTGGCCCACCCGGACCTGGTTTCCAGAACTCATTTCCCTCGCGGCAGCCCCTCCCTGGAAAATCCCCTTGAGGAGAGACCTTGTTTCTCAGGGGATGGGCACAATTTGGCACCCGTGCCCCGACCTGTGGAACCTGCACGTCTGGCTCCTGGACGGGACGCGTCAGACCTCTCCGGCCTTCCACAGGCCATGATAGAGACTATCACTCAGTCCAGAGCCCCCTCTACAAGGCAGGCTTATGCGCTGAGGTGGGGTCTGTTCGTCGACTGGTGTTCCTCTCGCGGGGAGGACCCACAGAGATGTACGGTTGCAGTAGTGCTTTCCTCCTGCAAGAAAAGTTGGAGCGCAGGCTGTCCCCTTTAACTCTCAAAGTGTACGTTGCTGCCATTACAGCGTACCACGATGCAGTGGATGGAACATCCCTAGGTAAGCACCAACTCATCGTGAGGTTCCTCAGGGGTGCGAGAAGGGTTAATCCCCCCGGACCGCACCCGATACCCTCTTGGGACCTCTCCGTTGCCCTCCAGGGCCTGCGGGAGGCCCCATTTGAGCCACTTGCATCGGTTGAGCTAAAATATCTGTCACTTAAGACAGCGCTCCTGACCGCACTGGCCTCCATCAAGAGGGTAGGGGACCTACAAGCTTTCTCTGTCGACGAAGCGTGCCTAGAATTCGGGCCCGGCGATTCTCACGTCATCCTGAGACCCCGGCCTGGTTATGTGCCCAAGGTTCCCACCACGCCTTTCCGCGATCAGGTGGTGAACCTGCAAGCTCTGCCCCTGGAGGAGGCAGACCCAGCCTCTGCGCTGCTGTGTCCAGTTCGCGCTCTGCGTATATACGTGGACCGCACTCGGCACTTCAGACGCACCGAGCAGCTCTTCGTCTGCTTTGGAGGTCAGCAGAAAGGGAATGCTGTCTCCAAACAGAGGTTGGCCCATTGGGTGGTAGATGCCATCTCCCTGTCGTACCAAAACCAGGGAGAGCCATGCCCCTTAGGTGTCCGGGCCCACTCCACACGGAGTGTTGCCTCATCCTATGCGTTGGCTCATGGCGCCTCACTAGCAGATGTCTGTAGAGCTGCGGATTGGGCGACACCTAATACCTTCGCCAGGTTCTACAACCTTCGCGTAGAGGCCGTGTTCTCCCGTGTCTTAACATAGACATCAGGCGAGCGGGAGTCTGGCTGGTGTCGGCTTGCTGTGCCATTCCTATGGATCCGTGCGCTATTTCCCTCAGTTGTTCCCTCCGGCGAACCTGGGTCCTCCATGCCCCGCAGTCAGGCCTAGGGCGGAGTAGTGCCTGACTGTGCTCCGGCTGGGTCTCCTTCGCCCAGCAGGTTGTGGCAACATGTTTCAGTATTTTTCCACGGTCAGCCAGAAGGCCGATGTTTCCCTCATATATCCCTAAAATCTATGGATATATTGAATTTCTTTTGTTCCACATGTAGAGATTTCATGTGCTCCGCCCCCCCAACTCCTGCTTCAGTACAACTGGCATCCCTGTGGGGCCCCCTATTGGCCCCCAGGGCGTTGGGAAGGTTACGCTCATATCCGTCTGCTGACACGTCCGCCTGTCGGCACGCGGTGTGTTGCGTAACGCGACGTCTGGTTCGTGGCCTGTTCCATGGGTCTGTTCCCATATGTAACGTCGTAGTGAAACGACTGAAGGGGAACGTCTAGGTTACGTACGTAACCCTCGTTCCCTGAAGGAGGGAACGGAGACGTTACATCCCCTGCCACGACCTTACGTCGCGCTGACGCCGGGCTGCAGCTCGGCTCCTCAGCAAAAGCCTGAATGAGTGGTTGCATGCCGCCATCTTATACACCCGTATGTACGGGGGAGTGGCTAGGCATGCAAATACCACTCGCCAATGTTCATGAATGTTCATTGGCCTTTTGAATAAGGCCTGGAGATGATTGGACTCTCAAGCGAGTTCCCATATGTAACGTCTCCGTTCCCTCCTTCAGGGAACGAGGGTTACGTACGTAACCTAGACGTTTTTAAACACTTTTTTCTTACTTAATTTGATGGTCAAATCTGTTTTCTCTCAGGTACATTGCACTGTAAGCTTCACATTGAATATTACTACATCATTCTCATCATCATAGTCCATATCATCAACAAAAATGTATTTTTTTGGAAAATCCCAGGTATTTTGAGCAGTACTCAACTTGTGTACTTCGTCCACCACTGTTAGAAACAGGCTAACAACATGCTAGTAACTTGCTAATCATGCTAGTAACCTGTGAATCATGCTAGAAACATGCTACCAACATGCTAGTAACATGCTAATCATGCTAGTAACTTGCTAATCATTTTAGAAACAGGCTAACAACATGCTAGTAGCTTGCTAGTGATGCCAGAAACATGCTAGCAACATGATAATCATGCTAGTAACCTGTGAATCATGCTAGAAACAAGGTAGCAACATAATAGTAGCATGTTAATCATGCTAGTAACTTGCTTATCATGCTAGTAACATGTTAATCATGCTACCAACATGCTAGTAACTTGCTGATCATGCTGGAAACATGCTAGTAACAGGCTAATCATGCTAGGAACATGTTAAACATGCTACTAAAATAGTTAGAACCATACTTCAACAACATAGTAATAATCTAATCTATCACTTTAATTCATTAATTGAACATATATTTTGCCCTCTATACTAGTATATTTATGAAAATACATTCACATGTGTTAAATTTAGGGAAAAGTTTGTTTGTATATAATGTGAACATTTTAACACGCTTGAATAAAAAACACAAAGGAACATACTTTATAATGCTCTAAAATATAGTATAATATTTTATAAGATTTTCAATTTCAAAAATATATTCCATTGAGCTTCACTGTTTACAACATATTTTTAGCTTATATTTAAAATATAATTTGGTCAGAGAAAAAAAAATGGTCATATGAGTTTATGAAAATAGGATCACTAAATACATATCCTAATATTATAATCACTAATTCTAGTGATTTTCCTATGTTTACACTACAGGATGAATGCCTGCAGTATGGTTTGTGTAGTTTAGTGTTAGAGTCTCAGTAGGGTACACCACCCTAAGTGTAGTTGGCTCAGTGTCTCACAGTTAAACGGATGTGACACAGTGTTCTAAAGGTTATAGGGAACCACCTGCTGTTATTGAATGCTAATGATAACCTTTCAGAGTTTGAGACCCCTGCTAACACAGATCCCCTCTCATTCACAGGGTGAAAAAGGCAGCAAAGGCTTCCCTGGATCGCCTGGCTTTCCTGTAAGTGTACAAACTCCACACACATCCAGCAGGGGGCGCATCTTCTTATAGCGCTGCACCTCAACATCTACAGCGGTCGTTAGAGTGAAAAGAATAAAAAGTCAATGTATACCAGTCAGAACTTAAGAAGACTAAATCAAGAGAATTTGAATTGGAATGACAGGAAGAAGAATTCACTGAACTGAAATTAAAAAAAAAAAGAATGAATGAAGTTACACACAAAAGAGGAAGTGACAGAAATTACATCATTAATGTTTCTAGGAAGATAGATTTATCATTTCCGGTTAATTTTGAGCAAAAAATATAATTCCTCATCCTGTTTGCATCCTCATTCAGTAAGATGTTTAATGACTGGTATAAGTTTATTAATTACAGACATTTTTATATAAAGGTCTTCAACTAAACTGCGACATTTGAATATTTTCATCCTGTTGAATCATTTTCCTTAAAAGAAACTCCTGATTTCTGTGAAACAGCTCGATAAATCTCCAAAAACCTTTGTCACAGACACTGACTCACAATCCACTTTGTACATCTTCAGTCACACGCTTGACAGATCTTTAGACTGAATATAATTAAGTTTCTGAAATAAAATAGTTATTGGTCCATGTATACTCACAAGCAGTGTTCATCAGCATCACCCATTTGCAAATTTTGCAAATATTTCATCCTCTTGAATGCTTTACACTTATTAAAAATATCTTCATGTACCCAGAGATTGTGCATATGTAAAAATGGCCTTATGGCAGGTAACATATTACTATAGATATAAGGCAATGTATGTCAAAAATGAAATTTCGGTATGGGCAAAGCCAGGTGGGAATGTCTTTTTAATTATACCGTTCATATATTTACAATCAGAGTAGTATTTATCTGGCACGAAAGATGCGTAAGCAATGAATCATGAGAAAAATCAGCAGGGTTTTGTAACACTCTCTGCTGCTTCTTGTTGAACAAAGTAGCTTTGCCGTTTGCTCGTATGAACTCCTACACAGTAATGTAGCATGAGCCGTCCGACGTGCCAGAAATGTCCGACTTCTGTTGACGTGTCTTTATGTGATTCAGTCTGCAAACACACGCAGGGCTTGAGAGTCATTTCGTGGGGTTTCTCTGGCTGTGGCTTTGAAAAGGTTTTCTTCCTGTCACCTGCTGTGAACACTGAGCCTGTGTGTGTTTAATAACAGATTTTTTTTCTGTGATTTTATCATAAAAGTTTCCTCTTTCTCATCCCGAATCAGGGCGAAGTGGGACCGAGGGGCAACAAAGGAGAGGTTTGTAGAATTACACGACTCGCTCGCATTTAAACCGTTCCTGCCTATTTACGCAAGAAACAAGATGGTCTCCTCCTCCTAAAGGAAGTAGCATGGGACGGCAGAGCACTTCTGAGGGCTTTGAAGCGTTTACATTTGACAGTTTGACAGTTGTACTAAGCTGGCTTCAGCACGCTGTCAGAGCAAACCGGCAAACTGGATGCCGTGTAAACTAGAGGAAATTTCCTATGTATATTTATTATTTTGTGTTTGTCGGCAAATCAGTAGCAGATATATGCAAATCGGTCGCTTCCTTTAAAAGAATGTTTTTTCCTCCAGAGAGGAAAAATATTTATGAATATTTCTGTACTGTATGTTTGTTTCACACTAGAGTTGCATGATTTGTTCAGAATGTCATGTTGTGAATATTTTGACAATATTGTGATTGGAGATTTAATCTTTTATATGAAAAACATTTAACCTTTCATGTTGCTGCTCAGCAACAAGCATTCAAATCTTATTTATTTATGGTAGCATATTATCAGGGTTGTTATTGTTGACTAAAACTACTAACTATTTTTTAGATAACTGAAATAAAGCTTTAGATTATATTAAACAATTTATTTCTGTAAAATTTCAGAAATGCATTCACACAAATTGTTAGCATGCTTGTATAGTACACTACAGAACACAGCAGCACGCAGTGCATTTAAATGATACGTTCGTTAAATACACAGCCTTTTCACACATCATGATTTCCATTTTAATTTAATTAATTGTGCAGCTTTACTCTGCTGTTAAATGCAACATTTGCATGAAGAATACTGCATGAGCATACAGTAGGCTTTATGTGTGCTGTTTTGAATCTTCTAGAGAGGTACGCCGGGTGAAACCGGGGTCAAAGGTCCTGACGGACAGAAGGGAGACATGGGACACGTCGGTGTAGTCGGGCCGCGGGGATTCCCCGGTCAGGACGGTCTGCCAGGGCTACCCGGCGCTCCGGGCTTTCCAGGGAAGCCTGTGAGTATTCTTGCATTTCTCCCAACTACACGACAGCAATTACATTTTTGGTCATAGCCACCAGGTCTTTCCTTCTGCGAGAAATAAACACGTCGTAAACAAAGTACGGCATGGGCCGCGGCGATGTCAGGATGCGTCATTGTGAAAGAAACCACAAGGCCCTGAGGTCAAGACTGTGTAATTAAGTTCCTTTTTAATGTTTCTTCCTTTATTATCTGTACAGCCTTATCATTTCTTTGAAAGCTCTATGTGTTTTTCATGTACCAACACCATCTAATGAGTGACTCAATATGTGTTTCAGGGTAAGCCTCCCTCAGAGAACTACTTAATAAAACTCTGTGGGGACATTTTGAGAAGTGAGTATCCGACCTTGTTCAAGGTCATTATCCTCTCGAGAACAAAGAGCCCAAGGAGATTTTCCTTTTCCCTTTTTTAATACGAACAAGCCTGATATGTAAAGAGCCAAGAATAGCATGCGGCGTCCAATTAAAGCTGTTAGATAAAAGCAAAGTTCACTAGAAAGGAGCTTTTGTTACGAAAACTTGCTGAGCTATCAGAGTTTTTACAGTTTGCTTTGAATTAAAGGGGTCATATCGTACATTCTGTTATCATTTTACTTTTTTTTCCCTGTGGTCCACTTAGAAACCTAGTGAGCTGCCTCACTGCATATTGTCTACGTGCGGCCTAATCATCAGAAACTTAAAAATGACTGATCTGAAATGCTCTACTGTACTTTGCCAGCAACTCCAGAGATGTTTTTGAACCTCTCTAAGGGAGTCAACGGTCATCTCGAATCATGTGAATAATGGAAGACACTGATGTTGGTGTTGTATTATAGTTGAATTCTTTGTGGATACCACAAAAATGAATTAGAAACACCAGAAACAGAATCCTAGCTGACACAATATTGGCTGTGACTTCTGTTATATGGAGTAAGCTCAAAAAATAGATTAATCCAAAGTCAATGTTGAATGCAAAACAAGCTGAAGATTAGCCAATGTATAATGATACAAATCTAATTAAAATAAAAATACCAACATAGACTCATTGGGAACACATGCTTTTACATATATTTGTGCAAAATCACAAAAATGTACCTAAACATACAATTCACTCCAGTTTAAAAATGACTTTTGTATAATTTCTTTGTACAGTTTTCACAGTACTATGTTATGAGTTCAAAACACTTTTACTGTAGTGCACAATCTCCATATGTTTGACTTTTCTAACAAGAGTAAACTTGCTCGGTAGCGCACCCGGTACAGCATTGCACTTATGAGTCCCATGAAATATGAATCATAATGAAAGAGCTTTTATCAGGCTAAACAACCCATGGTTGCTTCAGTGAATGTGTTTCTCTCACGTTTGCTTTTGTTAACACTGTCAGTTAAGTTTAGTGTAGGTTTTATGCCATTTTTAACCTCAATAGAACATTAAACTTTTAGCGACACTCACCAGACTTTGAATTTTTCAAACTGCTGCCATACATACAATCTAATAAAACATTACCACATACACTTTTATTCATTTTGATAAAACTAAATGTGCATTTAGTGCCACTTACTGGACATTTCACTTTGAAAGTCTCACAAAAACATGCAAGAAGCAAGATAATATTTTGCACAGGCACATTTTTCGAATGACCCTGGATTTACAAATACACACCATATGTAGACATTTGGTGAACTCATTTTAATTGATGTTTCAGTATTGACTAAATTATATTTTACATGAACTTTTCTGTTGCCTTGGCCACCATCTTTCATTTATTTTTTACTTCACTTGACTCTTGGAACACAGCAATATTAGTCATGTTTCTTTTTTTTGCCACAAAACAGTCTCATGAGTTTTCTTATGACCATATTCTTCCCTTTTTCCAATTCACATGTTTTGGCATTAATTCATTATTAATTTATTAATTTGAAGCCAGAAATTAGGTAGTGATGTAACACAAGTATTGTCTAAGTTAAATGGATTAGCAAGAAAAAAATTGTAGGGTGTCATTATGTCCTTGGGTTTTTGATTGGATGGAGGAAGATCTAAATGCAAGCTTGGAGAAGTCTGTCATTTCACCAGAAGATTATGACAATTTGATTAAAAATTTGTTTGCATTTAAATGCATGAATGAATCACTTATCGTGCAATGCATATGAAGATGCATGTGAAAATAGACTGGGTAAATGTTGATAGGGGGTGTTTTCATTTTACAATAAAAGTCAAGTAAATGTTGATTTCATGATATGACCCCTTGTGCATCTCTCTATCAGATCAGTTGCCGCAGCTCCTGCAGATGATGAGCCCTCAGCGCTGTGAACCCTGTGAGACCATTAAAGGTCCTCCGGGACCCCCTGGAGCTCAAGGGCCTAAAGGGTCCAGCGGGCCTCCTGGCTATCCCGGCAGACACGGCGCCCAGGGCTACCCAGGACCTCCGGGCATCCATGGACCTCCAGGAGTCAAAGGTAACACAGACGCCTGGCTGTAACATTTCTACATTATGTAAATGGATTTGGCTTTGAGTTTGTATTTTAATTGCATAACATGCTTGGCGCTCTTTTAGGGGACACAGGCCCACGGGGATTTAAGGGCAATAAAGGAGAGGGCAGACCAGGATACCCAGGGCCTCCCGGAGACGCAGGTACATTATTAACTCTACATTATGAAATAAATTACATTACTACATTATTAAATAAAATGCATTATGAGGGTTAACGTATAAATGCCTGTTCTGTCATGTGACAGATGCAAATGCATATGGCACAAATGCATATGCAGCGTTTGGGAATGAATCTTGCGTAACTGTCAGATTATGTATTCCCTCAACACCAACAGGGATTCAGGGTCCTCGTGGCAGCGATGGCATTGGTATTCCGGGTCCTCCGGGAATGCCGGGCAAATCCGGGGCTCCGGGCATTCCGGGGAAGCAAGGTCCTCAAGGGCCGGCCGGCGTGTGCGACATGTCCATCTGCTACCAGTCCTATAACCTCAGGGATGAACGCTACAGTAAAGGGCCCGATTTCTAACACACGCGTTCCAGCGAACACATGGGCTCAGCTCTCGAACTGCCAGAAGCGCCGCAGCAAATCCAGAGGAATTTACTGACACGGCATTGGACGTTGTCTGCGCATTGCTATGCTGCAATGAAACATCAGGGGCCTGTAGATGAATGACGGCCATTAGAGTGATATTTAAAGACGTGAAACCTGCCTTCGATGCACGAAGAATCCGTAAACACCATTAACACCAGAGTGCGTACGTAAGGTAATTTGGATTGATGTTAATGTCATAAACATTAATATTTATCATCATTACTTATGAACATTAATTATTAATGAAATAAATGGTTATTTTGTTGCCAAACAAGGAACTTTGCAACATGATATCAGATGCAATAATAAAAGCATTAGTGTGTTTGTGGTTTGGTACAAATACAGATTAAGAATAAATGGTTTTATTACTTCAGGGACAGACTTAATGTTTCTGTTTGTTTTTTTGGCAAAGCTGTCTTTAGTTTTGTTTTTTAACTGTACTTGGCTGAGAATCTTGGATTGGACAGCTTTTTAAGACACAACAGCCATCATATTTTCATATTTAATTGAATTACTAACTGTGCTTTCAATTGCTGGCCAGGTTGACTTAATGAATAGCAATTGTTCTTCTGTTATTGACATATTCGTGTAATTTTTTAATTTTTTGCACTGCCTGAGGGAAAGGTAAATTCACACTAACCTCACTGAATACAATTCCATTAAATAAAAGGAACACAAAACATTATAATCAAAATTATCCAATTTATGTGTGTTCAGGAACTCATAATGGATTTTATTCTTTTCTTTTGGCAGTAAAATATTTAAGCTGTGTAAGGTATGACATACAAATCTGACAGATGTAATTATTTTAAATCTTGATTTTGTGAATCCATACAAACTGCTAGTTACGTAAATATTTTCTTCCACTGAAATCTTGAATAAACTGATATCACATTTTGGTTACACTTTATTTTGATAGTCCACTTTAGACATTCTGCTAACTTTGAAACTACATGTCAACTAATTCTCGTTAATTTGCAACTACATGTCTACTAACTCTCAGAGCAGACTGTTAGGTTAGGTTTAGGGGTAGTAGAATAAGTTGACACATACTTGCAAAGTTTAGAAGAGTGTCTACTAAGCAGACAGTCTACTAATACTCTGATGACTAGTTGACATGCAGTTGCAAACTTACTTACTGTTAGTAAAATGTCTAAAGTGGACTATCAAAATAAAGTGTTACCCAATTTTTTTTTTTCTCATATAATCTTTTACTCAATTCTAATCTGTTGTTTTATTCACTTATTGTATTTTCATTTCAGTTCATAAATCTTTAAAAGCTTGCTTTTTACACAAATCCCTAGAAATTTTTTATCTGATGCAAGTTTAATTTATCATTTAAAGCGCTTTTGTTTGCTAAGAATGACTTTGTTCAAATAAAAGGTAATGAACACTTTGTGTCTGGTCTGTGGTTATCATGTATGCTGTCAAAACGCATGTCGAGTCTTGAGAAAATTCTGACGTCACATGAAAAGGAAGTAGAGGGTGATATGATTCAGATTTTTCAGCTGTAGACTGACACACATCCTCTGTTGCTGCTCCGCCTTAGAAGTCTGTATTTTCTATTAACGAACTGGCCAGACGAGCTGTGAACAGCGCTTTGGGGTAAGTCTACAATCTCTACTGACTTATAATCATTTATCCAGCCTTGCATTTTAATAAACTCGCTCAATCCTGCAGGTTGTTGGTAACCACCAAGATGGAAATGGCTTACACAACACCAGACGATTATGAAGACTATCCAGTGATCCCCAATAGGTCAACCACTATTGGGTGCAACACCATTGACATCAACTATTTCTGCAAAAATTTTCTTCCGCGCTTCTACTACATCATCTTTATCGCTAGCGTACTGGGCAATGGAGTGGTTCTGCTCGTCCTCTACAAGTTCGAAAAGCTCAACACGGTCACCAATATATTTCTTATGAACCTGGTGGCCTCCAACATCGTTGTCACCCTCACGCTCCCATTCCACGCCATTCATTATTCCAACCAGTGGATATTCGGAGAAGCACTTTGTAAGCTGGTGAACAGCACCGACTATCTGGGCTTCTACAGCTCCATCCTCTTCCTCACCCTCATGGCGTTCGACCGCTACCTGGCCGTGGTCCATTGCGTGGTAGCCAACAAACAACGCAGAACCTGCTACGCCGTCGTCCTGTCGGCAGTCGTCTGGATTATTAGCCTCCTCGCTAGCCTCGAATCCTACATCCATTTCACTGTTGAAGACTATCCGATGGAAGGACTGGTGTGCGAAGACTCGAGCGATCCTCAGTGGAAACTCTTCAGCCTCTACAAGCAGTTTGTGTTGTTTTTCATCCTGCCGTTGTCTGTATTCGTCTACTGCTACTTCAGAATAACTCTAACCGTCCTGGCCACACGGATGGTAGGAAAACATCGCACCGTACGGCTCATTTTCATCATCGTCCTGATGTTTTTTGCATTCTGGAGCCCGCATAACATCATACTGATGATCAACGGGCATCGAGATCCTAAACAGTGTAGCAGCCTTTCGTATGCAGAGTACGTCACTAGTAACATTGCACGCTTGTATTTCTGTATTAACCCTGTGTTTTACACCTTTCTGGGAAGAAAGTTTCAGAATCATGTTCGAGGAGTGTTGGTGAGTCAGGTGCCATGTTTATCGGACCGGATCAGCGTCAGCACAAGTAGCAGAATGTTAGCTTAAGACTGAATGATGGTGTGTAAAATGGCTGCATTACAGTGATGTGTTGTGCTTCCAGACTATTCCTGCTTTTATTGTCCATGTCTTTACAGAAAAAGTGCAATGAACTAGTTGAACTAGATGAAGTTGATGTATGTACAGTATAATAAACTGGTGTGATTGATATTCATAAAGATTTCTGTTTTAATTATTTACTGATTTGTTTGTGTGTGTGTGTGTTTAGATGCAGGGTTATTATAGTTAATTAACTTTTAACTGTAATAAAAATTAATGAACACTATATAGACATAAAAACCTTAATCAATTAATAATCACAAAAAGCCTAAACAAGTTTAAAATATATATAATAAACAACAACAACAAGAGTAATAATAACTAAACTAAAAAGTTTGTCAACACAGTTTGTCAGAAAATTTGAAAACGTTTGAAAAAATAAAAAAGTTTAAGTTAAAAAAGTTTTAAGTTTGATGGTTTTCAGTCTGAAATAGTTTGAAGTTTAAAGTAGTATTAAACGGTTAAAGTTTGGATGTTCTGAAGGCAATACAGCCTGTCAGAGATAGATAGATAGATAGATAGATAGATAGATAGATAGATATATACCCTGGTGAAAAAACAGCATATGCTGGTAGGTATGTTTCGATGCTGGTTTAAGTCGGTACTTTGCTGGTTTATGCTGGTCATGTTGCTGGTCAAGGACCAGCATAAACCAGCAAAGGACCTGCTTAAACCAGCATCAAAACATAGCTAACCAGCATCCCAGCATTACAACATACTGACCAGCATATGCTGTTTTTTTCACCAGGGTAGATAGATAGCATGTTGTTAGCATGTTACTAGCATGATTAACATGTAAATATCATGTTGTTATAATGATTAGTAAGTTACTAGCATGTTGTTAACATAATTAGCAAGTTGCTAGCATAAATCTAGCATGATTAGCATGTTACTAGCATGATTTGAAAGTTACTAGCATGTTGCTAGCATTATTCTAGCATGATTAACACGTTTCTAGTATGATTAGCATTTTACTAGCATGTTGTTAACACAAGTTGCTAGCATGATTTTAACATGATTAGCATGTTACTAGCATGTTGCTAGCATGATTCTAGCATGATTATCATAATTCTAGCATGGTTACTACTATTGTTACTAACATGATTAGCAAGTTGTTACCATGTTACTAGCATGATTCTAGCATGATTAGCATGTTACTACAGTCTGAAGATCTGAGCTGAGTTTGGAGTTTGTAGAGGTAAAGCTCTAGAAGGAGATACAGTTATAAAATTTAGTCTCAGAAAAAGAATAATAATAATAATAATAATAATAATAATAATAATAATAATATTAAGTTTAAATAGCATTTCAGTAAGTTGGCTTTCTCAAGCCAACTTAATAAAATAATAAATACAATGACAAAATAATGTAATTTCTACAACAACAACAACAACAACAAAATAAAAAAATAAAACTAATTAAAAATAATATTAAAATAACACTAGTGTGATTCATAAATAAGTAGTTTGAAAATGTATTGCAGCATAAAAATGTTAACTGCATACAATAATAACTAAATCTAAACAAACACAGAGGCTCAAAATGCTTTTATTTTAACTGCTGCTGTCTCATTTTGAGGGCTGCACCCTCCATAGGTCGAATTTGTCAGCCGCATACGTGATCAATGTCTCATTTCATAAAAGTAACTATCATAAAATTGACTGTTATTCTTCCTGAGGCTTAAATGTCTGTAATGTCTTTCTTCGGAAGAGAGCACTGGAGTGATAATGTGTTTTTGTAGGCCAGTCTGTAAGTTTGCATCATGCTGGCTCCCTTCACAAAAACCTGGTTGGATTTTCCCATTGGCTTTGGATTATTGCAGAAAATAAACTCTGGGATCAACAAAAGTTTATGATTCTTACACATTTTTTTTTTTCATCATGATAATCAGCTGATGTAAAAAGCTAAACGTAGGCTGTAAACCAAACATATGACTTCAACATCACCACCATTAAGCTTTAACAAGTCTTTTTTAGTCTTTATATAAAATAATATTCCATAAAACAGTTTGAGATTATCGTTAGAGTAAACACACTGAGGCTGCATGTAGATGAGTTTATCTGTTCAGTGATTTAAACAAGGCTTAAATGAATAAATAATAAAATCACAAAAGGGTTTTACTGATGCTTTTTTCTCATAGAATTAAACAAGAAAATATCTTACGCTTATGTAATTCAGACATTGTTCTGAAGACCATTCAGCAAACATATTAACTTCTGAAAAACTGAACAGGAGGTCCTAATATGCCACTTATTCCTATTATGGCCTACGAAAACACATCATTCACACAGAACTCATGTAAACCAGCTCTCGACTTTTTTCTTTCACTGCGCTTGTCTAAATTATAACTACTGAAGAATACCACATAGTGAAATAAAGTCAACCTATGATTTCCATTTATCCATACCGTAAAGCTGCAAATCCTCGGGTTTATGTGCTGTCCATATTTATAATGTATGTATTGGCTTGTATCCAACCATAAAAAAAATCTCCTAGAGCCACACTGTGTGATTATGAATTTGTGAATGGATCAAAAATTCAGTTCGCAGTTGGTTCTGAGAGTTTGTGGGATCTGCCTTTCATCACTACGGAGTGAAAAAAAGTGCATTAATATTGAAGAGTAGCATGTCTTTCATATGATTGAGTAATATGAATTCTGCTTCATGTGTTACTACACGGCTTGAACGGATTCTACTTCATATGGTTTTTCCCTTTGACGCTTTAGAATAAGGTTTGTGATCATGAGTACAAACTGATTAAATTAAGTCGTCATTCTCAAGGCCAGAGTCAAATCTCATTCCCATGATGCATTTGCATGTCCTTGACATCATAACATATTCTCAAGTCAGCTGCTTTTAGAAATAATGCATTTAATTTGAAAGCACAATAAATTACTTTTGACAACTCATCCAATTTAGATTATAGTTATTTCTAAATAATGTTCACTTTAGTTGTATTTATTTGTTTTTTGGCATAGGAGTTGCTTTGTTTCAGTTTTTTTTAATTATCTAATAATTTCTATTTCTATTTTTTAGTTTTCATTTTAAATTAGGGTTAAAGCTTTAGCATTTTAGTTGCCGTTTTTAATATATTTTTTTTAATTTTTAAAGTTTTTATTTATTTATTTACTTATTTATTATTATTATTTTAGTACTTAAAGTTTAATAAAATCAACTGAATAAAACCAAGAAATGTCCCCTTGGCAAGTTATTTTTTGGTTTTATGTAACATTATTTTTTTAATAAATGCTAAATAACTATTTTCAGTTTGTATTAAAACCACCAACATATTTAGCATTCAGCACACTTAGTAGACTTAGTAATTTTAATGGCAGGTGTTAAATGAATGCACCTGTAAATACATCCCTCATCATGGCGAGTGCATCCAGCTGCACTTGTAATGCAGTTGCTGTGCAAAAGCAATAATGCGATTAGCGCGGGGCTCCTGAGGGGCCTCCCACCGACAGCGCTGCACTGTGCGATTGCATACGGGCCCCGAGGAGCCTTCGCCTGTTTGTCCACACCCTGTCCACTCAGCGGGGGAGCGATAGCATGCTGGGAACGCAGCGAAAAGCAGAAGATCGGGGTGAGTCACTGGTCAGAATAGTGAAGTTTGGGTTAATGACACATAGTCATGTTCTGTATGAGGCGTCTTCGCTGGGAATTAGCGGAAGTGTGGGGAACAATGAGCCTGCTTTTCCAGAAAAACAACTGAAAAATAATATACTTCAAGGTGTCTCCACTAAAATAGACCCAGAAAAATATGACCAGTGGCTCAATTTGCCCTAAAAACCAAACTGGCAACGGTTCAGCTGTTCAGCTGTCAGTCTCTCTGGTAAATAAATACTGTGCTGCTTCCTCTCTTCATTTCTCCCAGATCTGTCAGCTGTCATCTTCAGCACATCCCAAACACACTGCATTATTTGCTTTGAAACCCAAGGTCTCTTTGCCTTCCTCCTACAGATTCCTCAAAGAAATCTGGCCCCAACCGCCCTCAGATTTCTTAATCAATGCTATTTCCGAACAGTTCACTAGAACCAAGACACAGAATGGTCATGACCATTTCCCTTTTCCTCATGAGATCACATCCTTCTTTATTTTTGGAATATGATGTATTGCCAGTGTATATGATAAAAATATTTAGATCTTAGTACATTTGCATTGTACTTACTGCATAAACTCATTACACTGACCAAGCAGAAAATCTTTGACATGCAAATAAATAAATAAATAAAGAAACAAACAAATTAATAAACATATAAATAAAAATATAATTTAATAAAAAAAAACAAAAAAAAAACACATAAATTGTACTAAAATAAAATATAAATAAATAAATGGCAATTCAGTCAAATAAATATAATTTAAAAATAAAAATGAATAAATAAATATTAATAAAATAAAATGTAATAACATTTAATGAATAAATAGATAAACAAACAAATAAATAAACAAATGAATAGTAATACAAAAATAAATGAAAACATAATTTGATACAATAAAAATAAATAAATAAAAATACAAATAAATAAATAAATACATAAAGTCTACTATAATAAAAACATAAAAGGCAATAAAGTCAAATAAAAATAAATACAATTTAATAAAATAAAAATGAATACATAAAATAAATACATAGTAATAAAATAAACACTAATAAAGTTTAATGAATAAACAAACAAATAAATAGTAATAAATAAATCAAATAAATAAAGTTATAATTTAATAAAATAAAAATAAATAAATAAAAAATGCAAATAAATAAATACATAAATTGTACTAACATAACATTGAAAAAATAAAATAAAATTAAAGTAATTAAATAAATAAATAAAATCATTGTAATGTGGCTATTTTTCATATATAAAACTGTTTTCAAATAAAACAGCAACATTTTAGTTTGATAAACTTGCCCATGTATCGGCTATTATTGGTTCTGGGTCTTTGTAGGTCCTTTGCATGGACCAGTTCTTAAGGAGAAAAGAAAAGTGACTTCCAGTGATTATGGCATTCATTAAGATGCCAAAATGAACTCAATTCATGATGTCATACTGCTCTTTATAATATCATAATGACTTCCAATGATGATTAAAAAAGATGAATTACAGCTCCAGATCGGCACTCATTAATGAAACTACATATTCGAGATGAACTGCATGAAAATATCTAGCGATGCTTCCTCTGTAAATGCGCAATCTCTTTCAACGGTGGCAAAAGCTTAATCAGGCTTGGTCACACCAAACACTGCGAACATTTTCTTGGACAGAGAGGGAGGCTCACGCAACGCCACTCTTCCCGTCAAGAGAGAAGTCGAGGATCTTAAATTAATTTAAAAGTTATTTGAAAGGCACTTCCAATTACCATCTATGCGCTTTTGTGACTCAGAATCCTGATGTGCTCGCAAGCAGACAAAAAGAGGCCAGAAAGGCCAAGAAACCAATACATTTATTAAGCAAAGTATAAAATATTCAAGGACAGGATCCACAAAATACAACCTTGTACCAAAACGCATAGTCATACATAACCCAAGCGCACAGACTAACTAATTACATTTGCAAAAGTTTGGTAGATTTCCAAAGCAACGCATATTGTGTTATGAAACTTCCAGCCATCATTTGCATATCTCCAGACGTCTAAATCAAAAGAGAAATTCTGGAAAAAAGGCTAAAACAAGCAGTCTAATGTTCCCCTGGTGTGCTCTATTTTTAATTTAATACAACCAACAAATTGAGCTCCTTTGCTCTACATTTGTGTTGAATTTGCCTTAATTATGGGATTATGGCAGCGTGTACCTTGACGTTTACCGTGGCCCCTGGCGCAGCGATTGCCAGTGTTTCTTAAACTCTCTCTCCCGCTTGGCTCTTGATTTGGATGTCTTTCCCTCTGAGCTGTTTTTGAGTCAGAGGATTTTTTTTAAAGATTGGGTTCTTGACTTTTAAACATGACTGTGAAATAAGCATGCACCTTGGGGTTTAAAAGCAATTTCCAGGCCGTTGCCTCCGACAGCGGCGTACACTGCAATTCACGCACGCGTCTGCACGTATCTGCCTCATCGACGGCCCCAACCTCTCTCATCCTTCTCTAACCTTTCCAGGCGGCGTCTGCCCGACATTTCTCACCTGCAGAGAGCAGGTATTCTTTGTTCGAAGCGTTTCATTTTTCCCGTGGTCATTTTCCCCGCGCCCAAAAATAACATTTTCGACACAGACCTGGGTTTGGCACCTTTCTGCTTCCTCATTTCAGTTTCTCATATGATTTGGCAGTTGCATGAATTCTTTTTTGCTCCAAAGATGCCTCAGAAAGATGGGAAAATAGTTTATCCAGCAACACTGATGCTCTTGTTGATCCACAAGAAGCAAAGCAAGAAGCACCTTACATGTACTTAGCATAGTAATAACAGACAATTACATGCAATAACCCTAAACCAAACCCTAATCCTATAAGAAGGACATGTTGTTAATAAATAATTCTCAGTAATTAAATGCATTATTACAAGGGCACGGTAAAAGCTTATATTATATTTTAAAAGCTTATATAAACATGTCCATAATAATGAGTAACTTACATTTTAGACACAATATTGCCAACAAACCACCAAGTTACAGCGCACTTACAGAGCGTCTTTGAGCACCACATAATGTGTAGTAGTGTTATTTTGTTCCTAAGCAAGTCAATCACTGCGTCCCAATTTACATACTATTCACCCTAAATCAGGGGTGTCAAACTCCGGTCCTGGAGGGCCGCAGCCCTGCAGAGTTTAGATGCAACCCTAATTAAACACACCTGTTCCAACTAATCAAGTCCTTCAGGCTTAATTGAAAACTGCATAGTATGTGTAACGTTGAGTGAGAGGCGAAAGGCGAGCGGATCCATTTGCGAGCTTTTATTGATAGGACGAGGCAGAGACATGGTCAAACAGGCAGGGTCGTAACAACAACAAACAGGTATGTTAGGGCTAGGCACAATAGAAGTCCGTAAAGCAGGCGTGGGTCGAACCGTGGCGAACATAATCCGTAAAGGGAAGAGGCGAGAGAATAATCCGTGAAACGAGCTAAAGTCCAAAAGGCAGGCGGCGAGACAGGCGAGAAGGCCAGGCGAGAAAGCTATACACGGGGAACTAGGAAACTAGGAACGCTAACAATGGTAACACAACAACAATACTCCGTGGCTTGCATGGGGAAAGACCGGGACTTTTATAGGGCGCCTGATTGGTCAAAGGTGTTGACGCAATCAGCGTGATGGGTGATGATAGGGTGAGAGCGACATCTGGTGGTGAGCGGACCGCAGGTCACCGACCAGATTCATAACATAGCCCCCCCCCAAAGAGCGGCTTCCAGACGCTCCAACCGAACAACAGTCTAGGGGAGCAGCAGCGGGTGGCAGGGTCTCTTTACTGGTGGGTTTAGAAGGTGCCGATGCCACTGGGAGGCTGGCTGCACGCACTGACACCAGTGGTGGGTCCAGCACACTGGCCATCATGACAGGCCGTGGCCTTGGGGTGTCGGACGAGACATGGCGAGGCTCTGGAAGGTCAGGCGGGACGTGACTCAACTCTGGGCAGTCAGACGAGACGTGACTAGGCTCTGGGCGGACAGACGAGACATGACTTGGCTCATGAAGATCACCTGTGGCTTGACTTGATTCGTGGTGACTAGCTGAGGCCTGACTTGGCTTGTGAAGATCAACTGTGACTTGACCTGGGTCGCTATGGTCCGCTGTGACTTCTCTTGATTTGTGAAGATCTGTTATGGCTTGACTTGACTTGGGAAGATCAACAGTGACCTGACTGGGCTCATGGAGATCAACAGTGACTTGACCTGGCTCGTGAAGATCAGCTGTGGTTTGACTTGGTTCTTGGAGATCGGCTGTGACTTGACTTGGTTCGTGGAGACCAGTTGTGGCTTGACTTGACTCAGGAGGATCCGTTCTGACTTTGCTTGACACAAGAACCTCAGTCTTGACCGTACTTTGCTCTGGAACAGCGGCTTTGACATTACTTGAATCAGGAACGGCAGCTTTGATCTTGCTTGACTCGGGAACAGCAGCAGCTTTGAATCGGTTTGACTCAGGAACCGTAGCTTGGACTTTTCTTGACTCAGGAACCACGGCTGTGACTTTGCTTGACTTAGGAACCACGGCTGTGATTTTGCTTGACTCAGGAACCACGGCTGTAACTTGACTTGACTTAGTAGGAACAGCCGCTGTAATGTGACTTGACTCAGGAACCGCTTCAGGAAGGGCGGCCATGATGGGTGCAGACTCAGGAGCAGAAGACATGACGTGGACAGGCTGTGGCTTGGCTGAGATGGCCTGAGCAGGCTGTGGCGTGGCGGCCATCTTGGCGACAGGCTCTGGCGTGGCGGCCATCTCGTGCAGTGGCTCTGGCGTGGCGGCCATCTTGTGCAGCGGCTCTGGCGTGGCGGCCATCTTGTGCAGCGGCACTGGTGTGGTGGCCATCTTGACAGTACTTGGCTCAGGAAAGATGGTTGTAACTTGACTTGAGACAGGAGCGATAGCCCTGACTTGACTTGACACAGGAAACACAGCTTTAACCTGACTTGACACAGGAACGACGGCCGTAGCTTGACTTCACCCTGGAACAGCAGCTGTAGCTTGACTTGACTCAGGAAACGCAGCTGCAACTTGACTTGACTCGGAAACTTGACCTAACTTGGGAAACGCAGCTGCAACTTGACTTGACTTGGAAACTTGACTTGACTCGGGAAATACAGCTGTAACTTGACTGGACTCGAAAACTTGACTCAACTCGGGAAATACAGCTGTAACTTGCCTGGACTCGGGAAACACAGCTGCAACCTTGTTTGGCTGTGATATGGCAGCAGTGACATGACGGAGCTTTGTTTTCGCCGCCATTTTGTGAACGGGCTCCGCTGTCGCCGCCATCTTGTGAGTGCCTGATTGGTCACAGGTGTTGACGCAATCAGCGTGATGGGTGATGGGAGTAGTAGTCCGGGGTGTAGTACAACAGTCAGTGTGTAATGATAGGGTGAGAGCGACATCTGGTGGTGAGCGGACCGCAGGTCACCGACCAGATTCGTAACAGTATGTTTGTTGGAGCAAGGTTGGAACAAAACTCTGCAGGGCTGCGGCCCTCCAGGACCGGAGTTTGACAGCCCTAAATAGTATTAGAATTAGTACCCAAATTGTAACATGTCGGAATTAAGGTACCCAGGTTTTTGTAAATGTCTATTAAATGCCCTAACATCATAAGGGTACATTTTTTTTAAAAAATTACATTTATACGTCATCTAAAAGCTGAATAAATAAGCTTTCCATTGATTTATAGTTTCTTATTTGGCCAAGACACAATTTGTTAAAAAATAAATATATATAAATAAATAAATAAATAAAGAATATATGTATTGAGAAAAATCCCCTTTAAAGTTGTCCATATGAAATTCTTAGCAATGCATATTACTAATCAATAATTATGTTTTGATATATTCATGGTAGGAAATTTAGAAAATATCTTCATGGAACATAATCTTTGCTTAATATCCTAATGATTTTTGGCATAAAAGAAAAATCGATATTTTTGACCCATACATTGTATTTTTGGCTATTGCTACAAATATACCCGTCATACTTAAGACTGGTTTTGTGCTCCAGGGTCACATATGTATTTAACGCAACAACACTGTAAATCAATCACATCTGGTCATTAACTTTTAAATGCATAATTTTGCAAATGCACAAGGAGAGTTCTTGGCACGAAAGACCCATGACTGGCAGATCAACGTGACTCTTCATTTTTCTGACACGGTAGGTAATTAAATGAAACTAAATGTGGATGATGTTAACAATGCCAAAATGATTGACAGCGCAGTTTAAACGGTAACGGGATGCATGTGACCGAGCAACAGAGCAGGTTATTAAAGATGCAGTTATGTAGAAGTAATGTCCCAAAGCTTGCCTACTACTGTGCTACACATTCAAAAGTACATACTTTTCCCTCACAAACAATAAATTAATAAATAAAATAATAAATTAATGAATAAAATAAAATGAATGAATCAGTATGTGAATTATTCAAAGTGAATTATTCAATGACTCGCTCACAAAGCAGTGCATTGTATTCAACCATTAACCAAAGTACATTCATCTTCATATTAAACATGGCTACTTACATCATTAACTTTCAGTTTGGGACTTTAAAATATGACTGATTTTCTTAATCAAAATGTACTATAAATTACAGGCATATACCTACACATGGATGTATTATAAGCAATAATGTAGGAGAGGCCCTGCTGAAACCCCTTTAGCAAATACAGCAGGTCTCAAGGACCAAGGCTTTTATAAAACAGTTATCATACTATACAAAAATCATTAAATGCCAACCTTCCGCTAGAACAGTAGTTCATAAGTGAATGTTCCTGAATAAGAGCTGTTCACATGATCATGATCACAACATGTTTTTTGACTCATTGTGCTACTTTTACATTTATTTCACATGTAAATGTGCTTGATGGACATTTTTGACCATCGTGCTCACATCTTGTGACTTTAACTTTTGAAAAACACATCTCAGCACCTTGAGTTTTCCCCTGTATTATTTCCCAGCAGCAATTCTTTCATTCTTTCACTTCTGAATGAATCAGTGTTTTTGAATGATTCAGCTGAATGAATTGATAATGAATCTCTCAAAGAGACAGTCACTTGTTGCCACCTACTGGAATTACAATGCAATCTGCAGAGATGGTCACTGAAAACTCATCACAACTAACAGCCTCACGAATGGACAGTTTGTCTGGAACATGCAAGCAAAGATGATGTTTTAAAAACAAACAGTTTATTATATTTTATTAGGGCCCGAGCACCAGTGGTGTGAGGACCCTACTGGAATTGCTCAGATTCTTCTTCATCTTCGTCTCCAAAATGAATCACATTTTTGAGGGTGTAAACATGTTTGAAAACTCATGAAACTTTGCACACACACCAAAAGTGGTGATATGGGTTTCAGAAGTGGGTGTGACAAAATGGCTCGATAGCACCACCTATAAAAATTCAGCAAAGTGCCCCTCGAGCTGTGTTTCACATACATGTACAAAATTCTGTAGACACATGTAACACACCCACACCTACCAAAAAGTCTACTGGTACAAAGTCCGAAACCCAACAGGAAGTCTGTTAATTTGAATTTTCTCAGCAAGTTTTGTGCCATTTGTAGGTGTTGTATTTAAACAAACTCCTTCTAGAGATTTAAACAAATCAACACCAAATTAGTTCAGTCTAATCTAAAGCCCTTTGTGACGTTAAATTGCGAAGATCTTGAGTTTTCATTGAAGGGTGTGTCCGTTGCTGCCTGACAAACTTCGATGTTTTACCGTGAAACAGGAAGTTGTTATAATTCAGGCATACAATGTCTGATTTGCCCCAAATTCCCCGTTTGATAAGACTCCTGTCCTGAACATACACCCATGACCATATTCAGGTATAGTCATAACGCCACCTGTTGGCAATAGAAAGTGGCATATTTTATGCTCTCACAAACTTCTCATAAAGATTTAATGACATCTACATTATATTGGGTCAGTTTAATCTAAAGGCTTTTGCAATAATATATTTTTTCGTTAAAGGGCGTGTCCGTGGTGGCCTGACAAAATTTGATGTTTCGCCATGGAAAAGGAAGTTGTTATAATTCAGCCATACAATGTCCAATTTGACCCAAACTTCACACATTCGATAAGAGTCCTGGCCTGAACACATCTAAAGGCCAATATTCTGTTATAACCATAGCGCCACCTGCTGGCTACAGGAAATGGCTTGTTTTACACTAACTTAAGCATGCAATATCCAATCTGCCCCAAACTTCGCGTTTGGTAAGATTCGTGGCCTGAACACATCTAAAGGCCAATATCAGTTATAGTCTTAGCACCACCACCTGGTAGCAGGAAGTTTGGCACATATAAATGACTTTGACTTCTATATGTACCACTTTAAATATATATTGCCCACCATTTGCTGTTTTTCTAAAGCTAACGAATGGTGGTGAGCCCGAGTGCAAGGTACAGTAATATACTGTAACTTTAAAAACGCTCTTCAACAACAACAAAAAAAGAAAAGTATGATAAAATTGCTTTAAGGAAGACTGTATATTAAACCCCAACAAACCCTTACTGGATTTATGAGGCCCACATAATGTACCGCCAAACTCATTCTGACACGAGATCTTCTGTAACAGCACATTTAGCAGTAAAAATCCAGTTCTAACCTCCAAAGACGAACCCCCTCGCTCGTCTCTCCTGCGGAATGTTGATGGTGCAGCAGGCGCCCCACGGTGCTTTTGTCAGCCATCTTCTTGCCCTCTAGACACGAGCGTCTGGCTTTTCCCCAGGCTGTATGTTGTCAGCGTGAGCATACTGGTGGGGGCGAGAGACATGCTAGATCCTCAGGCAAAGCAATTATTGGCTGGTTTCATTGTTGAGTACGCTGCTGCCGGGGCCCCGAGAGACAAAGAGAGAGACAACTCCTCGCAAAAAAGTTTTCTTCAAATTGGCCACCAGCTGCCTTCCAGTCTCATGTAGATTCCCTCTGTAAGGCAAAGAGAGCCGACTAAATTAGAACAAGCTTCCAATCTACAAGAATGAAAACGAAAGAAGGAGAAAACGCAACAGTCCATTCACAAGATTTTTTTTTGTCTTGGCGTTCACCAATGCATTTATTTAAGCAGGACTCTTATATATACACTGACCAAAATTATAAATGCAACACTTTTTGTTTTTGCCCCCATTTTTCATGAGCTGAACTCAAAGATCTAAGACTTTTTCTATGTACACAAAAGGCCTATTTCTCTCAAATATTGTTCACAAATCTGTCTAAATCTGTGTTAGTGAGCACTTCTCCTTTGCTGAGATAATCCATCCACCTCACAGGTGTGGCATATCAAGATGCTGATTAGACAGCATGATTATTGCACAGGTGTGCCTTAGGCTGGACACAATAAAAGGCCACTCTAACATGTGCAGTTTTATCACACGGCACAATGGCACAGATGTTGCAAGTTTTGAGGGAGCGTGCAACTGGCATGCTGACTGCAGGAATGTCCACCAGAGTTGTTGCCCGTGAACTGAATGTTTATTTCTTTACCATAAGCCGTCTCCAAAATTGGCAGTACGTCCAACTGGCCTCACATCCGCAGACCACGTGTAACCACACCAGCCCAGGACCTCCACATCCAGCATCTTCACCTCCAAGAGAGACCAGCCACCCGGACAGCTGCTGCAACAATCGGTTTGCATAACCAAAGAATTTCTGCACAAACTGTCAGAAACCGTCTCAGGGAAACTCATCTGCATGCTTGTCATCCTCATCAGGGTCTCGACCTGACTGCAGTTCATTGTTGTAACCGACTCGAGTGGGCAAATGCTCACATTCGATGGCGTCTGGCACTTTGGAGAGGTGTTCTCTTCACGGATGAATCCCGGATTTCACTGTACAGGGCAGATGGCAGACAACGTGTATGGTGTCGTGTGGGTGAGCGGTTTGCTGATGTCAACGCTGTGGATCGAGTGGCCCATGGTGGCCCCCATCATCAGCATCTTGATATGCCACACCTGTGAGGTGGATGGATTATCTCAGCAAAGGTGAGGTGCTCACTAACACAGATTTAGCAGGATTTGTGAACAATATTTGAGAGAAATAGGCCTTTTGTGTACATTTTGTGATCTTTGAGTTCAGCTCATGAAAAAGGGGGGCAAAAACAAAAGTGTTGCGTTTATAATTTTGGTCAGTGTATATTCAGTGTCATCAAAACCAAGCTGTGCATTAATAATTGAGAACTACAGAACACCATGTGGAAGAGCAGTTGTAAACGCATGCATTGTCATTTCTTCATCAGTCCCTCAGCAGGAATGTTTGTTTCCACATGCTCCTACATCTGATTATGCAAACATCATTAAGACAGTTTGTGAGTGAAATTATTTAAATTAAAAATCAAATGGTGTCTTTTCTGATTGCTTGTGAGAATTTCTGTTAAAGATTTGGGAAGTCATGCAACAGACAATGATATACAGTTTCTTGCAAAAGTATTCGTACCCCTTCACTTTTTTCCACATTTTGTTATGTTGCTGCCTCACGTTAAACTGCTTTAAATTATTTTTTTCCTCCCAGTATACACCATAATGACAATGCAAAAACAGAATTGTTAGGACTTTTTAAATTTATTAAAAAAAAAAACAACACTGCATAAGCATTCATAACCTGAACTCAGTACTGGCTAAAGCACCTTTACAATCAAGTATTTTGGGGTATAATGCAACAAGTTTTGCACATCAGCATTTGCCAATTCTTCTCCTCATTTCTTCACCTCTCAAGCTTGGTCAGCTTGGATAGGGTTGGCAGACATTTTCAGGTTTTTCCAGAAATATTTGATTGTGTTCAAGCCAAGGCTATAGTTGAGCCACTCAAGGACATTCAAAGAGTTGTCTATAAGCCACTCTTTCTGTGTGCTTAGGGTCTGTGTCTGATGTCCCAGTCTGATGTTCCGAATGCTCTGGACTGGGTTTTCATTAAGGCTATCTATATTTTGGTGCATTGACCTTTTCTTCTACTCTGATGAGTCCTTCAGTCCCTGCCACTGAAAAACAGTCCCACAGCATGAGGCTGGTATCGGCCTTTACAGTTGGAATGCTACTGTGCAGGTGATGATCAGTACCTGGTTTCCTCTAAACATGATACTTGGTAATTGAGGTTCATCAAACCAGAGAATCTTCTTGTCTGAGGTGTTTTTTTTTTTTTTTTTTTGCAAATTCCAAGTGGGCTTTCATGTGTTTTTTACGGTGGCCAAAAGCTCAACATGTTGCAACTTAAGAAAACACATGCAAATAGCAAAAGCGCCATCAAATTAATTAAATTAATTAAATCTTTATCAGTTTGACAGCACTGTGCTGCAAATACAGAAATGTGGTGCAAAAACACAAACAAACACAAAAACACGCTGCAAGCACAGACCTCAACAGTGGGAAACCCAACAATGCTTTAGAAAATTAACCATGGTTTTATTATTGTAAAAGTGAAGTAACCATGTTGTTGTTGTTTTTTTCCCCGCACAATGATTACCATTTGTGTAGATTCTATAGTTAAATGGTTAGTGCTTTTAATTTACCATGCTTTAACTATGTTAACCTTTTTTATTTATTCTTTTTATAATAATAAAAATCTATATATATATATATATATATATATATGAAGAGTCCAGATGCAAAACCAGCTAAAAGCCATCTTGGTCAAAAATGAGATGATGCTGAGTGAATGCTCTCGACACATATTATACGTCCATCAAATAATTTTTCTTCAAACTCGCTAAAATACCAGCCTTAGCCCAATCAGAAGTACCAGTACTTACATAGAAACCTATACACCTGAGCCTGATAAAAATGCATTGTTTAAAGAAAGACGTCAGATGGATTTAGCTCGTTTTGCATCTGAACTCTTCATATATACAGGTGCTGGTCATATAATTTGAATATCTTCAAAAAGTTGATTTATTTCACTAATTCCATTCAAGAAGTGAAACTTGTATAATGTATACATTCATTCCACACAGACTGATCTATTTCAAGTGTTTATTTCTTTTAATTTTGATGATTATAACTGACAACTAATGAAAACCCCAAATTCAGTATCTCAGAAAATTAGAATATTGTGAAAAGGTTCAGTATTGAAGACACCTGGTGCCACACTCTAATCAGCTAATTAACTCAAAACACCTGCAAAGGCCTTTAAATGGTCTCTCAGTCTAGTTCTGTAGGCTACACAATCATGGGGAAGACTGCTGATTTGACTGTTGTCCAAAAGATGACCATTGACATCTTGCACAAGGAGGGCAAGACGCAAAAGGTCATTGCAAAAGAGGCTGGCTGTTCACAGAGCTCTGTGTCCAAGCACATTAATAGAGAGGCGAAGGGAAGGAAAAGATGTGGTAGAAAAAAAGTGTACGAGCAATAGGGACAACTGCACCCTGGAGAGAATTGTGAAACAAAACCCATTCAAAAATGTGGGGGAGATTCACAAAGAGTGGACCACAGCTGGAGTCAGTGCTTCAAGAACCACTACGCACAGACGTATGCAAGACATGGGTTTCAGCTGTCGCATTCCTTGTGTCAAGCCGCTCTTGAACAACAGACGGCGTCAGAAGCGTCTCGTCTGGGCTAAAGACAAAAAGGACTGGACTGCTGCTGAGTGGTCCAAAGTTATGTTCTCTGATGAAAGTCAATTTTGCATTTCCTTTGGAAATCAGGGTCCCAGAGTCCGGAGGAAGAGAGGAGAGGCACAGAATCCACGTTGCTTGAGGTCCAGTGTAAAGTTTCCACAGTCAGTGATGGTTTGGGGTGCCATGTCATCTGCTGGTGTTGCTCCACTGTGTTTTCTGAGGTCCAAGGTCAACGCAGCTGTATACCAGGACGTTTTAGAGCACTTCATGCTTCCTGCTGCTGACCAACTTTATGGAGATGCAGATTTCATTTTCCAACAGGACTTGGCACCTGCACACAGTGCCAAAGCTAACAGTACCTGGTTTAAGGACCATGGTATCCCTGTTCTTAATTGGCCAGCAAACTCGCCTGACCTTAACCCCATAGAAAATCTATGGGGTATTGTGAAGAGGAAGATGCGATACGCCAGACCCAACAATGCAGAAGAGCTGAAGGCCACTATCAGAGCAACCTGGGCTCTCATAACACCTGAGCAGTGCCACAGACTGATCGACTCCATGCCACGCCGCATTGCTGCAGTAATTCAGGCAAAAGGAGCCCCAACTAAGTATTGAGTGCTGTACATGCTCCTACTTTTCAGTTGGCCAAGATTTCTAAAAATCTTTTCTTTGTATTGGTCTTAAGTAATATTCTAATTTTCTGAGATACTGAATTTGGGGTTTTCATTAGCTGTCAGTTATAATCATCAAAATTAAAAGAAAAATAAACACTTGAAATAGATCAGTCTGTGTGGAATGAATGTATACATTATATAAGTTTCACTTCTTGAATGGAATTAGTGAAATCAACTTTTTGAAGATATTCTAATTATATGACCAGCACCTATATATATGCTATTTATTTTAATAGTAAAACCATGGTTAATTTTTGTAAGGGAAGTTGAAAAAGTAGCCAGCTTATATAACGTTTCACAGTTTCAGTGATTGTGTGCTTCATCAGCTTGTTTCGTCATCAGGATGTTAAAATAAACAGAAATCGCACCTTTCAGAGGATGATAAGCACGTCCCAGCCAGGTTCGTCATTAAAGTTGTTGCAGTTCCCTTAAACATTTTCGATGTGCTCTGTGCTTATTTGCAGCATGTTTCGATTTGTTTGTGTTGCAACTATTTACAGCGTGTTTCTGTTTTTGCAGCACATTTCTGTGTTTGGTTGTGTTGTGAGTATTTGCATGTGCTATCAAACTGATGAAGATGTTTTCTTCATTTGCTGATGCTTTTGCTATTTGCATGTGTTTTCTTAAGTTGCAGCACGTTGAGCTCTCTCGGCCACTGTAGTTTTCACTGAGAAGAGGATTGAGTTTGGCCACACTGCCATAAAGCCCAGATCAGTGGAGTGTTGCAGTGATGTTTGTCCTTCTGTAGGCTTCTCCTATCTCCACATCATGGAGCTCAACTAGAGTGACCATGAGGTCCTTGGTCACTAGTCTGACTAAAGCCCTTCTCCAACAACTGCTCAGTTTGGCCAGGAGGCCAGCTCTAGAAAAGAGTCCTTGTTGTTTCACACTTCTTTCATTAAGGGTGACAGAAACTGCTTGCTTCTGTAAACCTTCAATACAGCAGATTTTTTTCTGAACTCCTCCCTAGATGTGTGGTTTGACACAATCCTATCTCTGAGCTCTATAGGCAGTCTTTTTTGACCTCAGGACTTGATTTTTGCTCTGACATGCATTTTCAGCTGTTAAACTGTCGTTTAAGCTGACGTGTGCCTTTCCAAATCATACCCGTTCAATTGAATTTGCCACAGGTTAACTTTATTCATCTGTCCGATTTTGTAAAGTTGCTCATTTTACTCTGCATTTAAGCATGAAAATTACCTCAAGTATAAATTCATTTCATAGTTTTGCCTTTAGTTAGATTAGGTTATCAAGACATTTGTGTGTGCGCTTCAAAAACAGTAAATGTTTATTGTGATATAACATTTTATTTGTGTCTGAAAAACCATTGTCAACTAAGTTACCCACTAGAAAACAAAAAGGAATGGTTTGTCCTATTCTCACATAATTTGCACAGTATGATGATATTTCCTCTAGAAGCACATGGACGAATCACTAGAAGTTCTGTTCTCTCTCTTTCCCCTAATATTGGTTAAACTAGCAAACCTGCATCAAGAGTGGTTAATTGACTGTCAACAGTGTTACACAAGTATTATTGCTGCAAAGTTTAACAATTTAACTAAAACATATGTTCTGTTTATGAAAATATATTTCTAAACATACCATATGCTCAGCAGTTCTAGGCTTCCGTGTTGAGTATAGGCCCAAAACACTAAAAACATCAACTAAGTTACCTGTCAACTGTGTTACCCAGTAAAGGTAACATGGTGGACAGTAGCAAACATAGACGGTATTTTATGCACATATTCCTACAGATCACCTTAATTTATATAACACTTTATACAATATAGATTGTTTCACAGCAGCTATGTAAGGTCATGTTTGGGTTTTTGGGGAACAGGAAAACTTTTTTTTCACATTACCAAATTCAAAATGTACCCCTAATCATAGAATGACCCATGGACTAAGGTCTGACAGCAACAGCAGATCTTCTTTTAATTAATCCAAAACACATTACTGGTGAATTGAGGTAATTTGACAAGAAAAAAGTCAAATTAAAATACCCAAATAACAGACATTTAAATGTAACCAAAAAGTGCTTTGTTAATGTGTGATTTTAAAGGCACTTGTGCATTTCCTATTTACTTGAATTTTCCAATTTTCTATCCAATTTACTAATATTTTGACATTTTACTGTTCATTATTTATTTACATATTTTATTTCAAAATATTTATATTTATATATATATAGGACCTTTATTTACGTATTTATTAAGTTGAGGAAAAGCTGATGATTTGTCATAAAAAAAAATGTCAATTTAAAATTTAATTTGATTGCATATCATGCAACTATAAACTAACATCAGAGAACCATGATTGTGTTGTTAAATTAATTAAATACTAATATTAATATTAATAGGGAATCACTGGGGGACAAGAAAATATTTTAGGGTTTGCCTGACAAAAAGTTTGGTAACCCATGTTTTATCAAAATGTAATACATTGTTCCACCTCTGACATCACAAAAAACCTATTACTTTTCAAACCCTCCCTTCTAGCAACATCCCTGCTGTCTGGTGCGTTCTGTCCATTTTTTATGAACCAATCAATTCCAGATGGATAAAATCAAGTCCCACCCTACATGTTTCCTCATTAAACTCTAGCTCCACACAGAAATGCATCAGCTTACAGAAGTACAATGTGTTGATGCCAAGCATATAAAGCACAATGAGTAAAAGGCTGTTTCAGATTTGTAGGCTGAGATAATTCAACAGTAACTGCTGCTGATCTTACAATCGTTTACACGCCAGAAGAGTTTGCGTTTTGATGTTGCGGTCGTTAATCGTGGATTTCTCAATAATATCACGCTCTCCTCTCATATTATGATTTGCAGACACGTTTTTTAACGGGAGCCCCGAGTCATATTTCTCATTGTCCGTGCTTGTATTTATGAGCGTGGGTATATTTTGCACCATTGCTCATTTGGTAATTGAGGCCTGACACACACCAACACATTTCGCTTGCTTTCACAAAGGGTCAAAGCTCATATAGAGCACTTTTTAAAATTAGCTTCTTAATTTACGGTGTAGTTTTTCTGCTTTAATAAAGCTTACTGTACATTTCCATAATGGACTGAATAAAGTACTTAAAGTAGTTTGAAAACAAAGTTGAGCATCACTACAACTGCATAACAGACAACAGTCTTAATAGATTTCCTTCCCGTTATGCTAATATCTCCCTTCATTAATTTAAATTCTTCCTTAATTGTGTTAATTATCTGCCACCTACAGGGCTAAAATAGCCAATTATTGTTCCCTGCTAAGGCTTATGTAATGTATAGTCTTAATTAATAAATAAATACCTTTAATTAAATCATATAACCTGTGTTGCATATAGTGAAACTCTATGACATCTTAAAAATAGTAAATATATTTAGTTTCAACCTTCAGAGACCAAAATATATTTCAGAAGCAAGAAAACACATTTTCAGTTTTACAATAGTCTACATAAAGGCTAAATACAAATGTAGATGGCCTACTAGAGATCATAACTAGATTTACAAAGATTTAATAATGCTGAATGTTTATATACATTGCAATATTGCATTTTTGGAGCATTTTAAATTATGTTCCTTGCTAAAGTTTATGCAAATATTACATTCACACATGTTATAGACAACAATAAAGTTTTCCTTCAAGTGTGTTTTTTTTTTAAATAGAGATGGCAATATATAAATATATATTTTTAAATGCTTTTTTTTTAAAAATATCTTTATACATTTAAAATATATCTTTTTAAAAATACAAACAAAAATGTTGGTAGAAAATATTTTTATGTAAATATATATTTTGAAACATATTTTTACCAAATATATCTTTTGGCCTTTTTTTTTTTTAATATATATATTTTAAGATATATTTTTGCTGTATGTGAGATGCTACAGTGTTATTTCACACACAAACGCAGCTGAAAGTGCACCTTCACTTAAGGGACGCTCTGCTCAGCGGTGAAACCTAAATCTACCATGTTTTTAACGCACCAGCATCCCAAGGTCATCTAGTAGCTGCGTTTGTGGACGCTGCAGGTGGTTTGCGCGTCTCTCGGAGGGCAGCGGTCTTGAACCGCTTTTTGGCGGCGTGACACCCTGAGCTCCTGCTGCTCTCCACACTCGGCTTTAGCTCTACAACAAGAGTGTGAATGCACTTTCAACTCCCAGGTTTACACTCCAAGTCCAATTACGATGCACCAGTGCATCCGTCTCTTAGCTTTTATGGCACTTTACCACGTTTTTGAGCTTTCATTTTCTGACTCACAAAAGTGAATGGATTTTCTTGCGAAGTGCGGAACGGCCGTGTCTTAGTGACATTAGCAATAAACGCATCCATCCATAGACATGACTATTTTAAAAACAGCGCTGCTACATTCCTGTTTTATTATTGACAAACACTTAAGAGGTACAAGAAAGTTTAGAATACATAAAGAAGCTATCTTTCAAAAAAACATAATTTTAATATAATATAGTGATCATTTTTAAAGCCCTAAAATAAAATAAAAATTCTTACTGTTAACTATAGTTGCTTATTAGCATACATATTACTAGCATATTAGCTGCTTATTAGTACTTATAAAGCACATATGTGACCCTGGAGCTGGAGCACAGGTTTATTTGTAGCAAAAGTCAAAAATACTTTGAATGGGTCACAATTATCGTTTTTTCTTTCATGCTGAAAATCATTAGGATGTTAAGTAACGATTGTGTTACATGAAGATATTTTGTAAATTTCCTACTGTAAATATATCTAAACTTAATTTTTGATTAGTAATATGCATTGCTAAGAACTTCATTTAGACAACAAGGTGATTTCCTCAATATTTAGATTTTTTTGCACCCTCAGATTCCAGATTTTCTAATAATTGTATCTCAACCAAATATTGTCCTATCAACACTACTGTCAACTATTGTCCTAACAAGCCATACATCAGTGGAAAGCTGTTTTTATTCAGATTTTAAATGTGACTGCCTTATTCTGCATGTTCATATTTTAGATTCCTAAATCCTACCCCATACCTTACCTAAACAACTAATTTACTACTGTAACCGGGAGTGAAGGACGAGAGGCGAGCGGATCCACATGCAAGCTTTTATTAATGGGACGAGACAGATACATGGTCGGACAGGCAGGGTCAAATCAACAGTACCAGGAGTGTCAGAGGCGAGACGAGAGAATAGTCCTTAATGACAAGCGATAATCCAAAGGCAGGCGGCTAGACAGTCCAAACGAGATAACCAGGCGGGAAAAACAAAACACAGGGAACTAGGGACTCGGAACTAGAAACTAGGAAGCGATAACAATAATAAACACAACAATACAACAATCCGTGAAGTGCACTGGGAAGGACCGGGGCTTTTATAGAACGCCTGATTGGTCACGGGGGCTGACGCAATCAGTGCGGTGGAGGATGGGAGATGCAGTCCGGAGTGTGGTGCAACAGTCAGAGTGTGTAGGTGAGGTGAGAGTGACATCTGGTGGTGAGCGGACAACGGGACACCGACCAGATTCGTGACAACTAACTATTAAGTCATGAGCAAAATGCAGCAAACAAGGAGTTTGTTCAGGGAAAACTCTTATTTAATAGTGAATATGTTCTCTATTCTAAATTTTATTCAGGGTCAGATTTTATTTATTTGTTTTTGAATAAATTAATACTTTTATTTAGAAAAATCCATTACATTGATCAAAAGTGACAGTAAAGACATCTATTTCAAATAAATGCTGCTCTTTTGATCTGTGAATCCTGAAAAATAAAATGTATGATGATTTCCACAAAAAAACATTGTGCAGCACAACTGTTTTCAACATCGCTAATAATCAGAAATGTTTGTTGAGCAGCAAATCAGCATATTGGAATGATTTTTGAAGGATCATGTGACACTGAAGACTGGAGTAATGATGCTGAAAATTCAGCTGTGCATCACAGAAATAAATTACAATTTAACAGATATTCACATATAAAACAGCTGTTTGAAACTGTAAAAATATTTCACAATATTACAGTTTTTATTATTATTATTGTATTTAATCAAATAAATGCAGCCTTTGTGAACACAATTTTGCAAAAGCATTTTAAAAAAAAGTAAATAGTGCATAAATAGTGCAATAGTGCATAGGAAAGCACACACTGTTGAACAGCTTGTCAAGGCTGGATCAAATGGTTGAGGATAAACTTGAAATCCCCAAAAAATATTACTGGTTTGAAGAAAAGTAACACTGTTGCAAAGAATCTGTCAGTCAATCACACATCTGAGTTCCTTCAGTCCCTCCCTCCATTACTCACGGTTATCAGTGGAGCATGAGGCTTCAGCTCATCTGAGACACGAGCTGTCCGAAGCTTTCACATGAGTGACGTGGCCTTATGTGGACTGTGGAAATCATGTCAGTTTGTAAAGACTAAAGCAGTAATTTAATGAACCGGGACCTATTAGTAGCAATTTCGTAAGGCTGGACGATGCGCTACCTATTTGTGGTACATGAAAATGAGTGGAGATAAAAGAAGATCGTACTTGAAAAACATCAGCTTAACGAGACGTAACAAAAGCGCTCATTTCTTAATTTCTTTGTTGATTGTGTTTGTGCAGGTATTTGTTCTTTGATGAGCTGACGAACAGCTGCTAAATGAAACCAGAGCTCATGATTACACGCAAAAACACATTTCATCACTCCTGCACAGTTAAAGCTCTCTCACATTATGATTATGTACATCCCCATTTGTTTTTCTGGCAATGCCCCAGTTTTTAAAATAAAAAATGAAGTAATGTGCTAGATATTTCATATGGTTGTTTACAGAAACATTATTTCATCTCTTACAGTGTGTAATTTCATTTTTATTTTTAGTGAAACACAAGATTTTCATCTTAAGTTGACTGTACATCCATGCCTGATGTTCACTGAGGCTGCTCTGTCTGTCAGGACGTTTATGAAAGAGGGCAGAACATTAGGTTATACTGTATGTAAGCTAAGACAAGTTTTGGTTTCTCTTCAGTCTTCAGTTTACTGCATTAGCTTCATTACTGTAATTATGTACGCTATAATTTATCATTTCATTTAGCTGCATTACATAGCAGTGCAGTGTAGTGGCTGTCAGCGTGTAAACGGTGTTTTTGATGTGCACTGACGGCTGTTAAAATGTTTATTTAGACTTTCTTATTTAGATGAGATGCAGATGAAAAGAAATGTTGTTGGTGGGTTTTTTTTTTATTAAATCATATCCTACTGGTGATGAAAACATCTTGCAATTTTTTTACTTGCAATTCTGCGAAAATGAGATATAAAGAGCGAGATATATATATATATATATATATGAAGATATTAAAATGGTCAAAATTCTGAGTTTATGCCTTGCAGTTCACTTGTTTGCAATATGTAAACTCATAATTGCCAGGTAAAAAGGTGAAAAAAAGTTTATATTGTGCAGTTCTGAAGTTCTCAAAAATTACAATAAACAAAGTCTGAATTGTGAGAAAATTCGCAAGAAATCACTTACTCATGCACAATTGTAAGTTCTGTCTGGACCACTATGTTTCCAGTAACCACATGAGAACAAGCATCTTGCTGTTACCAAAATAAACTTACCACAGCATGTTGCAATAACTTCCAAAAAACAACAACAAAAAAAACAAAAAAAAAAAAAACAAACCGAAACAAGCATTTTACGGAAAACAGCTAGACAAGCCTTATGCAACAAGCATATTTGCCAATAACCTGATAGATTTTAAGCAATGAGCATTAAACAGAAAAGCATTGCTTAGCTTGGTGAAGACGGCCAATTTGCACTCAGCTTCACAAACTTATCATTATCAAAACAGACTTACAAAAGAATTCACATTTGAGTAAATTAAAAGTTTTTCTTTCTTTGATGAGATGTAAAGATGCTAACTGCACCATGCTAACTACAAGATATAATCTTTCAAATGCAATGATAAAATCTAAATTGTGAGATACAGTCACAATTAGCTTTTTTTAAATTGTTTTTATTCCACTAAAAAAAAAAAAAAAAAAAATGTGAGATATAAATAAAAATTCGGAATTCCAGTGTTGATTGAATGCATTACTAAGTAATTAATTACTGTAATTTAATTACCTTTCCCTTGAAAAAGTAAAGGATTACTCTACAGTTACTTCTCATGTAACTGCATTAAACACTGTCAAGGATATATAACTATACTAAATATTAGATTTAACATCAACATGCCATATCTAATTTTAATATGCATGTTTTTAATGTAACCTTCTCCCTTTTAAATACTTTGGTCAGTTCAAGAATAATTTATGCAATTTTCAATTATTTATTTGAAAGAATTAACAGAGCAGTTTTATGTTTATCCTTGTTCAGCTGGCTGAGGTTGATATCACATTTAGAAAGTAATTAGCAATAAGTAATGCAATACTTTTTCTACAGAGTAGTTGGTACAATAATCTAATTACATTGTTGAGTATGTAATTAGTAACTAATAATTGATTAATTTTTTAGAGTAACTTACCCAACGCTGCATAAGTCTGAGTTTATATCTTGCATTTCTCTTGTTTGGTCAGTTTAGCATTTAGTTCTGATTCTAAACAGCTAATAGAAAACACACATGGCATGATTGTTAAAATATTATAATAAAATTATTCTTAGGTTAGTATAATTTAATCTGTATTTAATCTGTCAGGGAAAGATATAGCTCTAATATTCATGAGTGTGGGAATCTACTTTTTCGGGAGAGTGCATGAAAATTAAATAATACGTTAGTATAATTTTATGGCAAAATATAAAACCTATGACTACAACAAGCAAAGTTTGAATACTAACACAAAAGCCAAAAGAAAATGAGATTCTCTCTGTGTCCAGTAGTTTGAGTTGTGCAACACAGTGGCAATATATCATGACCTTCAGAAATCATTCTCCTATGATCTCCGCAGTGCTTTTCATGTGCTGGTCAAACCTCACGTGCTGAGGTGTGAAGCCCTGATGCAAGTCATGTGAAAGGCCATTCAGAAGCCCATTATCATTCGCTTCTCCTCTGCTTATGGGTTATGTCAGAGCAACACTGCGAAATGCTAGTCTCACAGGCTAATCTAAACCATTTTCGAAGGGTTTTGGGCACTTTTGCTGCCATTATTTATGATCTTTAAAAAAGACCCACCTTTTCTGCTCTGTATTTGTCCACTGCACACAAAAGGTCTTCCTGTTAAATTATGTGACCATAAACAGGCATCCAGAAGACACATCTCACCCTGCGAGTAAATGCTGTTCGGTTATGCCTCTGATCTTAATGAAATTATGCTTAGCATATTTCTTTGTTTTATGATATCTTATAATTCACACTGATCAGTCCAATGAAAATGAAGAATAATTTAAGATATAAATCAGCACATGCGGAGTGAGGCACTTTCTCTTACTGTGTTCTGGATGCGTTCTTTCAAAACAAACATTTATTTTGTTGTGCAGCCTAAAGTCAATGTGAAATGCACTGGTGAAATAATGTGAAGTGCAACTCATTACTGTCACAATGTGGCATAATTCAAATTAAGACAAAATATGTAACAATATATATAGGCTATATATACAGCTGGAAAAGAAAGTTCATTTTGATCAAATATTTGAAGAAAAGCTTTTAAGTTAAAATGTGTATTACTGAGAGAAAAAAACAAAACAAAACAAAACAAAACAAAACAAAACAAAAAACATATGAAAACTATTCGAAATCTGAAAAATTTCATATATTAACATATATATGTAGCTTATATAAATACGTATGTTTATGTCTATGTAATACATTTTCGGACATATATTCTGTTGATATTATATAAGTAAATCTAAAACCCAGACATGCATTTATTTTACATTTTATTACAAAAACATATAGACGTACAGATTCTTATATATATATATATATGTGTTGTTTTGATTAAGTTGCATATATAAATAAAATATATTGTTGATACAGTTGCTGCATAAAATACTATATAGAAATCACTGTATAGATATTATCAACACGTGCATGTACTTGGGGGATTACTGTAGGGATTTATATATGTTATAAACTTTTATCTCCATTTATCCCAAGAATATACATATGTGAAAATAATAAATATATAAATAATATATATATATATATATACATAATTTTTGGTTTCTTTTTAAGCATTTCCTCCTTTTTTGCATGTGAGACCTTAGTAAATGTCACTCTGCAATACAACAATCACGTCAATTTAAAGCTAATGATTAGCGTAGTCGCTTCCTTTGGCTTTTTCTGTGAAACAGGGAGGCCATTAGCTGTGAAGTCTGTTTCGAGAGACCTTCATGGCCTAATACATTTGGCTCAGTGTATCTTCTCATACCTTGGAGAAGCGAACAGTGAATCAAACGGAGGGCTCTTTGCACCTCAGCTCCTCACTCAACACTCCTGCAGACTATAAGAAATGAAAATGTCACATGGGAGTGAACTCCATCTTACTGCTAAAGGTTAGCCCTTGAATATCAATGAAAATCCACAGCGAGCCAAAACAAGTGACAAAACTTTCTTGGCGTGTCACTTGCGTGCCAATCAACAGCGATAAATCAAGATTGTCATTAGCATCCTAACAAATGAGAAGATTCCAGTGGCTCAGTTTCTGCCATTAGCTAATCGATCATCTTTTTTCTGCTTTCGCGATCAGCACGCTTCGGCTCGAACCCACGCGGCTGCGCTCTTTGACAATATGATGAAGCGAGCAGCTTTGAATTAAAGTGAAGATTGATCGCCTTCAGGTACTGTTGCTTTCCACCAGTAATGCATCATAGCTGTCACACATCTCGTCTTT